>CM065811.1:0-1200000 GCA_033398695.1 Orobanche coerulescens | reverse complement strand
ACACAAATTTTGTTCAAATTGTAGGAGGGGATTTTTATTCTATATATTGTTAAAATTTGAAATTGGTTATATGTATGTTACTATGTATGAGAAATTAGTCAAACATTAAATTTCAAAGTACCAAATATCACTATGATCTTAATTTTTGAAACACCCAAATAAATTATATTGACTTGGGATTATGTTAATTATTTGAATGATTGGTTTATTACAATATCAAAAGTAATGCTTATAAAAACATACAAATTAATAGTATAAAACTGGTCTGATTTTTCTAGTCGGTTGATCGATCGGAGTCCAGATGGAAACCAACAAAGACAACCGCACTACCCAACTCATGACCCAATCCAGTCATAACTCATCGGCCCAGGTAGGACTGTAAACGAACCGAGCCGAGCCGAGCTTTGACCTAAACGAGTCGAGCTCAATTTTTTCCCTGACGAGCCGAGCCGAGCCGAGCTTTGTTATCGCACAAAAATGTGTTCGAGCTCGAGCTCGTTAATAAAACGAGTCGAACTCGAGTTGTTCGCGAACAACTCGAGCCGAGTCGAGCTCGAGCCGAGCTCGAGCTGTTCGCGAATAATTATATATTTTTAAATTATTTAAATAATATATTTGTATTATTTACAATAAATATTTTAAAATAATCATTAAAAATTATATATTTTTAAAATATATGAAAATTAATTTAAAAATATATTTATTAATCGAGCTTAACGAGCCGAGCTCGAGCCGCACATGCCCAAGCTCGGCTCGAGCTCGTTCTCTTAACGCACAGATTTTAGTGTTCGAGCTCGAGCTCGAGTTCATAACGAACCGAGCCAAACCGAGCACTTAACGAGCTGAGTCGAGCTTTGTTCGCGAACAGCTCGGTTCGTTTACAGCCCTAGGCCCAGGACTGGTCTAGCACATTATTATTATATAATATTTAATAAAAATTATATTTTTCTTGAAAAGATTAAAAAATGTTTTTTAAATATTGAACTAATCGAGCTAACCCAGGATCAGCCCAGTCCAATATACTATTGGACCGGTCACACCACCTCAACCCAGCCCGACTCAACTCAGTACAACCCATTGAACTCAACCCGCCAATGGCCACCTCTAGGCTCTAGCACCCAACATGTGTAAGGACTAAGGTGTCCCAGTAGATGTGCATCAATGGATATTACAATGTGCAGTAAAATTACTTGAAGTCGATTGAATGAATTTGTATGTACAACTTATGGATTCATCAATAGATTTCCAGTAATTTTTTTGTTATATTTGTATAACAGAATTGTATGGATCTTGTTCTCTATGTGTTAAGGAATAATACAATGTAATTCCTCCATACCTATGCTAAATCCAGACAATCAGGCCATGCTATTCCCATTCTCATTAGGGCAGATGGCTCTAGATGCATTACTCAAATTGAGATCAAGGAAGAAGTAAGGCAATTTTTTGCTAACCTGATGGGTAGTGCAGCTACAGAGCTACCAATGGTAGACAGAACTATTGTGCAGAAAGGTCACAGACTGAGCTCAATCCAGAGACAAACATTATGTGCACCATTTTCTGATGAGGAAATAAGGGAGGCACTGTTTAGTATGGATTCAAATAAAGCTCCGGGAATTGATGGATTTAATGTTTTCTTCTTTAAGAAAACCTGGAATATTATAGGTCCATATGTGTGTGCAACAGTTAAGGAATTTCACCACTCAGCTACCATACCTAAAGCCTTGAACTACACACTGGTTTCTCTATTGCCTAAGAAACCTAATGCTAGTGCTGTGAAAGATTTCAGGCCAATTGCTTGCTGCTCTGTACTATATAAGATTATATCCAAGATGCTAGCAAATAGAATGCAAGTTGTACTGTGGGAATTAATCAGTCTTAACCAGTCTGCATTTATTAAAGGAAGATCTATTTTTGATAACATCCTTCTGAGCCATGAGCTGGTGAAAGGGTATGGCATGAAGAATATATCACCTAGATGCATGGTGAAAATAGACATTCAAAAGGCCTATGACTCGGTTGAATGGCCTTACTTGAAATATCTATTGATTGAAATGGGCTTTCCAGTTTCATTTGTTGATTGGATTATGAGTTGCTTGACTTCAGTATCTTATGTGATAAATGTGAATGGAGAAACAACAGCACCATTTCAAGCCCGAAGAGGTTTAAGACAAGGTGATCCCATCTCTCCATATTTGTTTGTGATTTGTATGGAATATCTCCACCGTAGTCTTCTTGAGCTACAGACCAATAAAGCCTTCAAATTCCATCCAAGATGTAAGAGATTCAATTTGATTCAATTATATTTTGCTGATGACCTTCTGTTATTCTCAAGAGGTGACATTGGTTCAATGAGAGAGTTGATGAAGATTGTGAATAGATTCTCTGAAACTTCTGGGTTAAAAGCTAATCAAACTAAGAGTTGTGTAAATTTTGGAGGAGTTTCAACTAGTGCTCAAGCTGAAATTCTTGCTGAATTTGGCATGACCCGAGGTGAGCTGCCTTTTAGATATCTTGGAGTGCCATTATCTTCAAAAAATCTCACTGTCCTACAATGCCAACCATTGATCAAAAATGTGCTGGAAAGGGTGGATCACTGGACCTCTAAGCTTCTATCATATGCAGGTAGAGTTCAACTTATAAAAGCAATCCTCTTTGGGCTTCAATCCTTTTGGTGTCAAGTGTTTTTGATACCTCAGAAGGTGATAAAAGTAATTCAAACGGCTTGTCGAGCATTCTTGTGGACTGAAAAATCTGGCACTTCAAAACGTGCTTTGGTGGCTTGGGATCAAATTCAATTACCAAAAAATGCATGAGGATGGAACATCTTGAACATGAAAGTATGGAACCAAGCTGCACTGTGTAAACATTTATGGAGTTTAGCTCAAGGCCGGGAGATGATGTGGGTTAGATGGATTCATGGGTATTACATAAAAAATCAGGAGATAGATGTAATGCATATACCTAAACAGGCTTCTTGGGTGGTGAGAAGGATTCTTGAGGCAAGGAGATATGTCCTGCATACGAGTGAGGGAATGGAACTGATTCGAAGGCCTATATTTTCCATTCAAATAACCTATTTAAACCTGCGAGGAAATGTTCAGGCAGTGGGATGGAGAAAACTACTAACTCACAATCCAGCTCCTCCAAAGTGTGTCTTCATAGTGTGGTTAGTAATGCTTGAAAAACTGAACACCTGTGATCATTTATTGCGTATTGGCATTATGGTGGACCAGTGTTGTAGCCTATGTAGTGACGAGGAGGAAACGGTAAGACATCTGTGGTTTCAATGCCCATATTCCCATCAAGTGTGGGAGGAGGTCAAGCGATGGTGTGGCATTTCAAGGGTAAAAGTAGCTTGGGAAGAGGAGAAACATTATCTATCAACACACTGTGGTTCTAAATCCGTCTCACAGCTATTGTATCGAATGGTGTTTACTGTGGTGGTTTACCACATATGGCAAGAGCGGAATACCAGGAAATTTCAAGCAAGATCAAGGGCAGTGGATCAGGTGGTGAGAGTGTGTAAGGAAGTGATAGTAGTTAGAAGTAGAGTTTGTGAGAAATTAGCTAGACTTACTTTTGTGTAAGTAGATATAGCTGTTGTGAGTTTGAACGATTGTGTGGAGGATTGTACTGTAAACTCTGGCCTTTTGGCTCACTGGTAATAAAACATAATTACCAAAAAAAAAAATACAATGTAATTTTCTTACGAAAAATTGAATTTTATAGATGCAAAGATACTCTAATGAAAGTGAGATGAGTCTTTCTATTCGCAAGCAGCACGCAATAATCTATCTATAGGTATCTAAATTTTTTTTTTTTGATGACAGGGGATCCCGCAACCGCTACTTTTTGAGTGCGCACTGAATAAACACTCGGGCTGGACGTAATAGCCGGAAAATTACGCCAACCAGGTAAACCACACTAGGCAAGCCTGTGTGACAGACTCAACCAAAAAAGTGTTGGTAGAGAGAATCGAGCTCGTGACCTTTCAGTCCCGCGCTCACCTACGAATGTTGAAATGTAAACATGTTGTTGTATTTATTCCTTTATATTATTAATTTTGAAAATTGTATAAATGAACTTTCCACATAATTACTCTTAAAATAATACTTTACATAATAATTTTTATCTTAAATAGGTATTTCTGTAATTTTCCCTAAAATCCAGTATTAGACATCCTTAATTAAATTACTAGCATATCTTAACATTAATACTAAATGCAATTAAATACAATTAACATATCATCATTATCATTATTCATTAAGTCCAAATGAAATATACAAATGACATAAGTATCTCAATCAATCTACTCCATGCCTTATATTGCTTCTAGGTTCATATAATATGATGAATATATGATCAACGCGAGTCTTTAATATAACAATTGGAGAAATTAAATCCAAATAACAATATTTGAACTCAACTAAAAGTCGATCAATTTATCTAGAACTCTATTATTCCTCTGGCGAATTCATATTAATCAAATTTAAATTGAACAGAATGTAATTTGACTCTGCGTATTCTTTTAAATAGGGATGACGATTTTATCCATACACTATCCGAACCTGAGGTAAACTCATAACAATCACGTATTCGCTGAACTCAATAATTTATAATCTTACATGAGTCGGATATGAGTATATGATATTACCTTATCTCTCGACTCAATTACACGACTCACGTACTCATCTAAAGTATATTCTAATATTTTAAATATTTATTGTGCTATATTTAATTTACTAATTACATCATATGGATACCCAAATACTCATTAGTGACCTATTACGCAACAAGCAAATATCAAGCCCAATCTAAATTAAATAGGATAGCGTATTGCGGAGGTTTATCCACTCTACTGACCCATTTACATTCCTATTTTTAAATAAAGTTCTCCTTTGATCCATTCTCCCCTTATATCTATTTAACTAACAACTATTCCACAAATAACAGTTACTGCAACAATTAACGGGCAATATTTACGGTTAGTTTTATCGAACATAACGTGTATAAGCCCAGAGAGCATGAGTTTGCGCCAAGGGCCTTTATGGGACTTTTGAAAGTCTTCTAATCCCCAATTAACATCGAAAAAATTGATTATTTTAACAAAAGAAATGCAACGCTAAAATACATTACAATCACAACTGGCAATAAAGACATCACTGCAAGATCCCCCGGGCATAGCTCAGTGACAAAGGAGGGGGACATAAAAGTCTTGCTGGAGGCATGTAGCGTGGGTTCGATTCCTGGTAGAAGCATTCTGCTCTTTTCTGGGGTTGGACCTTGCATGAGTTATCAGGTGGCCTGTACTCAGACACTGATTACTGAGGCACATCCCGCGATTTAACCGGTGGTAAGAGTTTTTACCGCCCAGCAGTCATCGAAGACTTTTTATGTTTTCTGTCCGCATAAATCTTGGCATACATATTCTTCGTCCTAATAGACAGCAAAACATCAAGACCAAACCCAACAACACATGCAATCGCCATAACCACAAAAACAAGCCTATAACAGTGTGCACCAATACATGTATTCCCGCCGGATGCTGTCTTTGTGGCCTGCGCATCGTATAAGAAGCCCGCGAGAAGACCCGAGAACAAGAACGAGCCGAGCGGAAGGTTGAGGATAAGGATGTTGTAAATGAGGCCGTAATATTTAAGACCAAAGAGTTCGGAGGCGGTGGGAACCGTAACCGCGAGACGAACGCCGTAGCAAATCCCGACCACTATAGAGCCCACGTAGAGCGATCCGGGCATTGCCATTGCCATTAGGGTGTATCCGACGACCATTAGGATTTGTGAGGCCGCATTCCATATTGGCCTTGGTGTTCCGGCTTTCCTGCAAATTAAGGAAATTTTGGGTTAGCAAAAACACAATTTATTCGTAGATTAGGGGTACAAGTGCAATAGAAATAATTTAGCAGTCAGTTTACTTTTTGTGGATGGGATGATGAGCGATTGAAAAATGAGATCGTCATTATTATTAATAATAATAATAATAATAAGATAATTTTCCTGTAAGACGGTCTCAGAAATTGATTATTAATGTGAGGCGGTTCTCAAAACTAAATTTTAAAATAAAAAGTAAAAAAAAAAACATCAAACATAGTAAAAAATGAACTTCAAAAACTGGAAAAAATAAAAACTATTTTCGTCCTCCCGCTCAAAAGAGTTTACTCTTTTCTTGTTCTTTTAGAAAGTTTACGTTTATAACTCATACACATTCACATCAAATAATCACAGTCGTGTACTTAATCTCCACTATATATTTACCATCAATATATTTTATTTTTTAATTTTCACCACCCACTCAACAGCGCTACTTATACAACTTATCAGTCAATCAAATCTAATTATTTATCTACAAATACCAAAATCACACCATATATGAAAGCTTCAAGCAGGATAGATGGAGTATCAAAATAGAAATAAGAACCTAAATTTTGAAGGAGAAACAACAAATAAAAAACCATTATTGAGTCTTGACGCACTTGACTCGACTGTTGTACAAAATATGATATGTATGACGGTCTGGCTTGAAGTGTAAATCACCAACAAAAAAAAAAAAAAAAAGCATTTCATTAAACACACGTGGTCCCATTCAAATCACTTAACATCCACCCACACTAGGCATCAATATAATTTTTATTTTATTTTATTTTGGTCATGGGCAATTTCAACCGATTCGGATGATGATTGATGCTGAGGATGGTTAGTCACTCGGCCCAGCTGTGGAGTTTTATCCCTCCAATGTGGGGGATAGCTCATCGTGGGCACCAGGCACTGTTCCTCCCACCTAGTGGCCGTTGAGTCACCATGATTTAATTCCTCCACCAATCCCTGTCGGACCGGGGGGTGGGGGCCCTGGGGGCGAGGGATTTCGCCTTTTGCTACAATATATTTTTAATTTTTAATCTCTATCATATACATTGTTCTTTTATAATTGAAACATTTGGACTCTCATGCTTGCCAATACACAATTTTGACTATTCATATCTTTAATACTTTATTTTTAAAAATTATAAAAAGTTGATATTTTTAAAGTATACTCCGAGATGAATCTAAAAAGATCTAACATATTTTTTCGTATATATAAATCACAAAAGATGATCAAAAGAGAGTATGTGAACAGTGTAATAGTCAACATGTTGCAATAACAAGAGAACCGAGGAAGTATTTACCATCAAAATTTTATGTTTACTCATTTTTTTTGTCCTCTTATAAATTTTAAGTTTACAACTCCTAATACTCATACCAAATAATCATAATTATATTATTTTATTTTTACGACACGCTTATTATTAATATATTTTTACTTTTGAATCATCACCACACATTCAAAATTACTACTTATGCAACTTATCAAAACATCCAATTATTTAGTTAACAAAATAAAATTATATCATTTGTCAAGTTTTTAGTAAGACCGGAAATATAGTAGTAAAATGTCTTTATTTTAGATTAAAAGGTATTTGGACTGTTGTGCATTTGACAAATTTACCCCAATACAAAATTTTCACAAATTTAATTTAGTTTGGATTTGGACTTGGTTGAATTGAAATGACATTAAAGTTCAAATTCAAAACAATGATATGCGAGTACCAAGTAGTACGGACTACAGAGGGGGTAGGTAGGGTTCGAGATGTGAAAAGGATCTTCTTAATGTCCGGAAAAAGTAAAGACAATATGACAAGATCGATGCAGACAACTTGACTAGAGAAAAAACTTGAATTGCCTTTTTTTTGTTAAGTTTAACGACGACTCGTTTGATACTCAAATTATCGAAAGTGATTTTTACTCGAATATTGTACTTTCGAGTAACAAAATTGTACTTTCGAGTAACAAAAATTTTCACATGTTTATTTTTGGATTTGAATTTGAATTTGAATTGAAATGATATTAAAGTTCAAAACAATGATATGCGAGTACTAAGTAGTACGGACTACAGAGGGGGTTGGTAGGGTTCCAGATGTGAAAAGGATCTTCTTAATGTACGGAAAAAGTAAAGACAATCTGACAAAATCGATGGAGACAACTTGAATAGAGAAAAAACTTGGAATTCCTTTTTACAATACTAGTATTATTTTTTTTTGGTTTCATGTGCCAAACCGCGATATGTAAAAAGGCAAGACAAACTATTAATAAGTGGGTCCGTGATATGGCAAACTACGACCGTTATGGGAGGGGTTAATTATAAGCCAAGAATAGGGCTGAGAATCGGGACATCACGAGGTCCCGGTCCCGAGTCCCGAATGTCCCGGTCTCGAAAATCACCAATTTGGTGGTCCCGGTCCCGGTCCCGGTCCCGATCGAGACTTTTGGAGTCCCGATTCCCGAAATATGATAAATTTAAGTCCCGGTCCCAGTCCCGG
The DNA here is from genome assembly GCA_033398695.1 of Orobanche coerulescens. NCBI lineage: Eukaryota > Viridiplantae > Streptophyta > Magnoliopsida > Lamiales > Orobanchaceae > Orobanche > Orobanche coerulescens. The sequence continues at coordinate 1,191,629 of CM065811.1, read as the reverse complement.
TCCCGATCCCGAGGATAATTTTTCGAAATGTCCCGAAATGTCCCGAATGTCCCGAAATGTCCTGAAATCAGAAAAGGAAAAAAAAATTGATTGAAATTAGAAATTTCAATCGGACTTCGGATAGTCCCGATCGGGATTTCGGGACTCCCGAGTCCCGAAATTACCAAAATTTAAGGTCCCGGTCCCGGTCCCGGTCCCGTAAAATTCGGGACTCGGGGTCCCGTTTCCCGTCGGGACTCGGGACGGAACCGGGACTCGGGATTTCCCGATCCTAAATTCTCACCCCTAGCCAAAGACAACCATATGTGTTGTCCAAATTACCCGTGCGTAAAAAGATTAATTTTATGTCCCAATTACCGTGCTGCGCTCACCTCACCGGTAATGCATTGTCTCATTCAGGCTAGCATGGCTATAAATCACAAGTGAGTAAGGCTGTAAACGAGTCGAATCGAGCTGAATTTCACAAAGTTTGAGTTCGGCTCACAAGTTTTCGAACTTAGGGTTGATCCGGCTCGGTTCGTCCAAACCTTGAAATTTGAGGTTCGACTCGAGTTCGACGTTTCGAGTCGAACACATTCGAACACGTTCGGCTCGATATATTAACAAAAAGTTGCACAAAACAACGTGGAATTGAACATAATACATAATTAACTCCTAGATTGAATACTAATTGAAGCAAAATAACGATTGAATTTGTAAAGAATGTCTAAAGATTAAAGGGAGAGATGTAGAGACTAGAGAGAGTGGGAGATGAGTGAAATGAGAGTTGAGAGATCTGATTTGGGGTTTTGAGGGGAGGGAGAAACGGGCTTAGTGTTGGACTAAAGAGCAAAATTTAACTTTGGACTCAATATTTTAATATTGGACCATAATGTTAATGGACTAAAGGTAAATTTAGGACCAAATCAACTTAACACCGAGTCAGGCTTTTTCAAACCGTTCGGATCGGCTCGCCGAATATCGATTTTGAAGGTTCAGCTCTACGTTTGATCCTTCGAACTGAGCCTCGAACCGAACTATTTCGAGCCGAATACTCCGACTCGAATCGAACCTTCGGGTTCATTTACAGCCCTACAAGTGAATCTGGCTGAAAATCAAAGGAAGTTGGTCTATTCTCGAGAAATCCTTCTTAGAAGTTTGTTTGAGCTTAGTTCGATAAAACCATCTAATAAGCTTGAAATTCTTTTTACGTTTGATAAAATCTAAAGCTCAAGATCTACAAGTAAAAGTATCAATGCTTGAACTCAACTTCCGTTCGGCTGGTGAGTATTCTAACAGACTCCAACATAATATTTAAAATTTTATAGAAATTCAAACAAAATATATAAACTACTAATATGTTCAGCTAGACTCGGTTCATTTATAGTTCTATGTAAAAGTTACAATCCGTCATTACCAATTAGTAACCTGGCCACTTCATTGTGATTTTTATTTTATTTTCCAAAATAATTCATTGTGACTTTTAGAGGTCATGAAAAACTACTACAAGAAAATGTATCTTAGAAAGAAAGCTTCCCCCCTACTTTCATTTAATTGGACCATACTGAACATAATAAAGTCTAGTTAGACCATTCTCATTCTCATTCTTATATTTGCACGTGTATATCGCAAATCTTAAAAAAATTGTAATGGTACAAAATTAATTGTCTACAAGTATAATACACTCTTTATATAATTTTTATATGTGTGTTGAGTGTTTTGGGTAGATTATCTATAAGTTTTACTATATACTCCAATATGTGTTATTGTTAGGGCTGGCAATTCGTGCGTGTCGGGTTGTTATCGGGCTGGCAATTTGTGCGTGTCGGGTCGTTATCGGGTCGACACGATAACGACCCGACACGATAAGACCAAACACGAACGACCCGTTAAGTATATGCCCGACACGAACACGAACACGACACTAAAGGTTGAAACACGGACACGACACGAACACGATATGACACGATATTTTTCGTGTTGACACGACACGATAACGACACGATACGACACGAATCGATAAATTCAAATAAAAAAACAGAAAATAAACTTAAAATATTTAAAATGATAATAAAATTAGTGCTAAAAATATATAAATATTATCGGGTTACACGAACACGACACGACACGACACGACACGAACACGAAAGTTTTCATGTTACACGAACACGACACGAATCCGACACGGAACACGATAAGGCCAAACACTAACTCACTAATTTCGTGCGTGTTCGAGTCGGGTTATCATGTCGTGTCGGAAATTGTCAGCCCTAGTTATTGTAAAGTGTTTTTGGCAGATTTTCCCATTTGTTTTACAAAATAGGCAACTTGTTCTCTATGTCACATTACGTTACGTGTTTTAAAAATGAGTAGATTATTTCCGTATAAATTAAATTAGCACATTAATTTTTCGGTATTTTTCAGAAATTGCATCCCCTCCCTCTATCATCTTGTGCCCAAAAGATTAATGTGTCTAATTAATCCTATTTTTTGAAAAACACAAACAAGTAATATAACTATTTAATCTACACAGCTTCGTCCTTGTTGCCAAATTATTTAATCCACCATTCGTCCGGTTATACATTGCGAATGGAAGATAAGACAATACTAAATCCTTGTTGCTAAATTATTTATTTAATCAAATGGTAATTAACTGAAGACATGATAAAATATTTGCCTCATTAATATTCCATGTCCTACATTATTTGCTCTAGACTTTAAAAGTCGATTTATGTGAAAAATCTTTCTGCACGCCCTTTGGAAAGATCTAAAGCTGAACCAAAGGCAAAGACCAGCTGGAAAAAGTAAAACGCAATATTTTAAATGCGTGGTGGTAAAGTATATTTTTTTGAAAAGTATATTTTAAATGCGTGGTCGTAAAGTATATACTACCGACTCCAAGCACACAACCTACACTTACACACTAAGCAATTTACGAGTGTTCAAAACCGGATATTCGGACTTTCGGATATCCGAAATTTCGGATATTCGAAAGTCCGAATAGTAGATTTTGATATCCGATATCCGTATCCGAAATCGAAGTTCCGGATATCCGAATCCGAAGTTCCGGATATCCGAACTTCGGATATCAAATTTTCGGATATCCGGAACTTTGGATTTTCGGATATTTCGGATCGGATATCAGATATTTTTGAACACCCCTACTAAGCATCTCACACATTCAATTTCCACGAGAAACTTCAAATACATATTTTTGCCATTTAAATTTATTGCCATTCGTATAATTAATATTCATATAACAATTAATACTAGCTTAAAACTTTATAATTAATGACTACAATACACTCAAATAATCATATGATTCAAAACAACCATATAATTGTGGCCGAACCGTTAATGTTCTCCCTTGTGTGCAAAGTGGGATGGCAAATATGCCAAATATATTAGCTTGCTTTTCTTTCAATTATTTTTTCAGGAATTGTTTTTTTCTTTTCTTTTTTTATACCAGGTTCCAAGATTACACCTGATTAGTTCTCGGGATAACAGTCCTGATCGCACAGTACTGCTACCAGTTAAATCGCGAGATGTGTATCTGACTCCCATTGTAGGGGTGTATAGCACAACTCTTCTTAAATATTCTCAACTACCGCGCACAAGTTTTTTAAACGAGGACTTTCCATGTGATCACTCATCCTACTACTACTCTCGCCCAATTAATAAAAGAAATCAAAAAAGTATTGGATGTAATTTTGACTTACTTGATAAAGTACTCCGAGATCGACCCGGAAAGGATCCGCCCGAAAAATCCCCATATGCTGGTCAGCGAAACGAACATAGACACATCCGCATACCCGAGGGCCAAACCCATTTGACCCATATTGTTCATCACCGTAAGACCCGTTCCAACTCCACACAAAAACGACCCGAACAAGATCCAGAAATCAACGGTTCTCAACGCCTCAAATATTGTGTGATCTTCTCCCAGCACAAGCCTCTTCTTCTCCGCCACCTCTGACAACGACGTCGTTTCAACCTTCTTTTCCACCACCTTCTCAGAGAGCGGCGTCGTTCCAACCGTCTTCCCTGTCTGAGCATCCAGTAATGGCTCCGTCACATACTGCTCGACGTCTTCATTTTTCGCACCCGAGCGGATTAAATCCTTCGCCGCTAAGTAAATAGGGATTGACAGAGGGGCGGATAGTAAAATCAACAGAATTGCGGTGAAAATTTGGGAGAATAATGGACCGTGGGTACCCGTCACGTCGAACGCCAGCAAGTAGAGAGCGATGATTACAGCGAGGACGTTGATTATGCCGAAGTATTTAGTCTCGTCGCTCTCCTCGGCGGCGGTGGAAGACGGAGGGACCTCGCGGAGGATAAAAATGGCGGAGAGGCAAACAACAAAAGGAACAACCGCGAGCATCATCAGAAACCTCGCGGGATCATCCGCGAACAACGCCGAGCAGATATCGGTGAAAATCGCCGTACTTAATCCGACGTAACCTTTTAAAATTCCCGTAACCGGTCCCCTATTTTTCCGAAAATTGCGAATGCATGTCACTAGAATCGCCGTGTTCATCCACGTCGTGCTGTTTCCACCCATACATAGAAAAATACACATCTGTACCAGAGATTTACAGAGTTACAGATTTCCAGTTAGAAATCAGGAAATGTTGTTATTAAAATACTCAATTGACTAAAAAGGGAATTAAATAGGGACTAATTTATATACTTACCGCCCAGTAAGGGAGAGGTTGGATCCGGCGGCTAACGACGAGCCACTGGACGCCATAGCCGATGAATCCTTCAATCGAACCAATGAGGAGCATGATAGGGGTGGAGAGTCGGTCGGAGGCGAGTCCGGAGAGGAGGCCAAAAGCTTTTCCCACGTCTTTCGCGACGGATAGACTGTTGAGCTGTAGCTGAGTGAGCCCCATGAGGGATTTCAGTGCGTCGGAGTAGTTAGAGAATGTGTAGTTGTTTCCGGAAATTGCTTGCACCCATACGGCGGTGACGAAGCCAAGCCATTTTCCGGCGGGTGATACCGGCGAGATTTTGATCCCCATTGGGAAAAGATGTATGAAGGAGGAAGGTGTTGGTTTGGGGTTGGAGAGTTATGACTTTGTTGGTTGTGGGAGAGTTTCGATGTCAGGTACCAATATTTAAAGAGGGACTTTTCGCTTTTTTTAGATTTTAAAATTATTTGTAACGAGCCATTATCCAACTTGTGCGATACACAATCTTTGGTTGAATATCTACGTATTTTGTACGTAATGTTGGACGTAATGTTGGGGCAGACGATTGAATGAGCAGATGGCAGAATTTAAATGTCTTCTAGAGAAGTTTATATGTCTTTTTTATTGTTATTTTCCTTTTATTTTAGTCTATGTAATTAGTTATATGAAATGAGGCTTTACTAACCCGTATGTTGCTCCGGGATTGTTTTATGTTTATTCAAATTACGTCTGTGCGATTGTATCTAAGATTTCATAGCTAAAATTTAATCATCTTGTAATTTATACTATCATTTAAAAGTTCATTTTAATCACCTTGTGTATTAGAAGGTGCACGTGTTTTGTACGTAATGTTGGGGCAGACGGTTGAATGAGCAGATGACAGAATTTAAATGCCTTTTAGAGAAGTTTATATGTTTTTCTATTGTTATTGTCCTTTTATTTTAGTCTATGTAATTAGTTATATGAAATGATGCTTTACTAACCCGTATGTTGCTCCGGGGTTGTTTTTGGTTTATTTAACCCGTGCGATGCACAGATTGTATCTAAGATTTCATAGCTAAAATTTAACTATCTTGTAATTTATACTATCATTTAATAGTTCATTTTAATCACCTTGTGTATTAGAAGGTGCATTTGCATTGTGATATTTATCATAATTTTTGTATTTAAATTAGTTTATTTACATTAAAAGCTACAATTAAAATAGTCTCTTCATATATTTACAATTAAAAGTTACAATTAAATCTCCCTTCTACATTAAATTAAGGGGGATAAGTATTATATAGTATAGATAGTGATTGATTTGGAGTGGAATTTAATTTCTTTTCTAGTTTAAATTTAATTTTGTGATTTACAATTTGGATTCAATTTAATTAATTTTGATGAATAATTATATATGAATTATAATATAATAAAAGAAATGGAATAAATGGTTGATATTCGACTATGCTTTCATTTTCCTTCATCAGTCGCCTCTTTCTCTTCCTTCTACTCTACCTACTTCCCTGTTTCATCTTCTTTCGACATGTGTCTTTCATTAATTCTATTTTCATTTTGTTGCTTCTCGAATATTGGTTCGATTATTCGGTGATTTCTTAGCTTCTTTCGGTTCTCTGCTCTAGGGGTGAGCTCGGTTCGATTTGGTACGGTCTCTAGCTAAAATTGATATCGAACCGCATATTATCGGTATCTAGCATTTGAGTACCGAAATGATTCGGTTTTAAATCGACTCGGTGTGGTCGGTTTCGTGGTCGGTTTCGTGGCGATTCGGTCTTGCGTGATTAAATGGTAACTTAAGTTGAGCCAACTGCTTGGGGCACTTAATCAACTACTTGGGCTAAATCAGACAATTGTAAGTTCAAATAGAAGGATTTAGACATAATTAATCCACTTCAAAGCTTAAATAAAAATAAAATCTACTTCAATAACATGATAATAACTAAGGATTCAAAAAGTCCAATATCAGATTAAACAAAAGTCTTGAATTTCCTCCTCAGCACACGTCCATCAATTCATAACAACCTGTACAAAGAAAAAACAAAGTATGCAGAATAGTGTTTTATCGGTTCGGTTCGGTTTTTAAAGTCGGGATCCATATCTGAAACTGAAACCGAGCCGCATAATTCGGTTTTCAAAATTTTAAGAACCATACCATACCAATATCTTATTGGTTCGATTTTTTGGTTTCGGTATTTTCGGTATTATCGGTTTTTGACGGTTTTTCTGCTCACTCCTACTCTGCTCTGTTGCGGTTCCACTGATTTGAGGGCGCCTCCTCATCGAAGTATTTGTGTAAGGTTTTTTTACTGTTAGGATTTTTTATTTTGGGCGATTTTTTTTTGGGGAAATCTGATTCTCTGTTATATGAACGATTATTTTTTTTCTGCTTGACTTGTCGGAGTAACAAGCATGATCGAATCATTTTTCTCTATGGGTTGTGTTATTGTGGTTGTTCCACGTATACAATACAAGAATGTAACGAAGAGGGAACATCGGATACAATCGAAAACGTTCAAGTTAAAATCGATTTGTATTTTTAATTTGATTTATGAAGCCAAGTACCGATCGCTAATTTTTTCCAACTATTTTCAACTCAATAATTCTTTCCAACTATTTCATTTTTTAACTTGGTCTTCAAAATTACAAGTATAAAAAATACATAGTTGAAGAATTTACTGTTGAATTATGATTTTACCACAATAGAAGAGTAATTTTAAAATACTTCTGAATATTTAATTAAAATTTCTATTATATTCTATTAAATTAGGATTTTTACATAAATTATAATATTAATTGATTTAGAAAAATAAAATAAATAAAAATAGATGATTTTAAGGAATTTACAATTTTAACAAAGAAAATCTAAAAGTTTCTATTTCAATCACGAAGGAGGTCAAAATAATAAAACATGACAAGATTTACATCAATAAACAAACAAAATTTCAAATGCATAAGGTTTAAAATTAGGGAAAACAATGATTTTCGTCCCTCTAATTTGCACGATTTTTGCTTTTAGTCCCTACGAAAATTAAAATATTATTTTCATCCCTGTAATTTTTAAAACGTTCTTTTTTAGTCCCTGCCGTTAACCTCCGTTTATTTTTAAAGGAAAAATAATACTTTTCGTCCCTGTAATTTGCGTGATTTTTGCTTTTAGTCCCTACGAAAAATGAAATATTATTTTGATCCCTGTAATTTTTAAAACATTTTTTTTTAGTCCCTGTCATTAATTGTATATTCCAAATAGCATAATAGTGCAGTAACAAATTAGACCCTGCAATTTACTACACGACACGAAAATTTAGTGTTTGGGTTTGCATTTTGAGTACAGGACATGAAAATACATGAACACGAAAGTACACGATTGAGATTTAGTGTCGGTTTTGTGTTTACCCTTTGGGTACACGACACGGCACGAGGTACACAAAATAAATAAATAAATAAATACAATATTTTATATTTTATTTAATAAAAATATATATTTAATGAATTCTGTTTATACTAAACTTTAAAATTTGAAAATATAATGTGAATTTTCATAAATTTCATATAAACATTCGTGTTTTCGTTGCCATTCGTTTCATTTCGTCTACTAAAACCAATAAAAATAATATTTTAATATTTATTTTATATTATGTGCCTGACACGAAAATACGAAACGAAACGACACGAGTTTTACGCTGACTGCCACTAACCTACCGCAACTCTGCTCTTTTATCCGGCTTGGGACCGGCAATGAATGTCAAGAAGACACCCACAGCAGAGTTAATTCATTAAATATATATTTTTATTAAATTAAATATAAAATATTATATTTATTTATTTATTTATTTATTTCGTACTCGTGTGTCGTGTCGTGTACCCAAAGGGTAAACACAAACCGACACTAAATCTCGATCGTGTACTTTCATGTTCGTATTTTCGTGTCGTGAACTCAAAATGCAAACCCAAACACTAAATTTTCGTGTCGCTTTCGTCGTGTGGTAAAGCTGTGTCTAATTTGTTACTGCACTATTATGCTATTTGGAATATACAATTAATGGCAGGGACTAAAAAAGAACGTTTTAGAAATTACAAGGATCAAAATAATATTTCAATTTTCGTAGGGACTAAAAGCAAAAATCACGCAAATTACAGGGACGAAAAGCATTGTTTTTCCTTTAAAAATAATTTTTTAAACTTCAATTTTATTTTTAGATAAATTTATATGGGAATCAATTTTTTAATACCAAATCATAAAACTATAATTTTTTAGTACCATTTTGATTAAAAAGACTAAAATGTCCTCTCTTTTGTTGTAATTTTGACTTCTCACTTTTTTTTATTTAATTTAAACTATTTTTCTTCTCTTTTTTCTTTTTTACTTTCCTCATCTGCTCCGATCGATATTAATGTCCAACAACCAAAATTTAACTACAAACATATACATCAAAACAATACAACCACTTTTGACAAAAGTTCTCTAAAAAATCTTATAAAAATCACAAGATTATTCGAAAAGAAAAGTTGACGTTCAAATAGGACTTCATTTGTCGTGCTTCTGGGTTCATAAAGAAGGTATGCATTAGTATTTGGGCACTGGGAAAAAAAATTCTCGACCAGTTGTTACGGACACGATCGCTGCACACGATAGGAAGCCACCGTGTGCAACGATCGTGTCCAACGACCTTGACATCGTGCGCACAACTAACATGTTCACGATCGTCTACAATCGTGTGCAGCGATCATGTTCATGGCCAGAAACTTGCACACGGTAGGATACGACCGTGTGCATCGGTCGTGTCTAAGGCAGACCGTTTTATAATATTGTTCGCTCAGTTTTTTGAATAGTTATTCATCTTTTTCTAATCAGATGTCGTGGCAGCGTATTTTGATACATCACGGTGGTCATTGGGAGCGATCAACATATGCATACGGGGACTCCCTTTTTGTCTATATGGACACGAGCAAAGTTAGTCGTGCAAACCTCGTGGGGGTTATCAGAGAGGGTTTGGGTGGTCCAAATGAGTCCGATTACAAATTATGGTACTTGACACACATGGCCAAGGGAAACAAAGTAAAAGTCATATTAAGGGGCGATACCGAGATACTTCGATTACTAGTAGAATACAAGGAAGATCCTGAGGTCTATGTTGAGAACAGCAGCTCCTCCACTCCCGAGGTTAATATGGGATGTAGCAGCTCGAGAGTAGAGCCCGGCAACATAAATTATGACATGCCTTCCAAAGATTATCAATACGAGGAAGATGAGGAAGACGAGGAAGATGAGGAGGTGCATACATCCGAAGATGAAGATTGTTGTAAAGACTTGCTTGAGTCACTATCTGCGGAATTTCTTGCTTGGGTTCGCCAACCGGCCCAAATGGATAGGATTATGAGTCGTCAGAACTTCTCATCCGACCATCAATCTGCGAGCGAGCATGAGCATCTACAATCGATGCGTAATTGGATCATTTCATTTCTGGACCCCGGTAGTGCCGGGACTTTGGGTTGGGTCGAGCAGCCTCCACCGGTTACCGGTCAGCTAGAGGTGGGGTCCACCTTTCATTCCAAGACAGAGTTGAGGATAACTCTAGGAATGTATCATTTGGAAAACATGCTACAGTGTATCACTGATCGTTCCGTCGATAAACGTATATTGTTTGTCTGTAAGAGTGGGCGAAAAAATTGTCAATTTAGGTTGTGTGCTATTGAGGGTACAACTATTTGGAGAATTACTAACTTGACATTGGAGCAGAGCTGTCACCCTAATTTGAACCGTGCTGCCGCACGATCGGTCACTTCTGAGGTTTCCGCCCATTATTTTGCTAAAAGATTGACCGGTGAGGGGGTCACTTTGAGGCCAAAGGAGATGATTGCAGAGATGTGTAAGGAGTACGGCATTGACATGCTATACAGTTTTGCTCTCCGGACGAGGAATATAGCGATAGAGAATACATATGGCGACTTTGATGAGCCGTATCAGAGGCTCTCATCTTATCTGTATTTGTTAAAACAGCGTAATCCAGGGACAATTTATGATTTGCAGACGACTGTGTTTTCCCACATGTTCGTTGCACTCGGACAGAGTATTAGGGCATTTGATACGTGCCTTCGACGTTCTAGGAGCCCGGTACACTACTCAGCTGGGAGCCATGATAGGCCTCGTCATTCTGCATCTGTTAGCAGCGCCCATCGGAGGATTCCTGACCCTCCACGTCACTCAGTCTCTGGCGCAGCCCATAGTCACCATGCTCAGCGTCAGCCTAGTCATCATTCTCAGCGTCAGCCGAGTCACCATTCTCAGTGTCAGCCGAGTCACCATTCTCAGCGTCCGCCTACCCACCATTCTGAGGTCCAGCACAGTCATCATTCTCAGATTCATCATTCTTTTGAGCGGACTCAGCAGCCCCTTGATTACGAGCATCAGTATGAGCCATTTGAGGCGCCGTTTCAAAGATATGGGACGATGTTCGGTTTCGGGACGAGCATCATTATAGTGCGATGTTTCAAGTGAGGGTGGTGGTCTGGCGGCAACCTCCATTTCGGATCGAGCGATCGAGTTTTGAGATCGAAAGCGGCCATCTGACTCTCGATCGTTATAGTTGTGAGAGGGATGCTGAGGGTGATGAAGATGGTGAGAGTGCCGGAACGCAGCATTTGGGTGAGCGTAGTCTTCCACCGCGAGTGAGTCGACCATCTGCTGCTCTTCGGGAGCCTCTTGTGGTTGCGCCTCCAAGAGATAGTGTAACGACCCAATTTTCTAATGGTATTTTCGGAGTATTTTTAAAACATAAGAAGAAATTTCAAGTCGTTACGAAACATACATTTTCTAAAATATTTGCGGAACTTAAAAGGATTTCAAATCTCCAATACGATCGTAGAATATGACAGCGGAAAATAATTACTAATAAATTAATTGTTTCAGAGTAACTTGAGCGAAATTAAAAGAAATAATTATAACATTAATCATATGTCGGCCTGCTCGACAACCCGTCCTCTCCATTCCGAATTAACCTGAAAATTTTACATAAAAATGGGGTGAGCTTTCTATCGCTCGTGGGAACATCACAAGTCAACAATAATCACAATACATAACGGAGGCATAGCATGAATATTTGTTATATCAACTTGAGCATTTAAACATGTGACTGCATGTAAACATATACCGATACTTGGTATGAAAAACATGTGACTGCATGTTAATCATAAACTGATACTTGGTACGAAAAACATGTGACTGCATGTTAATCGTAAATATAACATATCACCTATACAGTCCAAATAAAGCAATTAAGATTGACAAGTAATAATTCCCACCTGAAATTGAGATGACTTGAATGCAAAAATGCTTGAAATATTTATGAACGTGTCTTACTCGAGCCCTTGATTCTCGTAGCCTACAATTAAAGAGGCGCGTATTTTAATGTATAATAATAATGATGATGATGATGATGATAATAATAATAATAATTGTTATAATAATAATAAAATGAGTTGGAAATATATATACAATTAGACTGAGGTGGTCGGTCATATTGGAAATAAGAGTTGGGCTTATGAATTTAATTTGCTCAAGAATTAGGCTTGGTTTTGGTGTTTGGTTGGGTTTAGGCTTAAATTGGCCCAAAGGTACGAGATTAAAGCTAGACTGATTAAAACCGCGTCTCCTAGCCACACATCTCAACCTTATCTTTCTCCTCTGCCACAGCCCGTCCAATTTCTCTCATGCCTGTAGACGCAAAAATCATCCTCCCCCAACACCCAAGATCGGCGAATGAGCAGCGGCCACGACTATACCATCGACCGGAGGTCGTCCGTTCGAACAGATTTAGGGACTGGGTTCGGACTTCCACCCTCTCGATTCATCTACCCACGGAATTTAAAGAAGGTGGTGAATCTCGGCTCGACGGCGTCCAGCGCAGCGGCGGTGGTTCGCTCATGGTTTGTGGCTCGAACTGATGGTGATGGAAAAATGGCTGCGGTTGCGAGTTGAGGTAGTTTGGGCCGAAAGCAAGGCTGGGTTCTTATGTGTTTTTTCTGATTTAGATTCTAAATTAGGATTTTTTTTTTTTGGAATTTGTATGTGTGAAATAAATTTCTGAATCGGAAAGGGATTCGATGGCCACCGGCAATACTGAATTCCTGCGGCTATCAGGATGAACAAGTTTGGTGTGCGGATTGAGATGAAGTGTTTAAAACAAAATCGAAGAAATTACAGAGATATTACCTGTTCTGTTTTGCGTCCAGGAGATGAACAAATACTTGCGTATCAGGTTCCGAACAAGCGAAACGTAAGAGGAAGAATTTGTGTTTGCTGAAAATGGGATTTTTCTGGTGTGTTTGTGTGTGTGATCGATCGTTGTGTATATGATTTCTGCTCTATCGTGAACTCCAGATGGTATTTTCTTTTATAGGTTTGAGTTGTTAACTGCTCTCCCCACAATGTGTATTCCATCACCCCCACTTCTCTCAACTCCCTTCCATGATGTCCACTCCACTGGTTGCAGAAAACTTCCTTCCCACCTTCTCTTCTTTCTGATCGTGTGGGTGTGTCGTGAAGAAAGATTTGGGCTGGAAATTAAAATGATAATTGGGCTGGTTAAAAAAAATTGTGGGAGTTGGGCTTGGGAATTAATAGTAGTTTATTATAAATTTCAATTGGGCTGAACATTATAATGGTTGGTTGGCCCAAAAAATGAATGTATTAAAATTAATTAAAATGGACTATAATATTTGGGCTCGATAATGAATTATGTGAGTTGGGCCCAAAATACATGAATTGGATTTGGACTTATAATGGTTGGTTGGTCCAAAAATTAATGTATTAAAATTAATTAAAATGGACTTGTGAATATTGGACTTAATGGACTTATAATATTTGGCTCGATAATTAATTGACTTGGGTCTACAGTAAAATTAGGAATTCATGAATTGGGCTCAATAAATAATCATAAGACCCAATCAAAAATTTTAAATTTAATTAATATTCAAATATTTAGTATAAAAATAATTAATAAATTACGATATAATTTCCTAAATTTAGCGGGTGTTACAGATAGCAATGCTCTGAAGAAGTTGTACCTACAGTTTAAGAGGGAGCAGCCACGTGATGCTATTGTCCGGTATTTGGAGACTGGGCATGCTCTCACCCAGGCGTTATTTGACCGGATAGAGTCTAGACGTGAAGACTTTGATGCCGAGGTGATAGACTGTTATGTGCTTGCGACTCGAGCGAGGCTTCGGAGGGGAGTCCATAGTGTTGGTGTCGGTAGAGTTGGCACTGTACTTGCCGGCTCCCTATTTTACGTAAGTTCTATAACCTACTCGCTTGTATATCATTGGTGTGATGTGGATTTTTTTAATTTTGTGGTTTGGCTTTTTGTAGTTAGTTTTGGCCAACGAGTTTGCAAGACTCCATCCGGATGATCCACTTGGTATCAAGGTGACGGGGAAGCCAGTTTACAAGGATTGGAAAATTCCTAAATGCATCGAGGACTACATGACAGGCCTTGATACACCACATGCGGTTCCATGGTTAAATTGCAACGAAGTAAGTTTGAAATTTATATTTATAAATAATTGACGATTTGTTGCCATTTGAAATTTATATTTATAAATGATTCGCTATTTATAAATGATTCGCTATGTTTGATGTGATGATCTTATATGATTACATATTTTGTTTCAATAGATCATTGCCATTTGTTGCCTCGACCAGAGCCACTGGGTGACTATCAAGATTGACATCATAACATGGACCATGGAGTTGTACGATTCCTTGTCACACCACCACGAAGATGATCGATACCGATTCAACCAACTGCAACCGATTATGCGTCTGATGCCTCGTGTGCTAGCTCAATCCGGGTATTGGCTGAACAACCAATCGAAGAAGAAGTATGACACGGATATGAGTTTCAAAATTATGCCACGAGAGCTACAGTTCATACAAAACGACAATCACAGTTGTGGCCCCTTCGCGTGCATGTACTTGGATCGACTCGTCTCTGCAAACCCAGGAGCAAGGCACCAAATCAAGGAACTTAATGAAAAATATATTAATAAATATCGATATGGTTTAGCTGCTAAAATCTTTATGTTGTCTTTAGACACGTAGAATGGTTTATGGTGTGTTGTGTTGTGACAAGATTAATGTGTCGTGTTGTCAAATATTTATGTTGTATTTAGACAGTTTTGGCAATATGAATGTGTCAGTGTTGTTAAATATTTATGTTTTGGCTATGTGTTACACACGATGGATGAACACGATCGTGACCATCGTGGGTCACGATCGTGTTGTGTTGTTAAATCTTTATGTTTTGGCTCTGTGTTACACACGATGGATGCACACGATCGTGGCCATCGTGTGTTACGATCGTGTGCAACCTACCCACGGTCATGGGTTGATGCTGTCGTGTGCGCACGATGGCTGGCATGACCATGTGCACACGACCGTGAGTACCATCGTGGGCACGGCCGTGCACACGATCGCGTGACCCATCGTGGGCACGACCGTGTACACGGTCGTGTGTATATGAACTTTTGGTATTTTTGCCAATTTGATTTATTGTGTTATCTAGAATGATGTTTTGTGATTCAAACATCGCTTGTTCAAATATTAATTACTATATAACTTCTTATACAAACTCCTATTTGTCATTTCGTTGTAATTCATTAGTATATGAGATATTTCATCCAGATGATTGAACTTATCCGTACGAACTAATACACTGAGAACAGATAGACGACACATGATATGCAATATATTATGTTAATTCAATCAATAATTTTTAAATAAGTGTATCGTTAACAAATAATTGTTAATATATAAGTAACAACACCTAAATTAGTATATGAGATATTTCATCCAGATGATTGAACTTATACGTACGAACTAATACACCGAGAACAGATAGACGACACATGATATGCAATATATTATGTTAATTCAATCAGTAACTTTTTAAATAAGTGTATCATTAACAAATAATTGTTAATATATAAGTAACAACACCTAAATTGACGAGTAATTTGAGAAATTGGTGAAATGTTTTGATGTTCTTGTGCACACGATCGTGTGTTCCATTGTGGACACGACCGTGTACACGATCGTGTGCATATGAACTTTTGGTATTATTGCAAATTTGATTTATTGTGTTATCTAGAATGATGTTTTGTGATTCAAACATCGCTTGTTCAAACATTAATTACTATATAGCTTCTTATACAAACTCCTATCTGTCATTTCGTTGTAATTCATTAGTATATGAGATATTTCATCCAATGATTGAACTTATCCGTACGAACTAATACACTGAGAACAGATAGACGACGCATGATATGCAATATATTATGTTAATTCAATCAATAACTTTTTAAATAAGTGTATCGTTAACAAATAATTGTTAATATATAAGTAACAACACCTAAATTGACGAGTAATTTGAGAAATTGGTGAAATGTTTTGATGTTCTTGTGCACACGATCGTGTGTTCCATCGTGGACACGACCGTGTACACGATCGTGTGCATATGAACTTTTGGTATTTTTGCAAATTTGATTTATTGTGTTATCTAGAATGATGTTTTGTGATTCAAACATCGCTTGTTCAAACATTAATTACTATATAGCTTCTTATACAAACTCCTATTTGTCATTTCGTTGTAATTCATTAGTATATGAGATATTTCATCCAGATGATTGAACTTATCCGCATTTAACTAATACAATCGAGAACAGATAAACGACACATGATATGCAATATATTATGTTAATTCAATCAATAACTTTTTAAATAGGTGTATCGTTAACAAATAATTGTTAATATATAAGTAACAACACCTAAATTGACGAGTAATTTGAGAAATTGGTGAAAATTCTTGATGTTCTTGTGCACACGATCGTGTGTTCCATCGTGGACACGACCGTGTACACGATCGTGTGCATACGTGGATACAGTACCAATTTGACACCAAAGAAAACGTGACACCTGGTTGCCAACGTGTCACACGATTGGAACACACGATCGCGGCGATCGTGTGCACAATCGTGTTTACTGCAAAGGTCAACATCAAATTATTTTATTATAAAATCCCATCGTGGGTCGGTGCCCCTCCCCCTTTTTCAATATAAACCCATCTTCATTGACTGAGAGTGAAATACATGTACCGTAGCCCCATTTTTCACCACAAACCATAATCAATTAACATCAGTTAAAATCCATTAAAATCAAATACGCGAAATGAGCGGCCGATTACGAGAAAGCAATTTAGGAGGAATCGAAGCACCACCACCAAAAATAAGAAGGAGGATACCTCCTCCCAACCCACCATACAGAACTAGGCCGAGAGGAAGATACTCAATGCTCAGAGTAAGTTTTTTGATTCTGTTGTATGTGTAGTGACTATCATTGCGAATTAATGTGTTCCATGAAACAGGGCCTATTTAAAAACACTGCGAGCACTCCAGTCATACTAGATGGTGATTATGATAATGATTTGGAGATTTCTGAGAAGAAAAGCAAAGAAGTTATTTTAGAAGAGGAAGTTTATGAATATGGTGATACAAGACTAAAGATACAGCAGTAGATGGGGGAAAAGGGATCCAAGTGATTGTTTTTTTTTATGTTATTATTAGATATTTTTGTGTGATGGTGATTAAATTTTATTTTGTAAAGTTATATGCTTTGGATATCTCTTTGCTGTAAACTATTGCTCTTTGAAGTGAGCTACTTTATTATGGTTAATGTTTGGCTCCATAATCACCTTTATTTGCTTTACATAACTGAACACTTAAATTTCAATTCAAAGGTAAAGAAAATAGACACAAAATTATGCATTTCAACTAATAATCAGAATACTGAATCAATACATGGTCCATCGAGGATCAAAATATCAGCACATGATTGTTGCTAGTAAGTCACAAAATATAAAAATACATAAGCAATTTAAGTTTCACGGTATGGACATCCCCTTATGTCATGGTCATCATTACGGCAAATGTTACACCTCTTCTTCTGCCGGCGCCTTTGCCTCGTTTGTTCATCCATTCCTTGAGTTTCTTCAGGGATATTCAAATCCACACCACATATGGGAATGAATGCTTTGCAAGATTTTCTATTGTGGCCGGTTCCTTTACACCTACCGCACAGCTGAGGCCATCCACCTGCGGGCAAATTTTCAACAGCGGATCGTGCGCGACTCATCCTTGGTCGGCCGGCTTGTCGTACCCCCTCTGGAGGTACGCAAACGATGGATGAGATCTCCGGTGGGACATTCCACTCATCAGGATGTGGGATGAGACTAATATGCTCCTTATAAGTCTCTCTAAGGCCTTGTTGCTTGAAATAACGACTAACAAAATCATACACGGACAAACCATTGCCGGCGCGCCTGTTACAATAAGCAATTATGTCAAGGATGTTGTATAGGATAATGTATTTTTGATATTGATGAGGTGTAGGATAAATCCAGACCAGCCCTGTTTTCCACACGATGGCAAAACACGATCGTTCCGATCGTGTGTTACGATTGTGTCGATCGTGGGTTACGATCGTGTCTCATCGTAGGTTACGATCATGGCGATCGTGGGTTACGATCATGGCGATCGTGGGGTTACGATCGTGCTCATCGTGGGTTACGATCGTGCCCATTGGGTTACGATCGTGCCCATCGTGGGTAACGATCGTGCTCATCGTGGATTACGATCGTGCCCATCCTGGGTTACGATCGTGCTCATTGGGTTACAATCGTGCCCATCGTGGGTTACGATCGTGCCCATCGTGGGTTACGATCGTAAGCATTCTGCCATGACCGTGTACACGACAGCACAGACAAAAACATTGAATGGCCATGACCATGCGCCTCTGAGCCCCATTAGGGCTTTCGATATGTAGTTTCGAAAAGTAGTTTTCAAAAACTTCTTCTCGATGCGTGTAGGCAGCAGTTCTAAAGAGTCCTATAGCATGCGCACCGTAGGAGGTCATATTTTTTGCAAGATGGTGATAGCACAACCCGTGGAATGCATTCGGATAGACGGCTCGAACAGCATTCTGAATGCTCTTATGTTGGTCACTCACAATCAGTAAATCTTCCATCGGATTGTAGCATCTACGTAGGTTATACAGAAAATAAGTCCATGACTCGTCGTTCTCTATCGGACCGAGACCAACAGCAAGAGGAAATACTTGCTCGTTCCCGTCAAATGTGACGGCCGCAAATAGAGTTCTTTTATTCCTTCCCTTCAGGTGGGTCCCATCAACTATAATCACCGGTCGAAGGCACGCATCAAATGCCCTAATACTCTGTCCGAGTGCAACGAACATGTGGCAAAACACTCCCTCAAGAGTCGTCTGCAAATCATAAATTCTCCCTCGATTACGCTATTTTAACAAATACAGATAAGATGGGAGCCTCTGATACGACTCATCAAAGCCGCCATATGTATGCTCTATCGCTATATTCCTCGTCAGGAGAGCAAAACTGTATAGCATGTCAATGCCGTACTCCCTACACATCTCTGCAATCATCTCCTTTGGCCTCAAAGTGACCCCTCACCGGTCAATCTTTTAGCAAAATAATGGGCGGCAACCTCAGAAGTGACCGATCGTGCGGCATCACGGTTCAAATCAGGGTGACAGTTGTGCTCCAATGTCAACTTAGTAATTCTCCAAATAGTTGCACCCTTAATAGCACACAACCTAAACTGACAATTTTTTCGCCCACTCTTACAGACAAACACTATACGTTTATCGGCGGAACGATCAGTGATATACTGTAGCATGTTTTCCAAATGATACATTCCTACAGTTATCCTCAACTCTGTCTTGGAACGAAAGGTGGACCCCACCTCTAGCCGACAGAACTGGAGGCTGCTCGACCCAACCCAAAGTCCCGGCACTACCGGGGTCCGGAAATGGAATGATCCAGTTACGCATTGATTGTAAATGCTCATGCTCGCTCGCAGATTGATGGTCGGATGAGAAGTTCCAACGACTCATAATCCTATCCATTTGGGCCGGTTGGCGAACCCAAGCAAGAAATTCCGCAGATAGTGACTCAAGCAAGTCTTTACAACAATCTTCATCTTCAGATGTATGCACCTCCTCATCTTCCTCGTCTTCCTCATCTTCCTCGTATTGATACTCTTTGGAAGGCATGTCATAATTTATGTTGCCGGGCTCTACTCCCGAGCTGCTACATCCCATATTAACCTCGGGAGTGGAGGAGCAGCTGTTCTCAACATAGACCTCAGGATCCTCCTTGTATTTTACTAGTAATCGAAGTATCTCGGTATCGCCCCGTAATAGGACTTTTACTTTGTTTCCCTTGGCCATGTGTGTCAAGTACCATAATTTGTAATCGGACTCATTTGGACCACCCAAACCCTCTCTGATAACCCCCACGAGGTTTGCACGACTAAATTTGCTCGTGTCGATATAGACAAAAAAGGAGTCTCCGTCTACATATGTCGATCGCTCCCAATGACCACCGTGATGTATCAAAATACGCTGCCACGATATCTGATTACAAAAAGATGAATAACTATTCAGAAAAATGAGCGAACAATATTATAAAACGGTCTGCCTTGGACACGACCGATGCACACGGTCGTATACTACCGTGTGCAGTGATCGTGTGCAAGTTTCTGTCCATGAACACGATCGCTGCACACGATTGTAGACGATCGTGTTAAACGATCGTGTAAACGTTAGTGTTGTGCACGATGTCACGATCGTTGCACACGATCGTTGCACACGGTGGCTTCCCATCATGTGCAGCGATCGTGTCCGCAAGAACAAATCGGGAATTTTTTTTTTCATCGTTCAAATACTGATGCATACCTTCTTTATGAACTCAGAAGCACGACAAATGAAGTCCTATTTCAACATCAACTTTTATTTTCGAACAATCTTGTGATTTCTATGAGATTTTTGAGAGACCCTTTGTCAAAAATAAAATGGTTGTGTTGTTTTTATGTATATGTTTGTAGTTAAAATTTGGTTGTTGGACATTAATATCGATCGGAGGAGAAAAGTAAAAAAGAAAAAAGAGAAGAAAAGTAGTTTAAATTAAATAAATAAAAAAAGTGAGAAGTCAACAATACAACAAGAGAGAGGACATTTTAGTCTTTTAATTCAAAATGGTACCAAAAACTTATAGTTTTATGAATGAGGATATAAAACTTATCAATTTTATGATTTGGTATTAAAAAATTGATTCCCACGAATTTAATGCCCATAGTAAATTACAAAACTAATAACTAGTAATTGCCATGAAAAACGTGGGATTTACTTTTACACAAAGCCTCCCTCAGAGTAGTTCTTATTCAATATTAATATTAGTAACAATAACTCCTTTAGTTTCATCCGAAATGCTATATTTTATTCGAAAGAATATATATATTTAAAAAATATTTTATTTTATTAAATAACTTTAATCACATTAAACCACAACATTCTACGATTTTTTAAGTAAGAATCAATTTTTTAATACCAAATCATAAAATTGATAAGTTATATATCCTCATTCATAAGAGTGTAAGTTATTGATACCATTTTGCTTAAAAAGACTAAAATGTCCTCAAAAAAGGTGTTGATGTTGACTTTTCTTTTTTACCTTTTAGTGATAGATTTAAGGGTATTAATGTCTTTTGGTATCAAAAACTTATACTTTTATGAATGAGGATATATAACTTGTTACTTTTATGGTTTGGTATTATAAAAGATAGAACCCATTTTTTAATCTTAACCACTCACTCATTATCAATAATTTTTTATTTTTTAATCTACACAACACAATCACAGACTCATCGTCAATACTTACAAAACTTACACATTTGTCACATTCAATTATTCTCTTAAAATACACTATCTTTTCAAATGTTGCACTTGTAGCAAAAGGCGAAATTCCTCGCTCGCGCCCACCTCCTACCGGCAGAGATTGGTGGAGAATTAAATCACATGACTAACGACCCACTGGTGGGAGGAATGTCACTAACGCCCACAAATAAGAAACTATATCTATACTATACCTTTTAAAGGGAATTGACCGTAATTTGAGAGAACTGACAAAAAAACTATCTTTTTTAGAAGGAGAGAATAGTAATATTACTTTGCTAATTGCAACTTTTAGATTTTTTTTTTTTAAGTGACAAAAGCATTTTACTTGATCCGAGTGGCAATTATATCATGGAACGAATGTTGGTGGGAGAGTGCGGAAGTAAGAATTAATTAGGTTATATCCATAGAACATCTCCACGTATTGTATTCCTTGTTAATCCATCGACATGTGGCGTGTATGCGGGGTGCTCCACACAGTGAATCACGAACGGAACATCTTCATCCCCACATAGTGCATCTCCTGCTAATCCATCGACATGTGGCGTGTATGTGGGGTGCAGATGTTCCGTTCATGATGCACTCTGTGGAGCACCCCACATACACGTCACGTGTCGATGGATTAGCAGGAGATGTACTATAGACGGAACCAACGTGTTTGTTATCTCTAGTTAGACCAACTTAATAAATATACCCTATAATTACTTATACCTATTACTTGTACCTAAGTGGGTTTTGCCGATTTAGCCCAAGGAAATAAAAGCCTTTTTGTACACCATATCAAAGTATATATAGGGACGTCGATTTTATCCGTGCCCGATCCTACTCGTCGGATAAACCTGTAATAATGTCGGGTATTAGTCGAAGCAAAAAATTTAAAATCGAGTACGGGTAGGGTATGGATATAAGATATTACCTGATTCATCGCCCCGATGACCCGACCCCATACCCATTTGAATTATATATACATATATTGTATTACATAAAATATAATATTTTAAATATTTATTATACTAAATTTACTTTATTAATGACATTATATGTATATATTAAAAAATATTTATAAAATATTAAAAATATAGGGTATGCGGGATATCCATTGGCTACCCAACTATCCGATGAGCAGTACCGAAACCCGATCAGAATCAAATAAGGTAGGGTATAAGGGAGCATATCCCTACCTTACCCGACCCATTGACCTTCCTAAGTATATAAGAGATAAATGAATAAATAACATAAATAACTCACTCAATTCATCTCACCAAATGTCTTACGTATTGCTTTCGGGTTCGCGTTCCATCACAAATTAGAGTCATGATATAACAACTCGAATTAGCTTATCTTGTTGTATGTAAGCATTGCCTAAGAAATCTAATGTGGGGCTTACATTTTAAGTTGGTTTTGTTAGATATTTATTATGTGTTTTTGGAAATTTTTATTTTTTATAATAAATTAGAGTAATATTTTATCTAGAATTTCCTTCTAGACTAATCATCATCTCACCACGAACTCTGCTGAGGCTGACTAATCGACTATTGCTAATCGATACTTAGGTCCATTTCGAGTCGGAGCTGAAGTTTGGGCCCTAGATGACCTGGTGATTGACTTGCAATGAATAGCCCAATAACCCCTCTCACCGCAAGTCAAACTTGTGACCGAGGACAATAGGCAGTCATAGTGAATATGGTCCTCGAAGTTAAAGCATTTTTTCCCTCCAACAGTAAAATTCTGCTCTTGCCGAAAACTATTGGGAACCCCAACTAACTGAAATGATCTCCCGACTAAATAATGAAATTTTTGATGTCTCCGAGAACTGCCCCTTTACTGCCAGAGAAACTACCAACTGTCTTCTGTTTCTTTCCCTTATGAGCAGTATCTGGCGATGAAAATGACATCTCATATGCTAAAGCACATTATTGGTACTCTCTCAGAGTATAAAATTCAAACCCAACATACAGACACGTGACTTGGGTTTCATCCACATATCAAAATGACAGATTTTATCCTCCTCATCTTTCACCTGGTTTTGAACATAGGCTAACGAATGATTGTAAGTGATAGTGGTGTGCGATATTAGCATATCCGGCGGTTGTGGCGAGAAGAATTATCGAACTTTACGCTCTATGACTAACCATGGGCAGTATTCTGCCTCCATCAAACTCTTAAACGTCATGTAAGTTGTATTACTACTTTTTACCAATTTATTTGTGTACATCTTATTCTTATTCCGATAAATCCCATGCATTCTAAAAATAATTGCTCTTACCATCTAATATATAATATAATTGTACTTAAAATAAAGAAACATATAGCCTTTATCTTACATATATTAATTGATGTTTTATATTTTTATGAGTATGAATTAGGACTACGGATTATGTTATAAAACACTTACAAAATTTATAACAAATATACTCATATTATTAATAATATTTCATACCATATTTTTAATATTTTTTGTTTTATAGTGAAAAATATTTAGGATCAAAGTTCAACCTACAAAAAATAAAATTTCAATTATTTAGAAATTGAGAAATTATTATTAGGAGTATATATAGAGAGAATTAATTAGCGAGATATTAATTTTTTATTATTTCTTAATATATGATAAGATTTAAAATAATATATATTGCAAATGTGGAGTATCATTATTAGAGAGGATAATAATTAAATATTCACTTTTTTAGTCTGGAGTGTTACATTTTACCCAAAAAAATATCCTTTTAGAAAGGTTACCTACCTAAAATCATCAAACCATCACACTTTTCTCTTTAATATTCAGCACACTCGCACCAATGACTTTACCTTTTAGTTTATACCACACTTTACACATTCACCACCGATACTTACACGTCTATGCATTTACCACATTCAATGATCGCCTAAAATACACCATTTTTTTTTCAATTGTTGTAATTGGGCTGGTAATGAGAGAAAATGAAAAATGAGAAATGTGCTTATTGAATAGAATATAATGAAATAGGCATACTAGATTTTTCAGAAAGAGGACCCTCTTGTGTTATATGGAGTATTATCTCCTCTTCGCAGTGTGGGAGTTTTATCCCTCCAATGTGGGAGATAGCTCCTTGTGGCACCAGACACTGCTCCTCCCACCTAGTGGGCCGTTGAGTCACCATGATTTAATTCCTCCACCAATCCCTTTCGGACCAGGGGGTGAGGGCTCTGGGGGCGAGAGATTTCGCCTTTTGCTACAAGTATTATCTCCTCTGTTATTTTAATCTGTCAGTCTTGAATGGGCCCAATAGTTGAGTTATTTTATCTTGTGCAATCTTCCAATCAGTTGGTAGATCATAAATTTCATGATTTGATGTAATCTGTTTTGATCAAAATCCTATTTAAATTGTTTTAATTATTTGTTCAACTTTGATTTAATAAATGCTTGTTAATATTTATATAATATAATAAAAAAATCTAAGTGTACTGAGCTCAAGGGTTTCAGTTAACCAAATATTAGAAACTAATTTTGGAAGAAATATCGAACTCGAGAAACATGGGGTAGCAGATCATTTGCGTAAGACACTTATTTCGAACTTTCATCCCTCAACTATAGCATGGTTTAAGCATGGGAGGCTTGAGCAGATCTTTCCCTACTATCAGTTGCTATGAATTCAAAAAATCAGATGAAACTATAGCCCTAAGACGCAAAATCGTAACCAAAAAAAAAAAGATGTTTCAAGTCCACCCTTTTAACATAACAAGTTTGATACAGAGTATGCACATAAAAAAAAAATAGGTAACCAGATCAATAAGTTAAACCTGAAAACTTGCAGATTTTATTGTTGTGTCGTCGAAATCCGGCCGTCTTCTTCCCACTTGCTCTTTGGAATCTCCCCAGAATCTGCAATAATGACCTTCTTCCTCGGCTTTCCGCTGTAAGTCCCGGCACTCCCCTCAACGGCATACACGGTATCCATGCCGTCAACGACTTTGCCAAAAACAACATGCTCACCATCCAACCTGTAAAACTTCCAAGAAACATGATTACTTGGGGGTAATAATATAATTACATAAACAGCTGTTATTCAAAATTACAAGTACTCGAATTGATATTTGCTTATTGCACTTTCAATAAGCGGGTATATGTTAAGAATATAGAAACCTCAAGGGCTTGTATATAATTTGAAAGAGAAGTTAGTTTTTTCTTGTGATCAAATAGGAATAGACTCCATTCTAACTCATTTTTTAGGTCCTTTCCTGAGGAATATTCCCTACACATAGTAACAAATGTCAGTATTTAATTGATATATATATATATATATATATATATATTATATCTCATCGCAGTAAATTTAGACGTCTTTTACTCATCATCATCATCACCTTATCCCAACTATGTTGAGCTCGGTGGCATGAAGATTAGAGTATCAATTACTGGACAATATTGATTAACACTATCAAGTCATGCAAAAACCAAAGTAGCGAAGTTATACGATAGGAAAATGAGATGAAGTTCCAAGAACCATCATAAGTTTTTCTACTTACATGGAAAATACAATTAGATGGCAGCCATGAATTAATTGCTACAGTGCATGCATTTTGTTTATAGAACTTAATTAGGCACGTGAATTTTATTATTATATCCAAATATCCTATGCTATAAAGAGCGCATATTTTTTCAGGAGCTGATTTACAATGGGAAAAAGCTGCGATTTAGGTCATGCGAAGATAAACTGCCAGCAAGTACTTGAACATCGAAGGGGCTGTTCGTTAATGGCTAATGAGCTCAATAAAGTGTATGACTTATTCGGTCAGCTGTATGTGAATGTTCTTTTCTGGCTTATTCATTAAGCTGATGGCTTAATCGATCAGCCAAAAAAAGAGAGTCGTATGGATTAAGCCATTTATTCAACCTTTTATTCCATATTTGCCTACTCACTTTTCACATTTTAACCATTTATTATATACATATATTATGTTAATATATAATATTATATTAATATATAAACTGTATTTTAAAAGAAACTAATATTAATATAAAAATTGTATTTTTAAAAGAGATACAGAGACACACTCATATCAAGTAAGGACATTGTTATATGTATATATATATAATATTATATACTATATAGATATATAAATTGTATCTTTAAAAGAAAATAATATAACCTTTTATTTCAGAAAACTATTTAAATTGATATTTATTATCATTTAAAATCAACCATTTAATATGATTACCAAACAATTATTTTAATCGGTGTTTAATATAGAGTGAGGGATACTACAGTCATTTCATTTTATTCAGTACTATAACCAAACAATAATTTAGCTTAATTTATACAGAACTAAATCTTAACACATAAAAAGCTTAATGAAAAACCAATCGAACAGCCCCTAATTATGATATTATTAAGACTTACCAATAAGCCTTAACGGTTGTAATGAAAAACTGCGAACCATTAGAATCAGGCCCTGAGTTCACCATGGACACAACACCTGGAAATTACAAGATTAAGACTGTTTAAAATCGAGAGCATATTTTCGCTGCAGCTTTGTGCGCGTGTGTGAGAGAAAGGGCGGGTGGGGGCAGGGAGGGGAGAGGTGCGCAGGGGAGGGCGGTTAAGGGGGTTTTGGCGTAGACCTGGCAATTCGTTCGTGTCTTGTATTTTCGTATCGTGTACTTTCATATTTCGTATACCAAAAGTCCAAACCCATACACGACACTAAATGAATTCGTGTCATGTCGTGTCGTGTACCGCACAAATTCGTGTCGTTTCGTGTCGTGTTTTCGTGTCAGGCACATAATATAAAATAAATATTAAAATATTATAAAAATAATAATTCTAATATTATAATATTAGTTTTATAGGTTTTAGTAGACGAAATGAAACGAATCGCAACGAAAACACGAATGTTTACACAAAAATTATGAAAATTCACATTATATTTTCAAAATTTAAAGTTTACTATAAACAGAATTCATAAAATATATATTTTTATTAAATTAAATATAAAATATTATATATATATATATATTTATTTATTTATTTATTTATTTCGTGTACCTCGTGTCGTGTACCCAAAGGGTAAACACAAAACCGACACAATCTCGGTCGTGTACTTTCGTGTTCGTGTATTTTCGTGTCGTGTACTCAAAATGCAAACTCAAACACTAAATTTTCGTGTCGCTTTTGTGTCGTGTGGTAAATTGCCGGGTCTAGTTTTTTTTTTTTTTTTTTTGGGGGAGAGAGAGAGAGAGAGAGAGAGAATAAATAATAAAACTATGATGATCACAAATACAACCCTCAAGTTTAGCTAAATTAAGAGAAAAAAAAAAGACCAAGTCTGTTTTCAAGTGCGTATTTATAATACCTTTGGGGGAGTTTTGTAATGTTAAAGATAACTGAACTTTTTTTTTTTTTGGTAATTAAGCTAAACCTCAAGAGAAATTTTCCTAGTTATCCCAACTAATATAAAAAGAGTTGGAAAAGAAGGTACTAAGCGGATTCACAAGTCTTTTTGCCAAACAAGAGTCAAGACACAACGAGATAATCAGTAGACCTGGATGTGAGTGCTTCAACTTGAAATTCTCATCACGGAAAACGCCACCATATATAGATTGATTTCCTCTCCCATCGCCAGAGACGATATCGCCACCTTGTATCATGAATCCGGGTATGATACGATGAAATGGAGTTCCCTTATAGTGTAGTACTTTTCCATTAGCGCCTTTCCCCACCTCCCCTTTATCCAGAAAAAAATTGTAGGTTACTAAATGAGGTGAAATAGAAAGAGCAGCTACTTGAAAGCATCTTACAAAAGGAATGATAAAAACAAGAGCAAATCTAAATAACAATGTTCTAAAAGGCGCTAGGCGGTAGGCGGGCGGACGAGGACCTTCTAGCGCCTAGGCCTTGGAGGCGGCGCCTAGGCGGCTAGGCGCTAGGCGGTTTTTTTTATATATTTTATATTTTATTTAGTTTTATATATGCATACAAAATGCATAATAATATTCTTTTCAAAAATAGTCTTGGAAAAAAACAACATTCCAATAGTCTTGAAGAAAAAACATTCAAAAAGCAAAAGTCACAAATTAAAGTCAAATTTCCATTTCTTCCTCATCTCCATATCCTTCCTCCAATATATGTTCTCCATCGGACTCATAGTCATACTCTTCATCATTTTCCTCCTCTTCCGAGTCATCATCCGACACAAAGTCTTCTTCATGGAGCTCTCTTGTTACGATGTTTCTAGCACTTTTTCTAGGCTCTAGCATTTCATCCGCTCCGGTTGCTTCCCAAACCATCTCCCAAGTAAGATCCGAACCAGGCTCAACTTCATCATCATCACATTCAACAATCCATGATTGTCCAGCGAAGAAAACACGTTTTTGGACAAAACGTTAAAAAATAAAATAGAAAAGGAAAAAAAATCTGGACAGATGGAAAAAAAATCTGGACAGAAAGGAAACCTAGGACCCGCCTAGCCCGCCTAGCCCGCCTAGCCCGCCTAGGACCCGCCTAGGACCCGCCTAGCCCGCCTAGGACCCGCCGAGCCGCCTAGCAGAACCGCCTAGGGGGTAGTCGGGGCGGAGGGCCACCTTCGAGCGCCTAGGCGGCCGCCTAGGCCGCTTTTTAGAACACTGCTAAATAAAGATTAATTCTTGGGATTATAAAAGTACCTGTACATAGAGCCCTAAAATTCTCTGCAAAGAAAATTGAAAATACAATAAGGAACACAAAGAGTTTAAAATAAATGAAACTTTTCATGACAAACAAAGGAAAGGTAATGCATATGGCGAAGCAGAAGTCAGAGGACATTACCCACAGTCTTTGGCACGACTTGACCATATAATCCAATGGTAATCCTCCCTGTAGTCGTTATGATGTAACATATGAACACAGGAGAGAGAGTGACAAAGAGAGAGACACACAGGGGAGAGAGAGAGCAAGAAAGAAAGTTCCAGCTTTGTTCACTCTTTTCAGGATATTAAGCAACCTTTTCTGGATATGCATGTCGGACATTCTTTCATAGTACAGCCTTTCATAAACTAGTGGGGAGGTATAGTGCAGTCGAACGATGGCTAGACAACAAGATTTTTATTGAGTTACTAAACGAGATGATATGACACATTACAAAAGTCCCATACCTATACGTTGCTTATCTATGTCAACATCCAAAAATACTCTATGGGTGATCTCGTATACCTCTTCCGTCTTATCTACATCCTGGAGTTATAAGGAAAAGTATTAGAAGAAAAAAAAACGCCACAATAAAGTTAAAAGATAAAAAAATCAATACCAAGGTCTAAAGATATTTTAAATGACACGGATAACTTACAGACATTTTTTTGTAAGACTTGTTGTTCTTATTAATATAGCAAACAAGTTCATGCGAACGGAAAATGAAAGAAAAGGAAAAATGGCAATGGACATATCTAAACATGCATACATGGTTCGAGACGCATGGCGATAACTAATGGAGGAAGCAACAACATGTAAGCACTACAAGCACAAGGTTCATAAACCGGATAAATTACAATATAAGAACGAGTTGGCTAAAAACACTAATGGTATTACCACGGTAGTACCGTGTCACCGTTCTTGGTTTTTCTTCAGTTCAATTTTACATTCAAACAGGAGCTTTGGACTACTTTGGCACAATTAGAGATTTTCATTAAGTTCTTAGTGTGCGTTTTTATTGTTGAAATTATATTAAATTCGGTTCTAGAAACAAAAATATCCCCAAAAAAATCAACTTCCCAATATGCAGAATTCGTATATTATCACATTTCCCCCACAACTTAACTAAATCAACTCATTTTTCTCTTCAGGCGCAGTTCATATATGTATAAAGTTGAGCTCTGAACAGAGGAGCATTTCAGTTTATACATAAGCCAAAACAACCAAAATTCTCCGTTTTCTCCGACAATAATACGCAAATTGCAGATTACAGTACCTCCATTAAAATGACCTAAAATTGCACGCAGATCCAAAACAAATAGACATTTGCTAATTCAGCTCAATCATCTAATAAATACAAAGTAAAATCCAATCACACACACACACACACAAAATTACGAAGCAACGAGTCCGAAAACATCAAATTAAGGAGAACAGTTACTGGAGAAACTGAGATTTTACCTCTTGAGAGAAGGAAGAAGCGAGGAAGATGAGAACTAAAACAACCAAAATAATCAACAAACTCCTCGGCTGAAGCAACACTGAGATCTCTCGACGCATCTCTGGATCATTCATCCCTTTTCCACCATTAATCACTGGAATTATGCATAATAATTTTTTAATAACAGTTAATAGACCTCAGTCTCAGTGGATGTGATGCGGTCTAAAGAAAAATAATTTGATAATCGTTTTTTTCTTTTTAATTTGATCTTTTTCTTCTTTATTATTTCAAATGGCAGAGACGGATTACTGTCGCTGCTATCATTCTTTTTTATGAACGAGACATCATGGCCCGTGCGATGCACGGGCTTTGTTCACTGTAAAGAATCATCGATTTTGCAAGGATTATGCATATTTAGTTATTATGCTTAGTTTCGATCAGGGGTACTCGACTGAATAAAGGAAATTTATTTAAGTAAGTTTTTGTAAATAGACTTATTTCAATACAAATGCATCAAATACATGAGTGACTTTCATCACCATAACGCAATAAATGCTATTTCAAAAACAAAATTTATACTACACACAACTTAGGTTTTTTTCTTTTGTCTCTTACACCAAAATTGATGTACCAGCTTCGAGTTTTGTCCTTCATTTGTAACGATTGCGTCGTTACGTCTCCAAGTGAGTTTTGCTTGAATAACAAATTCTCTCAGATGCGTGATAATGAGGCGAGTTCCATTGCACAAACCTTGTGGTTAATATGTATTAAATGCATCAAGTCTTTAAACTTGATGCATTGTAGATGCTCTAAGTATGTATCTTAATATTTTAAGACCTCCCTAAAAGTCACAAATGATTTATAATATAGTAGATGTTATCATAAATATTAAACACTTTAAAAAAATTATAATTTGTGATTATAAATACTTACGTTTAATGATGAAACTCAACATTTATATATTAATTAAAGGACACGGTATAGTGGCTTAAACTAAATTGCAACATTAGCATCTCACTTTTAACACTCACACACCAAGATACTTTCTTTTTTCATGACTTGAGCTATTTCCACTTTTTGGGTTTAAAGCAGTAGATGACAAATCGTGAATGTAAAATACGCAACAGTTCTCTATTGAAAATACGTCATTATTTAGACCTTTTTAAGAAGAAAAAAAAAGGTAATATCATGACATTAAGACTTTTATTTATTGAGATTACTTACACAACTTTTGTCGAAACACAACTCTCGAATTTGAATAGTTGAAAGGATTATAACACAGATTAGTGACCTTATGAATTGATGATATTTGTATCAAAACTCAATGGCAAAATATAACCATGGTCTTAAAAATTCCTAAATCGACTTTACTACTCTTCCACTTTATTTTTCATATCTTATAGTTTTAGTATAAGATGGAAAGTTCCATCACTACGCAATGACTCTTTTTCTGTTGTGGTTCGGAGAGTCTTATTGTATTTGTTTGTTACTATGTTTGTTGTTGGAATATTTATTCCACACATTATTTAATTTATGTTTTGATGATTAAAGTTGCTAAACTACAAAACAACATCGAGGCGAAGCAAAACAACGAAGCAGACGAAGACGCAAAAAGTTGCAATCTGGACTGCATTAGCGCACGCTAAGGCATATATGTTAGCGCACGCTAACGAAGAGTAAGCTGCATCCTGACCAAGTTTCAAGTAAGCCGCGTGAAGAAAGTCGAACGATAGCGCACGCTACACATAAGTATTAACGCACGCTATCGAGCCATGTTACTGTTGTGGAAGAATTCAAACACGGAATAACGTATGCAATGAAGTCATCATTAGCGCACGCTACACAATATGATTAGCGCACGCTAAGTTGTTTGAATCTAGTCAATCCGAACGTTGGGAAAAGCAAGTCAAAGTCAAGCATCAAACGGATAGTTTGACAAGGAAAAGCAACGGATATATTACGTTAACGCACGCTACTCAATCATGGTTAACGTACGCTAAGTAAGTGAGGTTACGTACGTAAGGAAGAAGCATAACGTACGCTAAAGAAGAAACGGTTACCGGATCAAATCGAAATATCTAGCGCACGCTAAGAAGGTAGGGCTAGCGCACGCTAGCTAGTCAAAACAGCCAGCAACGGCTAGTTTGTGGGAAATGCCTATAAATACCATTCCTATGGTATTGTTTGAGCACAACAACTTCAAGAAAACGAGATATTCATCTGAGAATCATATACTTACATAGTTGTTGTAATATTGAGCTTATACTGTTAGTTTGAGTGTTTATACATTCAACATTATACACGAGAGGCAAAAGAAAAGATACGATTGGATTCGGTGTTATTAGGATCAAGTATCCGGCATTGTTAGAATCGCAATCGATATCTAAGTGAGGTTTATCTAGTACCCATAGAAAGCTAGAGTGGTTGATTCCTTATCCAATAGAAAAAGAAAAACGGTTTTTACTCGGACCGATAGAAGACGAGCTTGTAACGGTAATCCCTCGACCGATAGAAGAGAGGCGTAGAGGTTTTGATCTTAAGCCTAAGGAAAAAGATACACCGAGAGAGGACGTAGGCTCGTTTATAGCCGAACCTCTATAAATCCTTGCGTCATTTAGTTTCCGCACAATTTATTCTCGCTTCCGCACTAAACGGCACAAATATCCGATTTTATTCCAACAATTGGTATCGGAGCATTTTCTTCAATACGCGGCTTAACATCCGAGGAGAAGATCCAAAATGGCGTTTCAAATGGCTCCAGTCGAAGGCCTTGCTCTCAACCGACCACCATTTTTTGATGGCGCAAACTTCATGACTTGGAAGAAGAAGATGTCGATATTCATTCGAGCTTATGATATCGAATTATGGAAGGTAATATGCCTTGGTCCGAAAATTCCGACAAATTCCAACGGTACGCTCAAAACCTTCGAAGAATATGACGATTCCGATTGGAAAAACGACCACTACAATTGTAAGGCAACTCAACTTCTCTATTGTGCCTTAAATCCGAAAGAACACAACCGGATATCATCGTGTGATAGTGCCAAAGAAATCTGGAAAATGCTTGAGGTAACACACGAAGGTACGTCTCAAGTCAAGGAGACGAAGATAAACATGCTCCTTCACAATTATGAATTATTTCAAATGAAGGACGACGAATCCATCTCGATTATGCTTGACCGATTTTCGGTTATCACAAATGGATTAGCATGTTACGGAAAACCACTATCGAGTAGTGAGAAAGTAAAGAAAATTCTCCGATCACTACCTCGAGAATGGGACGGTACGGTTACGGAAATAATGGAATCCAAAGATTTAAATACTCTCGATTTTAGTGCTCTCGTTGGTTCTCTTATCAACTACGAGATTGTTCTAAAATCTCGAAATGCCAAACCAAAACCGAAGGAGAGGTCGATAGCATTCAAGGCTAAAATGTCGAAGAAGAAAGAAGAAACCCCGGTGGACGAAAGTGACGAATGTAATATCCGGAATTTCTATTACTGTTGTTTAATATTATTTTATCCGAGTTATATTGTACAGCGTGGAATCTGTACAGTAAGGATAAAATAAATAAAGGACTGAGATATCAGTATCGGTATAATTGTCGTATTTGGTCGACATTTACATTTGAGGATATTGTGTATGAGGTTGTCGTACTTTTGATATTGGGTATATCGTATGATGATGTTATTGGATTCAGTACATGTATTCAGTATGCCGTATGTCCGTAATTGGTATGTCGAGACGGACGAGGAGAATTGGAAAATGGCTAAGTATAGCCTGATTAGCGCGCGCTAATGTTCAAGTATAGCGCACGCTATCGTTCATGGTTAGCGCACGCTAGAGTCAGAATGTAGCGCACGCTAAATGCAGACAGATCGGAAGGAATTTGCGTGTGGACCCGGCTGCTTTCAGTGCACGTTCTAGTAAGTCAACGGTTGTTGTCCTGAAGTATAGCGCACGCTAAAGATTAGGCTTAGCGCACGCTAACTATATATCAGTCAACAAGGAATCTTATCCTTGTCAGATGCTGTCGGAATGTGGGGGCGAGTGGTAGGTGAACGCTGTAGTAAGTCAACTTCGGATAGCGCACGCTAAGAGTAAGGACTAGCGTACGCTAGACATGATGATTTACGTACGTTAATGCATGGGCATTACGTACGTAAGGTAGTTTACGGCAAGACAGTAGCCTCTGGGCTGATAGCGCACGCTAACAAAGTCAGTTAGCGCACGCTAAGGCTAGCGCACGCTAAACATAATGGTTTAGCGCACGCTAGTGATGTATATTATAAAAAGGGACAGAAGGGTGTTATGAAGCATTTCGTCCATTCCTTCCTTGTAACCGAGAGAGAGAGTTTTTAGAGAGAGGTGTGAGGTCCCAAACACTGAGAGATGATGATCTTTAACAAGATTAAGATGGAGAGCATGGATTCAAGCCTCGTTCTTCATGTTATTCATGATTCTTGGAATAAAGTCTAGTGTTCTTATTCTTGGTTCATCCAATCCAGGTAATTTTCGTATCCTCTTGATGATGGTTCGTTTTTCTTGGATGATTTCATGTAAGGAGCATGTTGGATAATCATATGATGATGTTATATGAGATTCAATGGAATTTTGATAAGAGTTTCGGATGTTAGTTAAGATTCTTCACACTATAAGGATGGTGATTCGTTTAACCCGATCTAAGATGGATTTCTGAATCTTGTTAACTATATTGATCGATTTAGAGGAGTTAAATCATGATACGAGGTTGAATTCCGGATTGAATATGATATGATCCTTGTTATCGAGTCGGTTTGATTGTTGATGTTACTATTGACATATGGACATTGATATGATCCTTGTGATAGTTATGGTGTAGTTTATCTTCAAGAGATATGGAGATTTATGTCTCCCTTCATTCGGATTCGTAGTTGCAAGATGATAGTCGATGCTTGGAATGCATGCCATCAGCACAGCAAGCACACGCTAAGCTTACCGCTAGCGCACGCTAACGGACAACTTAGCGCACGCTACGTTATGCGTTTAACGTGCGCTAAGTAGGCGACAGGCGTATTTTTGTGTTTTGATTATGAATTCGTGATGGTTTGACTTGGTTGGTTCTGACTGTGTTTATTAGAGGTTGTGTTGAACCGTTGAGTTCGATTGGTTAGTATTGTCAGTTGTTGATTGTTATCGGATATGTGTTATTTGATTTCTTCGATAGGTTGAGATTGTTGATCGGTGATTATAACCGGATATTGCGGTCGTGTTCGAGTATGTCCATTGTATTGCTTTTGATCGGCCGAGGAGCTCGTAGACAAAGGCAATGTGTTCGGCAAAGCCTTCGTGGTATCGGTATCGAGGCAAGTTATTACTTGCTCGATTATAATATTTAATGAATGGTTTCGATTTCATTTCGCTTATAATGCATATAGCGATGATTATTATTGTGAACTCGGGTATTCGGATCGCATATCGTTCTTTCGATTCGGGAGGTAAATCATAATGTATATGCTTTATCTCAGTTATTGGTATGTTCGAGTACCGAGGTTACATTATGGTAAAGACGAGGATATGAGTATCTATAGTTCATTGTACGTTTGGATCGCCGAGCATTGAGGATAACCGTCGGTGATGATTTGGACATCGGGGTTGCTCCCGAAGGACTCGGGGCTAGTATTCCATATTGATTATGGTTTAGTGTTATTTATTTTGGTCTTGTACATTTTCTTTCATGTCGTTGAACATGAAGTCGTCCTAGTAAATTGTCATGTTGTCGTGCATGTTATGTTGTTCATGATGATGAACATATTGATTTGCATATGTGTATGCATATTGTGTTGTTTATGTTGTGTCGATCCTGTGAGATCATGAGGATCTATGCTGAGGGCGCTGGATCAAACGTCCACCTGATTTTGATCTTGTAGGATCATCACGGGGATCCATGCTGAGGGCGCTGGATCGTTGGACAGGTTTTCCACCTGATTTTGATCTTGTAGGATCATTACGGGGATCTATGCTGAGGGCGCTGGATCGTTGGACAGGTTCTCCACCTGATTTTGATCTTGTAGGATCATTACGGGGATCTATGCTGAGGGCGCTGGATCGTTGGACAGGTTTTCCACCTGATGTTGATCTTGTAGGATCATCATGGGGACCTATGCTGAGGGCGCTGGGTCATGGGATTTCCATTGAGTATACATTGTTGTTATTGTTGTGATCATATTGACGTGGTCATATGAGTATGCATTTGTAGGTCTCGTGTTAGGACCTTGTCCGTTTTGCATTGTTCGATCTCGGATTAGATCGATATGATTATCGTGGCACATCATATCTCGAGGTATGTACCATGTTTTCTTTGGTTTTGTCTTTGGTGGACAATCGGTTATCGTCTTGGGATTTGATGATATTATTCGATGGATCGTATTGGTCAGAAATGGTAGATTTCCGTATCGTGAGTTGGTTATGATAGTTTGGGGATCTTGAGTATTGTTTAAGGTACAATACAGATATTATGTTCGAGTTTATTGGTTAATCGAGTACAAGATGTGATAATGGTTTTTCTGATGAGAATTTCTTGAGTAAGTAAAGTTATCGCGGTAAGATTACGTTGGTTGTATTCTTATGTTGTATTCTCATTGGTATGTTATTATTAATGTGATGTGACGGTTATCATTGTTGGATATTATGGCTGACCCCGTCGTGGGATTTCTTTTAGGTTCTTGGAGTATCGAGCTTGTAGCGGTCATGAAGAGATGAGCTTCCCGGAGGATACTGGCTAGGACATGTTTTGTGTATTGAGTTTCTTGATTGATTCTGTTATTCCGCTGCTAGGGTATATGTATGTTTGGTCTTTTTCCGCTGCGTAAGCATTCAGAAATGACCTTTTGGTATCTCGTAACTGAGATTGCCTTGGAAATCGTTTTCTAAACTTTTGAGTGTCGGCCGTTTGGCCTTGTGATTGCAAATGAGATTTTACGACGGTTTCTGATAAACGGATTTTATAAATCTTTGTGAATTTTTAAAGATAGTACCGCCGTTGGCCTCTTGGGCATTTGTAGATGTTTGCGAAAATTTCTTTTAGCCTTGTGGGTTCCTTCTCGGGGCCCACGACACTGTAATATTTCCGGTTAAATCTGGGGGTGTTACAGAATATGGTATCGGAGCCAGGTTGAGAAAACCTAGGCATTCGGGTCGAGTTGAGTCGTGTTTTTGTTGCGTCATTCGAGTTGTCGATTGACAAATACTAGAGCCGTGAGTCTTTGTTGTTCACTCAGGCTTTCGCGTTATCGGATTTGCGAAGATCGCATCGGGCTTGTTATAACTTTTCCAAATGGTGTTAACGAGATTCTCTGGAATGAGATGTATTGTGTTCTTGAGTCGAACTGAGGTTGCAAAACGTGTGTTTTGAAAATACCTGTGTCGAGTATTTTCTTGAGTCTAGACATGTGCCAGTATCACGGGAAATCGTCGGCTTCACGATCTGTAAGTATTTGGATTTTTGAATTGCATTGAGATTTATTCCGTTCTATAGTTGATGTGTCTTGAGATTCAGCAGATATCATGCGTTACGGTATGAGATGTCGAGTGGGACAGATTGATGATCTTGAGAAACCACGATTTTGGAAATCGATGTTGGTTAGATTTTGGAACGGAATTGTGCATCTGGGATAAATATTGTGCATGGTTGAGAAGAACATGTGACATGTTAGTTCATTTTGAGTTATATGAACTGCTTTTGATCATTTGAAAATGATACCTTTCAAAATGAATGTTTTACGGATGTTTTACGGAAAATGATTTTTGGGCCGAGACCCAATCGATTTTGAAATGGTTTTATAACTCAGGACTTGGGGTCCGAAAAGAGTTTCCTACTTTTTAAACTTCTTGTAATGCGGAACAAGATACGGGCTGAGACCCTAATGTTTCAAAAGACTTTCCTGTTTTCAAAAACTCCCGAGAGTTGTAAAATACTTTACCAATCGTTTACCTATGTTATTTCCGCCTTTCGAGGCTTTGGTTTACTTGTTCAAATGGAACTTCTCGAAGTCTTTCATTGTATTGATTCGTTTCAATATTTTGTCATATCATATTTAAGGTGATCCAGTATGGGTTAATGACTGACGTTGCGAGTCATATGTGGAAAGGAGTTTTTAGTCGGAGTTTATATTTGAGATTTGGAACTCTATCGTGTGGTTTTCCGATGGAATATCAGTGGATATTGGTGACGAGCCGAAGTGGTATACAGGGGTATGGATATGGACAAGCATTTGCATAAAATTCATTTTATTTAATCGTGTATATTCGAAAAGAATTTTTATCGAGAACTTGGCACCAGCGAGCCGATTTAATTTTTAAAATTGATTTTGTGGTCTTACCAAAATTTATGTTTTGAGTTTTCAAACTCTTGAAAGAACTTTCGAAAATTGTCTTCGTGACAAGAATATATGATTTCAAACTGGTTTTGAAAATGTGATGGATATACATGCGCATTTAGTGCATAATGCATATCGTGGTGGAGTTCTGAGTGAGACTCACGAACTGGATAGTACATCAGTATGGTACTATGAAAGAGATTCGAACGTTAGTATGGTAGTTTGGTTATCCACGAATGATCGGTTGATTTATCGGATAAGAGAAATATGTTGCATGTTGTAGATTCATGCGCATAATATTATTTTGGAAACTTGGGATTTTGTGAAACCGGAACATAGGTGCTATGTGATTCCATTGGTATGATAGTAGCGCGATTTTACCTTAGTGATTCTGGAATGATTTCCTTGTAAGCGTAGATTTGGGGATGGTGACCCCATACTGGTTGTTTTGGATATTGAGTGGTCGTTTCCACTCCGCGTATGAATTGGTATGTTCGTCGATTTGCGATTCGTTGTTCGTATGCCGAGGGAAATGTTCGCCAGTTGGGTATGTTTATTGAGATCTACGGTGCGTGATTGATTTGTCGTTTTGAGAATGTTATTCTTTCGTATATCTGTTTCTGTGGGTCTGTGTTGATCGTGTTGGAGTTTACCGTGTGAAGGTATTCTCGATTTTCGTTGATCGTTCATTGGTAATATTGGAGTTTATCACGTTGATGATATTATCGATTGTGTTTTGACCTCTGGTTGGTCAGATTGGAATTTATCATGTCGATGATAAATTCGATTGATTGTTGATCATTGCTGGTGATCATTTGAGCGTTCGGATTTTGTGTTGATGTTTCGGAATTCGTGTCGTTGTTTTTGGGCAATTGTTTTGCAGATGTATTGTGTATTATTCGTCTTATCGGAATTGGGACTTGATTATGTAATCAGGCAGACAGGATTTGATTCGGGCAGATTGTTTCATCCGAAGATGATATATTTTGTTGAGACTCAGGGAATTGTGATCGTAAGCGTATTGAGACTGTACAGTGAGATTGCTGGCTAGTATCTCCGGAGATCGTCGACCTGCGTATTTGTAAGTATGCGGTTTTGGCTATTCAGAATAATGATGATTGATCAGTGTCGTGATGGTTTTGGGATATTTTGGGTTGAACAGTATGTTTGTTTGTTTCCTATGACGGGTTGCAAGTTTCGAGGACGAAACTTATTTTAAGGGGTGTAGAATGTAATATCCGGAATTTCTATTACTGTTGTTTAATATTATTTTATCCGAGTTATATTGTACAGCGTGGAATTGTACAGTAAGGATAAAATAAATAAAGGACTGAGATATCAGTATCGGTATAATTGTCGTATTTGGTCGACATTTACATTTGAGGATATTGTGTATGAGGTTGTCGTACTTTTGATATTGGGTATATCATATGATGATGTTATTGGATTCAGTACATGTATTCAGTATGCCGTATGTCCGTAATTGGTATGTCGAGACGGACGAGGAGAATTGGAAAATGGCTAAGTATAGCCTGATTAGCGCGCGCTAATGTTCAAGTATAGCGCACGCTATCGTTCATGGTTAGCGCACGCTAGAGTCAGAATGTAGCGCACGCTAAATGCGCAGATCGGAAGGAATCGCGTGTGGACCCTACCGCTGTGCACGTTCTAGTAAGTCAACGGTTGTTGTCTCGAAGTATAGCGCACGCTAAAGATTAGGCTTAGCGCACGCTAACTATATATCACCAACAAGGAATCTTATCCTTGTCGATCTTTGTCGAATGTGGGGCGAGTGGTAGGTGAACGCCGTAGTAAGTCAACTTGGATAGCGCACGCTAAGAGTAAGGACTAGCGACGCTAGACATGATGATTTACGTGCGTTAATGCATGGGCATTACGTCGTAAGGTAGTTTACTGAAGCAAGACGGTAGCCTCACGGCTTCGATAGCGCACGCTAACAAAGTCGATTAGCGCACGCTAAGGCTAGCGCACGCTAAACATAATGGTTTAGCGCACGCTAGTGATGTATATTATAAAAGGGACAAGGGTGTTATGAAGCATTTCGTCCATTCCTTCCTTGTAACCGAGAGAGAGAGTTTTTAGAGAGAGGTGTGAGGTCCCAAACACGAGAGATGATGATCTTTAACAAGATTAAGATGGAGAGCATGGATTCAAGCCTCGTTCTTCAAGTTATTCATGATTCTTGGAATAAAGTCTAGTGTTCTTATTCTTGGTTCATCCAATCCGTAATTTTCGTATCCTCTTGATGATGGTTCGTTTTTCTTGGATGATTTCATGTAAGGAGCATGTTGGATAATCATATGATGATGTTATATGAGATTCAATGGAATTTTGATAAGAGTTTCGGATGTTAGTTAAGATTCTTCACACTATAAGGATGGTGATTCGTTTAACCCGATCTAAGATGGATTTCTGAATCTTGTTAACTATATTGATCGATTTAGAGGAGTTAAATCATGATACGAGGTTGAATTCCGGATTGAATATGATATGATCCTTGTTATCGAGTCGGTTTGATTGTTGATGTTACTATTGACATATGGACATTGATATGATCCTTGTGATAGTTATGGTGTAGTTTATCTTCAAGAGATATGGAGATTTATGTCTCCCTTCATTCGGATTCGTAGTTGCAAGATGATAGTCGATGCTTGGAATGCATGCCACTGTACAGCGTTAGCACACGCTAAGCTTACTGGCTAGCGCACGCTAACGGGACAACTTAGCGCACGCTACGTTATGCGTTTAACGTGCGCTAAGTAGGCAGACAGTGCAGTATTTTTGTGTTTTGATTATGAATTCGTGATGGTTTGACTTGGTTGGTTCTGACTGTGTTTATTAGAGGTTGTGTTGAACCGTTGAGTTCGATTGGTTAGTATTGTCAGTTGTTGATTGTTATCGGATATGTGTTATTTGATTTCTTCGATAGGTTGAGATTGTTGATCGGTGATTATAACCGGATATTGCGGTCGTGTTCGAGTATGTCCATTGTATTGCTTTTGATCGGGGCTGAGGAGCTCGTAGACAAAGGCAATGTGTTCGGCAGCAGCTTCGTGGTATCGGTATCGAGGCAAGTTATTACTTGCTCAGTTATAATATTTAATGAATGGTTTCAGTTTCATTTCGTTTATAATGCATATAGCGATGATTATTATTGTGAACTCTGGGTATTCGGATCGCATATCGTTCTTTCGATTCTGGGAGGTAAATCATAATGTATATGCTTTATCTCAGTTATTGGTATGTTCGAGTACCGAGGTTACATTATGGTAAAGACGAGGATATGAGTATCTATAGTTCATTGTACGTTTGGATCGCCGAGCATTGAGGATAACCGTCGGTGATGATTTGGACATCGGGGTTGCTCCCGAAGGACTCGGGGCTAGTATTCCATATTGATTATGGTTTAGTGTTATTTATTTTGGTCTTGTACATTTTCTTTCATGTCGTTGAACATGAAGTCGTCCTAGTAAATTGTCATGTTGTCGTGCATGTTATGTTGTTCATGATGATGAACATATTGATTTGCATATGTGTATGCATATTGTGTTGTTTATGTTGTGTCGATCCTGTGAGATCATGAGGATCTATGCTGAGGGCGCTGGATCGAACGTCCACCTGATTTTGATCTTGTAGGATCATCACGGGGATCCATGCTGAGGGCGCTGGATCGTTGGACAGGTTTTCCACCTGATTTTGATCTTGTAGGATCATAACGGGGATCTATCCGAGGGCGCTGGATCGTTGGATGTGTTCTCCACCTGATTTTGATCTTGTAGGATCATTACGGGGATCTATGCCGAGGGCGCTGGATCGTTGGACGGAGTTTTCCACCGATGTTGATCTTGTAGGATCATCATGGGGACCTATGCTGAGGGCGCTGGGTCATGGGATTTCCATTGAGTATACATTGTTGTTATTGTTGTGATCATATTGACGTGGTCATATGAGTATGCATTTGTAGGTCTCGTGTTAGGACCTTGTCCGTTTTGCATTGTTCGATCTCGGATTAGACTGATATGATTATCGTGGCACATCATATCTCGAGGTATGTACCATGTTTTCTTTGGTTTTGTCTTTGGTGGACAATCGGTTATCGTCTTGGGATTTGATGATATTATTCGATGGATCGTATTGGTCAGAAATGGTAGATTTCCGTATCGTGAGTTGGTTATGATAGTTTGGGGATCTTGAGTATTGTTTAAGGTACAATACATTTATTATGTTCGAGTTTATTGGTTAATCGAGTACAGGATGTGATAATGGTTTTTCTGATGAGAATTTCTTGAGTAAGTAAAGTTATGGCGGTAAGATTACGTTGGTTGTATTCTTATGTTGTATTCTCATTGGTATGTTATTATTAATGTGATGTGACGGTTATCATTGTTGGATATTATGGCTGACCCCGTCGTGGGATTTCTTTTAGGTTCTTGGAGTATCGAGCTTGTAGCGGTCGTGAAGAGATGAGCTTCCCGGAGGATACTGGCTAGGACATGTTTTGTGTATTGAGTTTCTTGATTGATTCTGTTATTCCGCTGCTAGGGTATATGTATGTTTGGTCTTTTTCCGCTGCGTAAGCATTCAGAAATGACCTTTTGGTATCTGGTAACTGAGATTGCCTTGGAAATCGTTTTCTAAACTTTTGAGTGTCGGCCGTTTGGCCTTGTGATTGCAAATGAGATTTTACGACGGTTTCTGATAAACGAATTTTATAAATCTTTGTGAATTTTTAAAGATAGTACCACCGTTGGCCTCTTGGGCATTTGTAGATGTTTGCGAAAATTTCTTTTAGCCTTGTGGGTTCCTTCTCGGGGCCCACGGCACTGTAATATTTCCGGTTAAATCTGGGGGTGTTACAGAATATGGTATCGGAGCCAGGTTGAGAAAACCTAGGCATTCGGGTCGAGTTGAGTCGTGTTTTTGTTGCGTCATTCGAGTTGTCGATTGACAAATACTAGAGCCGTGAGTCTTTGTTGTTCACTCAGGCTTTCGCGTTATCGGATTTGCCAGTATCGTACTGGGCTTGTTATAACTTTTCCAAATGGTGTTAACGAGATTCTCTGGAATGAGATGTATTGTGTTTTTGAGTCGAACTGAGTTTGCAAAACGTGTGTTTTGAAAATACCTGTGTCGAGTATTTTCTTGAGTCTAGACATGTGCCAGTATCACGGGAAATCGTCGGCTTCACGATCTGTAAGTATTTGGATTTTTGAATTGCATTGAGATTTATTGCTGTTCTATAGTTGATGTGTCTTGAGATTCAGCAGATATCATGCGTTACAGTATGAGATGTCAGAGTGGGACATGATTGATGATCTTGAGAAACCACGATTTTTGGAAATCAGTATGTTGGTTAGATTTTG
The DNA here is from genome assembly GCA_033398695.1 of Orobanche coerulescens. NCBI lineage: Eukaryota > Viridiplantae > Streptophyta > Magnoliopsida > Lamiales > Orobanchaceae > Orobanche > Orobanche coerulescens. The sequence goes on along the minus strand of CM065811.1, from coordinate 1,147,312 downwards.
GAACGGAATTGTGCATCTGGGATAAATATTGTGCATGGTTGAGAAGAACATGTGACATGTTAGTTCATTTTGAGTTATATGAACTGCTTTTGATCATTTGAAAATGATACCTTTCAAAATGAATGTTTTACGGATGTTTTACGAAAAATGATTTTTGGGCCGAGACCCAATCGATTTTGAAATGGTTTTATAACTCAGGACTTGGGGTCCGAAAAGAGTTTCCTACTTTTTAAACTTCTTGTAATGCGGAACAAGATACGGGCTGAGACCCTAATGTTTCAAAAGACTTTCCTGTTTTCAAAAACTCCCGAGAGTTGTAAAATACTTTACCAATCGTTTACCTATGTTATTTCCGCCTTTCGAGGCTTTGGTTTACTTGTTCAAATGGAACTTCTCGGGAAGTCTTTCGCTGTATTGATTCGTTTCAATATTTTGTCATATCATATTTAAGGTGATCCAGTATGGGTTAATGACTGACGTTATGAGTCATATGTGGAAAGGAGTTTTTAGTCGGAGTTTATATTTGAGATTTGGAACTCTATCGTGTGGTTTTCCGATGGAATATCGGTGGATATTGGTGACGAGCCGAAGTGGTATACAGGGTATGGATATGGACAAGCATTTGCATAAAATTCATTTTATTTAATCGTGTATATTCGAAAAGAATTTTTATCGAGAACTTGGCACCATGAGCCGATTTAATTTTTAAAATTGATTTTGTGGTCTTACCAAAATTTATGTTTTGAGTTTTCAAACTCTTGAAAGAACTTTCAAAATTGTCTTCGTGACAAGAATATATGATTTCAAACTGGTTTTGAAAATGTGATGGATATACATGCGCATTTAGTGCATAATGCATATCGTGGTGGAGTTCTCGAGTGAGACTCACGAACTGGATAGTACATCGGTATGGTACTATGAAAGAGATTCGAACGTTAGTATGGTAGTTTGGTTATCCACGAATGATCGGTTGATTTATCGGATAAGAGAAATATGTTGCATGTTGTAGATTCATGCGCATAATATTATTTTGGAAACTTGGGATTTTGTGAAACCGAACATAGGTGCTATGTGATTCCATTGGTATGATAGTAGCGCGATTTTACCTTAGTGCTTCGAATGATTTCCTTGTAAGCGTAGATTTGGGGATGGTGACCCCATACTGGTTGTTTTGGATATTGAGTGGTCGTTTCCACTCCGCGTATGAATTGGTATGTTCGTCGATTTGCGATTCGTTGTTCGTATGCCGAGGGAAATGTTCGCCACTGGGTATGTTTATTGAGATCTACGGTGCGTGATTGATTTGTCGCTTTGAGAATGTTATTCTTTCGTATATCCGCTTCTCGTGGTCCGTGTTGATCGTGTTGGAGTTTACCGTGTGAAGGTATTCTCGATTTTCGTTGATCGCTCATTGGTAATATTGGAGTTTATCACGTTGATGATATTATCGATTGTGTTTTGACCTCTGGTTGGTCGATTGGAATTTATCATGTCGATGATAAATTCGATTGATTGTTGATCATTCTTGGTGATCATTTGAGCGCTCGGATTTTGTGTTGATGTTTGAATTCGTGTCGTTGTTTTTGGGCAATTGTTTTGCGATGTATTGTGTATTATTCGTCTTATCTAATTGGGACTTGATTATGTAATCAAAGTGCATGTGATTTGATTCGGCAGATTGTTTCATCCGAAGATGATATATTTTGTTGAGACTCGGGGAATTGTGATCGTAAGCGTATTGAGACCGTATGGTGAGATTGCTGGCTAGTATCTCCGGAGATCGTCGACTGCGTATTTGTAAGTATGCGGTTTTGGCTATTCGTAATAATGATGATTGATCGGTGTCGTGATGGTTTTGGGATATTTTGGGTTGAACAGTATGTTTGTTTGTTTCTATGACGGGTTGCAAGTTTCGAGGACGAAACTTATTTTAAGGGGTGTAGAATGTAATATCCTAATTTCTATTATCATTGTTTAATATTATTTTATCCGAGTTATATTATGCAGCGTGGAATCATGCATGATAAGGATAAAATAAATAAAGGACTCGAGATATCGATTTCAGTATAATTGTCGTATTTGGTCGACATTTACATTTGAGGATATTGTGTATGAGGTTGTCGTACTTTTGATATCGGGTATATCGTATGATGATGTTATTGGATTCAAGACATGTATTCGATGCCGTATGTCCGTAATTGGTATGTCGAGACGGACGAGGAGAATTGGAAAATGGCTAAGTATAGCCTGATTAGCGCGCGCTAATGTTCAAGTATAGCGCACGCTATCGTTCATGGTTAGCGCACGCTAGAGTCAGAATGTAGCGCACGCTAAATGCAGACAGATCGGAAGGAATCTGCGTGTGGACCCGGCTGCTTTCGGTGCACCTTCTAGTAAGTCAACGGTTGTTGTCCTGAAGTATAGCGCACGCTAAAGATTAGGCTTAGCGCACGCTAACTATATATCAGTCAACAAGGAATCTTATCCTTGTCAGATGCTGTCGGAATGTGGGGGCGAGTGGTAGGTGAACGCTGTAGTAAGTCAACTTCGGATAGCGCACGCTAAGAGTAAGGACTAGCGTACGCTAGACATGATGATTTACGTACGTTAATGCATGGGCATTACGTACGTAAGGTAGTTTACGAAGCAAGACAGTAGCCTCTGGGCTTCGATAGCGCACGCTAACAAAGTCAGTTAGCGCACGCTAAGGCTAGCGCACGCTAAACATAATGGTTTAGCGCACGCTAGTGATGTATATTATAAAAAGGGACAGAAGGGTGTTATGAAGCATTTCGTCCATTCCTTCCTTGTAACCGAGAGAGAGAGTTTTTAGAGAGAGGTGTGAGGTCCCAAACACTGAGAGATGATGATCTTTAACAAGATTAAGATGGAGAGCATGGATTCAAGCCTCGTTCTTCAAGTTATTCATGATTCTTGGAATAAAGTCTAGTGTTCTTATTCTTGGTTCATCCAATCCAGGTAATTTTCGTATCCTCTTGATGATGGTTCGTTTTTCTTGGATGATTTCATGTAAGGAGCATGTTGGATAATCATATGATGATGTTATATGAGATTCAATGGAATTTTGATAAGAGTTTCGGATGTTAGTTAAGATTCTTCACACTATAAGGATGGTGATTCGTTTAACCCGATCTAAGATGGATTTCTGAATCTTGTTAACTATATTGATCGATTTAGAGGAGTTAAATCATGATACGAGGTTGAATTCCGGATTGAATATGATATGATCCTTGTTATCGAGTCGGTTTGATTGTTGATGTTACTATTGACATATGGACATTGATATGATCCTTGTGATAGTTATGGTGTAGTTTATCTTCAAGAGATATGGAGATTTATGTCTCCCTTCATTCGGATTCGTAGTTGCAAGATGATAGTCGATGCTTGGAATGCATGCCACTGTACAGCATTAGCACACGCTAAGCTTACTGGCTAGCGCACGCTAACGGGACAACTTAGCGCACGCTACGTTATGCGTTTAACGTGCGCTAAGTAGGCGAACATGCGCATTTTTGTGTTTTGATTATGAATTCGTGATGGTTTGACTTGGTTGGTTCTACCGTGTTTATTAGAGGTTGTGTTGAACCGTTGAGTTCGATTGGTTAGTATTGTCAGTTGTTGATTGTTATCGGATATGTGTTATTTGATTTCTTCGATAGGTTGAGATTGTTGATCGGTGATTATAACCGGATATTGCGGTCGTGTTCGAGTATGTCCATTGTATTGCTTTTGATCGGCCGAGGAGCTCGTAGACAAAGGCAATGTGTTCGGCAAAGCCTTCGTGGTATCGGTATCGAGGCAAGTCATTACTTGCTCGCTTATAATATTTAATGAATGGTTTTCGCTTTCATTTCGTTTATAATGCATATAGCGATGATTATTATTGTGAACTCTTGGTATTAGAATCTCATATCCATCTTACGATACTCGGAGGTAAATAAAAATGAAGATGCTTTATCTCAGTTATTGGTATGTTCGAGTACCGAGGTTACATTAAGGTAAAGACGAGGATATGAGTATCTATAGTTCATTGTACGTTTGGATCGCCGAGCATTGAGGATAACCGTCGGTGATGATTTGGACATCGGGGTTGCTCCCGAAGGACTCGGGGCTAGTATTCCATATTGATTATGGTTTAGTGTTATTTATTTTGGTCTTGTACATTTTCTTTCATGTCGTTGAACATGAAGTCGTCCTAGTAAATTGTCATGTTGTCGTGCATGTTATGTTGTTCATGATGATGAACATATTGATTTGCATATGTGTATGCATATTGTGTTGTTTATGTTGTGTCGATCCTGTGAGATCATGAGGATCTATGCTGAGGGCGCTGGATCGAACGTCCACCTGATTTTGATCTTGTAGGATCATCAATAATAAAGAGTTTTGACTCCATTGGAAACAATGAAAATTGATAATTCAATTCGAATTTCGACTATTTGGATCCGAAGCCCAACCATTCGGTTTCCTTTTGTCTTTTTCTGATTCAGGATAAGCTGTGAGAGGAAGACAATAAAAGAAGACGAAGGCCCCCAGGGGCATAGCCTAGTGGTTAAGGCTGAGATGACGTGGGATTTCATCCCCGGCAACCGCGGTTCGATTCTCGTGTGGTGCAGTTTCCTCACCTTGTTGTGAAATGTCTTTGAAGATCGTGGCCCTCTCGCCGTATTCTCACTGCAGACATCCTCGCTTATCTCCCCGCACGATCGGCCAATCTGGGGGAGAATCAACTCCCTCAACAAAATAAAAGAAGACGAAGAAGTAGGTAGTCTATCTTTTTCAATTATATTTATTGATAATATAATATATATATATATATATATACATACAGATTTATTCATAATAAAAAGAGAAGTCAACACGACAATTAACTCATAATATTAATTCACCATACATAAAAATACAGAAAATGACAATTTTTTGTAATATTGTCACTGTCGCTGGGGAAGGGTCGGTGGTTCAGTGGTAGGACGCATACTCCCAAGACACTCCTTTGGGAGAGGTCTTTGGTTCTAACCCCACCAAAGAGGTGAAAGATGAAGTTTTTCTCTTTATGATCCTCTAGCTCCCCGGGGCTAGCTCGAGCGACCGCTAATCAATGTTTAATCTCGCGTCAAGCGGCAGCGTGAGAGTATTTTCTTGCTGGGAACCCGGAGGTCTTGACTAATCGGTCAGTTTCTCCCGAATCGTGATGGGAACCCGAGGCGCAGACCGCTTAAAAGCTTCTCCTTGTGCGCAGAAGTGTACAAAAAAGACATTGGTAACCCTGGAATTGCTCGAGCGGCTCGCGATTTACTTCTCTCAATGGGTTAGGAGTGAGTTCATTGAGAGATTAGGATTAGTCCGGCTAAGCTGGGATCACCTAGTTATCAAAAAAAAAAAATTGTCAGTGTCGCATGCTATCAATACCAAAAAACTCGGATATATGACAATTTGAGAATTTCGACTTCTGTATATACTGAAATACCAAAAAATATTCATAAAATTAAATTTTAGTAATAATTCTAATAATGAATTACAAGTAGAGATAGTCCGGTGTAGCGTATGGAAATATTGAAACCGTAATGATATTCGGTATAGTGAATTTTTGGTATACTAAATTTCTCGTTACAATGAATTATTTCTTATTATGAATTAACGTTATTTATTATAAAGAGTAAATCTGAAAAGGTAATATTCTACTTTTCCAATAATATTAATAGTAAATCCCTAATTATATAGTTTTTACTTTTAATAGTGATTTTACTTTTTCATTTATATATATAATATTCTTGTCCCTGTATTTTATATATTTAGAAATTATGTTTTTTCGTGTTTGTGTCGTGTTTGTGTCCCGTATCTATGCTTAGACGTTTCATTCTCGCATTGAAACAGGCAAATGAATTAGGCATTAATAGCTGGTACCAACCACTAAACCACCACAATTGGATTTTTATTTCAGTCCATGCATGCATTTAAGCTTCACCAATTTTAGTTTTTTCTTTTCTTTTCTTTTTCCTTTTTTTTTTTCTATGTCATCTACCTAAAGAGGTTTACACAGTCTACACGACGTGGTGGGATTTTTGGATTGGGATCCTCTGCAGCACAGCACGGTACTGTGCTGCATCCCAACCGTTAAATTACACACACCCCGTGCGGGTGTGTGTGTGTATACGTGTCGAATCGCACGGTGTAGTGCAGCACAGCACCGTGCTGCACTGCAGAGGATCCCTGTCGGGGATTTTTTCTTAGTCAAATACGAGAAAAAAAATCTCTAAAAAGTAATCTATTTGTGTGATCCCTTGATTTTAATTTTATAGAAGTTTTACCATAATTCTGATGACAAGTGGTTAATTTTTCAGATTCAATATTTGTGATGGAATGTTGTGATTTTTGGTAATAAGTGGTTAAAGTACAATTTTAATTAGATTTTTTAAATTTAGTGCGTTTGTTAAAATTAAAAATGAGCACACCATAATCAGAATCTATGTTTCGAGTAGGGCTGTAAACGTAGCTGAAAGTTCGATTCGATTCCAGATATTCGACTCGGAAAAGGCCCATCAAACTTCGAGCCAAACCCTAATATTTGGGGTTCGCAAACCGGACCAAACGGTTCGGCTCGACTCGATTACTGTAGCAGAGGCCGATTAAAAATAACTCTCCCCCAGCCCAACTAATTCTATCAGACCATTTAAGGAAAAACACAGCCCTAGCCCAATTTGTGGATGCTTCGTGCAATATTTTGCTTCAGACCTTAGATATAATGTAAACCTATGTTGAAATTTTGATAAAGATACAAATTTATCATCATTTATCTCATTTTTTATTTCCCAGCAACTCTCATCCATTTAATTCAGTCACTCGTAAAAAATTTAAAATGTTTAGTCAAACATTTCGGCTCGATTCGTAAAAGTTTGGCTCGGTTCAAGGTGTTCAAACGTATACCCAGACGTTAAATTCTAAGATTCGACACTTTCAAACGTGTTCGAACATAAAGTTCGACATTTCAAACGTATACTCAAATGTACCATAGTTCGGTTATAGTTCGGTCCGTTTACAGTCCTAGGAGTACACAACCGTATATTTATTTTCACAAATTTAAGAAATGCTCAGAGGTTGAATATTGATTTAGACAAGATGTAGTAAGGAATATTGCATAATCTTCGTTAACGACTCTGCACAAGGTTTTGTTACATCTACTTACTTAGAAGTAAAGATGAAACTTTTGAAGCTTTGAAGATGTTCAAAAGTGACATTGAGAATCAACTTGATGTTTGGATAAAAGTAATCCAAAGTGACATATGAGACGAGTACATTGCTCCATTGAGTAATTTTGCGCAATAACTGGCATAATTCATCAAACCACTACATCACATGCGCCTAAGTCATACGACATTGTCGAACACGAGAATAGAACCTTGAAAAATATGATGAACGCCATGTTGATAAATTCAGGGTGACCACAGAACTTGGAAGGTGAAAGCAATCCTTTCGGCCAATCTTATTTTAAATAGGATTTCTTATAAAGGAATAGACTAAGCCCCCTATGAATTGTGGAAAGGATGAACACCCGCTTATGACTACCTCCAAGTATAGGGGTGTCTAGCTAAGGTTAAGATTTCGGAGCCAAAGCAAATGAAGGTAAGACCAAAAACAGTCGACTGCACACAATAATGCTACATACAGATTCTTAGTACACAAGTGTGATATTTCTGACATATCAGTGAGTACTATAGTCGAGTCAAGGAACACACCCCCTGAAAACATTTAACATTGCAAGGAAAGGGATGAGAGTTCTAATAAGAGAACTTGTGAGGGCAATGCAACACCACCTGCAATGGAACATCACAAGATAATAGTGTGATGAGGCAAGTTCGGACTTCATAACCTACTTGTTCATAATAAATCAAAGACTTAAAAGAAGCAATCAATGTCAAAATTGACTCCATTATGTAGAATCATACATGAAAACTGGCTGAGCTTCCACACATAAATAGGATGCAAGTGGGACCTAAGAAGAAAATACAAGACATCCGACTTGGTTGATAAATATAAAGCTAGATTACTAACCAAAAGGATTCAAGCAAAGGGAAGGATATGACATCTTCGACACCTACTAGCCAGTAACGAGGATTACTTCTATTATGGTGCTTCCTACAATTGATGTTTTGCACAATTTTGAGATTCACCGCATTGACGTGAATGCCAAATTTTCTAGATGGAGTTAGAGATAGTAATCCATATAAAACAACTAAAGGATTCATAGTTCTAGGATAAGAAAACAAGATTTGTAGACTTGTCAAATTCTTCTATAAGTTGAAGCAAGCGCCAAGGCGATGTAATGATGTTAAATGGCTTTCGCATCAATAAATTTGATAAGTGTGTATGTGTTTATGTAAATCGGCGAATCCACATTTAAAATTTAAATGCAAGAAGAGAAAAATCAAATGGTTCCAAATAGAGATTATATGCACAAAGTTCAAATAAATTGAAATTGCACGACCTTTTGTAACTTTCACGCAAAAATTATTGTTACAGAACAGTTATTGATCGCCCAAAGTTAATGTTCTAAATTTCCATCTATACTGGACAGGCCCTAGAACTGAAGCAACCATCAAGAAAAATGATTGCGTTAGATAGACTAGAAATGAATATAGGATACCTTTTTTGGGTGTGATGAATACAAAGAAATAATAATAATAATAATAGTGATAATAATAATAATAATAACAACAACACAGTATCAGCTCAAGCATTTTTTATACGATTCCTATAGAAGCTCTCACTTAGGGGTTTAACAGTGGGCATGAAATAAATATAACACAAAATTTTTTTTTGGGAAAGAACCATCTCATCCCTCTTTCAAAGTAATGGATCATAACATAATAAAATCCTTAGCAGAAATCAATTCGCCATTAAAAACACGAGACCACAATCCGTAATTCAATTCAGAGAAGAAAATACGGGAAAGCATTTAAAATGTAGGAGGACAACGTTACTAAGTTTCCCTTGCTGAAGGCGTCTTCTTCGCAGCTTCAGCAGCAGCTTTTTCAGCTTCTATCTCAGCAACAATGGCGTCGATTTCAGCTTCTTCAAGCTGCCGCAGTCCGTGCTCTTTAGTCATTACAGCAACTTCAATGTTCTTTCCTCCACTCTCCACAACCTTCAAAGTAAGAAAAAAAAAAATGTGCGTATTACTTTTACCTAAAGCTAAAAATGTCTTTCCAGGCAAGTATAATAATTTTTGCCAAAAAGAAAAAGAAAAACATGCAGTAAGCAGCCCCGAATTTTAGGTTTACTTTGTTTCAGCTGAGTTACCAAAGACAAATGAAAAAGGTTTTTACTCTCGAATAACAAGGTCACCCTTATAATTGTTGGAGCAGTTCTCATGTGAGATCAAATAGATTTGTCTCACCGTGAAACCGGTCCCCTAAACCTAAATTCTAAATTTAAAAAAAAAAATCAGAAGAAAAAATAGAAAATAGAAACTCCAAAAAGAGCCTAAAATAACTAATAGAACAGTGAAAAACTGACAATGAACACTAAAAACTGAAAGAAAAAACTAAAAAAATCTGACAAGGAAATTAAAGAACCCTAAAAAAACTGAAACAGCCTAAGAAAAATTACAAGAACTGGAAAAAATGAAAAATAGGACCCTAAAAACTGAAAAAACGACTAAAAATATATTTTGGGATACATTTAATGTTTTAAGATTCGCAACTGGTATTTGAGGCGTTTTGGTCAAATAAGGCGAGGTGTACGCCTCGATGCCGGACAAAGCGTAAGCCTCCAAATTTGAAAGAAAAAAACCAAAAGCATAAAAAAGTAAACGGGGTATACTTAATAATATAATAGTTCGACAAAAACTAGAATAAAAACTATCAGAATCATTTCATAATTCATCATCAAACGCCTATCAAACAACACAAAACTAATGACTTATCAATTTTCAATAGGGAATCGTCCATGTTCAATGGTTTAAGAACTCATCAAATCACTACAATATGACGTGATATTACTAATTAATACAAGTACAAAAAGTCATGGACTGACTCGTTCAGTTAACAAGTCGACCCGTCCGCCTCAACAAAAAATCGCAAGTATTAAAATTGCGCCTGACTCGTAAGCCTCAACTCGCCACCCGTGCGCCTCGCCTCGCCCCAACTCACGAGTTGACACGTACGAGTCGAGCGATTTTAAAACATCGGATCCATCTCACAGAATACATTCTGTGTGTGGTCACATATGACTTTTTGCCTAATTCTTGCAACAACTCCTTTAACATGTAATGGTCTGACAGAAATTCTGTTCTAACCAAAATATGACTACGTGTTAACAATCATTTCACATCACAAGTCATATCGAGCAAAAGTCGAAGATGCAGTGAAGTAATAAAACCATTTGAAACTAAACAGTGAGGACAATTCATTTTTTATGGATAAATACGCAGGTCTTTTTACAACATCATATTTGCACGACTTGCAGTGGAAGTGCAAAGTATTATGCAAACTGTAATGTACAAGAGGCAAAACTGTATATACCTTATCAGCATATGTTTGATGCAATACTAATATACTATAAAAGACCACAGAAATATTCTAAATATAAATAAGTTAATAGGTCAATCTATACTCGCTAAAGAAATCATATAGACTTCTTGAGCACCAATCACTAGCAGATAACAGAAGAAGGTAGACCTACGGAGAAAAAAAAAAGAGAGATCTAACTACTTGAAACCAAGCAGAACCCGATTATCCATTCTTTTTAGATATTAGAACCTTCAATTATGAAACCCGAAGTACCGAGTTGACATAGCACAAAAGAATATTAAGATCTAACTACTTAAAATAGTTTATATACCTCCAGCAGAGCACGAATTGCTAACTTCACCGTTTCTTGGCCAGACGTTTCCTTGTAATTCTTTTCCAGAAACTCTCTTATAGAGTTCGAGTTTCTCCCAGTAGCATTAGCTTTCCATGCCGAAAATGTCCCCGATGGATCTGTCTGATAAAGCGATGGAGTACCTGTGTGTGGATCGAACCCAATGATCAAGGTCGAGAGGCCAAAAGGTCTCACACCACCACTTTGGGTGTATTTCTGCTGAAGACCAGCAATGTAGCGAGTTATGTATTCTACAGTAACCGGATCTTCAATTGTAAGCTTATGACTCTGGCATTCAATACGGGCCCTGTTAATTAAGACACGTGCATCGGCCTTCAGGCCAGCACAAGCCAAGGCTATGTGATCATCTAAATTGACAATCTTCCTCACTGATCTGAAAGACAAGAAGAAAAATAAGTATTAGTTGCACAGTGCTTAAGCTGCCAGTAAAGTTAAAGAGTTGAATTCACTATACAATAAGGAAACCTAGCAGCATTTTATATTAATACAGAGAGTCTGACCATCGGGTGAAGAGGTATTAACAAACGAGCCTTTGTTACATAGTTTTACCCTCATAAATATTCCTCCATGTTTATGAAATATATTGATTATTGCATCATTAGCTAAAACTCATCTAAGCCCCTACTAATACCAAGTACCCATATGTGGTATAATTCTTTAAAGCAGTAACTGGGTTTAGAATTATCAATGAAAGTAGATGGGTTATAAAAAATCCAAAATTATATGCAAAAATCAAGCAATCTTTAACAATGGCAATAAATAGATTCGCTAAAAAGTCAGAGAAGTATTGGCCGGAATTTTCCGAGCTCACTAAAACCCTGAAGTCCTGAAATAGCACGACTTCCCTATCATTTACTAGTCAATCTGGAAGGTTTTAGATCAGTATTTTGTCATTTCCAGATAAATCCTACTCCGAGACCCGTCCACACAACTAAACAATGAGCCCAACCTTAAGGTTTAAAGTTTAAACACAGTTGAACTACACCAATACATCCTGAAATAACGTCGTGATGCCACTAGAAACTATCACACGCAACGAAAGAAAACAACCAACGCATACACCCAATCTCAGAACACTACAACAATTCTAAGAAGAAATCCGCAGTTTAATTACACCTCACAAGGTCAATTATTGAAAACCCTAAAAAAATCTTTTACTCATCTAGACCACAAAAATATCACCAGAAATGGAACATTTGTATCCGCTATCTGCCACTGTGTGTGTGTGTGTGCGTGAGAGAGAGAGAGAGGAGTAAACCTAGAATCTTGCAGCTTAGGAGTGGACTTTTTCTCGACAGCGAGCACGATGGTATCCGTGCCGCGAACACCGACGGCGGCGTTGCCCTTGCGCACAGCTTCGAGAGCGTACTCCACTTGGAAAAGGTGGCCGTCCGGCGAGAAAACAGTAATTGCTCTGTCATATCTGGCCATAACTCACTCAGTGTAATGTTTTCGAGTATTCGCGTTTGGATCTGCAACAGGATTTCCCTTTTCCTTTTCCCCGACGAGGTCAGAATATAAATTAATTTTGCAGGGAAAACTGGGGCAGTGCTAAAGGGAACTTGGGCGACACGAAGAACGCTTTCAAGCTATCGATGCCGTTGTTGAAGTCGCACCTCAGCCTCTTTAGGAGAAAGCGCGCTTTTTCCGTACTTTTCTTTTCTTCCTCCTATGGAAAAAATATTCCATTATTCCCTTCTAAATTTTTTGAGAGTATTTTAAAATATTCCGTTTTTAGAAAAATATGGAAAATTGGAGAAAATATGTTCAGAAACAGTCCAGTTTTCCAATTTGGAATACGCGATATTCCATTATTCCAAATTTTTGGAATGCTCCAGTTCAAATTTGGAAAACAAGCTCAGATTGTTTTCCAAATTTTGTCTTGTTTTCTAGAAAAATAGAATATTGGAATACCGCTTATTCCAAATTATTTCAAATGAACCGTTTGTGAACATGTTTTCTAAATTCTCTTGTATTCTATAATATTATTCTGGAAAAGTGGAATAATTTTCCTGAACTAAACATGATGCTAAAGCGAAAACCAAATTAATTAGAAAAACCTAATGATTAAAGGTATAAATAAGTAGGCAATTTATATCATGTTTTATGAATCAGTGATAAATATATAAGAAATACTCGGTGTATAAAAATATTTTTGTGACAAATCAATTTAAAAGGAACAAGGACGTGATCTTTTGGTGAATTCTTGTTATTATATTATTAAATTATTAGTTTTCTCGACGAGAATGTCACGATTTGCTTAACTAATTATTTAGGTCATGATTTGATTTTACTCAATTTGATAAAGTATCTTCAAGTCAATTCATTTCACACATATCTTGTATATTATTTTCAAATATATATTGCATCTTGAACATCAGGTGCATGATATAACAAGTCCTCGATAGATATCGAAGTTTAACTACCCCAATGTGCAAAAATGTAATTTTATTACCTTATTTAGAAATGAGTTGGAAATTTATTTATCAATCGAATATACTCGGAACGATTTTTGGTTGATCATAACTAGAGCTGCAGATTCGATCGAGTATACCCGGGTTTGACCCGGGTTCGACTCGATTTTCTTGTACTCGACTCGGTTCCGTGAGTCCGACCCGATCGAGTTCGGCGCGTATCGAGAGCTCGTTTTCGTACTCGGGTCGAGTCGGGTATACTCGCCTACCCGACATAGTACTCGATTAGATGACCCGGATTCGACTCGACCCGTCAGGTACCCGACTCGACCCGAATCCTACCCGACCCGTTATGTTCTTGGTAACTTTTTCCTAATTTTATGTTTTTTTATCTTGCTTTTATTTTTTAACGTCATGATTTTCTTTTCTTATTTGATGTTTATGTAAAAAGCAAAATTTTGTAGAATAAAAAAATTTGAATTTTATAGAAAAATATGCAGAAAATGTCAGAAAAACAGGTACAACCCGACTCGACCCGAATCATACCCGACCCGTCCGACTCGACGAGCTACTCGAGTGACCCGAGTGTACTCGACCGGGTCGAACTCGGCAGGCTTATATGCTGCTCGACTCGACTCGACTCGGGATAACTCGACCCAAATTCCAAAATTGAAAAACTCGACTCGAGTTCGGGTGTACTCGACTCGAATCCGACCCGTTTGCAGCTCTAATCATAACATTAATCAAATTCGAGAAGCTTAATACTTTTACCATCTAAACATAAAAGCGGGTACCCGACTTTTTCGAATCCGATCACGAACTGAATTTTCCATTATCCGCATAATTTCGGGTACCAAAAATCCAGGTACGAACACCCCGACCATACTTTTCTTTCTTTCTTTTTCTTTTCTGATAATTACCTTGACATACTCGACCCCCACTATAAGGCTTTCAGCCCAAAGTTACCTCAGTCCAATCATCCAGTCTCCACTTTAGACTCCAGAGCATTAGTATTCAAACATAGCCTGGCTCTGGGCCCAAACACTGCCAGGCCCAATTTCAATTTCGGTTCGGACCTCAGGAATCCGAACGAATCAAAGAATTAAGAATCTCGAGGGAGAATTTAAAGCTGCTACACAGACACATAATTGCACCCACAATTACACATCCTGCTTTGTAGAGATTGTACCTTGTGTAGTAGGGGTTGTACCACACACAATCCCTACTACCCATAAAGCAGGGTACAACTCCTATTACGCAGGGTACAACTCCTACAAAGTAAGGGTGTGCAATTGTGTGTGTAGCATTATCTATTCTATATATATATAAAGAATGACTTTCATGTTTTAATGTGAGCATTAATGACATTAGTTAGGAAACTCTATTATCATGTATGTCAATACATAATAATCATGTGTAAGTTTTTTTTTATCATGTTCATTTATTAAATAGGCCCATTCAATTACCGTAATGCACAAATTTCCTTATTTATTTGTTTGTTATCTTTGGTAAAGCTGAAAATGTAAATACACATTTTAGTATTGGAAAAAATTGTCATTCTAATTCAGCTTGAAAAGGACAATTAAACTAAAATATATTTAAATATTTGATACAAAAAGATGTTTGGTTTATTGAACGGTGAAAGATTGTATATGTTTAACGTCAATTATCTTACACAAACAAATGTTGGAATAAAATCGGATATTTGTGCCGTTTTGTGCGGAAGCGAGAATAAATTGTGCGGAAACTAAATGACGCAAGGATTTATAGAGGTTCGGCTATAAACAAGCCTACGTCCTCTCTCGGTGTATCTTTTTCCTTAGGCTTAAGATCAAAACCTCTACGCCTCTCTTCTATCGGTCGAGGGATTACCGTTACAAGCTCGTCTTCTATCGGTCCGAGTAAAAACCGTTTTTCCTTTTCTATTGGATAAGGAATCAACCACTCTAGCTTTCTATGGGTACTAGATAAACCTCACTTAGATATCGATTGCGATTCTAACAATGCCGGATACTTGATCCTAATAACACCGAATCCAATCGTATCTTTTCTTTTGCCTCTCGTGTATAATGTTGAATGTATAAACACTCAAACTAACAGTATAAGCTCAATATTACAACAACAATGTAAGTATATGATTCTCAGATGAATATCTCGTTTTCTTGAAGTTGTTGTGCTCAAACAATACCATAGGAATGGTATTTATAGGCATTTCCCACAAACTAGCCGTTGCTGGCTGTTTTGACTAGCTAGCGTGCGCTAGCCCTACCTTCTTAGCGTGCGCTAGATATTTCCAGTTTCAGTCCAGTAGCTTCGTTTCTTCTTTAGCGTACGTTATGCTTCTTCCTTACGTACGTAACCTCACTTACTTAGCGTACGTTAACCATGATTGAGTAGCGTGCGTTAACGTAATATATCCGTTGCTTTTCCTTGTCAAACTATCCGTTTGATGCTTGACTTTGACTTGCTTTTCCCAACGTTCGGATTGACTAGATTCAAACAACTTAGCGTGCGCTAATCATATTGTGTAGCGTGCGCTAATGATGACTTCATTGCATACGTTATTCCGTGTTTGAATTCTTCCACAACAGTAACATGGCTCGATAGCGTGCGTTAATACTTATGTGTAGCGTGCGCTATCGTTCAGCTTTTCTTCACCGCACTTACTTCAAACTTGGGCCGATGCACTTACTCTTCGTTAGCGTGCGCTAACATATATGCCTTAGCGTGCGCTAATGCACCAGATTGCAACTTTTGCGTCTTAAATGCCTTCGTTGTTTTGCTTCGCCTCGATGTTGTTTTGTAGTTTAGCAACTTTAATCATCAAAACATAAATTAAATAATGTGTGGAATAAATATTCCAAAGAATCTCCCCTTTTGATGATTACAAACAACTCTTGAATTGGATAATCAGAAAAAATAATATATATATATATATATATATATTTCTACGAATCAAAGTTTTCGACTTTGATCGTTTGCTAGTTTCTCCAATCCTTTTCTTTTCGACTTCTTCATTTTTCAATTTTTCAACTCCTTCCTTCGTTTTAACTCCCCCTTTTGTATGCTTTCTTTTTCTTTTCGACTTCTTCGATTTTTCTCATTTTTATCTCAATTCATATCTTTCTCCCCCTTTTTGTTTTCATCAAAAAAATAACAAAAAATATAAAGGATACCAAATGAAATAAATATGCATGATACCAATTTATGCATTAATAAGGATATAAACTCCCCCTGAAAATATTATTTCCTTCTCCCCCTTTGTAAAATATCATTTGTCAAAATTTATTTTTGGGGTTCCAACCGATAGTTGGTTTTTATTTTGAAACGTAGACGATGTTTGAATAGGAACCCAAATCCTTTTAGTTTTTATCGTCCGTCTTGGGCTTTTGCAATTAGAAATATGATGCCCGATTTTTAAACACTTTTCGCAATGGGGTATATTGAAATTAACGGAACGTGATTTGAATCCTAACCCCTCTTTATTTAGAGTATATTTTTGAACACATAACATTTGTTCAAATTTATTGTTGCCGCACGAAAATTTCTTTGTCAAAATTTTTAGTTCATCTTGAACTTTTAAAAGATCATTTTTCAAAATATTTTCATTTTCAAGGCATTTCGAATGATCAATTTCGACAAATTTCCCTTTTTTAAGTATTTTGGAATATTCAATTTCCAGAGTTTTATATTTAGACTTGAGGGATTTAATTTCATTTAAAGCATTTTGATAGTCCGTATGTAATAATTCGAATGCTTCAAAAAGTTCGTCGTAGGAGTTACTTACTTGGCTTTCGACGTCGCTATCGTCGAATGAACTCCGGGCCATGAGCGCGAGATTATTTTGTTCAAGAAAATCTTCATCGGGATCCTCGTCGCTCCATGTTGCGATTAGAACCTCCTTTTGCTTTACTCGACAGTTCTTAGCAAAGTGGCCTGGTTTGCCACATAAACGACAAGTGTTGTCGAATTTCTTAGGTTCGCCCGCTTCAATGTCCTTCTTTCTCCGGTTTAATAAGTGTTGGAACTTATTAATATTTTTGGCATAATATGCCATTTCTTCGTTGTAACACCCCCAAATTTAACCGGAAATATTACAGTGTCGTGGGCCTCGAGAAGGAACCCACAAGGCTAAAAGAAATTTTCGCAAACATCTACAAATGCCCAAGAGGCCAACGGCGGTACTATCTTTAAAAATTCACAAAGATTTATAAAATCCGTTTATCAGAAACCGTCGTAAAATCTCATTTGAAATCACAAGGCCAAACGGCCGACACTCAAAAGTTTAGAAAACGATTTCCAAGGCAATCTCAGTTACCAGATACCAAAAGGTCATTTCTGAATGCTTACGCAGCGGAAAAAGACCAAACATACATACACCCTAGCAGCGGAATAACAGAATCAATCAAGAAACTCAATACACAAAACATGTCCTAGCCAGTATCCTCCGGGAAGCTCATCTCTTCACGACCGCTACAAGCTCGATACTCCAAGAACCTAAAAGAAATCCCACGATGGGGTCAGCCATAATATCCAACAATGATAACCGTCACATCACATTAATAATAACATACCAATGAGAATACAACATAAGAATACAACCAACGTAATCTTACCGCCATAACTTTACTTACTCAAGAAATTCTCATCAGAAAAACCATTATCATATCCTGTACTCGATTAACCAATAAACTCGAACATAATATCTGTATTGTACCTTAAACAATACTCAAGATCCCCAAACTATCATAACCAACTCACGATACGGAAATCTACCATTTCTGACCAATACGATCCATCGAATAATATCATCAAATCCCAAGACGATAACCGATTGTCCACCAAAGACAAAACCAAAGAAAACATGGTACATACCTCGAGATATGATGTGCCACGATAATCATATCACTAATCCGAGATCAGAACAATGCAAAACGGACAAGGTCCTAACACGAGACCTACAAATGCATACTCATATGACCACGTCAATATGATCACAACAATAACAACAATGTATACTCAATGGAAATCCCATGACCCAGCGCCCTCAGCATAGGTCCCCATGATGATCCTACAAGCTCAACATCGGTGGAAAACTCCGTCCAACGATCCAGCGCCCTCAAAGATAGATCCCGTAATGATCCTACAAGATCAAAATCGTGGAGAACACATCCCAACGATCCGGCGCCCTCGGCATAGATCCCGTAATGATCCTACAAGATCAAAATCGTGGAAAACACATCCGCGATCCAGCGCCCTCGGCATGGATCCCGTGATGATCCTACAAGATCAAAATCGGTGGACGTTTGATCCAGCGCCCTCGGCATAGATCCTCATGATCTCACAGATCAACACAACATAAACAACACAATATGCATACACATATGCAAATCAATATGTTCATCATCATGAACAACATAACATGCGACAACATGACAATTTACTAGGGCGACTTCATGTTCAACGACATGAAAGAAAATGTACAAGACCAAAATAAAAA
This sequence comes from Orobanche coerulescens, assembly GCA_033398695.1. Lineage (NCBI taxonomy): Eukaryota > Viridiplantae > Streptophyta > Magnoliopsida > Lamiales > Orobanchaceae > Orobanche > Orobanche coerulescens. The sequence continues at coordinate 1,128,496 of CM065811.1, read as the reverse complement.
ACACTAAACAACAATCAAAATGGAATACTAGCCCCGAGTCCTTCTGAGCAACCCCGATGTCCAAATCATCACCGACGGTTATCCTCAATGCTCGGCGATCCAAACGTCTGATGAACTATAGATACTCATATCCTCGTCTTTACCATAATGTAACCTCGGTACTCGAACATACCAATAATCGAGATAAAGCATATAGATTATGATTTACCTCCCAGAATCGAAAGAACGATATGCGATCCGAATACCCAGAGTTCACAATAATAATCATCGCTATATGCATTATAAACGAAATGAAACTGAAACCATTCATTAAATATTATAACTGAGCAAGTAATAACTTGCCTCGATACCGATACCACGAAGCTGCTGCCGAACACATTGCCTTTGTCTACGAGCTCCTCATCCCCGATCAAAAGCAATACAATGGACATACTCGAACACGACCGCAATATCCGGTTATAATCACCGATCAACAATCTCAACCTATCGAAGAAATCAAATAACACATATCCGATAACAATCAACAACTGACAATACTAACCAATCGAACTCAACGGTTCAACACAACCTCTAATAAACACAATGTAACCAACCAAGTCAAACCATCACGAATTCATAATCAAAACACAAAAATATCAGCCTGCGCCTACTTAGCGCACGTTAAACGCATAACGTAGCGTGCGCTAAGTTGTCCCGTTAGCGTGCGCTAGCCAGTAAGCTTAGCGTGTGCTAATGCTGTACAGTGGCATGCATTCCAAGCATCGACTATCATCTTGCAACTACGAATCCGAATGAAGGGAGACATAAATCTCCATATCTCTTGAAGATAAACTACACCATAACTATCACAATGATCATATCAATGTCCATATGTCAATAGTAACATCAACAATCAAACCGACTCGATAACAAGGATCATATCATATTCAATCCGGAATTCAACCTCGTATCATGATTTAACTCCTCTAAATCGATCAATATAGTTAACAAGATTCAGAAATCCATCGTAGATCGGGTTAAACGAATCACCATCCTTATAGTGTGAAGAATCTTAACTAACATCCGAAACTCTTATCAAAATTCCATTGAATCTCATATAACATCATCATATGATTATCCAACATGCTCCTTACATGAAATCATCCAAGAAAAACGAACCATCATCAAGAGGATACGAAAATTACGGATTGGATGAACCAAGTATAAGAACACTAGACTTTATTCCAAGAATCATGAATAACTTGAAGAACGAGGCTTGAATACATGCTCTCCATCTTAATCTTGTTAAAGATCATCATCTCTCAGTGTTTGGGACCTCACACCTCTCTCTAAAAACTCTCTCTCTCGGTTACAAGGAAGGAATGGACGAAATGCTTCATAACACCCTTCGTCCCTTTTTATAATATACATCACTAGCGTGCGCTAAACCATTATGTTTAGCGTGCGCTAGCCTTAGCGTGCGCTAATCGACTTTGTTAGCGTGCGCTATCGGCCTGCAGGCTACCGTCTTGCTTCGTAAACTACCTTACGTACGTAATGCCCATGCATTAACGTCGTAAATCATCATGTCTAGCGTCGCTAGTCCTTACTCTTAGCGTGCGCTATCAAAGTTGACTTACTACGGCGTTCACCTACCACTCGCCCCACATTCGACAAAGACATCGACAAGGATAAGATTCCTTGTTGGTGATATATAGTTAGCGTGCGCTAAGCCTAATCTTTAGCGTGCGCTATACTTCAGACAACAACCGTTGACTTACTAGAAGGTGCAGCGGTAGGGTCCACACGCAGATTCCTTCCGATCTGCGCATTTAGCGTGCGCTACATTCGACTCTAGCGTCGCTAACCATGAACGATAGCGTGCGCTATACTTGAACATTAGCGCGCGCTAATCGTGCTATACTTAGCCATTTTCCAATTCTCCTCGTCCGTCTCGACATACCAATTACGGACATACGGCATACCGAATACATGTACCGAATCCAATAACATCATCATACGATATACCCAATATCAAAAGTACGACAACCTCATACACAATATCCTCAAATGTAAATGTCGACCAAATACGACAATTATACCGATCTCGATATCTCGAGTCCTTTATTTATTTTATCCTTACCATGCAGATTCCACGCTGCACAATATAACTCGGATAAAATAATATTAAACAACAATAATAGAAATTAGGATATTACATTCTACACCCCTTAAAATAAGTTTCGTCCTCGAAACTTGCAACCCGTCATAGAAACAAACAAACATCTTGCTCAACCCAAAATATCCCAAAACCATCACGACACCGATCAATCATCATTATTCGAATAGCCAAAACCGCATACTTACAAATACGCAGTCGACGATCTCCGGAGATACTAGCCAAGAATCTCACCGCATACCTCAATACGCTTACGATCACAATTCCCGAGTCTCAACAAAATATATCATCTTCGGATGAAACAATCTGCCGAATCAAATCCTGCACTGATTACATAATCAAGTCCCAATTCCGATAAGACGAATAATACACAATACATCGCAAAACAATTGCCCAAAAACAACGACACGAATTCAAACATCAACACAAAATCGAGCGCTCAAATGATCACCAAGAATGATCAACAATCAATCGAATTTATCATCGACATGATAAATTCCAATCTGACCAACCAGAGGTCAAAACACAATCGATAATATCATCAACGTGATAAACTCCAATATTACCAATGAACGATCAACGAAAATCGAGAATACCTTCACACGGTAAACTCCAACACGATCAACACAGACCCACAGAAACAGATATACGAAAGAATAACATTCTCAAAACGACAAATCAATCACGCACCGTAGATCTCAATAAACATACCCAACTGGCGAACATTTCCCTCGGCATACGAACAACGAATCGCAAATCGACGAACATACCAATTCATACGCGGAGTGGAAACGACCACTCAATATCCAAAACAACCAGTATGGGGTCACCATCCCCAAATCTACGCTTACAAGGAAATCATTCCAAAAGCACTAAGGTAAAATCGCGCTACTATCATACCAATGGAATCACATAGCACCTATGTTCCGGTTTCACAAAATCCCAAGTTTCCAAAATAATATTATGCGCATGAATCTACAACATGCAACATATTTCTCTTATCCGATAAATCAACCGATCATTCGTGGATAACCAAACTACCATACTAACGTTCGAATCTCTTTCATAGTACCATACCGATGTACTATCCAGTTCGTGAGTCTCACTCAGAACTCCACCACGATATGCATTATGCACTAAATGCGCATGTATATCCATCACATTTTCAAAACCAGTTTGAAATCATATATTCTTGTCACGAAGACAATTTTCGAAAGTTCTTTCAAGAGTTTGAAAACTCAAAACATAAATTTTGGTAAGACCACAAAATCAATTTTAAAAATTAAATCGGCTCGCTGGTGCCAAGTTCTCGATAAAAATTCTTTTCGAATATACACGATTAAATAAAATGAATTTTATGCAAATGCTTGTCCATATCCATACCCCGTATACCACTTGCTCGTCACCAATATCCACCGATATTCCATCGGAAAACCACACGATAGAGTTCCAAATCTCAAATATAAACTCCGACTAAAAACTCCTTTCCACATATGACTCGTAACGTCACCATTAACCCATCTTGGATCACCTTAAATATGATATGACAAAATATTGAAACGAATCAATACAATAAAGACTTCCCGAGAAGTTCCATTTGAACAAGTAAACCAAAGCCTCGAAAGGCGGAAATAACATAGGTAAACGATTGGTAAAGTATTTTACAACTCTCGGGAGTTTTTGAAAACAGGAAAGTCTTTTGAAACATTAGGGTCTCAGCCCGTATCTTGTTCCGCATTACAAGAAGTTTAAAAAGTAGGAAACTCTTTTCGGACCCCAAGTCCTGAGTTATAAAACCATTTCAAAATCGATTGGGTCTCGGCCCAAAAATCATTTTTCGTAAAACATCCGTAAAACATTCATTTTGAAAGGTATCATTTTCAAATGATCAAAAGCAGTTCATATAACTCAAAATGAACTAACATGTCACATGTTCTTCTCAACCATGCACAATATTTATCCCAGATGCACAATTCCGTTCCAAAATCTAACCAACATACTGATTTCCAAAAATCGTGGTTTCTCAAGATCATCAATCATGTCCCACTCTGACATCTCATACTGTAACGCATGATATCTGCTGAATCTCAAGACACATCAACTATAGAACAGCAATAAATCTCAATGCAATTCAAAAATCCAAATACTTACAGATCGTGAAGCCGACGATTTCCCGTGATACTGGCACATGTCTAGACTCAAGAAAATACTCGACACAGGTATTTTCAAAACACACGTTTTGCAAACTCAGTTCGACTCAAAAACACAATACATCTCATTCCAGAGAATCTCGTTAACACCATTTGGAAAAGTTATAACAAGCCCAGTACGATACTGGCAAATCCGATAACGCGAAAGCCTGAGTGAACAACAAAGACTCACGGCTCTAGTATTTGTCAATCGACAACTCGAATGACGCAACAAAAACACGACTCAACTCGACCCGAATGCCTAGGTTTTCTCAACCTGGCTCCGATACCATATTCTGTAACACCCCATTTAAGGAAATATTACGGTCTGTGGGCCCCGAGAAGGAACCCACAAGGCTAAAAGAAATTTTCGCAAACATCTACAAATGCCCAAGAGGCCAACGGCGGTACTATCTTTAAAAATTCACAAAGATTTATAAAATTCGTTTATCAGAAACCGTCGTAAAATCTCATTTGCAATCACAAGGCCAAACGGCCGACACTCAAAAGTTTAGAAAACGATTTCCAAGGCAATCTCAGTTACCAGATACCAAAAGGTCATTTCTGAATGCTTACGCAGCGGAAAAAGACCAAACATACATATACCCTAGCAATGAATAACGAATCAATCAAGAAACTCAATACACAAAACATGTCCTAGCCGGTATCCTCAGGAAGCTCATCTCTTCACGACCGCTACAAGCTCGATACTCCAAGAACCTAAAAGAAATCCACGACTGGTCACCATAATATCCAACAATGATAACCGTCACATCACATTAATAATAACATACCAATGAGAATACAACATAAGAATACAACCAACGTAATCTTACCGCCATAACTTTACTTACTCAAGAAATTCTCATCAGAAAAACCATTATCACATCCTGTACTCGATTAACCAATAAACTCGAACATAATATCTGTATTGTACCTTAAACAATACTCAAGATCCCCAAACTATCATAACCAACTCACGATACGGAAATCTACCATTTCTGACCAATACGATCCATCGAATAATATCATCAAATCCCAAGACGATAACCGATTGTCCACCAAAGACAAAACCAAAGAAAACATGGTACATACCTCGAGATATGATGTGCCACGATAATCATATCAGTCTAATCCGAGATCAGAACAATGCAAAACGGACAAGGTCCTAACACGAGACCTACAAATGCATACTCATATGACCACGTCAATATGATCACAACAATAACAACAATGTATACTCAATGGAAATCCCATGACCCAGCGCCCTCAGCATAGGTCCCCATGATGATCCTACAAGATCAACATCAGGTGGAAAACCTGTCCAACGATCCAGCGCCCTCAGCATAGATCCCCGTAATGATCCTACAAGATCAAAATCAGGTGGAGAACCTGTCCAACGATCCAGCGCCCTCAGCATAGATCCCCGTAATGATCCTACAAGATCAAAATCAGGTGGAAAACCTGTCCAACGATCCAGCGCCCTCAGCATGGATCCCCGTGTAAGGGGGATGCAGTACATGCTTCAGCATTACAAAGGACGATTGAATAGGGTGGCCTACGAAGAGACAAGCAGAGATCGGGTTGTGGTGATTGGATGACGACGTGAGTCAGCTAGTCGCAACTGATTTTTGCAAAAACAAGCGATTGTGCATGGTGTCATCCATGGGCCAAGCTATGGAAGCTTGGGTTTCGATTTTTTTAACTCATATTTTTTTCGAGCTTTTTTAAAGCTTCTTGCTGATAACATGTTGTAATAAATAATAATTTGCAGTAATAAATTAAAAACCTCTAGAAATTTTTTGTGTTGATATCATTGATAATGGATCTTTTATATAGCATTACAAAGAGGATCTAAAAGGATCTAGAACTCTTCCCTGTATCCTATCACATATACATAACATACTCTAGGGGCGGTTTACTTTCGACTCAATGGGACTTAATGAGCTGGATGACTTATTCGCGCAGACATGGATGAGTATTTACTTACTACTTAATGAAAAATGAGGAGTCTGAATCGCTAAGTCACCTCCTCTCCTCTTGTCCCCATACAGACACAAAAATGACACCCACTACCCCTCTCCTCTTTCACGACCTATTAATTAGCAAAAAATCTAAAAAAAATAATAAAACTTAAAATAATCAGGTTTTTTATTATTTTCTTTTTATGTTCATAAAAAATCTGTAAAATAATACAAACTTAAAATAATAATATAAAAAATAATAATAAAAAACTACTGTTTATTATCGCAAAATAATAAAAAATATTAAAAGAATATAAAAAATCTAGAAAATCTGAAAAAGTTAAAAAAAAGAGGAACTTATTTATTTTTATTTAAAAAATCTGCAAAATTAAAAAAAATCTGAAATTTAGGTAATTTTATTTTTAATTCTTGAATATTAATATTAAAAAATAAAAAAAAATATTTTAAATTCAGAAATTAGAAAATCTAAAAAATTCTGAACTATTTAAAAATTCGAAAATTATAAATTTATTCTTGCCATTTTTGGATTATATCATTTATATGGCTTAAAAAATAAACAATAATTTATAAAACAGCTTATAATTCATATTCAGGGGTAAATAAGTCATTTCTGTTATTCAAACATTTTATTCAGATGAAAAAGTAAACAACGGGATCAATTTAGCCAGACAGACATATTTACGCAGACAGACAAATTTATCCATATAGGACTTAATGGAAAATTTGGTAAACAGCCGCTCGGTATTATGACAAAACACATTTCACGAAGAATGGAAACATATTTTTTCTGAATAAATAAATAAATGTTACTTTCTTTTGTTAAAATGGTCATTTAATAAACCTTATATTATGTTTAAGAATGTTAAGTTTGGATTTTTTTTCATGCTCGTCTTATAATGAGAATTCTCATAGTATCTTATAGATTATAGATTAAGACGGGCACATTATAAGAAAAACCAACTTATCTAATGAAAAATTGTTGAAAAGTGTTAAAAAAAATTATAAAATGTAGGTAAATATATATATTTAGCAGGGCAATACCACATGTTCAAATCTCATACTTAAACTCTTTCATGTTTTAAATTATACTTAAATGTACTCTAGTATTTCAATTGTTCGGCCAAATGAATACTGTTGTATTCATATAACTATAATTATATTCATTTGACCGAGGACAATGATATTCACAATATATATATATATAGTGGCGCGTTTTATGCAGTACCAATATTAGATGCAGTATTTTACAGTATTAATTTATGCATGGGTTGTGTACTAATTATGCATGAAATATATGCATTTCGTGCATCAAATTTTCAATGCATTAAAATATCGATGCATTAAAATATTAGATTATATGCATCAAATATATTGCATATTTTATATTGAAATTTTGATGCACGAAATGCATATATTTCATGCATAATTAGTACAAAATTCATGCATAAATTAGTACTATAAAGTACTGCATCTAATATTGGTACTGCAAAGAACGCGCCCCTATATACATATATATATATAGTTGTTGCAAGTGTTCATATTACCGGAGTATAAATAAGGAAAAAATGCATAGGAGTACATAAATTTTGCTATATCTTTCATTTTGCACATGACTTTTAAAATTTTTTCATAAAAACACAAACTTTCAACTTTGTTCACTTTTTTCCTAATTTTAAATCCCGCCTAAATTGAATCTTACTAATTGGCGCTTAGGTGGCAACCGGACATATGCCGACCTCTTAAGTCCCCCAAATTTAACGAGATTACTTTTAGAAGTTCTGTTCGGCATTGTTTCATACCTTAATTATATTTTTCAAAATTTTCCTCCCATGTAAATTCTCGAAACCTGTGATAATTTTATGGCAAAATAAAGCAAAATTCTTCAAATTTGCATTATGTCATCTTGATCTATAAAGTTATGATTCAACAATATAGTAGATTTGGTCGAAAATTTTCGTACTAGGGAGAAAATGAACAAAATCGAAAGTTGACGACTTTATGGGATAAATTCAAAAGTCATATACAAAATAAAAGACATGGTATAATTTATGTATTTATGTGCATTTTTTCCTATAAATAATACTCATTTTATCATCCACGTGAGCAGTGGCGAAGGCAGAGAAGATATACGGGGGAGTCCAGATCAATGTCCGAGCATTGTTGTGTGCGCTTCTTTCACTTCCGATATGATCACCAAAATTCTCAGAAGCTTTCTTCATCCTTTTTTGGAAAATACCTCATCTCAAGACTTTTTTATCTCCAAAAAGATAACACCATAAGCAAATGCGGCATCTTTTGAAATGCTATATTCCAACCATTTCCATTTTTTGAGCCATTCAACTTGAAACGCCCTCATTCGATCTTGTATTTTTATTTTCAGATAAACATGAGAAAGTGGTTGACAATGACCCATTTGCACATATTTTCTTCTAATTTCATCTCTAATTCACGGCTCATACTCGTTTATGCATTTGCGAAGTCTTGGATCACTAATAATATCAACCCCCTCGCAAATAGGGTTAGTCTCTGATTCCGTTCTAGCTCTTTTTCCATTTGATTTAACAATAAAATCCTCACTCGGTGTACTTGAAGACACAACAAGTTGTTGTTGGGGAGTACTCGTTGTTGATGAGCTCTTAGTTCGTGAAAAATATTTTTCCATATTCCTATATCAATCAATCAATCATGAATCAACAAACAATAAATAAAATCATACTACCAAAATACATTCATTCAACAAATATCCCACAATCGAAAATAACAAAAAAAAAATCATATTTTCAAGTTATACTCAAAACTCAAGTGACTCAATAAATATCAATTAGTATGCATAAATTGTGCTTTTGAAGATATTCTCAAATCCCAATTTCAATAAATAAATCCTAAATTATAAATCTAAATTAATAAAAAATCATAATTAAAACCCTAAAATTTAAATAGAACCTTATTTTCTTGAATCTTGAGCTAGATGAATACTCCAACAAATGACCGGGAAGCGGGATGCAAAATTGAGTGGTGAAATTTATCCTCTCGCCAGTCGCTCGCTCGCCCCTCTCTGTTTATGTTCTGCAATTTTTTATTTTGGCTCTGCCCTGATGCGCCTGCCCCTCTGTTTTAAATAACCAGTCAGTTTTAATTTTTTTTATTGAGTACGAAACGACGTCTTAGTTTCAGCAAGTTTACTTGCCGAAACGACGTCGTTTCATATTAGGGGAATAAAAAAAGAAAAAAAAAAGAAAAATGAGGTTGTCTTCTTCCCCGAACCTGTTCGGCTCTTCCACCTCAAATAGAAGTGTAAGTAGTCCAAAAACCCTCCTGCAATTACAGCATCCCTAGATTCTCAGAATCGGGTCGAATCGGCCCGAATTACAGCAGCAGCCCCAAAAACCCTTCTCCTTCCCCACTCTTGCAATTCCCAGGAAGAACCCTGAACCCCCGATCGGACCCTCCCTGGACCCCCATCCCTTGCAATTTTGGCCGACCAGCAGGGTCCGTGGACCCTCCCGGACCCCCTGGCTCCGCCCCTGCACGTGAGGATTCCGATTCACATGGGACTCTAACGGGAGTTTGGGATAAAAATGAGTATATTCAGGGCCAGTTTGGCATTGCTGTGGGGAGAAGCAGTTGCTGTGTGGGAAAGTGCTGTGGTGGAAAGTGCTGTATGGGAAAGCTGATGAGTGTTTGGTAAACAGAAATCAAAATCTCCAAAAGTCCGAAAAGCAGATTACTAGGTGTTTGGTAACATTGTTTTTACATATACAATATAATATAAAATATTATGAGATTTTTTTTTTCAAAAATATAAATCTCCTCATTTATTTTTAATTAAATAAGTGCATAAGGATATTAAAATTAAAGTAATATATTAGAGTTTATAGTTAATGTTCACAAAAGTAAACCACGGTGTACAATTCTTTTTTTTGAAACCGTGTACAATTCTATTTAACTTTTAGTTTATTTTAGTTTTATATACATTATATTTATTCTATCATGTGTTAACAACAAAATTAAAAAAAAAATGCTTAATTATCACTACTTTCCACATAAGCTCCGAAAGCAGCTTTCCCAAAAAGCCAGAAATCCTAGCTTATGCGGAAAGCTGCTTTTCCAACTTTTCCTGCTTTTCCCGAAAGTAATTTTGTATTTACCAAACGCTGCTTTTGCTGGGAAAGTTGGAAAAGAAGCTTTTAGAACTTGGGAAAACAATGCCAAACGGGTCCTTAATATCCCAGTTCCGTAATCATTAAGTTGGTTCCTAATATTTCTAACAAAATCTAGGCACATTGGTAAACATTTATATATTTTTGTTGGTATATTTCGAATTGCTTGTGTGATTAGTAAATAGAAGACTAACCAGTGACCTTGGTTCACTGGCTACGGGGCTTCCACTTCAAGTGAGAGACCCAGGTTCGAGTCCTTTTGAGGATAAGAATTTTCAAGGGTTTATGACTCTTTAATCTATGATTAAAAAAGAAACCTTAGCCATCCAGAGTAAGCTGATGGAATAATTAAATATTGATGACTTCAAGCGGCAGTGCGGGAGGCCAGATCTCGGTGGGACCCTGCGGTTGGATTTGGGGGGGTCCAGCATGGAGCAATCACTTAGGGGACGACTTATTGTGCGCGGTAGTTGAGGATATTTAAGAATCTGTGAGCCGGATACACATCTCGTGATTTAACTGTTAGCAGTACTGTGGTGCCGGGGTTGTGTTATTTCGAAAATTAGTCAGGTGTAAGCTTGGAACCTCGGTAATAAAAAAAAAGTAAATAGAGACTATTTTTTTTAAGGTGGGCACTTTCAAAAATATGATTATGTCTCACCATAAATGTATAGTTTCAAAAAAAAAAAAAAAAAAAAAAAAAAACTAACCAACTGACTTGGCGCAGTTGGCTACCTGACCTTCAATTTAGTTGGAGGTCAGGGGTTCAATTCCTAGTGGCAATACTTTGGAATTGAATTTCTCAAGGCCCAATGATCTCTTAGTCTTTGACTAAGGGTTAGAAGCTAGCCTTCAGTCTGCAGTAGAACAATTAAATATTGAGGGCTTCAGCGGCGGTGTGGGAGGCCGGATCTCGGTGGGAACTGCGGTTGGATTTGGGGGTCAGTGGAGCAATCACTTGGGGACGACTCGCATGCGCGGTAGTTGAGGATATTTAAGAACACAGGAGCCGGATACACATCTCGAGATTTAACTCAGTAGCGATCTTGTGGGGCCGGAGCTGTTATCCCGAAGACTAGTCAGGTGTAAGCTTGGAACCTCGATATTAAAAAAAAAAAAAACACTCTCCCTACCCTAACTCTACCCTTTTGCCTAAACTTGCACCATAAGGTTTGGGGTGGGTTATTTAGACCCCCCCTATTTTTACAAAGCAAACCCTCCATACGGAGGGTTTGTCCCCTATTTTTTTTTTCTTTTTTTTTTTGTCTTTTTGTTATTTTTTTTATTTGTGTTATGTTTTTTTAGTGTTTATTTGTTATGTATTTTTTGTGTAATGTTTTTTTAGTGTTTATTTGTTATGTTTTTTGTGTTATGTTTTTTGTATTCGTCTAATGTATTTTTATTTAATTAAACAATAACAACAATAACACATTAAACAACTACAACTAGGGGTGTTCAAAAATTCGGTTTTTTTGCACATTAAACATTAACACATTAATTTCGGTTTCTACTCAAAATTCGTTTTTTTTTTTTTACAAAATTTGGTTTTTTTGCAGAATTCGGTTCCTAAAAGAACCGAAAAACCCAGTTTTTAAATATTAAATTCGGTTCCGGTTCCTAATTCGGTTCCTGAAGAAAAAACCGTTTTTTTTTTGTTTCGGTTCCTAATTCGGTTCCTGAAAAAAATGGTCAAAAACCGAACCGTTTTATGTATTTAAAAACCGGTTCCGGTTCTTTAATTTTTTACCAAGAACCGAACCGGTCCCAGCCCTAAGAATTAATGGTGTGGACTCACTGTAATGTTTTTTTTAGTATTTATTTGTTATGTTTTTTGTGTTATGTTTTTTGTATTCATCTAATGTATTTCTATTTAATTAAACAACAACATCAATAACACGTTAAACATTAACACATTAAACAACTACAACTAGGGTGTTCAAAAATATCCGATATCCGATATCCGATCCGAAATATCCGAAAATCCGAAAATCCGAAATATCCGAAAAATCCTAAATTTTTTATTTTTTTATATTTTAAATAATAGAAGGTATTCGGATATTCGAATATTCGATATCCATATCCAAAGTTTTTTCGGATATTCGGATATCCGATATCCAAATTCGAATATTTTTTTCGAATATAAGGATATCCGAATAAAATTCATATTTTTTCCGGATATTCGGATATCCGATATCCGGATCCGAAATTTCGGATCCGATATCCGTATCCGAAATTTCGGATATCCGAAATTTCGAATCCGGATATCGGATATCACAATCTACTATCCGAACTTTCAGATATCTGAATGTCTGGATATCCAGTTTTGAACACCCCTAACTACAACTGTTATTATTCAACTAAACAACAACAACATCAACACATTATTTAAAAACAACACCATCAAATATAGTGCATTTACTATGTTTGTGCTCTTATATTTACAACATAAATCAGCAATCATTTACTATGTTTGTGCTTTTATATTCTCAATAATTTCAGTATACATGCGTTGTCGATTGGAATATAAAGTTTTCCATGCGGATGCATTGGGAAGTCTGTACGCTCCCCATTGTGGGTGACTATTGGGGAGTGGTGAATTTTCATCTAGCATCACATAAATGTAGTGAGCACAATCGTCGTCCCCCACACGGGCAATCACGAGGGGTAAATGATTACTGATTTATGTTGTAAATATAAGAGCACAAACATAGTAAATGCACTATATTTGATGGTGTTGTTTTTAAATAATGTGTTAATGTTGTTGTTGTTGTTTAGTTGAATAATAACAGTTGTTGTAGTTGTTTAACTTGTTAATGTTTAACGTGTTATTGGTGTTGTTGTTTAATTAAATAGAAATACATTAGACGAATACAAAAACATAACACAAAAAACATAACAAATAAACACTAAAAAAGCATTACATAAAAAACACATAACAAATAAACACTAAAAAAAACATAACACACAAGAAAACCGAAAAAAAAAAAAAAAATGGGACAAAAGGGGGTTTTGATAGGGGGGGTTTGCTAGGGGGATAGGGGGGTATTCCTAGGGGGCGGTCTGTATAACAGACCCCTAAGGTTTACATATTAGGCGAAAAGGAAGACAGGAAGTGGAAGGTAAACCAAAGCCCACTACAAGTCTACAATCACACTCATTTCTTTTTGAACCCCCCCCCCCCCCCCACTTCACCTTCTAGAAGCCCTCTGTATAAAAACAAATACCAACCATTATGCATGTTGGAGCACCAAACAGAATAAAAAGTACATCAACTACCAATTCTAGTATATGCCCACAAGAAAAAAGCTTCTTGGAAAGTAACCCTATGTCTCCGCTACCGGTCCTGAGTCCGTCGAAGGTGTAGAAACAAAACACGTTAGGCTAGTGGGGTGGGTCCTCGACCAATGCCCATCCGATAAGGCACCGTCATAAAAAAAAAGATTATACGCGGTAATTTTTGGGTATTCTTTTTATATTGTGTTGGTTAATTGGTTGCACCATCATTGTCCGTGTGGCATGAGCCGGATGACTATGTTGGCTGGTAAGTTCCCTGCAAGCTCGAAGGCCAATAGTCGAGCGTGACCTCAGAACCGTCCATATAGAAAAGATTGGATCTTGGAATAGTTCTTCGAATAGTTCTTCGTCGTATTCTAATTTTCTGAAGGTAGATTAGTAATTTATCGCATTTGTTTCACCACTAGTGATTTATTAGTCAATGATTTTGAAATCAGGGTTGAACTCTCAATGTAGATAAGTGTGGAATAAGTATCGAATATCAGTTATAGTTTTGAAACTCTTGAATGTAATTGTGTTGTTCGCTCGTTGATGACTTTATTAATCTCTTCGCTGTAGGCTGAGGGGAGATAGTTTGCTCTTTAAATAGTAAAATTTGTGAGTTGACTCGAGTTTTAATAAAATCATTTTTATTGGTTCCAACGGGATATTAAACGGATATGTGGATGTACTAAAAAATTATTTCTGTGGCAACATATACATGAATGTGCTGTGGGCAGGCAGTAGGTCAGGTGAACCACAACTTGTCCTTGCTGTAATTCAATTACCCAACTTTACATACAAGTTTAGGGTGTTTAAAATCGGATATTCGGAATTTCGGATAGTAAATTTTGATATTCGATATCTGAAAAAAAATATGAATTATATTTGGATATCCTTATATTCGAAAAAAAATATTCGGATTCGGATATCGAATATACGAATATCCGAGAAAAATTCGAATATGGATATCGGATATCCGAATATCCGAATATCCGAATACCTTCTATTATTTAAAATATAAAAAAATAAAATTTTTAGGATTTTTCGAATATTTTGGATATCCGAATATCCGATTTTTCTGAAAAGTACTATCTGATATCCGAATCCGAAGTTCGAATATCCGGAACTTCGAATTTTCGGATATTTCAGATCGAATATCGGATATTGGATATTTTTGAACACCCCTACATACAACCACCTGAAGGAGTAAATTATTAACCTTTAGGTGGCGTTTGGTTCGCTGGAATGTTTATGAGGGAATTGGAATTGGAATTGGAATTGGAATCCTGAGGGAATTGGAATCCCTTTCCATACTCTGTTTGGTTGGCAGGAAATGGAATTGGAATCCAATTCCATATTCTGTTTGGTTCGCAGACATGTCAGATGAATTTGATTTCAGAAATGCAAAATGACATAACTGCCCTTCTTGACGACCGGCGGCGGAGCGGCGTGAGGTGGCCGGAGAGGCGACGACGGTGGCCGGGGAGGCGGCGACGGCGGTGAGGCCGGAGAGGCGGTGGCGGAGGCCGGAGAGTCGGCGGCGACGGCGATGAGGCGGTGGAGGTGGCCGGAGAGGCGGCGGCGGCGGCCGGCGGCCGGCGAGGCGGTGGCCGGTGGCCGGAGAGGCGGTGGACGGAGGCGGCGGCGGTGGTGGCCGGAGAGGCGGTGGCCGGGGAGGGTAAAATGGTAAATGTCAAAATCCCATGGATGAGGGATTCTAAAATCCCTCCATGGTTGGAAGGATTCTAAAATCCCATGAATGAGGAATTTAATTGCCAATAGTGAAATCCCTTTCCCATCCTTAAAGATTTACCAAAGAAGGGATTCTATGGGAAAGAGAATTCCTTTCCCAAGGATTCCCAAAGAATCCCTCCAACCAAACAGCCCCTTAGGAAATTGGTTGGTGGTCCAGTGGTAGGACACTTACCCTTAAAGACACCCTTTGGGAGGTCTTGGGTTCAATTCCCACCAAGGAGGTGAAAGAGGAGATTTTTTCTCTTTATCATCCTCTAGCTCCCCGGGGCTAGCTCGAGCGACCGCTAATCAATGTTTAATCTCGCGTCAAGCGGCAGTGTGGGAGTATTTCCTTCTTTGAACCGGAGGTCTTGACTAATCGGTGGTTGTTCTCCCGAAGCTGTCTTTGGGAACAGTTAATCGATTAAGAACTTCTCCTTGTGCGCGAAGTGTCTGAGAAAATGCGTTGGGAGCACTTGGAATTCTTTCGAGCGACTCGCTATTTACTTCTCTCAATGGATTAGGAGTGGGTTCATTGAGGGACTAGGATTAGTCCGGCTAAACTGGGATCACCTAGTTATCAAAAAAAAAAAATTTATTAACCTTTAGTAAATGTTTTTTTTTTTTTTTTTAAGAAATGATTATATGATGCTAATCTCACCATAACAAGATTCCACCAGCTACACAAGTCTCTCATACCTGTCTCACCAACTCACATCTAGAAGCAATTACTCTCCCTCTCTCTCCCTCTCTCTCCCCCTCTCTCTCTCTCTTTCTCTCTCTCTCACACACACACACACAGTTGAGTCAGAACTCAAAAGCTCAGTTTGTATATAACCCCACATCAAAAGTCCTTTAAAGTTTAAAGGGCTTTGCTCTGTTCTGATTGATTTTCAAGCACCACCAAGTCTAGAATATTGAGAAAATACTCTTTTTTTTTAAATAAAAATACTTACTTACACTATCAGTGAGCAGTTTTGATTATTATTATTGTTATTATTATTATTATTATTAAATTTTTTTTTAAAAAAAATGGGGAGGTCTCCTTGTTGTGAGAAAGCTCACACAAACAAAGGGGCGTGGACGAAAGAAGAAGACGATCGCCTGATAGCATATATTCGGGGCCACGGCGAGGGATGCTGGCGCTCGCTGCCTAAGGCCGCCGGCCTCCTCCGATGCGGCAAAAGCTGCCGCCTCCGGTGGATCAATTATTTGCGGCCGGATCTTAAGAGGGGCAATTTTACAGATGAGGAAGATGAACTTATTATTAAACTCCATAGCCTTCTCGGTAACAAGTAAGCCTAAACTTATTATATTCATTTGAATAGGATTTTAATACTTTCCGATTAATTTATATTACAATATAGATATCAAAAAATAATATTACTATTCAGTTTTAACTACAATATTACAATTTTCATAATACAATTTTGATAATACAATTTCTACAAAAATTACTATACTTTGTTTTTTATTAACCACCGAAAGAATTAGTTCATATGTTAAGCACTGAAAGTTTGATTTGATTTTTAAAAAAACCACCTTAACGGGAAATAAGAGGTTTTCCAGGTTACAAAACTGACGCCACATTTTTTTATTAAAAATAATAATTACATGGCATTTTTAAATGGCTTTTAGGCAAAATTTCACGGAAACCATTGTATTTTGGATTGGCTATTCCATATATATTCCAATTAAATAAACAATATATTGTAACAATTATAAAATCATCCCTTGTTCCATGAATAATCAAACAATGATATCAAATTCAAATTTTATAAATCATTTCCTGCTTCGATTTCGAATTTTTCTTTTTCAAAAATCGCTTCGATATTGCAAAATCGATTCTGAGCAGTTTTTGGGTTTTGAGAGGTTTTGAAGAACGACGAAAGTAGTGTGGGGTTTTAGGAATTTTCAAACGTAAATCCACTTAATTATTATTGTTGGTCTAAGGGATACTTTATTAACAATTTCTTTAATTAAAATACCAAGTTATTATTATTTATACGAGAAAAGCCATATTAGTTTTTTTTAACCTGGAAAACCTGTGATACCCGGTAAGACTAGTTTTTTTTAAAAATAAAAACAAACTTTCAGTGGTTAACATAGAAAAATATTTTTTCAGCGGTTAATCCTCTAAAATTGCAAAGTATCGTGGTTTTTATAGAATTTTCCCTATAAATTATAATCAAATACTATAATTTTTTATTTATTTATTTATTTTTATTTAATTTATTTATTTACCATCTGATTTAACAGGTGGTCACTGATAGCTGGAAAATTACCAGGAAGGACAGATAACGAGATAAAGAATTATTGGAACACACACATAAGAAGAAAACTTCTGGTACAAGGAATTGATCCCACAACTCACAGGCCAATAGCCATTGACCACCCTATCCCTGCTGCTGCATCATCATCATCATCACCAACCATTTCTTTCAGTGGGGCAAATTCTAAAGAAGATAAAAGTATTGGGCTTCTGAGCAAATTAGAAGAAAATAACGGCCCGACCGGAGAGAAATGCCCGGATTTGAATCTTGACCTCAGGATAAGCCCTCCTAATTACAGTAATCAAGATTTTCAGCAGTTGAAAACAGGTGGAAGAAATATTATTATTATTAATAATAATAATAATAATAATAATAGTAATAATGATAATGGGGGTGGTCGTACCGATGGCATCATTAGTGGTGCCGGTAGTAACTTTGGTTATGATTTTATGAAGTGAATTCTTGATCAGGGTCTACTATATACTCCCTTCGTCCCATATTTGACTTCTCGGTCAACCGTCTCCGACTTTGATTATGAATTAATCTTAAACCGCAAATGTAAAATCTTCAATTAAATTATATAATGAAACTTTAATATCTAAAACTTTCATTATATAATTCAATCGAACATTTTATATTTTTGGTTTAAGATTAATTCGTAGTCAAAGTCGGAGACGGTTGACCGAAAAATCAAATGTGGCCTATATATATATGGGACGGAGGGACTAATATATCTGGGACTTGTTCCGTTATTCTGTTTGTAGAAAGTTGGTGTAAGATCATAAATGATGTCCTAAATATTTCCATTCATTGTAGCAATAAAGGCGAAATCCTCATGCCCCACCACCTACCGATAGTGATTGGTGGAGAATTAAATCACATGACTAACTACCACTGGGTGGGAGGCGATAATACAGTGCATGAGGAATATCCCCACATTGGAGGATAAAACTCCCACATCGCGATTGTCACGAGCATAACTCGCCTCCCAATCTGCCACTCAGGAACCATATACATTTACACTTGTGGTTGTTAACTTCTACTGTCTGGTACATATCTGCTACAATGTAATGTGAGTAGAGAACGTGCTCCTAGTTAGTGTAATTAGTGTTCAAAAATAGCATAAAACAAATTTGGGGATGTATCGAAAAGGAAATGTATGAACAAATTTGGGAAACCGAGTTAATATGTGTTTTTCTGCTTGTTTCCATATTTCAGGTAAAGAAAGTAAAGTTGGTTTCATATTAATTTCAATTCATGTACACAGTAAATGGTAGGTAATTTTAAATTATAGAGAGGGAATTTAAAAATTCCAAGTAAAATTTTATTTTAGAGAGAATAAATTTGAGATATTTTGTAACAAGAAGTAAAAAAAAAATCAACTAGGTCGTTGACCTGTATCGAACAAAATAATAAAAAAATATTTTCAACCAATCAAATCGCATTTTTATTTGCATGCAATTTACAAACAAACACATATTTTGTTCATAAGAAATAGCATCAACATAAGATATGATAATCAATTTGAACACCTCACGTAGAGATAGGTGTGTTAAAACTCGAAAATTAAAAGGAAAAACATGAGAAAAATATCCATTCAAAATATGAAAAAGGGGTAGTTGAAACTAGACATTCACGGTTGGCCGTTTCAAATTGCAGTTAATAGTTTCGGAACTGGTTGATTATGGTTCAGATCGATATCGAAATCGTAAATCGATTTCAAGCGGTTCGATCCAGTTTGTTGCAGGGGCGGATTTAAAGGATGTTCCTGAAATTAGATCCTGATATTCCCAAGAACACCCAAACATTTTGGCCTTAGTGGTAATATATCCAAATATTAGAATTTATTTAATATTAAAATATTTTTTTTTTATTTTTTTTTTGGTGGTGGTGGTTAGGCATGGCATTTTGACCCGACCCGGTGGGGAACCCGGTCGACCCGCCCCGACCGGGGCCGGGGATTCCCCGCCAAACCGGGTACCGGGGCCGGGGCCGGGGATACCCGCTCACATGAAACCGGGGCCGGGGCCGGGATGCCTATCCCCCGACCCGCCCCGGACCCGGTATATATATAATTAGGAATTTTATTTTTTATATATTTATTAAATATATAAATTTAAGTTATCTAATCTTTTATTATGGATTCTTATGAACTTATGTAATTTTTTACAGTTACTTAATTACTATTTTTATGTGTTTTGACTGAAAAGACGTGAGAAAAATAGCTAAAAATAGCTATAAAAACAGCAGCAAATCGGGAGGACCGTGTAAGGACTGGGGATCGGGGTTTGACCGGAGGTCAACTGGGGGTTGGCCGGGGGGTTGACCGGGGTTTGATCGGGGACGGAGTATTAATCCCCGTACCCGGTCGGGGCCGGGACCGGGCCGGGGAAAGGATTTAAAAACTGGGGCCGGGACCGGGAGTTGTGAACCCTGCCCCATCCCCGCCCCGTTGCCATACCTTGTGGTGGTGGTGGTGGGGCTCAAACTCAATATACCAGTTCAAACAGGCCGAACGGCCAAACTATTTGTTTGTCAAATTTTATTTTTATTTTTTTATCAACTTATAAATACCTTCCATTCCTTTATTATTTTATCACACTTTCTTTCTACTACTAACTTAAGGCGTCCACTATTCGTGAATTGATTGAATCATGGTTCGACGTTTTGTCGAAAAATTCCTACGGCTCGACTCTTGTGTGGGAAATATTTCTCCGCTCCTACATGAAGACCCCCATTTTCTGTTTTACTTTTTTTTCTAGGACTCGAATAGTTCGATTTTTTAAAATAAATCTGGAATCAAAATTCAAACTATAATTTGTGTTTGGTTCTTAAGTCATTTTTTCAGGAACTAAAGTAATTTTCTCGAGGAATCGGGAGTACTGGAATCGAAATTTACAATTCAAATTTCTCACAGAGAAGCGAAATCCAATTTTTTCTGTTACTTCGGTTTATTTGAGGAAGTGATAGTAAATTAAGGTGTTTTAAGGACTGTTTACCAAACATGCATGCAGGTAAATTATTATGCATGCTGCTAAATTTGTGCATGCAGGTAAATATATGCATGCAGGTAAATTGATGCTGTTGTTTACTTTTTCATCTGAATAAACTGTCTGAATAACAGAAATGACCGATTTTCCCCTGAATATGAATTATAAACTGTTTTATAAATTCTTGTTTATTTTTTAAGCAATATAAATGATATAATCCAAAAATCAAAACATAAATTCATAAAGTACTTAAAAATCCAATTTCAAACACAAAAAAGTCAAGTTCAATCACAAAGTAGCCAAATTCAAACACAAAGTAGATAAATTTAAATATTATTGAAAAATCAAGTTTGACTCATCTTCTAGATATATATTATTTAAATTTAAACAAAATATTATAAAAAAATGATTCAATTTTGTATGTAAGTAATATATAAAATATTTAATACATATATAAATAATACGTATAATTTACAATATATATTTATATATAGAAATATACTTTAAATATATAAGAACATATATAATAAATATTATACATATGAATAAATGTTAATATATAAGTAATATATAATATTTATTTATATATTCATAATATATATGATATTTTGTAGATACAAAAGTTTATTTTGTGTGGTTTTCAATTAGGGGTAGAGGAGTCATTTTTTTGTCTTAATGGGGACAACAACCCTTTTCATGCTTAATGAATAAGCCATTTTTGTCTTACCGAATAAGCCATTAAGCCACAAGTAAACACCTCCAAACGTCTGAGTGAATAAGACATTTTACCCATTAAGCTGATTAAGTTACAAGTAAACAGCCACTTAGTATGATATATATTTTGGATAATACGAGTTATAATTTATTATTCGGTTTTCAAATATTACGATTATTGAAACTTTGAAATAATAATAATCGAATCAGAAGTATATTTAAGATTCGAATCCACAATTTTTCAATAAATTTTGTCTTAATATCCAAACTGAAGCAAATTGAAATTGATAATTCAATTCTACAACAACATTACCCCAATACCTCAATGGCTCCCGCAAAAAACAGGGTAAGAGGGATCAGATGTACGCAGCCTTACCCCTGTCTTAACACAGAGAGGCTGTTTCTGGATGATCCAAAATGAAAATTGCATCGAGAATTGCATGGAATGACTAGTAATTCATGAGAAAAAGAAGTGCAACCAATTTAGTTAGTCATTTTGTTTTATTTCATTATAATCAAGAACCCAACTCGGGAGGGTCCCTGTGAGGCCTCGAGTGAGAATGTATGCTGCCGCCCTGTTCTCAAGGCTAATTGTGGATTGTATGTTTTCCGGAAAAAGGACATGTCTAGTTTTGGTTTTTGAAATGATATTGGTGCATGTACTATGAAATGTGTAAGCGATTGGTTTGCCTTGAATACTTGTACTAGCGTAATTGCTAACCCCTTTGGGGACCCGTTGTCGGGGAAATTCTTGTTATGGATTTCAGGTTATGTTCAGCCAGACGAGCGGGCGCTGGGATGGTACGAGGATGTCGGCCAAGGTTGTTGACATGTGCAATTGAGTCTTGTTATTTCCTACTGTCTATTTTGATGTGGATGTTTTCCAAATTGTAAACTTATAGATTGTACTCGCGAGTACTTAGGCTTTTCCTTTCGGATTGTGTTTGGACTTCGTTGGAGTTACCGTATTTGTCGGTTGATGTTTATTATACCGGTTGTACCGGACGTGTTGTTTTATGTTCTTGTTGTTAACAATTGTTTCCTTGCTAACCGAGACAGTTAGTCGAGAGGTGTTTTCTTGTGTTAGTCTGGTGGATCCCATGTAGGGGTCCACGGCGCTGTAATACACCTCGAATATCTTGGGGGTGTTACTTTAATAAACTTCTCTATGTTAATAATAATAATAATAATAATAATAATAATAATAATATTGCTTTTATTATTTTAACTAGCTCTTTTACCCGTGCGCTGCACGGGTAGTCACATCAATTAGTGATAAAAATAATAATAATGCCTTTTAAAAAATTCCAATATAATATTATTTTTATACATTCAACATTTCTAATAAGTATATTTTCTGTTCATTACTTAATACAAAAAATGCATAATATAAATTGATACAAAATAAACTATCTCAATCAAGTAAACTAATACAAATGATTATGTCGCGTATATATTTGTAAACTCCAAAGATATTGCAAAGATACTAAGATTTGTATTTGGATGCTTGGATACTTTTTCAGTTATTTTTTCTTTTATTTGTATTCATTGAGTAATTTGTAAATTTAAAATAACTAATCAGTTGAATTTACAAAAAGTTGCTTTTTCCCCAACCAGTTACATAAATTTTCAAATAGTCCCACATATTTGAATCCTTAAAAATCAACAAAAGGCAAGGGACTTATCTCGAAAATAAGAGGGTGAGAGAGTCGGGATGGTGACTTTTCAATAGAGTGGTCAAACCTCCCGGATTGATGGCACCGAGTAATATCCTTCTTGGCAAAATGAGATTTTCACAAAACTTGTTAAAATGAATCCTAAAACATTAAGTAGCAAATTTTTTTAAAAACTCAGAGAAAAATCGGATAATTATTTACACTCTAAGTGATTAACAGTCACACAACTAATGTACTCCCATATCACAAACTCAACAAATGGAAGTGATTCTTAAGCTTTTTATATTCTTAAGCTTTTCTCACGCAGTCTTAAAGATATCCTTGCCATAAATCTTTGTAGGATGCCCCAAGTCGCTCTTCATTTCATGTGAGTTCCCATATTACGACTCTAATCCCAGCAGATGAGCATCTGCTTCATCACCTACAACAATGCACACCATTCATTATAAAATAAGTTTCAGATGAAGGGTATCAAGAATATTCCAATATATCGATTTATTCGGGAGAGATTTAGCATATAATCTGTTGCATAACGGAAAAAAGATATTGTGAAGTAAATTTATTTGGATTCTACCACCCATGGCTAGTAGAATTGAGATCCAAAATATGATTTCATGCTTAAACCATATGTTCAAAACTCAGTAAGGAGTCAAATATACTATAATCCAAAAATAAGAGAAAAAAAGGACAAACAACCTATAAAAACAGAAAAGGTCAAGCCATGCCTCATTACAAAATTCGTGCACAAGCGCAAACCTAGGTTGATTCACTTCATTACACAAGCTATTGTCTACATATAAAAGTATCACATGCATGCTTGTAATGTCATCCACTTACATGATACCGAATCTTCTGATTTAGCTTGTGTAATGAGATGAACAACCTAGGTTATAGTTGTAAAAATTACCCATGATTTTAGCCTAATTACAAAATAAAATAAATAAAACAATTATTTGTCTTTTAGAATTACAAATACCCCCTTAAAATTGATATTACCTTAGAGATATTGCTATTAAGAGCGAAAACACAAGTTGATATCAGAATCACAATATATGCATTCTAGTGTCCTCAAAGGAAAACAAACACAAGTTGATATTAAGAATCTCAAGCATCATTTAAATGACAACAAAAAAAACTACTTGAAAAATCTACCAGCATAATGTTGAGC
Source organism: Orobanche coerulescens (assembly GCA_033398695.1). NCBI lineage: Eukaryota > Viridiplantae > Streptophyta > Magnoliopsida > Lamiales > Orobanchaceae > Orobanche > Orobanche coerulescens. Next base: position 1,104,173 of record CM065811.1, on the reverse strand, counting down.
TACAGAAAAATGGTGGAAAAAATAACATACAAAATATTCTCGATAAAAGTTATAAACTAATGTGTAATAAAATGAAATAAAACCACAATGTTGAGAAAAAAAGATCTAGATTACTCAAATCAAATTACTTTCAAAAACCTCTCATCTCTACTGTTATTTTCTTTCTTCATAATCAGATTTAATAATACAAAACATCGACCGAGCTGCTAAGTTTTGCATCATCATCATCATCACCATCACCACCACTTTAAAGAGAAATTAAAAACAGCAATAAAAATTAGAAAACTAAAATAGAAATTCAAAATAAAAACAAAAAATAGAAAGTAAAATAGAAATTCAAAATATAAAATTAAAATCAAAATTTAAAATCAAAATGTACAACAAAAATTGAAATAAACATCGAAACATAAAATAATAAAGAAATTAAAAAAGCCCTAATTTTCATGATTTTCCTACATTCTCAATAAAATACGAAACTTAGAAAGAGAAAATAAAATAGAAATTAAAAATAGAAAATAAAACCATAATTTAAAACAGAACTTCAAGACAGAAATTAAAACAGGAACTAAAAACAGAACTTAAAATAGAAATTAAAAATAGAAAATTCAAATGGAAATTAAAATAGAATAAAAAGAAATTAAAACACAATTACAGAAAAACAAAACCACGCACACGCTATGCCGTGAGAACAGGGCGGCAGCATACATTCTCACTCGAGGCCTCGCAGGGACCCTCCCGAGTTGGCTAGCGGTACGAAAACTCGTGAAATCCAGGGCGGCAGCATAGATTTCCCTCCTTGACCCCGTCGGGCCAACACAAGGTGAGTTACACACAAGTAATATACATCACCATTTCATGTTAAGCTTAAAGGTTTCCAAAAAAATACTTGCCTTGAATTATTGACGACGCAACGAACGGAAAGGAAAGTCACCGACGAACGCTAGGAACCAATGAAACCGAACCTAACGATTCGAAGAATACAATCACAACCATTTCTAAATGAATACGGAATTGGAATACACCCGAAAACCCGCCTACGATTCATGTATATTCGTATATAAACAACAACGAGGGCGGACCACAACCAAACCCTCTCGATTCCGTAAAAATCACGAAATATACCATGAATCCGTAGGGAAACTAAGAATACCAACAAGATTAATCATATTCATCATGAATTAATCGACAAAACGGAACGAATCGGACAAAAACACGAAAACCCCCAAATCTACCCAAAAGTAGGGTTCTAAAGATCTAACCTTGATTCGCTGGATCGAAGGATGTTATAGGATGATTGATCAACGATATAACCTCAAAAACTTCATGGATTTGTTGTTCAACAACATGGTTTCGTCTCCTTGAAACCTCACCCATGACCGAAGAGAAATGAAATGAAAAATGACGGAGAAAGTCAGTCTCTGTCATTTATATATTGGGCCGGAACTAGCGTCGCTAGCCTTCCCGGCTAGCGTGCGCTATCGGCCAAGACGGCCGAGCACTCTCGGCCATGGCCCGCATGACCGGCACCACCGACCACCCCGCCGACCAAGACTCGACCGCCCGACTCCCGCTAGCGTGCGCTACGGCCGAAGCTGCGCGCTAGCCGACTGGCCCAAAGAGCCACCGGACTAACAACTCATCCCGTGCGTCGCTAGTCGGCCGGCGCGGCGCTACCCTGCCCGGTTAGCGCGCGCTCGACCGACAAGAGCGTGCGCTACCCGCCGATCTGGCCGAGTCGTAACCTCGTAATACCTCTGCCCGAGGCCCGATAGCGTCTGGCCGACTCGGCAGCGTGCGCTACCGCTGAAGCTAGCGCCAGCAGCGTCCGGCCATAGCGTGCGCTACGCGGTTCTGCCGGCTGCTCGGCGATGCCAAGATTTCAGCGATGCCGCCGGTCCGGCCAGCTGCTCAGCCGCCACGACCCGTTGCCTCGATTTCCGAAAACGCACGGAACGAACACGACGAAAAGTTCGCGGACGACATCAACGACTCGAGATGAAAACGTAATACAATAATTAATCATACGCGACCAAGAAACGGGTCGAGACGACAAATACAGATATGGATACCCGTACCTTTCAAGAAATTACAAAATGGCCTAAAACGCCCGGAAATCACGATACGTGATCGAATAACCAAACCGGAGTTCACAACACGTCTAACAAAGTTAAACGGACTTGCGGGAAACTCGAAGCAGCAGTTTCGGACGAGATTCGCAAGAATCGAACTCAAGTGCGGAAAAGTCGCTAAAAAGCACAGAACTCAACAAAAAAACACCGAAACAAACTCGGATGACAAAAAGTGTAGAATTAATCATTCTCAGAATGACGAAACGGTCATGAGCGAGCCGTCGAAACGGACTCCGGCCGAAAAAAGAAATTTACCAAAAATCGAAAATTGCGGATATTACATTCTACCCCCCTTAAAAGAAGTTTCGTCCCGAAACTTAAAATAAGTACGGAGAAGCAATATCCCTTGCCAGGAAAACTCGACGAGATACACAAAAACCGAATGTTGTGTCAAGAATTAACACCTTCCGACTGGCGATCGCCTAGGAGGTCGGGCGACCAAGTCGCTGCCGAGCGTCCGAGGAAGAACCGCCGACCAGCGACCAGGCGACCTAGCCTTAGCCCGGCAGACAAGCATGAATCGCCCAGCCAAAGGTCCCAGGACAAGTCCCGATGCCGAGCGATCGACCTCAGATACGATCGCCTCTCGGTACTCGGCGACCGACTTCTGGCGACCGACTTATGGACGATCATCTCTCAGCACTTTGCCGACCGACCCTTGGTGACCGACCATTGCCGACCTTCGGTGACTGGCCGAGAACGATCCTCGATATCCAGCTCAGATCGCCCGTCCTCATCCGAACACGATCACCAGCAAGAACCACCTCGCCCCACGTCTTCAACATAGGAGCAAGCTGGGGGGCAATTGTTGTGTCAAGGATTAACACCTTCCGACTGGCGATCGCCTAGGAGGTCGGGCGACCAAGTCGCTGCCGAGCGTCCGAGGAAGAGCTGCCGACCAGCGACCAGGCGACCTAGCCTTAGCCCGGCAGACAAGCATGAATCGCCCAGCCGAAGGTCCCAGGACAAGTCCCGGTGCCGAGCGATCGACCTCAGATACGATCGCCTCTCGGTACTCGGCGACCGACTTCTGGCGACCGACTTATGGACGATCATCTCTCAGCGCTTTGCCGACCGACCCTTGGTGACCGACCATTGCCGACCTTCGGTGACTGGCCGAGAACGATCCTCGGTGTCCAGCCAAAGACGACCGCATCATGACGATCTGGGCCGATGGCCATCCAGTCGGCCAGCCGAAACAAGCGGGGCAGCACCACGTGCGAGATCCACAAAAGGCGCCGACAAACCACACCTACCTCACCTACCAACAGGGCCGCAGACCTGCGAAAGGAGTTGGCGGACAAGACTGGTGACCACAGCCTGTCACCTACCTTTCCTACTGACAAAATCCGCCGAAAGTAACAAAGTGGGACCTCCTGTGACAGTACTTCCGGACGCGTGCCGGCTCCTCATTGGGCCACTCAGCTAGCTGCCGGCTGGATCTATGGACTTTTGGCAGGCAGCCCACGTGACCTTTAGGACGATTGCCCCATTACATTAATGGCCGAAAGGCGATCGCCCACTAAAGGACAAGGCACCTCAACCCCTATATAAAGAGGGCAGCCTGCACTTGGATTCATACACTCTGCATTCTCGCATTTCACACCATACAGAAGCAAAATACACACACTTGGCTAACATCCAACTCTTGGCAACAGCTATCTTTCGGTCTTACTTCTCCCGGCCTATCTCATCCAGCAGATTATCGGCGGGGACGAAGAACACCGAGCTTCGCTCAAGAGCCGGATTAACAGAGTCTTTTTATACTCATTGTATTTAGATTTCTCTCATTAATACTTGTATCCACGAATATTCGTATTAATAACATCTCGCGAGAGCATTCAAGCCCGGGCCTAACAAACCCGGCAAATCTTGTATTATTTATCTACTCTCGGAAGTGCTCCCGCAATTGTTGTTTGTTGTCCGTCTTCCAGCAGTATTAATCTTCGGATAAATATTTTGGGCAACAACAATTGGCGCTAGAAGAAGGGGATCCAAACCTCGATTTTTTATACCTACCGTCCCGAAGAATACTCATTGTTCTCGGGGCAGATACTTGAAGTGACACTTACTGCACTTCAAATAAATCCTTCAGAAATCATGTCTTCCGCCTCCGCGTCGAAGAAAGCCGCTGACCAGCCGGCCAGACCCCCTGTTCCGTCCCAGTCCGAGCCACAGCCGATGGTGGAAGGTAGCCGCCGCGGCCAGAGACGCTCGATCCCGTCCCTGGACGGCGGCCCAAGCCTCTCGCTCGATCGGTTCCGAACCAAGGAACAGATCGAAGGGGCCCTGGCCGTCCTACAGGAGCGACGGAGTGCTCTCAACGCGCCTCCTGCTATCGCCCCCTCGGCCGTCCGCCGGAAGTCCAAGCGGAAGCTCAAGGCGTCACTGGCCGAGCGATCGCCAGGAGGCTCCCGTCCGCAGGAAGAGGCGCTCGCCGGCCGGGGCACCTCTGTCTTCGATCGCCTGGCGGTGACTCCGAGCCGCACGGGCGTCCGGCCCCGGCCTACGAGACGACGGAGTTTGAGTCCGTCACCAGGAGCTCGGCCTACCCGATTCCCAGAAGGCAGCCTAGCCGTCTGGCTCCCCCTCGCCGGATTGCCGAGGCCGGCGGCAGCGGAGCCCGGAGATCGGTACACGATCGCCTTGGCTCCTGCTCCCAAGGCCGATCTGCAAGCGACCAAGCCACGGCGATGGCTGCGATGCAACGTCAACTCGACGACATGAAGGCGCTCCTGGAATCCAGGGCAGGCGCCAAGAAGACGATCGCCGGGCCAAGCGAGCCGCTCACGATCGGCATCAAGCTCGCCCCCGTGCAGCACAAGATCGCTCCCCCGCAAACACCCGTGTACGAGGGGCGATCGGACCCCCAAGTGCACCTGAGGAAGTTCAACATCTACATGACCGGGTGTGGGGCATCTGACGCGACCAGATGCCGAATCTTCCCTCTGACGCTGGACGACCTCGCCCACCGGTGGTACACTTCATTGCCACCTCGGTCCATTGGCTCCTTTAACGAGCTGGCGCACGTCTTCACGGAGTACTTCGCCACCAGGGTCGTCCGGCCCGAAGGTCCCCTCCGCATGATGCAAATCAAGTAGGGAGAAGAAGAGTCCGACTCGGACTACATCGACCGGGTAGACGTAATCATCCTCAATGGCGAGCCCATAAGCGATGAGACCGCCCTCTACGCGGTCCTAGGAGGATTTCAGGGTTTTTCGCCTATGTTCAGGCATCTCACGAAGACCCAACCTACGACCTACGCAGCCTTCCGGCTAGAGCCGCAGATTTTCTGGCCGTGCAAAGGTTTCTTCTTAGCTTTGGAGCCGCGATCGGCACCGGACGACGATCTCCCGCCCGATCGCCAATATCGACCTACGAATAAAGCGATCGTCGAGCGACGATCGCGATCTTCCGGCCCGATCGCCGATCATCACGCTACATCATCCGCAACCCGGAGGACGCGATCGCCATCTACAGTCCAGCATATAACATGACGAACTAAGGCATAAGATCGCCTCCACCGCGCATCATAAAGCCATGGTCCTGGCAGTCGATGGAACCGGCTGTTTCGGCCTTGCAAGGTCCCTTTCGGCCAAGATCGCCCGCCCTTCGTTTAAATACGAGGCCGGCGTAGTCTGAGGGCTCTCCAACATTAATCAGTGGACACATGCCACAACCCCCGTCTCAACGTACACCGTCGAGGTCGGCCATCTCCATGGCTGGCCGAGGTGGAAGCAGAGCTAACAAGCCGCGGGCGTGGAGTTGATTCATCCGACGCTGCCCCGCGCAAGGTCCCTTTCGGCCGAGATCGCCCGCCCTTCGTTTAAATACGAGGCCGGCGTAGTCTGAGGGCTCTCCAACATTAATCAGTGGACACATGCCACAATCCCCGTCTCAACATACACCGTCGAGGTCGGCCATCTCCATGGCGGCCGAGGTGGAAGCAGAGCTAACAAGCCGCGGGCGTGGAGTTGATTCATCCGACGCCGCCTCGCGCAAGGACTCCTCTAGACCGAGACCGCACGCCCTTCGTTTAAATACGAGGCGAGGCGCGGCTATGAGAGGACGCTGATATTAAAGTGAGTATCGAGACACTCAATGTCTTCGCGCACCAAGACACGGTCATGGGGTCGGTCCATCGATCTCCGCGACTGTGCACGATTCCTCAAACAAAGCGAAACCACCAAGTTTCCATGGGGGATCGGCCAATGTTGTTTTTGCAGGTACAAGACCGAAAGATAGCTAAGCCAATCGACCATGATAGCCCAAGTCCGAAATCATAAGTCAGCTCAGCAAGATCGCCCGTCCTCATCCTTACACGATCGCCAGCAAGAACCACCTCGCCCCATGTCTTCAACATAGGAGCAAGCTGGGGGGCAATTGTTGTGTCAAGAATTAACACCTTCCGACTGGCGATCGCCTAGGAGGTCGGGCGACCAAGTCGCTGCCGAGCGTCCGAGGAAGAACCGCCGACCAGCGACCAGGCGACCTAGCCTTAGCCCGACAGACAAGCATGAATCGCCCAGCCAAAGGTCCCAGTACAAGTCCCGATGCCGAGCGATCGACCTCAGATACGATCGCCTCTCGGTACTCGGCGACCGACTTCTGGCGACCGACTTATGGACGATCATCTCTCAGCACTTTGCCGACCGACCATTGCCGACCTTCGGTGACTGGCCGAGAACGATCCTCGATGTCCAGCTAGAGACGACCGCATCATGACGATCTGGGCCGATGGCCATCCAGTCGGCCAAGGCCGAGCAAACAGGCAAGACCCACGTGCGAGATCCGCAAAAGGCGGCCGACAAACTCACACCTACCTCACCTACCAACAGGTCGCAGACTGCGAAAGGAGCCGACGGACAAGACCGGTGACCACACTGTCACCTACCTTTCCTATCGACAAAGTCCGCCGAAAGTAACAAAGTGGGACCTCCCGTGACAGTACTTCGGACGCGTGCCGGCTCCTCATTGGGCCACTCGGTGGCCGCCGGCTGGATCTCTGGACTTTTGGCGGGCAGCCCATGTGACCTTTAGGACGATCGCCCCATTACATTAATGGCCGAAAGGCGATCGCCCACTAGAAACAAGGCACCTCAACCCCTATATAAAGAGGGCACTGCACTTGGATTCGACTGCATTCCCGCATTTCACACCATACGAAGCAAAATACTTACACTTGGCTAACATCCAACTCTTGGCAACAGATTATCTTTCGGTCTTACTTCTCGGCTATCTCATCCAGATTATCGGCGGGGACGAAGAACACCGAGCTTCGCTCAAGAGCCGGATTAACAGAGTCTTTTTACACTCATTGTATTTAGATTTCTCTCATTAATACTTGTATCCACGAATATTCGTATTAATAACATCTCGCGAGAGCATTCAAGCCCGGGCCTAACAAACCCGGCAAATCTTGTATTATTTATCTACTCTCGGAAGTGCTCCCGCAATTGTTGTTTGTTGTCCGTCTTCCAGCAGTATTAATCTTCGGATAAATATTTTGGGCAACAACACCGAAGACTCGCGCCCGACGGCGAAATGCTACAAGGAACGCAAAGAGACATACGGCGAGAAAATACGCTCTAGGGCGACTAACACAACGTCACCGGTAGAGACATAATAAAATCAACGAGTGACAAGCGTCATCAAATAGAAAATACAATCGAGTCGATTATCCGAACAATCTCAAAACTCAACGAACGAAAATCAATACGATTGACCAACCCAACGGTTCATCAACCAAAACGCGAGTCAACGCTGAACAAATACCGAATTCCACCGCCCAAGGGTTGGAAGATCGAAAACGAGACTAATTTCCCGAACTTAAGGGAATTACGAAGGAGCCTGAACGCTCAACAATCACGAAACGAGTACAAAAATTGAACAAACAAACGATTGAGACAACAAAAATCGAACAATCACGTCCGAAACACGTAGGATAATAAAATTCAAACGACAACTCCCAGAATGACCTGGTGAGAACAGCAAGACGTGCATTCCCACAATATCCACAGGAAAGGGAATAGCGATTGAAAAGCCACAACGACAAACGAGTTAATCCGAAACAATACCACCCTCGTTCGATCAACAAAAGCAAGGGATAGGGAAAGTTCAGAAATGTTAACGAGCATAAACGAGTTGATAGAGCTAAAAATACAAAAGTTCAAAATCCGATCCACTTTGAATAAAAGAACTATTAGAACCCAAAAGATGTTACTTCCGAACAAGGTTCACAATAGTCGAACCGAATTCGGAAAGGTCACAGCGATAATCAGATCGACTCAAAACCAGACATGACTCGTTCGAATGATGAAACCAAGGTATAGATCAAGTTCAGAAGGTATCAATGAACACGAGCGAATCGATAGACTGGAGAAAGAGAAGATATAGAAGTCAAAATAGTACGGGTATTACTTTTGACCTCGCCCCCGAAACTCACAACAACGGAACCAAGGTAACAATACAATAAGCAACCGACACAATGCGGAACAATCACCTATGCACACAATCATACCAACCCGAGCTCTAACAGCTCGCATATATGCGATAACGCATAAACCGCTACGAGCCGACAACATCCAATACCAATATCACACCCCTCACAGAGGCTACCACGACAACTGTGTGGCGAACTACTCAACGCTCACACCGCCAATTCAACAACAACTCGGGGGTTAACACCCTAACGATAGCACGAACATTACACATATATTCCCGGACCACAAATAGGAATGATAGGTTTTGAAAATGAAAACCATCTTTTGAAAATAACTTGCAAGCACCAGTTGATCTTGAGTATCATATATCAAAAAGTAGTACAAACATCGTCATCGAGATTTTTTTTTAAAAAAAATCATCCTGCGTTTAATAATTAAAAAAATGAAGACACCCTTCGTTAAATTAAAACTTTTCAGTTATTTTCGACCTTCGGGTCTAAGCGAATGCGTTTCTAAATCATTAGAAATATCTCAAAATATTTTGATCCTCAGAGTAGAATAATTTTGAAACATAGCGTGGCACTAGTAGGCATCTTGAGAGCACTGTGAGAAAATAATTCATTTTAAAAGTACGTCTCGAGTTTTATTTTCTAAGATACTCAAGGTTTTTCAGAAGTACAATAGGCCAAAATGCCCAAAATTCGCACGTATCAACATTCACTTAAACACATCATATCACACGCATCAAATCGCTCAAAATCACGACAGTAATATACAATCCTCAGGATATGTTTAACAACATCGTTAAAACAACAATCGGTTTATCAAAACTGGATGGAAAGCGATATCAAGAACAAAACTCCAAAAAGTCAACTCTAGGGATTCAAGAAAATACCTAGATTCGGCGAAGAACAATGGATTAGATGATGTTAAAAATCATCTAGGATACTCCAAAACACCTTTGGATGGAAGAAAAATCAGCCCAGATGCGAAACCGAGTCGCTACGTCTCAAACTCATGGAGGAAGAAGAAGAAATGAAGAAAAAATGCAACTTCTAGACGGTGTCCAAAGATTTATATCGACACAATTAGCGTGCGCTAATCATTAAGGTTAGCGTGCGCTATCACGGCACCAAACAAAACTCGACTAAAAATACACCGTTAGCGTGCGCTAACCCCAAGTGTTAGCGTGCGCTAACGAGAACTTCAGACTCACCGGTAGCTCCTGGATCGCCCTGAACTACCAGGTAGCGTGCGCTATCCTCCCCTTAGCGTGCTACCAACGCACTCTTGCGCGCGCTAGCCGCAAAGCATAGCGTGCGCTAATGACCCACAGAGACAACAACAGAACATATCCGAAAAGTTACATGCCGTAAACCTTTCTCACACGGGTTTACTGTGCTAAGCACAATTTCCCATGTCATTTCGAAAATGCTAAAAAGACCAATGAGGGTAATATTTTTCCAAAGCTCACAAAATCATTTGTCAAACCATCATGAAATATTCAAGGCCAAAATGCCAAAACTTGATTCAAGGAATCGGTTTCTGAAATAAAACTCGGTTGCAAAATACCGAAAGCCGTTTGAAAGAACTCACGCAGAATAAAATACGGTTCGAAAATACATCAAGAAGGATTTACACTCCTCGTATAAACCAAATACGAGAGTCTAATAAACACATATCGTGAAATCAAAATCCACAGAAGGATTCCATCATTTAACAACTAATCAAACAAATAACTCGTGTCACACGAGGCACAACACAAAGAAGGGAGTTTAACATCCATAGGTCGCACGTAAGTGACGACCACCCCTCGATACTAACCACGACCAATGATCTCAAACGACGCGTCGCGATGTGACTACGTCAGACAAAATCCGACAAGACAAAACTCAACAAACACAACTTGACTGGACAGCCTAGGTTTCCCCAGGCTAATCTGATTTTAAAATTGTATACTCTAGTTATTCGAAAATAAAACCGATAAGTTAAAAATCGTTTTCAAGACCCTTTTAAACACGACAAGGGCTTAACAGTGGTAGCATTTTATAAAATGTCCTAAACACTTTTATACACGACCTTTAAATACCAACACAAGGTTTTATTTGAAAATACAAGGCTGGCTTGCCCAAATTCATGTCACTTTTCAAAAACCCACAATACGATCAAGTCTCAGAGATTTTCAAGCATGCACGCCGCATGTATTATTATTAATAGAAACACATTGGTTGTAAATAACAATAATTAGCCAAGTACCAACAATTCCCGGACACACTCATATACGACATTCAAAAATCACCAGTTCAACAAGCGCAACTCGGGAATACTAATTCCAAGCATATGTCAAACTATCTCTTCAAGTTTGACAGTGTAACCAAAGATCACCGATTTGGACGTATGTCGAAACCAGCTATGTGAGTTCCTCAACAAACTCTGCCATCAATACCTATACCGGAACATATCAATGTTCAAAACTTCTACATCATACTGCACCCTTCGGTGTCCATCTCATCGGTACATTCGGCTCAACATACATTTAGTATATCGCAATTACTAAACACAGATTCCATCATACAACAAAAGGCTAGAGAGTCAAGCCCTCTCACAATATACCACGGAGCAAAACTCGGATCTTTCGATCACCAACGATCCCACCAATGGTAGGAAGTTTAGCGATGGAAGGCTCGCAAAACGACAAACGGTCAAGCCCAGAACGGCGCACATACTCCAGAGAGACAAAGGACGGCGCAATACTAGAATCAAAAGTACACAAACCGGATGGATCGAAAAACAACTCGACGGTAAGTACGAGAGAGGCAATCACAGTTCAAGAAGTGGAATTTCAATACGAGAAAACAAGAGAATCGAGTAAGGAAAACTTACGAGCACTGGATGTACTGAGATGCCGGCAGCGGTGTGACAATGTGCAAAACAAAACACAACTAGACCCAAATAACCAACAAGCCTAGGTATCCATAAACCTAGAGCTCCGATACCATTTTCTGTAACACCCCCAAGATATTCGAGGTGTATTACAGCGCCGTGGACCCCTACATGGGATCCACCAGGCTAACACAAGAAAACACCTCTCGACTAACCGTCTCGGTTAGCAAGGAAACAATTGTTAACAACAAGAACATAAAACAACACGTCCGGTACAACCGGTATAATAAACATCAACCGACAAATACGGTAACTCCAACGAAGTCCAAACACAATCCGAAAGGAAAAGCCTAAGTACTCGCGAGTACAATCTATAAGTTTACAATTTGGAAAACATCCACATCAAAAGAGACAGTAGGAAATAACAAGACTCAATTGCACATGTCAACAACCTTGGCCGACATCCTCGTACCATCCCAGCGCCCGCTCGTCTGGTTGAACATAACCTGAAATCCATAACAAGAATTTCCCTGACAACGGGTCACCAAAGGGGTTAGCAATTACGCTAGTACAAGTATCCAAGGCAAACCAATCGCTTACACATTTCATAGTACATGCACCAATATCATTTCAAAAACCAAAACTAGACATGTCCTTTTTCCGGAAAACATACAGTCCACAATTAGCCTTGAGAACAGGCGGCGGATACATTCTCACTCGAGGCCTCACAGGACCCTCCCGAGTTGGCTACAATTACAGAAAAACAAAACCACGCACACGCTATGCCGTGAGAACAGGCGGCAGATACATTCTCACTCGAGGCCTCGCAGGACCCTCCCGAGTTGGCTAGCGGTACGAAAACTCGTGAAATCCGGGCGCGGCATAGATTTCCCTCCTTGACCCGTCCAACACAAGGTGAGTTACACACAAGTAATATACATCACCATTTCATGTTAAGCTTAAAGGTTTCCAAAAATACTTGCCTTGAATTATTGACGCAACGAACGGAAAGGAAAGTCACCGACGAACGCTAGGAACCAATGAAACCGAACCTAACGATTCGAAGAATACAATCACAACCATTTCTAAATGAAAACGGAATTGGAATACACCCGAAAACCCGCCTACGATTCATGTATATTCGTATATAAACAACAACGAGGGCGGACCACAACCAAACCCTCTCGATTCCGTAAAAATCAGGAAATATACCATGAATCCGTAGGGAAACTAAGAATACCAACAAGATTAATCATATTCATCATGAATTAATCGACAAAACGGAACGAATCGGACAAAAACACGAAAACCCCCAAATTTACCCAAAAGTAGGGTTCTAAAGATCTAACCTTGATTCGCTGGATCGAAGGATGTTATAGGATGATTGATCAACGATATAACCTCAAGAACTTCATGGATTTGTTGTTCAACAACATGGTTTCGTCTCCTCCGAAATCCCAGCCGCGGACCGAAGAGAAATGAAATGAAAAATGACGGAGAAAGTCGCTGGTCTGTCATTTATATCTTTGGCGGAACTAGCGTCGCTAGCCTTCCCGACCTAGCGTGCGCTATCGGCGATATCGGCCGAGCACTCTCGGCCATGGCCCGCATGACCCGACACCACCGACCACCCCGCCGACCAAGACTCGACCGCCAGACTCCGCTGGCGTGCGCTCTGGCCGGAAGCTTGCGCGCTGGCCCGGCTTTGTCCAAAGTAGCTCTGGACTAACAACTCATCCGTGCGTCGCTAGTCGGCCGGCGCGTCGCTACCTGCCGGTTAGCGCGCTACGACCGACAGATGGCGTGCGCTACCGCCGATCTGGCCGAGTCGAGAACCTCGAATACCTGCCCCGGGCCGATGGCGTCTGTTGGTGACTCGGCAGCGTGCGCTACATCTGCTGAAGCTAGCGCAGCGGCGTCCGGCCCATAGCGTGCGCTCGCCGGTTCTGCCGGCTGCTCGGCCAGGTGCCAGACTTCCGATTACCGCACCGGTCCGGCCAACTGCTCAGCCGCCACGACCCGTTGCCTCGATTTCCGAAAACGCACGGAACGAACACAACGAAAAGTTCGCGGACGACATCAACGACTCGAGATGAAAACGTAATGCAATAATTAATCATACGCGACCAAGAAATGGGTCGAGACGACAAATACAGATATGGATACCCGTAACTTTCAAAAAATTACAAAATGGCCCAAAACGCCCGGAAATCACGATACGTGATCGAATAACCAAACCGGAGTTCACAACACGTCTAACAAAGTTAAACGAACTTGCGGGAAACTCGAAGCAGCAGTTTCGGACGAGATTCGCAAGAATCGAACTCAAGTGCGGAAAAGTCGCTAAAAAGCACAGAACTCAACACAAAAACACCGAAACGAACTCGGATGACAAAAAGTGTAGAATTAATCATTCTCAGAATGACGAAACGGTCATGAGCGAGCCGTCAAAACGGACTCCGGCCGAAAAAAGAAATTTACCAAAAATCGAAAATTGCGGATATTACAATTGGGTGACACGTTAAAAGTATGACAGGGTTCTTAGGCTCTGTTCTTTTGGACTGAATGAATCAATCGAATCAATGGATCTGAATGGATCGAATCGAATCGAATGGACCTAAATCAATCGAATCGAATCAAATATATATTAAGGGTAAATAATAATAATAATAATAATAATAATAATAATAGTAATCAACAACAACAACAACAACGATAATAATAATATTATTAGTAGTAATAACAATAATAATAATTAAGATTAATAATAATAATAATAATAATAATAATAATAATAATAATAATAAGAAGAAGAAGAAGAAGAAGAAGTCGAATCGAATCGAATCAAATGAATGGACATGGAATCGAATCAGGCCCGAATGGACTCGAATCGAATCGGCCCGAAAAACTGAAAAATAAGTCCAAAAGAACAGGGCCTTAGTGGATGAAGTCTTAAGTTGTATTCTCATTTCTTCGATAATTGATCTATCTTGCCCAAATAAACTTGTTTAACTCACCCAAAAAAAGACTTGTTGAGTGCGATTTATTGCTAAATTGATTCGCAGACAACAAAAATAAGATGATGAAACTTTTTTGATCATCCAATGATAATTTAATCTTTACGTCACCGACTTACCGAGTGATGCCCAAATCTCATGATTTAAACATGTATCGATATTTAATTGTACTTGATAATTATCTATATGTAGTATGGTCAATTCTACCACGTTCAAAAAATACCAAAAATTTGAGAATACGAAATCACGTGCGAATCACGTGTCAGACGATTTTATGATTTCCCGAGTAATTTGAGACTTAAGTTAGTCCAAATTTTAACCTGTCGAACTAAATTAAAGAAACAATTCCAATGGGACTTAAATCTCGCATGGTCTTAATTATAGACTAAAAGTGATAAATATGTGTCATGTACCGTTCAAATATTCAAATCCATACTCATTCAATATAATTACATGTAGAGAAAAGTATGACATAAAACACAATTTACGGTTGAGTTATCGTCACATATAGGGCGGAGAATATCGGGAAATTTCTAGTCCCGGTCCCGTCCCGAGTCCCGACGGGAAACAAGACCCCAAGTCCCGAATTTTACGGGATTGGGACCGGGACCGGGATCTGGGGTTTTGGTGATTTCGGGACTCAGAAGTCCCGAGTCCCGATCGGGACTATCCCGAAGTCCCGATTGAAATTTTTAATTTCAATTAAATTTTAATCCTAATCCCCTTTACCCCTAGTCCCGATTGAAATTTCTAATTTCAATTAAGTTTTAACCCTAATCCCCTTTTACCCCATTTCCCGAAATCCCGATTAAAATCCCCAATTTTTTCCCTTTTAGGATTTCGGGTATTTTTGTCCCGATCGGGACATTCCGGGAAATTGTCCTGCGGGACCGGGACCTGGACTTACATTTATCCCATTTCGGGAATCGGGACTCCTGAAGTCCCGAATTGAACCGGGATCGGGACCAACAAATTGATGATTTTCGAGACCGGGACAATCGGGACTCCGGACCGGGACCACGGGATTTCCCGATTCTCAGCCCCAGTCACATACATAACCAACTTTTTTTTTCTCTTTTTTTTGTTACATCAATATTTTATTTCCTCAAATCACTAATTAGACATCAAATCATGCCTAGCATGCCTCATAAAATATTTAAGCATGTTTCGGGAAATCCTTCCTGTATTGGTGTCTTACCTAATACTGGTTGTAGGGGGATAGAGTTATGGAAGGTTCTAGACTCTTCCATAAGTAGTAGGATCCTGTTAGATGTCTTACCTTAACTAGGAATCCTATGTATGGAAGGACTCTCATTGTAATGCCTATATAAAGGCCCCTCTATTCATTGTTATCAATACAATTGATTTGCTGTCTTTTACTTTTTCCTCAAACACGTTATCAGCACGTAGCTCGAACGAAAAAAAAAAAAAGAAAAAATCGACCAGCCCTCCACCGTCTCTCTGCCACGCCGCCATTGCCGGCCCAACCACCAGCTAGCATGCCGCCGCCGCCGCTGCCGGCGCCGTCGCCAACCCACCACTGCCCGGCCTCACGACGCCGCTGCGGCCGCACGCGCGCTCGCACCGCCGCCCGATGCCACACTTGATCGCCATAGCGCCGCCAGCCTGGCCCAGCCACCGCCACCGCCGCCAACCGCCCGCCGCCGCCCGGCCGCGCGCCGCCGCCTTGATCGCCGCCCAACCGCCGCCCAGTACCGCCGATCGATCAGTCGGAACATCACCGCGGACCGCCCGCGGCGACCGCGCTAATCGCCGTCGTCGGCCGCCGACCACCGCTGCCCGGCCACGTCTAGCCAAGTCCGACCCGGTTCTGACTCTCGGACCAAAACCCGAACATCACCTTATCTTTGGAAGCCGCCAAAATTGCGCCTCCGGTTTCACGTCGTCGCATCGAGTACCAACCGGTAGATCGAAGCACACCACAAATTCAGCACGTGCCTAATTTTATAATCGATGTAACTATCTGACTTGTCCCTATTCCAATTCTCTCCTTTTGGGAATTTTTCTTTTGGGGACATGGGTTCTTGGGTTCTTTATCTCTCACTCTACTTTGCGGTGGATGAGACCGCGAGAGAAGTCGGTATCTCTGCTTGTCGAAGAAAACTGTGTGACGGTCCTGGGGGAGTCACGGAATTGTTGAAAGTCGATACTTGTGGTTGTTGCATACACCACGTATCTGGGTGCGATCTAATATCGCCGTTTTTTGTCGACTTTACTAAACAACAATTAAGGGAAGTAAATCGAGTAATGGTTATGTTACACGCTTTTAAAAGCATCGATTGTGACCGTTTACATTGTCACTGAAAATCCAACAAGACTAACTTCCTCTTGTTTATATCTTGTAGATGGCACAAAGCTCCAATGTTCATCCGGAGTTCGACATCCTTCACCATGCTGGTAAGGAGTACCATAGGTGGGTCTCAGACGTTAAGCAGCGTTCGTCGGTAAGAGATTTACCACCACCATCTTTCCCTCTAACGAGCCTACCGCTCAAGAACCGAGCGAGGAAACCAAGGCTAATGCACTGATGTACTTGCGTAGACATATACATCCGTTGTTGAAAAAGTGTTATATGAACTTGCAAACTCCCAAAGAACTATGGGATACACTCGAACAACGATTTAATAATGTGCATGATCGGCGCTTCCCATTGCAACTTCGGTGGGAGCAAATCCGATTTTGGATTATGCGAATGTGGAGGCCTATAACCAAGCCATCCTTGATCTTGGCGTTGATCTTGGTTTTGTGGTGTCAAGAAGTCGATCAAGATTTGATCGAGAAGACTCTTAACACGTTTCCCGTGGGAGCAAGTGTAATTGCTCATCAGCTGCGCGTTGCCTATGAGGAAGGGAGAATTAAAAATTTTAGTGACCTTATCTCCCACCTCACGAAAAAAGAAAGGCACCATGAGATTATTCTCAATAGCAATGCGTGCCCAGCTGGTACGAAGCCGATTCCGGAAGTGAATCAGGCTACCCACAGGAAGGCACCACGACAAAATAGAAAAGGCAACGCTACTCAGTTTTTGCAAGCACCACGGGTGCATGACTCGAGCAAGCGAGGGAAAAGACGAGGTTGTCGTTCCAATGTGTGGAAGAGGCAAGGTGGCTCGGCCACGGGACCTAGTGGAACCCAACCACGTGGACCGCCTCCTGCCGCCGGGAATGGAACCACTCCAAAGGAAGGCTGGAATTGCTATACTTGCGGATCGAAGAAGCATACTTACCGCAATTGCAAGGCGCCAAAGAACATCCAAGCTTACTACAAGTACTATAAACAGTACTTGACTCAAGAGTCAAATTACATGGAAGAAGATAATGAGAACACGGAGGTGAACCATATTGAGATCCAGACTGAGATCCCTCCTCTCACCATTGCGGACAAAGACCAACATATGGATGTTGCCGACTTTGACTAGATCATTGTATTTTGACTAGTTTTACGCTTTGGTTATGTTTTGTCTTGTTTCTAGTTTTCGAGAACTATTTTGGATTTTATATGAATGTAATAAAGTTGGCCATAATGAATAAAATTCTTTTAATTGTTGTGATTGTGCAAAAACGAATTTTATTTTTTCCCTTCGAAATCATGTTTGGTTTATCACAAAATAATTGCTAGCAATGAATTGCTTGGTTAAATTGATACATTGGTGGATTTCATCAAAACTTTTGATCAAGACTAGGCGCATCCTCCTTGGTATTTGTTTATGCTTTGAAAGTTCAAACGGAATCAGTGGTTTTTAAACAATTTCTAGTCATCTGACATTCCTACTTTCTCTGCAAGTCTACCAAGTTGGAGTTACCGAAAGGATCATTAGCCGAGATATAAATCGAACACCAAGATGCGTTTTGAAGTGTTTAAACGCTCCTATGGCCATATTACCATAGTATTGTATCAACAATAATGCCTTTGAAAAAGGCTTCAACCTTGCTCTATCACTCAACAATAGGGAAATACCAAAATATCAAATTGAAACGAGCACTGAGATCTGAGTTTAATGATCCAAAAAGTTCACGATCTATGGACAGAAATATACGGAAGTCTAGTTTCCAGAACAACTGACCATTCGTCCATAGCCTTCTTAACGAAGAAGTTATTGCTGTTTTAGTGAACAAAGGTCAAGCTGCGCGGAAATTATTTCCAGCGATTGTGCTAACTTTGATCCTAACCGACTTGGTCGAATTTCCCCAAACTCGAAGTTAATGAGTTTTCGCTATGTCTTTAATCACAAGACTAATCGAGTTTCATGTCTTATTGTAGATGTCTCGTGGCGAAATTGAGTGCCTTGTTGATAGTGGAACAACCCACACTATTCTTCGGGATAGACAATTATTCAAGGATATTGTGCCATATATATCCTCAGTGACAACAATGATTGGTTCCTCCCAAGTAATTCATGGGAGGGGACCTGCTCATTTCTTGCTACCTAATGGTACGCATATTAATGTTACAAATGCTCTCTATGCCCAAGAGCAAACCGAACCTTGCTAAGTTTTAGGGACATCCGTGCCAACGGTTATCACCTTGATACACATTGTTAGAATCGAACAGAATTTTTGTGTGTTAATCTGGCAGAATGCGGAAGACGCCGCGTTCTCGAGAAACTAATGAGTCTAAGTAGTGGTTTATACCAGACTACAATAAGGGTTATTGAATCCTATGCTGTGAGTCACGAACTGTGTGATTCCGAAGCATACCAACTATGGCATGACCGACTCGGTCACCCTGGACGCGACATGATGATTCGCATTTTGAAAAACTCACATGGTCTTCCATTTTTCAAGTCCAGAAAACGATTGGAAGCACCACTCGATATCGGCATTGATGTGAGTGAGCTTGATACCGTATCACCGTGACTAAAGATCGCACGCCCTGATAAGGTTGACGGTGCATCTCTTGTAAATCCCGAGGCTTCCGTGGAAATTTCTAATGCCCATAAATCGTTTTGCAAAGCCTGTTCACTAGCAAAGTTGATACCCTCTCCGTCCTTTGCTAAAGACTCAACACAAAATATTCGCTTCTTACAAAGAATTCAAGGGGACATATGTGGACCTATTCAGCCAGAGTGCGGACCATTCAGATACTTTATGGTTCTGGTTGATGCATCGACGCGATGGTCACACGTCGCTCTGCTATCCACGAGAAATGCTGCATTTGCTAAACTCCTAGCACAAATCATCAAGTTACGGGCTAACCACCCCGACTTTCCAATCTCGTCATTAAGATTGGACAATGCTGGAGAGTTTACGTCAAAGTCTTTTGACGACTATTGCATGTCGATTGGGATTGAAGTTGAACATCCCGTCCCCCATGTTCATTCGCAGAATGGCCTTGCCGAGGCTATGATTAAGCGGCTACAGCTTATTGCCCGAGCATTGGTATTGCGCACCAACTTGCCGATTTTTGCCTGGGGTTATGCAATTTGCATGCGGCTATACTTATTCGCTTTCGACCCACTGCCAATCAACCGTTTAGTGCGTACCAGTTGGTAACTGGATATGAGCCTGATATTTCACACTTACGCATTTTTAGTTGTGCAGTCTATGTGCCAGTTATGCCTCCACAGCGTACTAAAATGGGTCCGCAAAGACGATTAGGTATATATGTTGGCTATGAATCGCCTAAAATTGTCCGCTATTTGGAACCTTTGACAGGAGATCATTTCTTTGCAAGATTTGCAGACTGTCACTTTGATGAGACAAACTTCTCGTCGTTAGGGGGAGAGAGGAATCGAACGATTCCAGTTGAACGCCAGGAAATTGTCTGGTGTGCTCCCTCCTTGCCTCATCAAGATCCCCGCACAGCTCAATCCGAGCTAGAAGTGCAACGTATTCTCAGTCTTCAGAAAGTTTCGGATTCGATGCCCGACATCTTTACTGATACTGCGAAAGTGACAAGATCTACCATTCCCGCTGCGAATGTTCTTGCAAGGTTAGTGTAATATCTGGATTTGTTATGGTGTATTTCATCTGTATTCGAATCCTGTATTATTCGGATTTGTGATCTTGATTATTGGAGTATAATATTTCTTTCTTTGGTAACTTTGTACATAAGTATATCAACATGCAAAATTTCTCATGCAAACTCGTGATAGCGCACGCTAAGAATGTAGCTTAACGCGCGCTATCGGCTACTACTAGCGCACGCTACGTATGTAGGAGTTGCGTGCGCTAGGCACTCAATTATTGAGCTGGGCGGCTAGCACATGCGCCAGCCAGACGTAGGACCAGATAAGATTCCTGCGGACGAACCGGGACAATTTTGGAGTCAACTCTTATTAGCGCGCGCTAAGGATGTGTAGGTAGCGTGCGCTAATCTGCTTTTGTACAAAAAGTTTATATATGGGCCAGCACTCCATTTTATTCTCATTTCCTTCGTTCACCTTTCGTTTTTGAGAGACCAGAGAGCATATCATCTTCCTTAGACACACTTATAACACATCCACTTGATCATTGGACATTGAATACTTTTTGTGATTGATCATTGAAGAGAAGTAGCACCTTAGAGTGGCATATAACCAATCAGAGTCAGATTCTACCTTTGGAGTTCAGTGATTTCGTCATATTAAGGTATGTTGATTCTGTAACACCCCCAGATCCGAACGGGAATATTACAGCGCCGTGGGGCCTGAGATGGAACCCACAAGGCTGAAGGAAATTTTCGCAAACATTTACAAACGCCCAAGAGGCTAACGACGGTATTATCTATTAAAAACATTCGAAGATTTATAAAACTCGTTTATCAAACCGTCGTAAAAACTCATTTGAAACCACAAGGCCCAAAATGCCAAAACTCAACAGTTTAAAAACACATACGTTAAGCTATCGCTTACACGTACCGACAGAATAGATTTAGAAAATGATTGCCAAAGTAACCTAAGTTACCAAATACCAAAAAGGTCATTTAAAAATACTCACGCAGCGGATAAAGACAAACAATTAAAATACTCTAGCAGCGGAATACAACAACTGATTAGAAACTCAAAACACATATACATGCCTTTGCCAGTATCCTCCGGGAAGTTCATCTCTCCACGACCGCTACAAGCTTGATAATCCAAGAACCTAAAAGGAAAGCCCACGACGGGGTCAGCCATAATATCCAACAATGATAACCATCACATCTCATCAATAATTACATATCAATGGAAATACTAAGTAAGAATACGACCAATGTAATCTTACCGTCGTAACTTTACGAGAATCCACGATTCGTATCCTTAACAACACATTAAAATAATACCGAAATATCTGTACGGTATCTCAACAATACTCAAGGTTCACAAAAAATTATCATAATTCGCGATACGGAAATTATACCAACTCTGGCCAATTCAATCCCTCGAATATCATCGACAATTCCAATACGATAATCGATTGTCCATCAAAGACAAGTACCAAGGAAATACGGAACATACCTCAAGATACGAAATACCATTACCATCACGTCAGTCTAATCCGAGATCAGATCAACACAACATACGGACATGGTCCTAACACAAGATCTACAAATGCATACTCATATGACAACGTCAATATGATCACAACAATAACGACAATGTATACTTATGGCCACCCATAATATACATATGCACAATAACAACAACATATGGTAATCCAACGATCCAGCGCACACATCTATAGATTCCCATGATGATCCCATCGAACCAACGCATGGTGGCATTACCTGTCCAGCGATCCAGCGCACACAGCTATAGATTCCCATGATGATCCCGTCGGACCAACGCATGGTGGACATATGACAACAATGCACAACTACACAAAACAACAGTGCACAATACACGACAACAACAATGCACAAATGCATGACAACAACGATACACGAATGTATCACAACATGATCGACTCAAATGATAAAAATGATTAGAGTACTTGCCCCGAGTCCTTCAAGAACGATCTCAATGCCTAAACCATCACGAAACATTATCCTCAATACTCGACGGTCCAAAGTATCACGGATTGCAGATAATTCATATCTCCGTTTTTATCACGATATATCCTCGATATACAAGTATAACAATAACAAAAGCAAATCATATACATTATGATTTAGATTCCCAAAACTCGAATATGATTTATAATCTCAAGTCTCCTGTGATTACGATTATAAACATTGTTATACGAATTATAAACGAATGAAACGGAAACCATTCATTAAATACTATAAACTGAGTAAGTAATAACTTACCGATCGATACAATGACGAGGAAGTCATACCAAATCCATTGTCGTCATCTACAAGTTCCTCGGTCCCGACCAAAGCAATCAACGAACATTCTCGAGCTCGACCGCAACACACGGTTGTAATCAGCGATCAATATTCTCAACCTATTACGATGTCGATAGACAACAAGTTCGACAACAATTAACAATCGATAAAACCAATTTACAAACCCAACGGCTCGACAATATCTCGATTAAACACTAGTCGGATCAATCCTACTCAAACCCGGCCGCGAATTTACAACCACAACACGAAAATACCGCACTTACGCCTTCTTAGCGCACGTTAATCACCTAACGTAGCGTGCGCTAAGTTGCTCCCGTTAGCGCGCTAGGCAAGAACGTAGCGTGCGCTAATCTTTGTCTGCATGCATGTTTTTGAATCCGATCAACTTATGGCGATTTCAAGAACACCAAGTGATTCTGAATCATGTTCAAAACTATCAAAACAACGAAATCCGATATCCTTTAACATATAAACAATCATCCAACTTATAATCCAAGTTCTATATCCATATATCATCTTCCTCAATATCAACATCATGAAACATTAAGAACGTAACAACACTTTCATAATCTATCATTACGAGGAGTAATCATCGACAATAACATCAACATCCGAATCGAGGAGAAGGATTAATCCACTTATCTCAAGAAAAGCGAACAACACTATTCAAACCACAAGAATCATATCAATATCTTCATGTCAACAATAACATCATCATAATCCTAATCCATCTCATAATCATGCTTATCAACTTGTTTATGTAATAATCATCAACTCAAGAACATCAACATTCAATCCAAAACGAAATCCAAAGATGAAGAGTAATTACCTCTTTGAAGGAATGGATTGAATCCCAAGGTTGAATCCGTTTTCAATCACTTCCAAGTTTCAAATGTTGTTAGGAATGATCAACTCAAGTGTTTGGGACCTCAACTTCTCTCTAAGACCTCTCTCTATCGTCTGAAGGTGAAAGAATGGACGAAATGCTTCATAATACCCGTTTGTCCCTTATATAGAATACATTACTAGCGTGCGCTAAACTTATGTTTAGCGTGCGCTACGGCCTTAGCGTGCGCTAACTGACCTTTGTTAGCGTGCGCTATCGCAGTCCAGAGGCAACTGTCTTACTGCATGAAGTGATTTACGTACGCAATGCCCATGCAATAGCGTACGTAAATGCTTCTATTTAGCGTACGCAAGTGTCTTACCTTAGCATGCGCTACTCATAGTTGACTCGTTTGTCTGTATGCTCCGAAGACTGGTCCACACGCCGAAAGTGCTGACGAGGATAAGATTCCTTTTTGTCCGATATACAGTTAGCGTGCGCTAATCAACATGCATTAGCGTGCGCTAACACTACATTACAACGTCCGTTGACTTATCAGAACGTGCGCTGAAAGTGGCCTGGTCCACACGCAGATTCCTTCCGATCTGACTGCATTAGCGTGCGTTATCTTATATCCGTAGCGTGCGCTAAACCTGCACGATAGCGTGCGCAACTCCTGATTATTAGCGTGCGCTAATAATGTTACACTTAGCCATTTTCAGCTATTCTTGTCCAATCGTCTCAACATACAGAATACGAACATACGGCATACTGAATACATATACTTCTTACATCCAATTGTCGACCAAGTACGACAATTATACCAATACAGATGTCTTGGTCCTTCAATTATTTTACCCGTACTGTATAGATTCCACGCTGTACAACATAACTCGGATAAAATAATCTTAAACAACAGTAGTGGAAATTCCGAATATTACATACTACACCACTTAAAATAAGTTTCGTCCTCGAAACTTGCAATTCGTCATAAAAAAACAAACAAATCGTTCAACCAAAATATCCCGAAACCATCACGACAACGATCAATCATCATTATTACCGAATAACCAAAATAGCATACTTACATATGCGCCAAGTCGACGCTCTCCTGAGATGCAAGCAAGTGACTTCACTGTAAAGCTTCAACACGCTTACGATCACAATTCCATGGATCTCAACAAAAATATAACATCTTCAGAAGAAATAATCTATCCGTTTCAAATCCTGTCTGCTTGATTACACAATCAAGTCCAAATCCTGATACAAATCAATAATACACGATACATCTATGAAACAACTGCCCAACACAATGGCAACGAATCCCGAAATATCAACACAAAATCTGAACGCTCAGATGATCACCAGCAATGATCAACTCATAAATTAATCGAGAATATCATTGACATGATGAACTCTAATATGACCAATCCAAAGTTCGAAACGCAATCGAGAATATCATCACCATGATAAACTCCAACACGGTCAACACAGAACCACGGAAACCGATATAGAGTTCTCAAAACGACACACCAATCACATACAGTGGATCTCAACGAAACACAACCGACTGGTGAACATTCCCCTCGGCATACGAACAACGAATCGCAAATCGACGAACATACCAATTCATAGAAGGAGTGGGAACGGCCACTCAATATCCAAAACAACCAGCATGGGGTCACCATCCCCAAATTTACACTTACAAAGAAATCAATCAAAGATCACTATGTTAAAATTGCGCTACTACCGCACCAATGGAATCACATAGCACATATGTTCCGGTTTCACAATATCCCAAGTTTCCAAAATAATATTATGTGCATGAATCTACAACACGCAACATATTTCTCTTATCCGATAACTCAACCGATCATCACCGGATAATCAAATTGCCATACTAAAGTTCGAATCTCTTTTCCTCGTACCATACTGATGTCTTATCCAGTTCGTGAATCTCATTCAGAACTTCACCACGATATGCATTATGCATTAAATGCGTATGTACATCAATCACATTTTCAAAACCAGTTTGAAATCATATAATCTTGTCGAGGAGACAAATTTTGAAAGTTCTTTCAAAAATTTCAAAACTCAAAATATAAATTTTGGTAAGACCACCAAATCAATTCTCGAAAAATAAAGCGGCTCATTTGGTGCCAAGTATTTGATAACAGTTTCCTTCGAATCCACACGATTTCGAAGTTTTAAAATGAAAACTATGCAAATGATTGACCACATCCGTACTCCTATATACCAATCCGGCTCGTCACAAATCCCACTGATATTCCATCAGAAAACTACACGATAGAATCCAAAATCTCAATGTATAAACTTCGACAAAAACTCCTTTTCCACATATGACTCGCAACGTCAATCATTTTCCACCCTGGATCACCTCAATTATGCTATGACAATGCATTGAAACAAATCAACACAGCGAAAGACTTCCCGAGAAGTTTCTTTTGAACAAGTAATCCAGAACCCCGAAAGGCAGGAACAACATAGATAAACGATTGATAAAGTGTTTTACAAGTCTCAGGAGTTTTTAAGAAAACTGAAAAGTCTTTTGAAATATTAGGGTCTCAGCCCGTATCTCGTTCCACATTACAAGAAGTTTAAAAAGTAGGAAACTCTTTTTCGGACCCCAAGTCCTGAGTTATAAAACAATTTCAAAAATCTATTGGGTCTCGGCCCAAAAATCATTTACGGTAAAACATCCGTAAAACATTCATTTTGAAAAGTATCATTTTCAAATGCTCAAAAACAGTTCATATATCTCAAAATGAACTAACATGACTACGTGTTCTCCTGAACAATCCACAATATTTCTCCCAAATGCACAGCTCCGTTCCAAAACTTAATCGACATATTGATTTCCAAAATCATAACTTCTCAAGATCATCAATCCTGTCCCAACTCTGTCATCTTATACTGTAACGCATAATATCTTTCTGAACCTCAGAACATATCAACTTAGAACGACAATAAATCTCAATGCAATTCAAAAATCCAATACTTACAGATCGTGAAGCCGACGATTCCCCGTGATACTGGCATATGTCTCGACTCAAGAAAATACTCGACACAGATATTTTCAAAACACACTTTTTGCAAACTCAGTTCAATTCGAGAAAACAACACAGCTCTATCTGAAGAAACACGTTAATACTATTTGGAAAAGTTTATAACAAGACCAGCACTACACTAGCAAATCGCACAACGCATAAGCCCGAGTGAACAACAAAACTCACGGCTCCAATATTTTTCAATCGACAACTCAAATGACGCGACAGAAACACGACCCAACTCGACCCGACTGCCTAAGTTTTCTCAACCTAAGCTCCGATACCATATTCTGTAACACCCCCAGATCCGAACGGGAATATTACAGCGCCGTGGGGCCCGAGATGGAACCCACAAGGCTGAAGGAAATTTTCGCAAACATTTACAAACGCCCAAGAGGCTAACGACGGTATTATCTATTAAAAACATTCGAAGATTTATAAAACTCGTTTATCAAACCGTCGTAAAAACTCATTTGAAACCACAAGGCCCAAAATGCCAAAACTCAACAGTTTAAAAACACATACGTTAAGCTATCGCTTACACGTACCGACAGAATAGATTTAGAAAATGATTGCCAAAGTAACCTAAGTTACCAGATACCAAAAAGGTCATTTAAAAATACTCACGCAGCGGATAAAGACAAACAATTAAAATACTCTAGCAGCGGAATACAACAACTGATCAGAAACTCAAAACACAAATACATGCCTTTGCCAGTATCCTCCGGGAAGTTCATCTCTCCACGACCGCTACAAGCTTGATAATCCAAGAACCTAAAAGGAAAGCCCACGACGGGGTCAGCCATAATATCCAACAATGATAACCATCACATCTCATCAATAATTACATATCAATGGAAATACTAAGTAAGAATACGACCAATGTAATCTTACCGTCGTAACTTTACGAGAATCCACGATTCGTATCCTTAACAACACATTAAAATAATACCGAAATATCTGTACGGTATCTCAACAATACTCAAGGTTCACAAAAAATTATCATAATTCGCGATACGGAAATTATACCAACTCTGGCCAATTCAATCCCTCGAATATCATCGACAATTCCAATACGATAATCGATTGTCCATCAAAGACAAGTACCAAGGAAATACGGAACATACCTCAAGATACGAAATACCATTACCATCACGTCAGTCTAATCCGAGATCAGATCAACACAACATACGGACATGGTCCTAACACAAGACCTACAAATGCATACTCATATGACAACGTCAATATGATCACAACAATAACGACAATGTATACTTATGGCCACCCATAATATACATATGCACAATAACAACAACATATGGTAATCCAACGATCCAGCGCACACAGCTATAGATTCCCATGATGATCCCATCGGACCAACGCTTGGTGGCAGCGATCCAGCGCACACAGCTATAGATTCCCATGATGATCCCGTCGGACCAACGCATGGTGGACATATGACAACAATGCACAACTACACAAAACAACAGTGCACGATACACGACAACAACAATGCACAAATGCATGACAACAACGATACACGAATGTATCACAACATGATCGACTCAAATGATAAAAATGATTAGAGTACTTGCCCCGAGTCCTTCAAGAACGATCTCAATGCCTAAACCATCACGAAACATTATCCTCAATACTCGACGGTCCAAAGTATCACGGATTGCAGATAATTCATATCTCCGTTTTTATCACGATATATCCTCGATATACAAGTATACCAATAACAAAAGCAAATCATATACATTATGATTTAGATTCCCAAAACTCGAATATGATTTATAATCTCAAGTCTCCTGTGATTACGATTATAAACATTGTTATACGAATTATAAACGAATGAAACGGAAACCATTCATTAAATACTATAAACTGAGTAAGTAATAACTTACTTCGATACCAATACAATGACGAGTAAGCTGTTACCAAATCCATTGTCGTCATCTACAAGTTCCTCGGTCCCGACCAAAGCAATCAACGAACATTCTCGAGCTCGACCGCAACACACGGTTGTAATCACTGATCAATATTCTCAACCTATTACGGTAATCGATAGACAACAAGTTCGACAATAATTAACAATCGATAAAACCAATTTACAAACCCAACGGCTCGACAATATCTCGATTAAACACTAGTCGGATCAATCTTACTCAAACCAGCACGAATTTACAACCACAACACGAAAATACTGCACTTTCTGCCTTCTTAGCGCACGTTAATCACCTAACGTAGCGTGCACTAAGTTGCTCCCGTTAGCGCGCGCTAGGCAGTAAACGTAGCGTGCGCTAATGCCGTCTGCATGCATGTTTTTGAATGCGATCAACTTATGGCGATTTCAAGAACACCAAGTGATTCTGAATCATGTTCAAAACTATCAAAACAACGAAATCCGATATCCTTTAACATATACACAATCATCCAACTTATAATCCAAGTTCTATATCCATATATCATCTTCCTCAATATCAACATCATGAAACATTAAGAACGTAACAACACTTTCATAATCTATCATTACAGGGAGTAATCATCGACAATAACATCAACATCCGAAACTGAGGAGAAGGATTAATCCACTTATCTCAAGAAAACGAACAACACTATTCAAACCACAAGAATCATATCAATATCTTCATGTCAACAATAACATCATCAAAATCCGGTAATCCATCTCATAATCATGCTTATCAACTTGTTTATGTAATAATCATCAACTCAAGAACATCAACATTCAATACAAAACGAAATCCAAAGATGAAGAGTAATTACCTCTTTGAAGGAATGGATTGAATCCCAAGGTTGAATCCGTTTTCAATCACTTCCAAGTTTCAAATGTTGTTAGGAATGATCAACTCAAGTGTTTGGGACCTCAACTTCTCTCTAAGACCTCTCTCTATCGTCTGAAGGTGAAAGAATGGACGAAATGCTTCATAATACCAGTTTGTCCCTTATATAGAATACATTACTAGCGTGCGCTAAACCTTATGTTTAGCGTGCGCTACGGCCTTAGCGTGCGCTAACTGACCTTTGTTAGCGTGCGCTATCGCAGTCCAGAGGCAACTGTCTTACTGCATGAAGTGATTTACGTACGCAATGCCCATGCAATAGCGTACGTAAATGCCTCTATTTAGCGTACGCAAGTGTCTTACCTTCGCGTGCGCTACTCATAGTTGACTCGTTTGTCTGTATGCTCCGAAGACTGGTCCACACGCCGAAAGTGCTGACGAGGATAAGATTCCTTTTTGTCCGATATACAGTTAGCGTGCGCTAATCAACATGCATTAGCGTGCGCTAACACTACATTACAACATCCGTTGACTTATCATAACGTGCGCCGAAAGTGGCCTGGTCCACACGCAGATTCCTTCCGATCTGACTGCATTAGCGTGCGTTATCTTATATCCGTAGCGTGCGCTAAACCTGCACGATAGCGTGCGCTACTCCTGATTATTAGTGTGCGCTAATAATGTTACACTTAGCCATTTTCAGCTATTCTTGTCCAATCATCTCAACATACAGAATACGAACATACGGCATACTGAATACATATACTTCTTACATTCAATTGTCGACCAAGTACGACAATTATACCAATACAGATGTCTTGGTCCTTCAATTATTTTACCCATACTGTACAGATTCCACGCTGTACAACATAACTCCGATAAAATAATCTTAAACAACAGTAGTGGAAATTCCGGATATTACATATTCTATCACCAACTCTAAATTCGTGTTATGGAGAATGAGATGATCATGCTAGCAAAATATTGAGTTTCTTGGGTGAATTATCCAAACCACTTCATGTTTGGAATATTGAGATGATTATGCCTCAAGTACATTGATTATGAACATCATGATTCGAATCTTATTACAATGAATAAGTAGAGGAAGCTTCTATCATTGGTAATCCGAATCTAGTAGGTGTATTCATAACAATCTTGGACTTGACTTTAACATCATTATTGTTAGACAAATCTAAAGGATTGATCATGGAAAGATTTATCTTGTAAAGATGGAATGTTAATCAAACTAGAGAATGATAGTTTTTGATTGAGATAAAGGTGTTGATATCGACCGATAAGCTTTCCAAATTATCGCATGAAGAATGGTAATCGAAATGGAATATGGTTTTATAATAGTATACATATCTTTGAATCCGAAGTTGTTGTTATCCGTAGGATCATTCATAACCGTATAAACATGATATTCATGGAGGTAACATGAATTAACACTGAAGATTTCATTGGTTTGATCATGTTGAGATCGATCTCGCCACTGTAGTAAACTGCCATGCACAGTTAGTGCACGCTAAGCTATGTAGATTAACGTGCGCTATCGAGCATGAGTTAACGTACGCTACGTTTGGTACGTAACGTACGTTAGGCCATCGACGAAGTCGATCGGTGGCGGTGAAATCGACCATACATAGTTAGCGTACGCTAGGCTTTGTTGTTTGCGTGTGCTATCGAGCAGACTTAACGCACGCTACACAGAGTACATAGCGTGCGCTAAGCAGTTCAGGCAGATTACATTTTATGAGATTTTGGCCGTAAATCGAATTGTTAGATATTCGTACGACGTGAGATAAATTTTATATTATTTCTTTTGTTAAGGTTCGAGCTTGTTACGTGATTGATTGAGGGGGGCGACCTTAGAGTGTTCGTTTTCGTGGAAGTATTGTTCTTGTCTTCGAATCGAGGCAAGTACCTTATTTGTTTTATGTATTGATGTTATACATATTGTAGTGCATGTATGTCGTTGTTGTATGTACACCTCGTGTTGGTCCGACGGGATCATCGGGGGATCTATGCTAGCGTGCGCTGGATCATCGGATGGGTTTTTCCACCACGGGTTGGTCTGACGGGATCATCGTGGGTTCTAGGCAGTGAACGCTGGATCGTCGGAATTACCATGTTTATGTTGTGATATCATGTTGTGATTATCAGTTATGTATGTCATTTATGAGTTTCTCGTAGGAGAAGACTTGTTGGTATTTTTGTCGTTTACGTTATTATTCTTCGTGAGATATGAATAATATGTTGTGGTACTTGTACTAGCATCGTTGTGCTGGGGTGAACATTTTGTTTATGTTAAGGATCTAGGAGAGCGGGAAAACAACCACTGGAGCTGCATGACGACGAGGGTGCAGAGTGATGTTCCGGCCGGGTTTATTTGTCTGTTGTTTATTGGTTATTTCAATAAGTACTCGAGTACGAAGTCGTTTATGATGAATTTGAATTTGGCGATGTATTAATAAGTTTCTGTTGAACATTTGTATTTTCAGTATTTGGTCAGAACTGTTGTATCTTAATTCCGTTATTTCCATTCGTTAGTACCTCTTAATGTCTGTTCAATTCTTCAGCCTAGTAAATCCTTATGTAAAGGATTTACGGCGCTGTAATATTCCTGAATATATCGGGGGTGTTACAGAATATGGTATCGAAGCTAAGATTATGGATATATTGGCCATTGGGTTAAAATAGGGGTCATTGATGTCTTTTGAGATAACCGACCGCGAATAACATCATTGTACTGCCTACGTCTTCGTGCGGGCGGTGGTTGTAAGTTCCTAAACTCTATCTCATCTTTTACATGTTATATTCCTTTGTACTTGAGCATTTGAATGGTATTGTTTCCGGTATATTGAGTATTTATGCTTACAGTATGTTGAGGCGGACGTGGACGTGGTCGCGGACGCGGACGAAGGAATGCAGAAAGGGAATCGTCGCCTTCAAATCAAGCCAGTCATAGCTCAGACGAGCCACAACGATCTATCAATAACGAACCGGAACCTGCTGTACCAGAGATCCTTCGTCAAGTGGTGAACCAGGTGACTCAGTTCGCCCAAGTCGTGGACCGAATGCAAGTGGCGGTGGGACTACAGCAGGGAGAGAGACAGCAAGGGATCCCAGACATGGGAAATCGAGATGACCGGTGGCTGCAAGAGGTGGCGAAGATGCAACCACCCAAATTCGACGGTATTTCTGAGACTCCCACCTGGGACCATTGGTTGAAGGAGCTGGAGAAAATCTTTGCCGGAATTAACTGCCCAGGGCAATAGGAGAGCCTCTATCGCTCAATACTTTACGATAGGGAAGCGTCGAATGGTGGGAAGCCATCACTGTAGACCATGATCTTGATTGGACAGAGTTTAAATTAATGATGGAAGCTCGATCGCCCTCGTCTGTGAGGGAAGCCAAGGTTCGGGAGTTTTCTCGCTCGGCCTTGAGATGTGCGATATCTCGAGTAATTAAGGCGTTTAACCAACGGTGGCATTTGTTCGACATCCGGTGAGCAGGATGCAGAAATGATGATCCATTTTGATATGAGGATGAAACCAGAAATCCAGAGGTACATGTCCAGTTTTGAATGTACCACACTCCGTCAATACCAAGATAAGGCGTTGGCGTATGAGATCAAGGAAGCAGCTATGGAGAAAGTTACGGAATCCAAGAAGCAAAAAGTCTCTGGTACTTTTACAGAGCACAAGAACAGCGGGCCCCGCAAGGCCCAATCATCTTTTCATTCTTTCAAGAAACCTCCGCACCTAGTTAGGAGCGGAAAGAACTTCGGAGCAACATCAACCATGACTGATGTTACCAGGAAATGCTTTAACTGCGCCCAGACGGGGCACTATCGACGGAATTGCCCCCACGTGCCGTGACTTGTTTTGATTGTGGTCGAGAGGGACATCGTGCGGTGTTCTGTGAAGAGGCTGCAAAGTCTTTTAGAGCCCGTACACCACAGCCAGTCCAGAAGGAATCCAGTATCCAACAGACGCACCAAAGTGTTCAGATGCCTCAGAATTTTGGCCGCGGGCGAGGCAGAGGACAGTGGGATCGAAAGGGTACATCGAGTGCCGAATCTGTTCCCCCACGTCTGTACGAGATGAGGAGAACAGACGATCAGGATGCTGCTGTCGCATGAGGTACTGTCCAGATCCTTTCCCAGCCAGTTAGCATTTTATTCGATACAGGAGCTACGCATTCTTTTATATCCTTGTCTTGTGTAAATCGTTTGAATATTTCTGGTTTTCATACTTGTGAACCTTATGTTGTTGGTTTACCGAGTGGAGAGAGGATTGTCGGGAACTTAGAAACCATAAATTTCCCTGTATCATTTGGAGGCAGAGAGTGGCTCTCAAATTTGATTGTGATAGAAATGCAAGGAGACGACCTGATACTCGGAGATGATTGGCTTAATCGATATGGAGCAATTGTAAACTACCGAAGGAGGAATATCTTGCTGATCGCTGACGATGGTTCCGAAATACTATTTGAGGGATGGAAACCGGGAAGCTCAGGAAAGTTGATCAAAGCGATGAAAGCTGTCAAATTGTTGAAACAGGGCTGCACCGGATACTGGTGCTATGCAATGAAAAAAGACGAAATTGTGGAACTTTCATCCATTCCTGTTGTGAACGAATTTCCAGATGTATTTCCTGATGAGTTACCTGGACTACCTCCACGAAGGGATGTAGAATTTACCATTGAGCTGGAACCCGGAGCTACACCAATTTCTAAGGCGCCGTATCGTATGGCACCTACTGAGATGTACAAACTGAAGAAGAAGCTAGAGGAGTTATTGGACAAAGGCTATATCCAGCCAAGCGTTTCGCCTTGGGGAGCGCCAGTTCTTTTTGTTCGGAAGAAGGATGGATCGCTGCAACTGTGTATTGACTATCGAGAACTGAATAAAATGACGATTAAGAACAAGTATCCGTTACCACGGATTGATGATCTGTTTGAACAATTGCAAGGAGCAACAGTATTTTCTAAAATCGATCAGAGATCAGGATATCATCAGCTGAGGATTAAGGAATCTGATGTTCCGAAATCAGCGTTCAGAACTCGTTACGGACACTATGAGTTTGTAGTGATGCCGTTTGGTCTCACTAATGCACCTTCTGTATTCATACAATTGATGAACCGAGTGTTCATCGAATATTTGGATGAATTTGTGGTCGTGTTCATTGATGACATTCTAGTGTATTCTAAGAACCCGGAAGAGCATGCACAGCATTTGCGGATTGTATTAGAACTTTTAAGAAGCGAGCAATTGTACGCCAAACTCTCTAAGTGTGAATTCTGGCTAAAGGAAGTAATGTTCCTCGGTCATGTGGTATCAGCTGAAGGAGTCCGAGTAGATCCTCAGAAGATTGAAGCGGTTTTGGATTGGAAGCCTCCAAAGAACGTGAAAGAAGTCCGAAGTTTCTTAGGACTTGCTGGGTATTATCGTCGGTTCGTGGAAGGGTTTTCCAAAATTTCCCGCCCACTTACTCGACTCCTGCAGAAAACTCAAAAGTTTGAGTGGAACGAGTTGTGTCAGATTAGCTTTGATGAATTGAAGAAGAGATTGACGACGGCGCCAATTCTATCACTTCCCACGAGGCTGGAGGATTTATAGTTCTGATGATGCTTGAACCAAGGGCTCGGATGCGTATTGATGCGAGAATGATAAGGTGATCGCTTATGCGTCGCGGCAATTGAAACCTTATGAAGTGAATTACCCAACGCACGATTTGGAGAGTGGCAGTGATGATTTTGCTTTGAAAATCAGTAGGCATTATCATGCGGGACTCAGCATCGGATCTTTACGGATCACAAGAGTCTCAAATACATCTTGATCGAGAAAGAGTTGAACATGCGGCAAAGAAGATGGTTAGAACTAATTAAGGACTATGACTTGGAGATTTTGTATCATCCGAGCAAAGCGAATGTAGTGGCCGATGCACTCGGCGCAAGCCTGTTTCTATTCGAATCTTTGGAGACTCGACCTCGAACTTAGCCTTCAGCAAGAGATGATTCGAGAAGGAATTGAAGTGTGGTTACAAAGAGTCCAAGGACAACTGTGCGTGATAGAAATAACTTCATCATTAACCGAAGAAATCAAATCTAGACAGGCAGATGATCCTCTGATGATTCGGTTACGTGATGAAGTGATTAAGGGAAAGGCCCCCGGATTCGTAATTCATGATGATGGAGTTTTGAGATTTCAGAACCGACTCTGCGTTACTAATATCGATGTTCTGAAACAGACGATTATGAAGGAAGCTCACAGCACGCCCTATTCTATCCACCCGGGCACCAGTAAAATGTATAAGGACCTGAAACAGAACTTTTGGTGGGGCAACATGAATAAAGAGGTAGCGGAGTATGTCTCGAAATGCTTGACTTGTCAGCAGGTTAAGATCGAGCACCAACGACCTGCCGGGATATTGAACCCGCTCCCGATTCCTGAATTGAAGTGGGAGGACATATCGATGGACTTTATCACTAGTATGCCGAGAACCAAGACAGGAATGAACATGATTTGGGTGATAGCTGATCGTCTAACCAAATCAGCTCATTTTCTAGGCATTAAGGACACGTGGGGACCAGAGAGGTTGGCACGAGTATTTATTTTGGAGATAGTTCGATTGCATGGTACGCCGAAGACCATTGTTTCTGATCGAGACGGCCATTTTGTGTCTCACTTTTGGAAAGCAGTTCATAGGGCCTTGGGAACCGAATTGAACTTCAGCACACCTTATCACCCGGAGACTGATGGGCAATCCGAGAGGACTATTCAAATGGTGAAATATATGCTGAGGGCTTGTGCCTTAGATTGGTCAACTGATTGGGAATTTCATCTACCGTTGATTGAATTTACCTAAAACAATAGTTGGCATGCTTCCATTAAGATGGCACCGTTTGAGGCATTATACGGAAGGAGATGTAGATCGCCCCTATGTTGGGACGATTCATCAGACTTGATCGGGACAGAACCAGAGTTGATCGTACAAACTCGAGAGAAGATAGCCTTGATTTGTGAAAGGCTGTTGACCACCCAGAGTCGGCAGAAATCTTATGCAGACATACGCCGTCGCCCTTTGGAGTT
This sequence comes from Orobanche coerulescens, assembly GCA_033398695.1. NCBI lineage: Eukaryota > Viridiplantae > Streptophyta > Magnoliopsida > Lamiales > Orobanchaceae > Orobanche > Orobanche coerulescens. Next base: position 1,067,636 of record CM065811.1, on the reverse strand, counting down.
CAGTACTGGAGACCACCTACTTTTAAAGGTTTCTCCTACTCGGGGGATCTTCCGTTTTGGAAGGAAAGGAAAACTGAGTCCGAGGTATATCGGACCATTCGAAATCCTTGAGAGGGTTGGAGAGTTGGCATACAGGTTGGCATTACCGCGGTCATTGGGCCATGTTCATAACGTGTTCCACGTATCCCAGTTACGAAGATACATACCAGATCCTAGTCATGTCATTGATTTCGGCGAAATCGAAGTCACTTAGAATGGGACGTTTGAAGAAAGACCGGTCAAGATACTCGAGAGTCGAGTTAAGCAGTTGAAGAACAAACCCATCGTTTTGGTCAAAGTTCAATGGTCACGTCACGGAGTGGAAGAAGCCACATGGGAAACGGAAGATGGCATGAAGTCCAGATATCCTGAGTTATTTTCGTCTTGAGTTTCGGGACGAAACTCCTTTTTAGTAGGAGAGTATGTAATATCCGGATTTATTATGGTGTATTTCATCTGTATTCGAACCTCGTATTATTCGGATTTGTGATCTTGATTATTGGAGTATAATATTTCTTTCGTTGGTAACTTTGTACATAAGTATATCAACATGCAAAATTTCTCATGCAAACTCGTGATAGCGCACGCTAAGAATGTAGCTTAACGCGCGTTATCGGCTACTACTAGCGCACGCTACATATGTAGGAGTTGCGTGCGCTAGGCACTCAATTATTGAGCTGGGCGGCTAGCACATGCGCCAGCCGGACGTAGGACCGGATAAGATTCCCGCGGACGAACCGGGACAATTTTGGAGTCAACTCTTATTAGCGCGCGCTAAGGATGTGTAGGTAGCGTGCGCTAATCTGCTTTTGTACAGATATATATGGGCCAGCACTCCATTTTATTCTCATTTCCTTCGTTCACCTTTCGTTTTTGAGAGACCGGAGAGCATATCATCTTCCTTAGACACACTTATAACACATCCACTTGATCATTAGACATTGAATACTTCTTGTGATTGATCATTGAAGAAAAGTAGCACCTTGGAGTGGCATATAACCAACCGGAGTCAGATTCTACCTTTGGAGTTCAGTGATTTCGTCATATTAAGGTATGTTGATTCTATCACCAACTCTAGATTCGTGTTATGGAGAATGAGATGATCATGCTAGCAAAATATTGAGTTTCTTGGGTGAATTATCCAAACCACTTCATGTTTGGAATATTGAGATGATTATGCCTTAAGTACCTTGATTATGAACATCATGATTCGAATCTTATTACAATGAATAAGTAGAGGAAGCTTCTATCATTGGTAATCCGAATCTAGTAGGTGTATTCATAGCAATCTTGGACTTGACTTTAACATCATTATTGTTAGACGAATCTAAAGGATTGATCATGGAAAGATTTATCTTGTAAAGATGGAATGCTAATCAAACTATAGAATGATAGTTTTTGATTGAGATAAAGGTGTTGATATCGACCGATAAGCTTTCCGAATTATCGCATGAAGAATGGTAATCGAAATGGAATATGATTTTATAATAGTATACATATCCTTGAATCCGAAGTTGTTGTTATCCGTAGGATCATTCATAACCGTATAAACATGATATTCATGGAGGTAACATGAATTAACACTGAAGATTTCATCGGTTTGATCATGTTGAGATCAGTCTACTGCCCTGTAGTAAACTGCCATGCACAGTTAGCGCACGCTAAGCTATGTAGATTAACGTGCGCTATCGAGCATGAGTTAACGTACGCTACGTTTGGTACGTAACGTACGTTAGGCCATCGAGCGAGTCGATCGGTGATCGGTGAAATCTTGACCATGCATAGTTAGCGTACGCTAGGCTTTGTTGTTTGCGTGTGCTATCGAGCAGACTTAACGCACGCTACACAGAGTACTTAGCGTGCGCTAAGCAGTTCAGGCAGATTACATTTTATGGGATTTTGGCCGTAAATCGAATTGTTAGATATTCGTACGACGTGAGATAAATTTTATATTATTTCTTTTGTTAAGGTTCGAGCTTGTTACGTGATTGATTGAGGGGGGCGACCTTAGAGTGTTCGTTTTCGTGGAAGTATTGTTCTTGTCTTCGAATCGAGGCAAGTACCTTATTTGTTTTATGTATTGATGTTATACATATTGTAGTGCATGTATGTCGTTGTTGTATGTCCACCTCGTGTTGGTCCTACGGGATCATTGGGGGATCTATGCTAGCGTGCGCTGGATCATCGGACGGGTTTTTCCACCACGGGTTGGTCTGACGGGATCATCGTGGGTTCTAGGCAGTGAATGCTGGATCGTCGGAATTACCATGTGTATGTTGTGATATCATGTTGTGATTATCAGTTATGTATGTCATTTATGAGTTTCTCGTAGGAGAAGACTTGTTGGTATTTTTGTCGTTTACGTTATTATTCTTCGTGAGATATGAATAATATGTTGTGGTACTTGTACTAGCATCGTTGTGCTAACCCCTTCGGGGGTGAACATTTTGTTTATGTTCAGGATCCAGGAGAGCGGGAAAACAACCCTTTGGAGCCGCATGACGACGAGGGTGCGAGTGATGTTCCTAGGGTTTATTTGTGCATTGTTTATTGGTTATTTCAATAAGTACTCGAGTACGAAGTCGTTTATGATGAATTTGAATTTGGCGATGTATTAATAAGTTTCTGTTGAACATTTGTATTTTCAGTATTTGGTCAGAACTGTTGTATCTTAATTCCGTTATTTCCATTCGTTAGTACCTCTTAATGTCTGTTCAATTCTTCAGCCTAGTAAATCCTTATGTAAAGTATTTACGGCGCTGTAATATTCCTGAATATATCGGGGGTGTTACAGTTAGAAGTCCCAGTTATAGGGCAAGGTTCAGCCGCCCAAAGGAATGATGCCCCCGGCGTCAACCTTAGTGGTGGGACGGCTGCTTCGGCTGCTCTTATCCCTGCTCGAAAAAGGGGGAGGCCAGTGGGTAGAAGGGCTACCGAACCTCGAAAGAGAAGAGGAACGGATGCACAAAATCCCCTCGTCATCGACACAGTGACTCCGTCACACGAGATTATCTCTGACTACGGATATGTCCTCGAATCAACAATGGAACAATCGACGGACGCGTCAGAAACTTTGTTGATGTCAGAGAATAAAGAAATCTCAATGCAATGTACGAGTGAATACGTACTATTGGACAGGTCGTCCACGCTAGTCGATGATGCTTTTGCCTACTCCGTAGCTCAAGATATTATTGAAGACGACGATCTTTGAGCCGCTCGGTTCTTTGAATGTCAACAACGAGCCGATTTGCCGAAATGGAAAGATGCAATGCAGGCTGAACTAGACTAAATGGCTAAACGTGAGGTATTTGGCCGTATCGAGCCAATACCCGTGGGCGTTAAACCAGTTGGACATAAGTGGGTCTTTGTTCGTAAACACAATGATAAGGATGAGGTCATGCGTTACAAAGCGAGACTAGTTGCCCAAGGCTTCTCGCAGCGCCCTGGCATTGACTACGAGGAGACGTATTCTCCCGTTATGGACATCATCACTTTCCGCTACTTAGTCAGTTTGGTAGTGTCCGAAAAACTGAACATGCAGCTTATGGATGTGGTTACATCGTATCTTTATGGGGATCTAGATACGGATATTTATATGAAAGTCCCCGAAGGGATTTCATTGCCCAAATCAAGTAGCTCTAAACCACGGAGCGCTTATGCTGTGAAATTGCGTCGTTCACTGTATGGGTTGAAACAATCCGGAAGGATGTGGTACAACCGCCTAAGTGAATACTTGGTTGGAAAGGGATACGAGAACAGTGACATCTGTCCATGAATTTTCGTGAAAAGAACAGATACAGGATTCGTGATTGTAGCCGTCTATGTAGATGACATGAATGTTATCGGTACCATAGATGAGGTCAATGAAACGGCCTGCTACCTTAAATTTGAATTCGAGATGAAAGATATGGGGAGGACTCGATTCTACTTGGGCTTAGAGCTAGAACATCGAGATGATGGCATACTCATTCATCAGTCTGCCTATGTCCACAAAATGCTCAGGCGATTTAGTATGGACAAGGCACATCCTCTTGATACCCCCATGATTGGTCGAAGTCTGGAAATGAACAAGGATCCGTTTCGTCCCAAGGAGGAGGATGAAGAGGTCCTTGGAGCAGAAACACCGTACCTTAGCGCAATCGGTGCGTTGTTGTATCTGGCTCAATGTACTCGTCTAGACATTGCATTCTCTGTGAATCTGTTAGCGAGATTTAGCTCCGCTCCCACGATAAGGTATTGGAATGGAGTAAAACACATCTTTCGATACTTGAAAGGCTCCAGTGATCTTGGATTATTCTTTCCCTATGCAAAAGAGAGCGATATTCCGAAAGGAATTGTTGAGGTTAAGACGATGCATACCGACCGTCGATCTTCCTCTGATATTGCAGCTAAGCATGGTAGCTTGACTACCAGAAGTGCTAATGCAAGCAAGCTTACCCCTTATGCAGAGAATCCTAACGACACGTTAGTTGGATTTGCTGATGCCGGTTATCTCGCTGACCCGTATAAAGGACGTTCCCAAACTGGTTATGTGTTCACCATTGGGAATACGGCAATATCTTGGCGATCTACCAAGCAGACCCTGGTTGCTACTTCCTCGAACCATGCAGAGATAATTGCATTGCACGAATCCGTAAGGGAGTGCATTTGGCTCCAGTCAGTCATAGACCATATACGAGGAACATGTGGATTAGATCCCACTACAGCAACCCCTACTTGCATCTTTGAGGACAATGCGGCATGCATTGAGCAGATGAAGTTAGCTTTCATTAAGGGTGACAATACCAAGCATATTGCGCCGAAGTTCTTTTATAATCAGCAGCAGCAGAAATTGCTGAATATCGAAGTGAAACAAGTGAGTTCCGATGAGAATATCGCAGACTTGTTCACTAAGTCTCTACCGAAATCTACATTTGAGAAACATGTGAGAAGTATCGGCATGTGTCGATTATCCGATCTCAACTAATGATAGCTCGATGGAATGAACTGTCATGTATACCTCAGGGGGAGTATACTTCACATGATTCTGTCATTTGTAGTTGGTGCGTTGTGCTCTTTTCCCTCACCAAGTCTTTGTTTTTCCCACGGGGTTTTATTTGACTTGGAAAGGTTTTTTACCGAGGCAACACCTTGTGCACCATGTTAGTATTAATGTTCGACACAGGGGGAGTGTTCCGGGAAATCCTTCCCGTATTGGTGTCTTACCTAATACTGGTTGTAGGGGGATAGAGTTATGGAATGTTCTAGACTCTTCCATAAGTAGTAGGATCCTGTTAAATGTCTTACCTTAACTAGGAATCCTATGTATGGAAGGACTCTCATTGTAATGCCTATATAAAGGCCCCTCTATTCATTGTTATCAATACAATTGATTTGCTGTCTTTTACTTTCTCCTCAAACAAAGCATTAAATGTAGGGAAGATAAAAAAAATGTGCAATTTCAAAAGTTTAAGGCTAAAAATGCTTCGAATTTTTATATTAACAGTTTCGGATAAAACGATAACGATGGTAACTATTTTAAGGGGAAGAGAGAATTATATTAGGATTCGTTTTCTAAAGACAAAACTCGCAATAATATATACTTGGGATTGATTAAGAAGGCATAAGCTCTAAGACATGAAGAGAATAGTATGCATGCAGTAATATGGGGTTTGCAAGATGAAGAGCCAACTCATGAACTCGTGGAGCTGCACATGCTTGAGAACTGTCATCACTTGACAATGTGCTCTAGTTACAGATAGAACAAGATTGACTCATGTGGTTGTCCCAAAAGAACCCTCACCTTACCGACCTCCTTTGGTGCTTTCCCCTCTCATGTGAGCCCATTTCAACCCATGCAATAAGGACACTACCAAAAATAACACTTTAGCCGATGACTAGTCGGAGAACGATCGACGGCCGCCGGAAGTCGTCGGCTAAAGGGGGAAGATTTAGTCGACGGTGGACATGTTGTCGGCTAAAGATGTTTAGCCGACGACTTTGCCTTTGGTCGTCGGCTAAAGTCATAATAGTCGTCGGGTAAAGTTTTGTAGTTTAGCCGATGACGACGAGACTTTAGCCGACGACTTTGTAATGTTTAGCCGACGACTATTAGACTTTAGCCGACAGTTTGTCGTCGGCTAAAGTCTTACGTGTTTTTTTGTACAAAATTTATCATCATCTAACACTTCAACACACCATTTGCAACACACTCAGAAATTACAAAAAAAAAATGAAAAATAATAATTTTCTCTAGTTTGATCATTCAAGAAATCATACTATTGAAGGTATGTTTATTGAACTTTAATATCAATTATAATTATATTATGCATATAATATATCCATTTTGATGATTATGAACATGTTTAAGAATTAGCTTATTTTCTTGGAGATTTCGTGATGTATGTATAAAACACACACACACACACACACACACACACATATATATATATATATATATATAGTGATGATTATATGATCAAGTATTATTTTTTTTGAATAATATATATATATGTGTGGGTTTGACATCTTGAATTCGTGCTATGATGATTTTAGTCATAATTTTTGTATGTTCTTGATAAATACGAACTATGATTGTGTAATATTGTTGTTATTTTTATTATAGGATGAGTAAAAATTGGATTGGTCTACAAAAATGGGATCTAAGAGTCATAGATGGAATGAGAGGGTTTATTCGATTTGTGAAGGAGCATGATAGTGATAGTACGATTCATTACTGTCCATGCAATAAATGTAAATATCGCAGCGATATGTACCATTTTACACTTGATGTCGTATGAGAGCACTTGAAAAAGAATGGATTTTAGGATAAATACACATGTTGGATTTACCACGGTGAAAGATCAAATTCAATTACTCTCCATGATCATGGACAGTACAGTGGTAGCACATTCAATGACCCCACAAAAAGGTTGATTGACGATGTGTTTGGTTATTACGAGAGGGACGTATCGGCTAAAGGTCAAGAATACCATATAGCTGATCAACCAGTCATCCGAACGCCTACATTGATACCCGTTAACACTATTTCTGTTGATAGATACAACAAGCTAATCCAGCTCCAACAGACTCTTCTTTACCCTGGGTGTCACATGACGATTCTTGATAGTGTCATAGAGACTATGAGAGTCAAGGTGGAGAACAAAACCTTGATTAAAGTTGTGGATGATTATTTGGAACTTACAGGAAAAATGCTCCCAGAAGGTCATCATCTTTCTAGTAATCACAGTAAAATGAGACGTATCCTAAAAGGTCCTGGGCTATCGTACATCAAGATCCACGTATGCATATATAATTGTGCTTTATTTAGGGGAAAGCCTAATGAAGACCTAAAGAGATGTCCGGTATGTGACACAGAGAGGTATAAGTTCACTCCTTCTAGTAAGAGAAAGCTATGAAGGTTCTTTGATACTTCCCTCTCAAAGATAGATTGGAGAGGCTTTTCATGTCTCCTCACACAGTCAAGGCGATGAGATGGCACGCCGAGCCTCACGTCAATGACGAGGATACTATGATACACCCTTCTGATGGAGAGGCTTGGAAGCATATAGATAGGGAGTTTCCAGAGTTTGCATCAGATGTCCGAAATGTAAGACTCGTACTTGCATATGATGGATTCAACTCTTTTGGCAACATGAGTCTTCCGTATAGTATATGGTCGGTGGTAATGGTTCCTTACAACCTTCCTCCAGGAAAGTGTATTGGTGTTTATTTGAGACCTTTGATAGAGGAGCTGAAGTTGTTGTGGGAGCAAGGTCATCCGACATACGACAGTTACTCACATGAGATGTTCTACTTACGTGCTATGTGAACCGGTACCATCAGTGATTTTCCTGCGTACGGGATGCTGTCCAGATCTGTTATTAGTGGATATAGAGGATGTCCAGTGCGCTTGAATGCACACTGCGCAAGGTATCATTATCTGAAGGTTATCAGAATGCGTCACCATCTATGGCTTGAGAGGATGCATGTCTAGCGTACGGATGCTGCATCATTTGATGGGACTGAAGAGGTTGGTGATCCACCACGGGAGTGGACTGGTGAGGAAATTTTGGCCATGCTAAATGAGTATGATTATGGACAGTTGAGCAACCATCCTGATATAGTAGCGGCAACTTCTGAAAGACCGAACAGGTATAAGTACTGGTCCCACAAAAGTATTTTCTAGGATCTACCTTATTAGAGTAAGTTGTTGATTAGGAACTACCTAGATGTGATGGACATAGAAAAAAATGTTTATGAAAGTGTTGTCGGTACAGTGTTATGTTGGGAAGGGAAGACTAAAGACGGACCTAAGGCACGCATTTAAAGGAAATGAACATTAGAAAACATTTATGGTTGAAGAAAGGGAAGGGGAAACACAAAATGCCGAAAACTGCTTACACCGTCACCCCTGGGGAAAAGGCTGAGATTTTTTCGTGGATGAAGGCTGTTAGGTATCCCGAAGGATATGCTGGAAATATAGGGGGTGTTAACTTCAAGGAGAACAAGTTAACTGTACTGAAGAGCCATGATTGTCATATCCTCTTAAAACGCTTGTTTCCTGTGTTTATTCGTCCATACTTGTCCAAACGGGTGGTCGAGCCTTGTGTATCATTATCTAGGTTCTTTCAAAAGTTATGCACTAGGGAAGTAAGGAAGTTAGATCTCCGGATCAAGCAAAAGGATATCGTTTATATCTTATGCAAATTTGAGAGGATCTTCCCACCGAATTTTTTTGATCTCATGCCTCACCCCATAATCCATCTTCCTCGCCAACTTTTACTAACAGTCCCGGTCTAGTACACGTGGATGTTTCCAATAGAAAGGCAACTTGATGAGTACAAGGACTCTATGACTAATAAGTCTGCACCAGAATGATGTATAGCCAAAGCATATCTTGCATGGGAGTGTGTAACATATACCAAGTTCTATTTAGGTGCGGTGGATCCCACACCCGAGCCTATGTCAACCATTCCAGTGCAATTTAATCTCCCCATCATCACCAGCGAAGTTGAAGTTCTAGGAAGATTACCTGAGAGTCATTTACAACTTTACGAGCTAGAAATTGCACATTGGTGGATATTGCTTAACTGTCCAGAAGTTCAATATTGGAAAGACATTCACCTTTCATGTGATGCTGTGAATGAAGACATTAGATTCCACAATGAACCTTTGTCGATTATTTCGGATAATGAGTAAGTGTTTAATTACTGTTTACTTAATCTGCTTACATAATTTTCTTAATTATGACATTCACCTTAATTAATATCCAGATGACGCACATACAAAGTGATGGCCACCCGATGTGGTCACATGAGTTGATGCTTCTTTCGATGAATCCCGTTATATCTAGAGTTTATTCAATGGCGAAGGTAAATGGTGTGACATTTGTACGTATCGACAGAGATCAAAGAAGGAGGTGTCAAAATTCTGGGGTTATGATTGATGGTGTATATTACACTGTTCTGCTCGAAGTAGTGGTGTCAAGATTCTAGTTCGAACCACGGCTGCCACTGAGCATGTTTGTTTTATTTTTAGAATTTAGTTTAGATTTAGTTTATCGGACGACTGTCGTCGGCTAAAGTACCTTTATATATGAAAAAATGGGACTCGTGTTATTTTTTTCCTTTCTTCTTTCTGGGACCCTCGTTCCCTCCGTCCTCAACCAGCCGAATCAGCTCATTTCACTCCCGGCGAAAAATTCCACCACCGCCGAAAAATTCGAAGCCGACCTCCGCACCCAGAACCGGGCAGCCGCTCCTCCGTAAGCCGCTCCTCGTCCATAATAAGCCGCTCTTTCTTCATGATCCTCCGTAAGCCGCTCCTCCTCCACCGTAAGCCACTCCTTCTCCACCACTCCTCCATAAGCCAGCAGTCGTTCCTCCTCAATCGGCCCCCAAAGGGTAGGAAGACCCAATGAACAAACTATTTGCTGCTGCTTTGAAATTTTGGAAAAAAAAATTATAAGTAGGTTTCGATTTTGAATTCTGATTTTGATTAAAAATATGAGATAATTGGTATCATGAAGAATTTATGCCTGGACCTAATAACTAAAAGATGATGCTTCTCTTGTTTGTAAACTATGAAGCGTAGCTTCAAATTATCAAGTGATGCATGTGCTATGTCTTGTTAATTGATCATGCACATATTGAGAATTCAAATATTTCAAATATAGGCAGCAGTCCATACAGTAAAGGAAGAGAAACCACTGTTTGGGGTGTTTCTTTGATGATTGGCTATCTTGGGTATGTGAAGTAACTGAGTTTACATATTTGATCAGTTTATTTGATGATACACTATAAATTGAGAAAGAGTAGATGAAGTGATCACAAAATGTTCAAACCTTTCATGTAAGATGTTATAATAAGAAGAAAGTGAATGTTAATTATTCACCCTTTTTCTGTTCAAACCTAACTATATTAGTGTTGATTTTGCATTTATTGGGATATTAGTGTTGATTGTGTTGGAATGATTATTGAATTTATTGAGATAATAGTGTTGATTGTTGAGTTTATTGATTGTTGAATTTGTTGGTATCTAGTGTGTATATTGGTGTATGCGAGTTTAGTTAATGTGATAGTTTTTGAATTTGTACAGGTTAAATGGATAAAATTAACAGACTAGCATGTGGTAAGAAAAAATCAAAGACTCCAGAGTCGGGGGATAGTTCCGCAGCTTCCAATCGTGCGGATCCTGTGGGTAAATATTTGGATGAGAGTAACAGTCGCGTAGGTGGGCTAGTAGAGAATAGTGGACTAAAGTTTGAGGATGGAAACTTGTATCCGGTGGATGACGTACATACTATTGCGAGGCGCTTATCGTATCAGACTCCCAAATCGCGGACGACCCCCACTACCGTCGAGACGACTCAACCTCGTATGCCTCCTATACACCAGATTCCCTCCCCTCCTACTACATCTGGGAGCGGCCGGGCTACACCGAGCATGTCATTCGAGGTGTTTTCCGGTCCGCCGTCGATTCTATTTATGCCCCATATGGTGCCGTCGATTCCAGGGGTCGATGAGAAAGGAGTCTGTCGGCCATATAGATTGGTTAACCCAATGGAGGCGTATGTGTTCCAGGCGTGGCCTGAGAAAATGATTTGGCAGACATGTCGGATATCTAAGACGAAGTTGTACGTAGTGCTTGCGGAGCTTGAGAATGAGGAGGGTCGTACTGAAGCCGAATCGAAAAAGAAAAAGGAGACTCGTGGCCCATCTAAGGATCTAGCACTTGACGCATATGTTTCAAAAAATGGCCGTCACAAGATAGCAGTAGATGAAAAGTATACACGACCCATTTTGGCATCGGATGCTTGTACGGGATATTGTCGTAATGTTGGGTTTGTCATACGCGATAGGGTTCCGGTACTGTGGGCTGAGTGGAAGGATGTGCCACAATGTGTGAAGGATGCATTGAACAATGCTATGTCGGTAAGTTTATCTCAATTCCGAAACCTGCTTTATGTATTTAAATTCAGAAAAAATTTAGTAATATATATTATATGCTAATTGTAGGTTTGGTTTGATATTCCTTATTTCCTACTACATACTTAGTGCGATGAGGTGCAAACAATCAAGTAAGTAATTTTCACAATATGTAGTTGAGTAATTACTCGATAAATTTTTGCATCATTTTAGTTATTATTAAAAATATGTATTTGTCAAATATTTTAATAATTTATTTATTAATATAAAGTATTTTGTAATATAAAATTCACAACTTACAAACATATAAGGTAATTTTATTGATAAATTTAAGCATGGTAAATATTCTAATTTACTTGTAATTATGAGTATTATAACATACACTTTTAGAATTACATAAAATATTATAATATTAATTATACATAAAAATGATAAAACTAACACATTAACATTAACATTATATAATCATACACAAACAACAAATATAAAATGACATTTAATATAATCACTAAACTTAAATCTTAATATTCAACTGCATAATAACAACTGTACACACACAAGATTATTTATGAATAACATAATAAACAAATAACATTATTAATAAGAATAAAACAATAACACAAAATCACAATAAATAAATACATAGAATTTACAAAATACTTTACAAATATATTTGACTAATGTTTGATTATTATTTATAAATGTTTAGCTTGGGGTAATTCTCGCGAGGCTGCTCCCGATGAGTTCAAATATCGGGAGTGCGGGTGGTGGTGGCTATGCGCACATTTTAGCGACCCGGACTATATTGTATGTAATCGAGCTCTAAATATTGTCGTAATGTTATTGTTGTTTAAAGATATGTAACATATATGAAATTTACTTGTGGTAATTTTGTTCCTTGTTAAATGAAAATTACATGTTTCTATGTGTAGGCGAGCAGTTCAACCAACACTGCTAAGGGTTTGACGGAGCACCACAGTTTAGGTTCGCGGTCGTTAGCGAGAGTTTCGCACGAGGCCACTTCTGATGAAGATGTGGCGAATGATTTTGTCTACGTGACTCAGAAGGCATATCCGAACTATCCGGATAGACTTGTAAGTTGTAAATGTATCCTAACTATTTTAATATTGTTGTCAGTCTTTACCTCTGAACTTTATTAATATTCGGTTACTGAGGAGTCTGAGAGGATATTGATAGAGATGGCGAGGGAGGAGCATTGGGATTTGGACGAAACTGGCCTCGAGTTAGCACACCGAGAGATCGATCAGGCTGATCCCTACATTAGGGCAAGGGTGAGGGACGCCGATGATAGGATCTGAAGGCAACCAATTATTGAAGAATACTATAGGGTTTCAGCACAATCAAAGGGGCGACACTCAAAAGGCCTGTCTGGAGGAACAGTTGAGGATCGAGAGGGAGCTCCGAGCTGAGGAGAAAAGGAAGTCTCAAGACCAGTTCCAGAAATTCCACGAGGAACAAATGAATGTTCAACAAGCCATGATGTAGTATATGATGTCATTGAGTCAGACCGTGGCCCAGTCGGAATTCCGGTACCACCACTACCTCAATTCTTCGATTCACAAACACCCCCCCTCTTCTTCACAGCCTCAGGACGATGACATACAAGACGGTAGTAATTCTTCTTCTATCTTTAAGAATTTGACGGATCTTTGAGGATTTTAATTGTCATTGTAGTAGTTCTTTTGCTATATAAACATATTATTAATGCTAAATATTTTTATATTTAGACTCGTGTTCGTTAACATTGGTGTTTATAGTGATTTTGTTGATGTTGCTACATGACATGTTGATATGGTGTGATTTTTATACTGTTGGTGTATAAATTATACTTTTCGTGCATTCATGTATGTTGATTGTGATGTGTGGTGATGTATTGTACATTTGGAAGAACAGTTATTTGAACAGGTTTGGGGATACCAAGATCTGAATATTTTTTTTTTAATAGACTTTATCCGACGGCATTTGCACAAACCGTCGGCTAAAGTTTATATTTAAAAAAAATAAAAAACACTACTTTAGCCGACAACATAATGGCCGCCGGCTAAAACCTAAATATTTTAGTCGACGACCTCTTGTATTTGCCCTCGGTTAAAGTTTAGCCGACCGACCTCGGCCGACCGACTTTTAGCCGACAACTGGCCACTTTAGCCGATGGTTTTTGACTTTAGCCGACGACTTTTTGATGTCGACTAAAGTCTAATTGGTAGTGTGGCCGCTCTTATTTGGAGTATAATCGCCTAGACTAACTAAATTAAATTCTTAGAAAGTCAATCAATCAAATTAATTTTAGTATTATATTAAAGTTGGTCTAACATCAAGTCCACTCTAGTTCTATATTAGAGAAGATATATGAACTATTATTGTCACATCCCAGAATCCCTCCGCCGTATTGTTCGTTCTGGACACTATCCTCTGAGCTGACCCTCACGATTTTGTTTCTGAGAGCCCAACGAGCAGCTTCCCAGGAAGTCACCCATCCTGAGACTGCTCCTAGCACCAGCACGCTTAACTTCGGAGTTCTCATCACCCCGAAGCCACTGGGCTCCCAAAAGGCCTCATGCTATAAGGTATCACGACACGCTCAAATAAGGCACTTTGCCCGCTCTCTGCTAGTCGGTGTGGGATATCACAATCCGCCCCTCCTTAAAGGACCTGACGTCCTCGTCGGCACACTCGCACGACACGGCAGAGTGGCTCCGATACCAAATCTGTCACCCCCCTAGATTTGACTATCAGATACCGGATATTAAAAGTATCCTTATTATATATTACAGCACAACAGAAAACTTAAAACCTTTAAGAGGAAACTCCTTTTACACACCAAAAGTTACTTTTACACATCAGCCGACTATTATATTACAACCAAAAGAAAATATCGGCTGTATAGGTTTATAAGCAAACTTAGACTTAACACACCCACAGAACACTCCACATGTCTGATGTTCATATACAACGGCTCGTTGGCGTAGAAAAGCGTCCCGGATATCAACCTATGCCTGATACCCCGAATTATTACCTGTATCACAAGAATTCAACTAAATGACCTACGTTTGGTGCCCCGAATCGAGTTACAAACTGAGCTTTTCGAGTCGAATTCTTCGAATCAAATCGAATTTTCAGATTTACTAACCTTTGACACATTATGTCAGCCCGAAAAAAAATTACACGATCAACTAAAATATTGCAATTTGCCGAATTGATTTATGAATCATTGCAATACTTTGATAAATACCTTTTCCAGCCTGCATGTCCATGTCATAAAAAACCAGCTGCATTAAAGTTATTAGTTCTATATTTATACTTATTTTGACACTTTATATAATAGTTATACATTTTTAATAAATGTTTTTTTACATATTTATACAATATTTATATATTTATTATAACATAAATCAAATAATTGTAAATAGTTTGGTTAATAATACATTTGGATATCACTTATTTGATAACCTAGATCGTCTAGTGAAGTATATTGTATTTGAACACTTACAGATGTCAGTTTGGTTATCTCAATATTGCATTTAAATACCAACTTGAGTCGTGATTATTATAATTATTTTCAGTATTGTGAGATTTTAATAATATTATATAAAATATATTATATGATGTAATTTAGTCGTGTTTGAATATTTTCCCATCCCAAGACTAGGCTGCCCAACGTACACTGCACGTTATTTTTTGTGTTTGAATAGTTTTTTTTTCAAGAAAAAACGTCCATTGTGGACGGGGGTTGAGGCAGGACCAACCAACCTGTGATATAAAGAAAATATCGAGAGTACAAGCAATCAGTGCCGAATTATGACCAAAAATGGGCCTTAATCCGGATCCTAAACCTAAAAACCGAAGTGCATATGGCCCGCTAAAGAAATACAAGGTGCACCACTAAAGGCGTGGGCTAATGTGCGGACCGATAGGTAAAAAATCACATCCGAATTATGACCAAAAGTGGGCCATAAACCGGAGCCTAAAAACTAAAATGCCAGCAGCTAGAGAAATACAAGGTGCATCACTAAGACAAAGTGGGCTAATGTGCGGGCTCATAGCAAAAAAACAAGTGATAAAAAACTACCTAAATCTAAAAGAAGGGTAGCCAAGCTGGTCCATCCGTATAAGAGAGAGGAGAAAATGAGGAGCAGTATCATATGTATAAGTCTGAATACCGAGGGACGACATGCCGAGCTCAGAGAGAGAATCAGCCGGACTGTTGCCCTCCCAAAAAATGTGAGTGACTCTGTACTGAATGTCTCGGAGAATGTGTCGGATACGCACAAGGATGTGACAAATCTGCCAAGAGCCCCGACGGCCAGATGAAAGCAGGATCACCACAGCATCAGCATCAAGCTCAATCCAAAAATGTCTCGATCTCTGGGAAGCCAAGATCAGTCCAACAGCAAGCGCTTGGATCTATGCATTAAAGCTCGAAGAGGTCTGGAAAGAGGAGTGGAAAGCAAGGAATAGTTCTCCGTGATGATCTCTAATCAGACCCCCACCACCAGCAATCTGAGTATCTCTATCAAATGAGCCATCTGTGTTCTGCTTGATCCAAGGGGTCTCGGGTCGAAGCCAAACCACCGGAGCGGAGTGATGAGTCTGAGGGGGAGAGGGAGAAACTTGCTGGAAATGGTCAGGAGGCGAGTACCCCGCCCAAAACTCTGAAGAAATAAGCCATGCAGTAGCTAGCAATGAAACATGGCGCTCCACCTGCACGATAACATGAGAAGCAAGAAAAGTAACCGCCCTATGCTTTACACTATTCCTCTCCGTCCAGATGAAACAAATGATCAGATAAGGAATAATGAAAGCTGCGTGCCTAAAGTGTGTGCCATGTGAGAAAAAACTCAGGAGCTCAAAGATATTATCTGTATGGGATAAGGATAAATGAGTCCATGCGCCAAAATACTCCCACACGTCACGAGCCACGTCACTCTCTAAGAAAAGATGGGCAAGGGTCTCGGTATGGTAGGTATGGGTAGGGGTAAGGTACAACAAGAGCATCTAGAGGCCAATGAAACGCCCCTCCTCTGTAAGACATCATCAGTCGGGATTCGTCGCAGAAGAAGACGATCGCCACCTCCGCAAAATGACGAGTCGACCGTAGTTCATTCAAGAAAGACGATCGTCTCTTTCTTAAAAATGATAAGTCGCTCGTCTAATTCAAGCGATCGTCAATAGAACCACCTCACCCCACGTCTTCAACATCGAAGCGAGCTGAGAGGCAATTGTTGTGGTCGATTTATACGCTTCAGAATAGGCGATCGCTTCTACCGCGATCGGCCGCCTCAAAGCATCAACAGCCTGCCGACGGGCACATAGGCAGGTCGGCCCAAGTCTAGTATCAGATAAACCAAGGCAGTCTTGCCCAGCTAAAGATGTCGGATCAAGGTCAGGCACATGGCGATCGACTCACAAGGCGATCGCCTTCAGGGCCCGTTCAAACACGACCGTCCTAGGTCACGTGTAAAGCCAACATCCGTGAAGTCTACGAAGACTGAATCTCGGAGTGAGGACCCATGTGCAGATCTGCAAAAGGCCCCGCGGAATAAGGCATTGACTCCAGTCCATCAGCAGCTGTCGGTGACAAGGATAGCCTCACCTACCGTCAGACCCGCCGAAAGGTCCTAGGTGGGACCTCCCAAGACAAAGACATGGGACGTGTGTTGCCTTCTCACTGGTTCGCACAGTTGGCTGCCAGCAGCAGCTGCGGACTTTAAGGAAACCAGCCCATGTGCTAAGACGGTCGCCCGCCTATTATAATACACGAAAGGCGATCGCCCGCTAGGGATCAGGACATCCCAACTACCTCCTCTTCTATAAATAGGAGACCTCCAGCAATTGGAACAAGGTCTGACTCTCTGACTCTCGGACGAAAAACACTCTCTAGCAGTCTACTCTCTGGCAGTCAGATCGAACAGTCAAATCCTACACAAAAATCTACACAGCATTTCATCTTTGTTATAAGAACTCACAGAGCATCAACTTTGGTTCTTCCGGCAATCATCAGCGCTCAAGATCTAGATAACTAGGGTCTTTGCACTCATTGTAATTGTACTCTAATATTAATATTTTTACTCCAAAGTATTCGTATTAATAATATCTCGCGAGAGCATTCAAGCCCGGAATTAACAACCCCGACAAATCTTATATTATTTACATTTCCTCGGACATGCTCTCGCATTTTGTTTGTTACTCATCCATTCCAGCAACCCCTTTCGAGTAACATTTTGGGTAACAACAATTGACGCTAGAGGAAGGGGTCCTGAACCTTCGTTTTCTCTCCGACCGTTTCGAAAAACACTCACTGTTCTCCGGAACATATACTTGAAGAAACACTCACTCTTCTTCAAAGAAAAACATTCACGATAATGACGTCTGCCATCACCTCGAAGAGAGCTATCCTACGGTCCGCCGGACATCTTATTCCGGCCCAAACCGAGTCTCAACCTACGGCGGAGGGTAGCCGCGGCGGCGCGAGACTCTTGATCCCTCCCCCGAGGGACGGCCCCAACCTCTCACTCGATCAATTCCAAACCGCGGAACAGATCGAGGAGGCCATGGCCATCCTAAGGGAGCGACGGAGAGCATGCGACACGCCCACTATTACCCCATCGGTCATCAGCCGTCCGGGCAAACGAAGGCTCAAGGGATTATATGTCGAGCAATCGTCAGAAAGCCCCGATTCACGAGGAAAGGCACTCGCGAGGCGGGACAGTTCCGTCTTCAGCCGCCTAGGAAGAAATCCTTCGTGACGATCGGGGCATTCTGGCCCCAGCCACGAGACGACGGAATCTGAATCCGTCACCAGGAGTTCGGCGTACCCAACTCTCAAACAAAAACAGCTCAGTCGATTGGCTCCCGTTCGCCTAAGAATCGAGCCCCGCGGCAAAAACATCATCTACAGCGGAGCCAGGGGACCAGTACTTGATCGCCTAGGCCCTCGCTCCGAGAGCCAGGCCGCGAGCAGCCAGGCCACGGCGATGGCCGCAATGCAACGCCAGCTCGACAATATGAAGGCGCTCCTAGAAACTGGGGCAGGCGCCAAGAGGAAGGCCGCCGGACCAAGTGAGCCGCTCGCGGTCTAGATCGAGCTTGCCCCCGTGCAACCCAAGATCGCTCCTTCTCAAACACCTTTGTACGAGGGGAGGTCGGACCGCGAGACCCACTTAAGCAAGTTTCAGATCTACATGACCGGATGCGGGGCATCAGACGCGACAAAATGCCGAATATTCCCGCTGACATTGGGCAATCTGGCCCATATGTGGTACATCTCATTGCCACCGCGTTCAATCAATTCCTTTGAGAAGCTGGCGAGCGACTTCACGGCGTACTTCTGCGCCAAGGTCGCTCGGCCATAAGGTCTCATCTAATTTTATTAATATATGATTATTTTATGAATTAACTTTTTGTTTATTCTTAATACACCATGAATTACATACTAGACTGCAAAGCGTTTATATAATCTATTTTTCATATAGTATTTATTAATTAATGTGTATTAACTAATTTCATGTTAAAAATATGATATTGAGAATTACATATTTCCATAAAATATTAATATTGTTTTCTTATAAATTACATTCAATCACTAACATTTTCTTTATCTAAATTTATAAATTTAAAAGTATTTTTCAATAATATTTCATTCAAAAGATATGAAAAATTAGATTGATTGTGAATATGCCATCTAGACAAAAGACTTTTTTTATGTATACTAAGAGTAGAGTTATATTAAATACCAAACTTTTCTTACATATCAAGGGACTCATCCCCACCATCCATCCAAAAAGAAATCAATGGTTGAGATTAAAAGCATTTAATATTTCACACATTTTTTATAATTTAAATATCTCTTAAACCGTTAATCGTTAAGCGAAAATAATTACACCATCGCGACGAGCATTTAATTATCTTTCTATAGACGGACACTTTGATATACTTTCGACAAAAATGTTTTTTTCGTTTTTTTTTCACGTTTTTTTTCGTGGCCGAAAAAATCATATGTGATATATCATATATGATACTACATATCACATATGATATATCATATATGATACTACATATCACATATGATATATCATATATGATATTACATATATATGGTATGTAATATCATATATGATATATCACATGTGATTTTTTCGGCCACGAAAAAAAGCGTGAAAAAAGCGGAAAAAAATTTGTCGAAAATATATCAAAATGCTCGTCGTAACGGTATATTTTTTTTGACTTAACGGTTAATGGTTTGAAAGATAATGATATTTGAAAAAAAATAATGAAAGTGGATTTTTTAAATTGTTGGGATTAATTTCATCCATTAGATCAAATAAAGATGGAGGGAAGATGGAGGGTGGCGATTAGTCCCTTGTTATGTAAAAAAAGTTTGGTCCTCAAATGATCTTAATCGTATACTAAAGTAAACTCTTGCCGTAAGGGGTTTCAAAGATACTTATTATTTTGTATAAAAAAAATTACAACTTATTTAATATTTAACTACTATTAATATTGGGTTCTATCTTTTATAATACCAACCATAAAAGTAACAAGTTATATATCCTCATTCATAAGAGTATAAGTTTTTGATACCAAAAGACATTAATACCCTTAAATCTATCACTAAAAGGTAAAAAAAGGAAAGTCAACATCAACACCTTTTTGGAGGACATTTTAGTCTTTTTAAGCAAAATGGTATCAATAACTTACACTCTTATGAATGAGGATATATAACTTATCAATTTTATGGTTTGGTATTAAAAAATTGATTCTCACATTAATATTTATCTATTTGCAAAATCTGAATGATAATTTTAAAAAATTAAGATCTTGTAATATTAATTTATTTATTCAATAAATTCACACTATTGATTAAAATTATTAACCAATCAAATATTTTAATATCTTGGTTATTCATTTTACAAAATCAAGCAGCTTAAATGATCATCTGTTTACCAAATACTTATACATGAATATATAAAACAATCATCTAGTTAAATAAACTATCACCTATATGCTAATCGTCAAACATGGTCATATCTTGCTTTGTATATATCATGGAACAACTTGTATTGTATAAAACCTAAAAAATAAAAGTAGAGATACTATTTAATATATACGATATGTATAAGAATGACAATATGTATGTCCTAATTTATTTACGGTATACATACATACTAAGGGGTTGTTTGGCAGTTGCTGAATGATTTAGTGCAGAATGGTTGAGAGGCAAGAATGGTTGAGAGGCTCTGTATGGTTGAGTGCAGAACGAAATTTGGTTGTTTGATAACTGTTCTGAATGGTAACTCTGAATAGTAACAAATTACTATTTTACCATTCTGTATAAAAGCGATGAAAAATCCCATTTTTCCTTCCCTTGCGTACCAAAATCTCTCATTTTTATAAATAAAAACCCTAATTTTTATAAGTAATTGTGTATAATATTTTTAAATTTAATTCATTTAAAATAATAATAATAATAATTATTATGATGTATAATATTTTTAAATTTAATTCATTTAAAATAGTAATAATAATTATTATTATTATGTATAATATTTTTAAATTTAATTCATTTGAAATAATAATAATAATAATAATAATGCATAATATTTTTTAATTTAATTCATTTAAAATAATAATAATAATAATAATAATAATCTATGGTATTTTTTAATTTAATTCATTTAGAAAATTATAATAATAATTATGTCTAATATTTTTTTATTTAAATTCATTTAAAAAATAATAATAATAATTATGAATAATAATTCTTAATTTAAGAAGAGGGGTAAATCTGGAAATTGTTTGCCTCTTAATGGTTGAGAGGGGGTATGGATGCTTAATGGTTAAGAGGATATTGTAACCATTAAGAGATCATATTTTTTTTGCCAAACAGTCCTGACCTCTTAGCGATTCAGAGGTAGGCTCTTAATGTAACCATTAAGAGGCAAACAAACAGCCCCTAAATTTTGGTTAAAAATAATATTCCCCCCATCCCATAAAAGCGTGTTCACTCTTTATTTGCACGAGTTTTAATAAACGTTAGGTAGTGGTAGATTTGAGTGGAGAAAATGTCTCACTTTTTGTTGTAATGGTATATTAATTATTGTTGTGATTAATTAGATGATAAAATATTTGGGTCATCCTTGATATTGTTGTAGATAAGGTGAAAATGTTGAGAAAAATATAAGGAGTATTTCTAAAAATGGAACTGGCGCACTCTTATGAGACGACAAAAATGACAAACTCTTGTGAGGCGGATAAAATAATACTCCGCCGTCCCAATTATACATGTCTGTATTCTTTTTTTGGATGTCCCAAATATATAGGCTTGTTGCTATAAATATCAATACTTTATTAGTGCATTTACTAATAAACCTCCATTTAATACTTTGATTTACTATAACATTAATTCATCACTAAAAATTAAAAAGGGGCATATTAGGAAGTTACTTCTATAATTTTCTTTTCCAATTCGTTTCTTAATCCTTGTGAAAATTCCAATCAGCCTATATAATTGGGACGGATGGAGAATTTTTACTTATATCTATCCTTAAAGGTGAAAATACCATCACCAAAAAAAAAAAACTTACCATCAACGGAGGTCTGTCGGCCGTCGGCGCGCAGGACGACAGGTGACCGCACACTAAAACTAAAAAAAAAAAACTATCCGATCAAAGAAGTTTATTGGCGGTAGGGTGGCATTTCGGAACCGAAAACCGAACTGAAAACCCGAAAAAAGAACCGAAAATCCAAAAAAAAATGAAAAAACGAAATTGAAGAAGATCGAACCAAACAATAGAAAAACATAACTGAACCGAACTGGTTTGGTTCGGTTCTCGGTTCGGGGTCGGACATAACCGAACCTGACCGAAATGGACCGAAGTCAAAGTAAACATACTAAAACGACGTCGTTTTTATAATTTTTGTGTGTTTGTGATTTTAATGTAATTAGTTTCTTTTTTAAGACCCCCACAGATCCAAGGAGGACCGATAATATGCTCATGTAATTTGTGATTCACCTAATTTAGGTTGAGAAAATGAGTTACTGTGATTTGCGATTGTTATATGTTTTTGAGATATTTGCAAATTGCTATGCAACTCAAGCTTTTATCTTAAGCATATATATGGCTCTTGTTGGCTTATTGTGATGTATAACTTATTATATTGTTTATAATATTTGAATTTATATTGTGAAGAACCGAAAAAATATCAAACCAAATCGAAACCGGACTCAATATTTATAAAATCGAATTTAACTGAACCGAACATCAAAATAAATCGAACCAAATCGAAACTGAATATTTGGTTCAGTTCTCAACTTCGGTCAAAAATCGAACCGAATGGAACCGAGCCCACCCCTAGTTGGCGGCCCCTCGGAAAGTAGACAGACAAACCGGCGTTAAAAATGAAAAAATTGGTCGGTGCATAGCGCCCCGCTGGAAAACAAGACGACATACCGACCACAACAACAAAAAAAAAAACTGGCCGACATGCGAATGTGAGCCGGCGGCAGCCTCACTGAAAAATAGGTCGGCCACAAAGAAATAGAAAAAATATTGGCACTCACCGGTTACTGGAGAGTTGCCAGCGACGACCGTGCAAAAAAAAAAAACTAACTAACCCGCTGCCTGAGTTTTGCCCTTCGGAGCCAACATATTTTTGTTTCTAACAAGATATTTGAGTAATTTAATTATTTTAATCCAATTATGACAACACCATTATGACACGAATTATCTGTAGTCTATAATATAAATACAATGTTAATTTTTAGTTGTGATCGTAGTGTGCACTTGAGAAGACCACTTTAATAAAATATTAAAACTTCATAAATACTCATAAACCTTCTAAAAAACCTTAAAATATTAAATTGATTAAAGGGACAAATAATATTCTGTTTCTTTTCTTGCCGACGGGGTTCCTCGACGGGTCGCAATCACCCTTTTTTTTTTCAATGGCAACGACTGGCCTGCGTGATGGTGAGACTGTCGCCACCGGGAGACCTTGACCAATTTATTATCTTTTCGGACCGTCTACCTGCCCGCAAGCTGGTTGAGACGGCTATTATGGATAAGTTTTTAAAATCAATATATTTTTTTAACAAGATAATTTAATAATTTAATTATTCAGTATGCCATCTATTCATACGCTTGAGTCATCTCTAAGTAATTGTTCCATAAAAGTACCCAAACGAGCCCTTAATGTATATTTAGTATATATATAGATGACGAGAGGAAGGTAAGACTTTATTTATTTATTTTTTGATACATAGGTGATCCATACTTCCTATGACTAATCCTATGAGAAACAGCTTCGGTCCCTCAAAACAGCTTCCAGTTAAACTGCGAGATAACATTCCTGACTAAATATACTCCAATTTAGATAACATTCTTGATCAAAGAGTTATACCCGAGTGATTGGTCGATGGGGTACGAGTTTTTTTTTAGGTTGTTGGAAGGAACCAGGAAAAACCGAAAAAGAAAGGGAGTAAAAGTCACCACATCGCAGGCAGAAATCGTCTTTGATTTTTAAAATTTACTATAAAGCCATTCTAGTAGGGTTTGCTTTTCTTTTTAATTTTCGCTTTTCTTTTATATTTACATATATATTCCCTCCGTCCCAACATCTTGAGCATTTGTTTTTCGGCACGGGATTTAAGAAAAGCTGAAAAGTAGTGTATAAAGTGATGGTATGGATATATATTATTTAAAGTTGTGAGAGATAAAGATGTGTTAAAAAGAAAATGACCAAGTATCTTGGGACGGTCCAAAAAAGAATATAAACCAAGATCGATGGGACGAAGGAGTACAATTTTACATTATTTTATTATCATCATCATCACTCATCACTGATCTCTCCTCATATTCTCCATAAAATTTCGCTCTCGATTTTCTTGTTTTTCGGCTAGTCTGCTTCTCATCTCTCGCAAAACCGCCGAGTTTCAATTGGTAGTAATCTTTGCCTCTGTATCGTTTATTTATTGAATTAGGCTTTGTGGTTCACTTTAAATTGACAAAGATTCGTTTTTTATTTTGTTCGGTTCCATAAGGTAGGGGTTTTTGGAGGTGCTGATCGGGAAATGATAGGAACGTATGGATCCGTTGGGAGCCTGATCGCCGATTGATCGGCGAGTTGGCTTGACGGTTTTGTGGAGTTCTTGTATGGAAACTCGGAGCCGGAAGCGGGCGGAGGCATCCACCTCATCGGCGTTATCTGGCCCAACCACACGCGCCACCAAACGCGCTCGCACCTCAGCCACCTCCTCAGCTAGCAACCCTTCGATCTCGACTCAGTCTCGCTCGGTAGCTCGATCCACTTACATGGACCCCAATTTGGAATCCTCAACTGCCTCTGGTTCCACCACCCGCAGCCGCCGTGGCAAAAACCCTAGCATCAATCAGTATTGGGAAAACAATAACAATAAAGACGGTACTAATGCTGATAAGGGTAAAGAGAAAGAGCCCGAGATCAGGCACAGAGAAACAGAGAGGAATTTAGGGCTGAACATCGATTCTCACGACGGAGATGACGATGATAATGACAGCGAAGGTGGAGTCGGGATGTTACACCATAATTTGACTTCTGCTAGTAGTGCTCTTCAGGGTTTGTTAAGAAAGTTGGGTGCAGGACTGGATGATTTGCTCCCGAGCTCGGCCATAGGTGCCTCGTCTTCTCATCAGAGTGGACGGCTGAAAAAGATTTTGTCTGGGTTGAGAGCTGATGGAGAGGAAGGGAAGCAAGTAGAGGCCCTGACTCAGCTTTGTGATATGCTTTCGATTGGGACGGAGGACTCTTTGAGTACTTTTTCGGTCGATACTTTTGTTCCGGTTCTGGTGGGATTACTTAATCATGAGAGTAATCCCGATATTATGCTTTTGGCTGCTAGGGCACTGACACACCTGGTTGACGTGTTGCCCTCATCTTGTGCTTCAGTGGTGCATTATGGCGCTGTCTCTTGCTTTGTTGCTAGGCTGCTGACTATTGAGTACATGGACTTGGCTGAACAGGTGATCTTGATTATTAATGTTGGTTTAAGAATGTGCTGGGAATTTATTAGTGCAGCTGGCAATTTTCTGCATTTGTCATTTTAATTAATCAATCCATTTTTTAATTGGGAGTTCTGATTGTGATTTGGTTTGTACAGTCTCTGCAAGCCCTGAAAAAGATATCTCAGGAACATCCGACTGCATGCTTGAGGGCTGGTGCACTTATGGCTGTGCTTTCCTATCTGGACTTCTTCTCTACTGGTGTCCAGGTGTGTCGAAGTGGATGGTTGTATAGTTAATCTCCATCTTTGAATACCATTTTCTATCGGGAATTGTATATTCACCTTATGTAGTATTTTAGAGGATTTAATTTCGTTTTAATGATCTGTCAGAGAGTGGCCTTAGCGACCGCTGCAAACATGTGCAAGAAACTACCTTCAGATTCAGCTGACTTCGTTATGGAAGCTGTTCCTTTGTTGACAAATCTTCTACAATATCACGATGCCAAGGTTAGTTAACATACTACCCGCTCCGTTCCACTTGAAGATGGTAATTCGAATACATGATTTTGTCCCAGGTACTTTCAAAATAAAACCTTGACATCTAATTAAAATTTATATAATATTCCTTAAAATTAATGTTTTTCGTTATATGTGTTTTCTTAAAATGAGTGAGAATAGATGGTTTAAAACGAGTTGTACCTTCGTTAAACTGACTAAACTTAAAAAGTCCTACCTTAACCAAATGACCCTCTTCAAGTGGGATGGAGGGAGTAGCATTTTAGTTATGACACCCGCTAAGGTAGATTCACTGTTTGGCTCCGCTTCTGAATTCTCTACTAATTTTCTTTGTGTGATCCATCATAGGTTTTAGAATCTACATCTATTTGCCTGACACGGATTGCTGAGGCCTTTGCTTCATCGCCAGAGAAACTCGATGAACTCTGCAACCATGGTCTTGTTGCACAAGCTGCTGCTCTTATTTCCCCGACCAATTCTGGAGGCGGCCAGGCTTCCCTTAGCACTTCTACGTACACTGTAAAACTCTAATCACAAAATCTGGTTCATTAGTTGTGTGGGCGCCACAATATGACTATAATTTCACGCAGGGTTTGATTCGGCTTCTTTCCACATGTGCAAGCGGTTCCCCTTTAGGGACAAAGTCTCTACTGCTTCTTGGAATCAGCGGAACTCTGAAAGAAATCTTACAAGGTTCTGGCCTTGTTTCAAGCATGTCTGTTTCACCTGCTTTAAATAGACCCCCAGAGCAGGTATGAGTCATTTCCTTGCTTAGCTAGCCCCTTAAGTCTTACCTACTTCTTCCAGGCTTTGCTTCACTAAATAGAATTTACCTGCCATTTATTTTCACTTCACCTAAATGTTGTTCACTTTATTTTTTTCAAATTTCTGTTAGGTGGTAAAATTATTTTTTGGCCTTCTACCACTGGTTCTGTGTGAGAAAAATTCCTAGCTCCGGCAACAGTTACGATTTACTTAGTGTTGTTTTGGCTGATACTTAAGTCCTTGTTATCCTTTATGCTATCCCTAGGTTTTTGAGATTGTGAACCTGGCAAATGAGCTTCTTCCACCCCTTCCTCAAGGAACTATCTCTCTTCCAGCCAGCAGTAGTTTGTGTATGAATGGCTCTCTTCCTAAGAAGGTCATTACAGGCAGCTCTGTCAAACAGGAAGGTCTAAACGGGAATATGGAAGAGATATTAACTCGTGAGAAACTGTTGAGTGATCAGCCTGAACTTCTACAGCAATTCGGGGTGGATCTCCTTCCTGTTCTGGTCCAAGTAAGTATCTGAATGGCTCTGCATATTTATTTACTTTATAATAGAGTAATAATTTTCTTTGATGTTTGCATGCAGATCTATGGTTCCAGCGTGAATGGTCCTGTACGCCACAAATGTCTTTCAGCTATAGGAAAGCTCATGTACTTCAGCTCTTCAGAAATGATCCAATCTTTGTTGAGTGTCACAAACATCTCAAGGTGATTTGGCTTAACTACACTTCATTTTGCAACATTGTGTTTTTGACTGTTCAGGAAAGCCTCACTTACTCTGTTTTGGTTATATAGTTTCTTAGCTGGTGTTTTAGCTTGGAAAGATCCACAAGTTCTTGTGCCTGCCCTTCAAATAGCAGAAATTTTGATGAGAAAACTTCCTGATACTTTCTCTGTGATGTTCGTAAAGGAAGGTGTTGTTCATGCTGTGGATACCCTGATACTGACTGGATCGTCTAGTAGTTCGCAACCATCTCCCAGCGAGAAGGACAATGATTCTATCCCTGGGTCATCACGTTCTAGACGGAATAGACGACGAGGTTTTAATTCTGGCTCTGATGCAAATCCTGATGATAAAAACACGGTACCAAGCATTGGTTCACAGCCAAATTCAGTTGAAATACCATCAGCCAATTTTAGTATTCGTGCCACTGTTAGTGCATGTGCAAAAACGTTCAAGGATAAATATTTCCCTCCGGGTCCAGAGGGGAGTGAAAGTGTGGTTACAGATGATCTAATCCGCTTAAAGAATCTTTGCACGAAGTTGAATGTTGGAATCGATGAGCAGAAAAGTAAATTAAAAGGAAAATCAAAAGCTTCTGGTCCCCTACTCGGTGATATTTCTGCTAGTAAAGAAGAACACTTGGTTGAGGTAATAACTGAGATGCTTCGGGAACTTAGCAGAGAGGACGGGGTGTCGACTTTCGAATTTATTGGTAGTGGAGCTGTTGCCTCTTTGCTTAACTACTTCACTTGTGGTTATTTCTCCAAGGAGAGAATTTCGGAAATTAATCAGCCTAAACTTCGACAGCTAGCCATCAGAAGATATAGATCTTTCGTCTCTGTAGCTCTTCCTTCAAGTGTTGACGAAGGTATTTTAGTTCCCATGAGCCTTTTGGTTCAGAAACTTCAGAATGCTTTGTCCTCCTTAGAGCGCTTCCCTGTTGTTCTAAGCCATGCATCAAGGCCGTCTAGTGCGAATGGTCGACTTTCTTCTAGTCTAAGTGCTCTGTCTCAGCCATTCAAGCTGCGCCTTTGCCGAGCACAGGGAGAAAAATCTCTCCGCGACTACTCTTCAAATGTTGTGTTGATTGATCCATTGTCAAGTTTAACTGCTGTTGAGGATTTCCTTTGGCCCAGGATCCAACGAGGCGAGTCTGGTCAAATTCCTCCAGTACCTGCTGGGAACTCTGAGGCGGGGACCACTGCTGCTGTAGGGACTGGCATTACTTCTTCGCCATCTGCATCGATTCCTACTGCTACTAGACGCCATTCAACTCGTTCCAGATCTTCAATTAATATAGGTGATACAACTAGAAAAGATTCATTATTGGAGAAAAGTCCGAGATCGTCTAAAGCCAAGGGAAAAGCAGTTTTGAAGCCTAAACTAGAGGAGGGCAGGGGCCCCCAGACCAGAAATGCTTCCCGCAGAAGAGCAGCACTGGATAAAGACAGTGAAATGAAGCCAGTGGAAGGGGACACTAGCTCTGAGGTATTTTTTTTCGTTTTGATTTACCAAGGAATTTGCCAGTTGAAAGGCTGGTTTGGCTGCATCCTCTTTTGTAGTTTTCTGGCTCTTGGTCAACCTTGTGCTTTGCATTGATAGATGGGCCAATAAGAAACTGTTCTCATTTTTTTCTCCTCATAATTTGTACATGTGCCTCAGGCAGGCATCTTGTAAAAAATGTAAAATTTTGTATGTTATTCCAGATTAATGATATATATAGCTTGCTCGTCTCTCTCTCTCTCTCAAAATGCTTTATGCTTCGTATTATGAATTTCTATTGCTGCTCAAGTCATGGATACCTTTTATTTTGCTTGTAATTTCTCATGAGTGCTTTTTGTCTCTACATTGCAGGATGACGGGTTGGATATTTCACCTGTAGAAATTGATGAGGCTTTGGTGATTGAAGATGATGATGTTTCTGATGACGACGATGATGATAACAATGATGATGTATGTTGTCTTATTATCTGTTATCACATGTTTTGAATTGTATTGTCTTTTTGGTGTTTGAGGTTGGTTTTATTTTTGTCCTGTATCAGAGGAGTCGCTGGAATATAACAACTCATTTTTTGTTTGATAAAAATTGAGGGTTGTCATGTTCAGTAAACTGTAATACACTACCCATTCGCCAACTCAGCTGTTAATTTACATTATCGACAGGTCCTAGGAGACGATATACATCCCTTTTGCATGCCAGACAAAGTGCACGACGTTAAATTGGGCGACTCTGTTGAAGAAAGTCCTATCCCCGCCTCGGCTGAAGGACATAACAACCCTAGATGTTCTAGCAGTAGAGGCTCTGCCGAGTTTCGTACTGGTGGTGGTTCTTATGGCTCAAGAGGTGCAATGTCCTTTGCAGCTGCTGCTATGGCTGGACTTGCATCCGGTAATAACAGAGGTCTAAGAGGTGGCCGAGATCGGAGGGGCCACCCCTTATTTGGCTCGAAAGACTCACCAAGACTGATATTCACTGCAGGTGGAAGGCAGCTTAATAAACACTTGAGTATTTATCAGGCAATTCAACGGCAGCTTGTTTCTGACGAGGATGATGGTGATGATAGATTTGCTGGCAGTGATCTCGTATCTAGCGATGGAAGTAGGCTTTGGACTGATATCTACACGATAATGTATCAGAAGGCAGATGGTCAAGCCGAGGGGTCTTCACTTGGGACTGGTAGCTCGACGACTCTATCCAAGTCCACGGAGGCTAATTCTAAGAGTGATTCCGGCTCCGAAACATTTCCACACCACATATCACTGTTGGATAGCATTCTGCGAGGAGTACTTCCTTGTGATTTGGAAAGAAGTAATCCCACCTACAGCATATTAGCATTACTACGCGTGCTGGATGGGTTGAATCAGCTGGCGCCGCGTTTGAGAGCCCAGCAAATGATCGACATGTTCTCCGAGGGAAAGGTTTTGGCTCTGAATGAAATCAGCAGTTCCGGAGTCAAAGTTCCTATAGATGATTTTATCAACGGAAAGCTTACACCAAAACTCGCTCGACAAATCCAAGATGCTCTTGCGCTTTGCAGTGGGTCTTTACCGTCTTGGTGCTACCAGCTGACAAAAGCTTGCCCATTTTTGTTTCCTTTTGAAACCCGCCGTCAGTATTTTTATTCTACGGCTTTTGGATTGTCTCGTGCATTGTATCGTCTCCAGCAGCAGCAAGGTGCCGACGGTCATGGATCTGCGGGTGAGAGAGAGGTGAGGGTCGGGAGATTACATAGACAGAAAGTCCGTGTTTCTAGGAGTCGGATACTAGACTCTGCCGCGAAAGTTATGGAAATGTATTCCAGTCAGAAAGCTGTTCTTGAAGTTGAGTATTTTGGTGAGGTCGGGACAGGGTTGGGGCCGACTCTGGAGTTTTACACTCTTTTAAGTCACGAGCTTCAGAAAGATGGACTAGGAATGTGGAGGTCGGGTGGAGCCCCGATGGAATCCCCGATGGAATTCAATGTTGAACAATCGGGCGATAAAGATGGCATTATTCACGTGCCTCTTGGGCTGTTTCCTCGTGCTTGGCCACCGAATACTGATAGTTCTGATTGCGGTAAATTTACCAAAGTTATTGAGTATTACCGATTGCTTGGGCGAGTTATGGCTAAAGCTCTCCAGGATGGAAGGCTCCTGGATTTGCCGCTTTCGGCTGCCTTTTATAGGCTTGTCCTTGGTCAAGTAAGCGCACTACAATGTTGTTTGTTTAAATATAAGATGTTAGGATAACTACCAAAACTACCCCAGCAGGTTTGGTGTAATCACAAAAAGCCCCAGTTGTTATCAATAGGTTATTTGGAATTTTGAAAAACTGCTCTTTTTTTTTGTAATTTTCCTAAACTTTGGGGTAATTTTTGTAATTTACCCCAAGACATGTGTATTAGGAAGATTTATAGACCAGTTTTTTATTTGTAGATTTTTTAAAGTGTTCATAATATGTTTGTTGTGCAGGAGCTGGATTTGCATGATATTGTTTCTTTCGATTTGGAACTTGGGACCACACTGCAAGAACTGCAAGCACTTGTATACCGGAAGCAATATCTGGAATCCACGGGAAGTTACAAACCAGAGGAGTTGTGTTTCCGTGGAGCGTCAATTGAAGATCTTTGTCTAGATTTCTCCCTTCCAGGCTACCCTGAATATATTTTGAGACCGGGCGGTGAAAACGTATGCTATATATCATCACCGTGTTCCTTTTTGTTGGTATCCGATTTTCTCTTTAGTTGCTCACTACTGTTTTTCGCTCTTCTGAATTTTTTTACAGGTGGATATGTGTAATTTGGGGGATTATGTTTCCCTTGTCGTTGACGCTACGGTAGGGGCCGGGATCGCGCGGCAGATTGAAGCGTTTAGATCTGGATTTAATCAGGTCTGGTCTTTTGCTTTGATTTTCATCTGCTTCTAATGTCCAATACGCCCCTTCATGTTCCCGGGACGCAGTAATTGATAGATTATTTTCTAGATGTTCCCAAATACTCCCTCCGTCCACGAAATATGTTAATTTAATTCCATTTCGGAATGTCCACGAAAAATGTTCTCTTTCTATTTTTGGATATGGCCCCCACATAAATCTCATAACTTTTATGCCAAATCTCTCCATTTAATTACAAAAAAATACCACCCATGGCCCACATTTTCCATCTCACAACCCATTAATCTATTCATTTATAATGTGGCCCCCCCTCTCCACTTGCTTTAAACTCATTACAATTTATTAAAACCCGTGCCACTAAAGTCTAGAAACGTATTTCGTGGATGGAGGGGGTAATATTGTTTCTCTCACTGAACTATTATCGATATTAGAATGTTCCCAGATGAATACCTTGTTGCCTTGTTTTGCCTTTTGTGTTATTTGCTGTGCACAAATGGACATTAATCTCTGACCGGCTTATAAAATGGTGCTGTTAGTCTTTATTGCTTCGACACAAGCACAGAACGAGAGGGCTGGAGGGAGGGAGGGATCTTCATAAAGTCATATCTCTGGGATTACAAAAACTATTCCTGAGAGCACCACATAGGCAAAATAGATTTTAAATTGATTTTTTCTTCTCCAGTGACAATTCTCAGACTCTAAAATGTTGAGTTGGTAGAGACATTGTGAAATGGAATGTCTCACCGTAGACAATGTGAATTAAAATGTGAAGACAAAGTCTATTTTTATTAACCATTGGAGTAGATAATTTGAAAGTGGATTCAAGCAAGCAACATCATCTTCACGTCCATTTATTTTAATTCCATGACATACTTATTTCCACTAACCATTAGAGATGCTCTACATGGAGGTTAGACTTAAATAGAGGTCTAAATGAGAAGCATTTTTTTTTTTTTCAAATTTTGAAGTGCATATATTCATGCAAAATACGTAAAGGTAACAGTTTAATTACGAAATACATGTATTTGGGAGAATTTTAACAAACATAATACATATATACGCGCACTTAAAGTGCATGCACATACATGGTCAAATTGAGACATTTAACTCATGCACCCAAGGGGATGTGGTTACAAACCAAAAGATCAAGTCATTGTCACAGATATATATACTCCCTCCGTTTTTTTACATATGGCATGTTACTTTTGGGCACGGAAAATAAGATCCTCTCTATTTAGTGCTAAGATGCCTTGAAGCTCGAACTGAGTTTCAGGAACCATGGAATCGTCATGAAGCCAAACCTCAGATTCCAGGAGGGCTTTTAAACCCATCTCAGAATCACCCACATCGGAGTTGGGAAGAACAGAATCGGGGGCAATTTTGTCCAAATCGAACTCAACAAACCCATATTCCTCAGAGAGAGAAAAAGAAATAGGGGTATCGAGTTCCGAGATAGAATCGCCCGAGAGAGGGGCATTCAGCGCCAAATAGCAGTCGGAGATGTAAGATCTCATGGCCGCTGTCACCCAATCGACATCTTGGAGGGGTTTTTTACAGAGAGAAAGTAGAATCTCAGATTCATGAGTTGAATCATCATTGGGATCGGAAAAACAGGGGGGAAAAGGGGTTTCAACGGCGGTGATGGGAGGAGACATAGCGGAGAGCATCAGGTTGCAGGTGGAGTTTAGGGTTTCCGATTTGGAGTGAATCGGATTTTCAGAGAGAGAATGTCAAGGAGAGAGCACAAGCGGCGCAGAGTAGGCGAAATGATTAGGGTTTTCTCCTTAACCCTAATCTGTAATAAGGGCTACTAATTGGCCTTAATCATTTCCTTATTGCGTATGGGCCATTTGTAAAAAAACGACCCAATAAGGAAAGCCTGCCATATGTAAAAAATGGAGGGAGTATTATTTATTCCTAAAGAGAGGTGTATTTCTATAAATTGGGTCCTGAAAAAAACATGAATTATGACAATGTAGAGTTTATTCCTATTTTAATCTGGTTCCAAGTTGGGGGCATGAGTTTTTATTCCTAAATAGAGTATGACTCACTTTATAGAGGTTTTCCTCGATGTGTGCCTTATCAGGGTAGAAATGATTTCTATAAATTTATGATCCTCAGGTGTTTGACATTGCAACTCTACAAATATTCTCCCACAATGAGTTGGACTATCTACTGTGTGGTCGCAGAGAGCTGTGGAAGGTAATGTTTCTTTTTCTGTAATATCCCATAATAACTCGAATTCCTGCATTTTTTCCTCAGTTTGACTTTTTTCTTTTTTTGGTCAACATGCAGGCTGATTCGCTGGCAGATCACATCAAGTTCGATCATGGATATACTTCCAAGAGTCCTGCTATTGTCAACGTATGTTCACTTCGCATAATCGAAACACACATCAACAAAAAAGTTGGAACTTTTTCGCACATTCACTACACACGTTTCACTACAATTATATATTTTATAGTTTTCTAATATTTATTAAATAAAAACCGAGGAAGTTCTTCAAAAAATTGTAATGGATTTGACTTTTTTCACAAATCACATAATTTTCTAGTATTTATTAAATAAAAGTTGAGAAGATCTTTAAAAATTTGTAATGGTTTCGACATTGTTTACTAATCGAGATTACAGCAAAAAACAGCAGATGTCGATGAATGTTTTCCTATGGACTGCAATCAACGTTCTCAACATAATACTTATTTACGTTATCTGCCTTATTTATCGTGTGATCAGTTTCTTGAGATTATGGGCGAATTCAGCCCAGAGCAGCAACGTGCTTTCTGTCAGTTTGTTACTGGGGCTCCTCGGCTTCCACCAGGTGGTCTGGCTGTGCTCAATCCCAAGCTGACAATCGTTAGAAAGGTATGCTGCCGACAAACAAGGTGTTGAGATTTTCGTTCATTGATACTCTTATCCAGCTTTTGCTAATGCACTTCCGTTTTGTAACAGCTGTCTGCCAATACGATCAGCACAGCAAATAACAGTGTTGGTCCGTCAGAATCTGCCGATGATGACTTGCCTAGTGTGATGACATGTGCAAATTACTTGAAGCTTCCACCATATTCCTCCAAGGTATTAAATTTAATTTGGTCGGTTGTGGGAAAATACTATTGAGGTCTTGGAATTTCATTTTCTTAACATTTTTCTGCTAACCGGTGTTTCTTTTTAATGTCGGGAACTGATTCTGGTTTTTGTCTCTAGGAAATTATGTACAAGAAACTGCTCTATGCCATCAGTGAAGGACAAGGATCTTTTGATTTGTCGTGAAGTCGTCGAGCTCCTTTTTTTGTTTTAATTTAAAGATGACCGACTAGGATGCCGTATGGAAATGATGGTTCGGAGTAGCAATTTGTATCTTAATAAAGGGAAGACCCCCTAGTGCGCTTTTATTTACCCTGACATAGTCAAGGTCAGTTATTTATGTAACAGTTAAAAATTTGTACTCTTCATTTACTTTTTTTTTTCTGGTTGGGGGGTGGGGTGGGGGGTGGGGTGGGGGGTGGGGCTGAAGAATATTTAGCCATATACTATTCAAGCATTACATTTTCCATGTATATATATAATCATAAATTCTGGAATTTATCGCTTACTTTGATCGTCTTCTTTCTTTTCATTTTTTTTCTCTTTCATGCTTTTAATATTAGAATCACATTCTCCCTATGAATGCTATGTTTGATCTGACGTATAAATCGAGTTACTGAATGTTTGCTTGGGGGAGAACCGGCAGAGGTGGGGCTTTATTTACAAATAGTTATGAAATACGTCTCCGGTAGAAATCAAATACTCTTTCGAGCTACGGCACGTGCTAACATTTATGTGTTTGCGTTTTCCTTCTAATGTTTGCCTTTTGGGATTGTATCGGTTTAGATATCTATGTCGAACCACAATATTACACTAGAATCCTGATGGGGTTTGTAAGGTAATTTCGGATTTTGTCCAAAATGCATCAAATATATTTAAAAAGTAATATAAATATATTTTAGGATGAATCTGTAATTTCATGTATATATTTTTAACCGTAAGTCCTGTCTGTATTCCTTCTTCTAGGCTATGACCATCACCTTCAAAATTGTTCCTGTAACTAAACACTATCTTTGCTATCACTTCATCAACCTTATGAACATCCCTATTCAGGTCTAGATCAAAGTTTTTAAATTTTCTGTTCAAAGTTCAAACAGGTTAAAAAAACGGTTTGGCCGGTTAACCGAATCGGAACCGAATTAGTTCGGTGCGGTTCCGACTAACCGAATATATAAAACGGTTCGGTTTGCAGTTCCAACTTTGGGGCTAAAATGAGTTCCAACTTTGGGGCTAAAATGATTCCGGTTAACTGATTTTTTTGGTCCGGTTAACCGGTACTGAACTGTTCGACAAACCTAGTTCTGTGTGTGGGGGTGGTGGGGTGCACTTACTGTCCTACATGGCACATTGGTGGCAGACACGCAATTCTATATTAAAATACAGACTTGGGACCACAAATGCAATTAATAGAAATTTAAGGATCAATTTGGGAGAATTCCAAAATACTTCTATATTTTGCGTGATTCCGAACTTGTGTTAGTGGCCAAAAAGAAGCCCATCTCGCAATAGTCGATAGAGGTGGCCAAAAAAATCAGAACCGGAAACCGAACCGTGAAACCGAACCGTATAGGACGGTTCTGGAACCGGAACCGTGTTAGACGGTTCCGGTTCCAGAAAATGTAACCGGCGATTCCCGGTTCGGAACCGTAACCGAACCGTGGAACCGTGAACCGTGCCGGTTCACACGGTTCCGGAACCGGGAACCGTTGAAAAAAAGGAACCGGCCGTGTATCAAGGTAGAAATTCTGAACTATTTTGTTGCAACAAGTTTGAAGTTTGAAGTTCCCTTTTTACAATGCCGCAAAATCTGCTTCCAAGTTGGAAGTTCCAACTTTACAGATTTGTTTTTTATTTTTTGAAACCACTTTATTATTAGTAATTAGGATTATCATTAGTAATTTTTGAAATTTAATGTATTTTTTAAAAGAGTTTAATACTCTTTCATGGGTTTTCTTTTCGGTTCTTTCCCATGACGCCTTTATTGAACCGACATGACTTAGTTATAAATACCATAAACTATTATCTAAGGAATAATAAGAAATAGTTGCCTAATCTCTTCTATTTCTTTTCGGTTCTTTTTCAAAATTGTTTCTTTTATTTTATATTAAATATTTCATTATAAAAACAATTAAAGTGAAGTAAAAAAAAAAAAAAAAGGGGGTTCGGACGGTTCGAATCGGGAACCGCCGGTTCAGAACCGGAACGGGAACCGCCGGTTCCCGATTCGAACAGAAACCGTAGCACTAAGTTACCGGTTCGGTTCCGGTTCCCATTTCCGAAACCGTGGCCACCTCTAATAGTCGAGGGGAAGCAAAATCCTCATGAAGAAACATTCTTTACACCGATTTGTCCTACTCCATACATCCGTGAATTAAATTCTCGATTTTCTTTTAATTTTTGTCCGTGAATCAAATTTCTGTTTTACTTTTTGTACCACCATACCCTCTCTTTTTACACAAATTTACCACCAAATGCCGTTGGTGGACCCACTCAATACAACTTTATCCCACTAAAAACAAATTTATTCCACTTTATTACTATACATTCCCTCAAACTTTTACCCTACATTATTTCACTTTATCACTTTTCTTAATCAATGTGCTAGTGTCACTTCGGGAATTTGATTCCCGGACAAAGTGAATATTAAGTAAAACAATTAAATCTCTCAAAGAATAAAATTCATTTTTCTCAATAGATGTCAGCCGAATATTTAATAATTACATTTTTCTTGACTTATTTGTCCTGAAAGAAGTACTCCCTCCGTCCTGCCTAAAGATTTACATTTCTATCAAAAAGTAGTCCATTTAGTAAGTTTACATATATCACTTTTTACAATCAAATCAAACAATCACTTTTTACTTTTTAATCTCCACCACTCATTCATCATCAATACTTTTTACTTTTTAATCTCCACCATACATTTAACTATCATTACTTATATCAATCATTACCTAAAATACACCAAATATACACCATCTGTCAACCTTTGGCTGGGACAGGGGGAGTACTAACTAACGATCATGTAATTGTAATTGAATTCCAAGCCGCAGGAGTAATATCAGTGGTGGCGGCGGCATCAGAGATGCTGAGCAGATTGTCCGACAAGCATCGAGTTCTCCGGCGAGGCAAAATGGGGGCATTTCAACCATAAGAGGATCCAACACTAAATTTTTACTGGCGAACACAACGGGTATGGTGTTGAGGAATTGTAAATTGTGCCCCACATATCTCCTCGAAAAATAATATAAAAAATATCAGATTAAAATCTTGTCTTGTGTTTTTCTGAAAAATATGTTTAAATGTTATTTTTATTAACAAACGTAAATTTGAATCTCTGCTCTTCCTCCCAACTCTTTACTTAAAGAGGAACTTGTTAGCTTCTGAAATCATTTATTTAATTTTTTTTATTTTTTATTTTCAGATTTTCATTTTCTCTTAGGCTACGTTCTGTTCGTATTTTATTTTGTATTTTTATTTTGAAAAATATTTTGTATTTTCTTTTTTTATTTTTGTTTTCAAAATTGTTGAAAAATATTTTTTTGTAATATTAATATTAAATTCATAAATCTTTATTTTAAACTTAGTTTCAAATTAGGATAATCCAGAAAAAAAACTCAAAATGCATTTTGAGCATTTTGAAGTTTTTTGTTGAAATACACACAAAACGCTCAAAACGAGGTTTTGAGCATTTTGCGTTTTGTGTACGAATATTTTTTCATTTTCCAAAATGCATTTTCGAAAATGATAAAAAGAACACATTTTTAGTGTTTTCGAAAATAAAAACAGAAAATGACCTCAAACCAGTAAAGAGAACACACCCTTAGGGTGCGTTCTGTTTGTATTTCATTTTGTATTTTCATTTTGAAAAATGTTTTGTATTTTTCTGTTTTTATTTTTGTTTTCAAAATTCTTTGAAACGCAGCGTTAAATTTATTTTGCAAAATATTTTTTTTGTAATATTAATATTAAATTCATAAATCTTTATTTAAGACTTAGTTTCAAATTAGGATAATCCAAAAAAAATAAAAAACTCAAAATGTATTTTGAGCATTTTGAAGATTTTTTGTTGAAATATACAAAAAACGCTCAAAACAAGGTTTTGGGTGTTTTGCATTTTGTGTACAAATATTTTTTTTGTTTTCCAAAATGTATTTTCGAAAATGATAAAAAGAACACGTTTTTAGTATTTTCGAAAATAAAAACAGAAAATGACGAGAACCGGGCATTAGTGTTTTATAATTTCCAACCATCTATTTTCAGAGAATCTTTTTCTCTGGCTGCTGAAACTCAATCGGAAGACAAATACATAATTTCGGAATTTTCCCGAATTCTTCCCTAAATTTATAGAAATTGTATTGGTGACCCCAAATTTATATTTAATTAAGAACTACGTGGCTTCCTCCTATGCGCCATGTACGTGCTGGCACCGAAAACGCCGGGACTGAAAGAGAGACGATTATATATTATCCGGGAAAAATCATTGATATCGCTTGTGTTTCGCCATCTGCGGATGTCTGTGTGTTTTGTAAATTGCATGGTGTCATCTCTTGTTCTTTATAACCACGCAAGTCTTAAACCGCCCAACATAATGGAGAGTGTTCTTCACTCGCGATGTTCACTATGGAAGTAAATTTCGGTATTTTTATGGTGGATTGGACCAAAATACTCTAAGTAGTGAAATAAATAGCATCTTTTAATCTCAAGTATCTCTTTTGCATATAAATATATTCTTTTTAAATGTTCAAAATATGATAATTTTTATCATTGTAATTTAATATTTCAACGAAAGACATTGAAAACAATATCAATACATTTCTTTACCATTTTAGAAGTTTAAATTTTTACCATAATACATATAATAAATAGAAAAATTCATAAGAAGACAAAGTTTAATATAAAATAAAATTTGTTTTATTTTCATGTAATTTTAAACTTTTGAGCGATTTCTTATAAACTTTTGAGCCGATTTTCACCATAATTTTTCTATATTAAAAAAAATTATAAAATAGTGTTCCTATATTCATAAGAATACAAAGTTTCCTATATTTTAATATAAAATTCTATAAAATAAAATTTGTAATTATAAAATAGTATCTTTTGATTTTTAAAATTTGTCTTTGCAAGTTCCTCTGTCTTAAATTGTTTTTTGAGTTTAATACATTTTTTATTATTTTCACCATACACTAGTTTAATATTATATTTTATATTAAACTTTATCTTCTTATGAATTTACCTATTTATTATATGTATTATGGTGAAAATTTAAACTTCTCGAAATGGTAAAGAAAGGTATTGATATTATTTTCAGTGTTGTGCTGGTTGAAATATTAAATTACAATGATAAAAAATTATCATGTTTTTGAACATTTAAAAAGAATATATTTTTATGCACAACCTGAAGAGATACTTAGGAGATTAAAAGAGGTTATATATTTCACTGCTTAGAGGGTATTTTGGTCAATTCAGTCATAAAAATACCTAAATTTACTCTCATAGTCGCACACCAGGCGAGTGAAGAACACTCTCTGTTATGTTGCACGGTTTGGCACTTCCGTGCATGGTTATAAAGAACACGAGGTACATCTGTGCAATTTATAAAACACATGGTACATCCGTGTAGATTTATGAGAACACGGGGTACATCTGCGCATTTTTTCCTATATTATCCTGCAGTTTGGTGCACGAAGCGTCCACACAAGGTCTGGGAAAAAGTCCCCACGACAAGGGTGTATAGGGGACAAGCCTCCGAGACCGCTCTTAGAACTCGAATTCGTGACCATAGATCACGAGGCAACAACTTTTACCGTTGCGCCAATGTACCCCTTCAATATCCTGACAATATTGCGAAAATACTTATTTGTTTCCAATTTATGCATTATAAGATATAATAGAAGTTTTAGTAGGTAAAAGAAAATAGACAATCCATATGGATCGCCAAATTGTATTTTACTATTATTAATATAAAATAAAAAGTTGTATTAAGATAAATATTACAATTAATTGCACAGTAAAAATTACAGTAATATCTGTATTACATTTATTTTAAGTTATAACCATTATTGGTTGATTATTACAGTTTTATTCAATAAATTTTGTTCAATAAATTTTATTTAAGAAATTTCGGGATGAAATCATGAAACTAAAGCAAAACAACAAAAAAAAAGTAATACAAATTAGGCTTTTTTTTTTTTTTTTTTTTTTTGGTTTCCATTCCCACAAACAAGCCTCCCTACACTACTCGGAAAACAAAAATAAATTAAATAAATGAGAAAAATGAAAAATAAAAAATGAAATGAAAGGAGTTGAATTATATATATATCTACCCACTCAATACAAAATATTCATGTAAAAGCTCCGCTCTAAAATCTGCCCTTCTTTGGCAGGGCACATGCCACCTGGATTGCAAGTGTTTTTGCAATGTCCGGGCAGGAATCTCGGGCAGCATCAACAAGGAGTTTTCTCTCAAATGGAATTGTGCATCCATTCTTGCCCAAGCACATCTGTCATAAACAACATTACACACCAAAAAAAAAAAAAAAAAAAAAAACCTTAGCTTAATTATAGGAAATATTTGTTTTTTATTTACAAATTGCACCTCCAAATAGTGGATATATTTCTTTTTAACAAAGATTATTATATTTGAGTCTTTAATTGCTAGTTTTGATATTTCGTTTACAAATTCAACCCTTCCATCAGCGTTATTCGTAAAATAAAAATATATGTCAATGAGTTACTCGTAGTCCGGAAAAACCTCATGAAATTTGTACATGAATAGGGTATTTATAGATTTGTAATTACATCAGACTTCAAGGATAATCTTGTAATTTATATACCTGTTCAACGACATTGTGAGCTTTAGAGGAATCACAATTCCCGGCCCTGAACTTTCCACAGGCTCCCTCAACCTCCCCGAAACTCACAAATTCGATTCTGGTGATGAGCTTGTTGTCGGGGCAAGTCAATTGTGCCGCCTTGATGGGGTCCGCGATCGCGCGGAATTGGTTGTCTTTCCTCACCCATGATCCGACGTGGGGTGGATGGTACTCAGTAATGACACTGCAAATCGTGTCTCGGTTGACGGATTGGATCTCGATTTTTTCGGGATTGCCTCCGGTCTCTTCAAACACCACCAACAGATTGTCCTTTGGTTTCAAGAATGCTCTTGGGATATGGTACCTAGAATGAACCCCTCAATGTTATCAGTGAACTATTGTGGAACATTTTTCAAAATAAATATAGTTATTTATGATTTAATCATTACAATATATAAATTTCTTGTGTACATAAAAATATGAATTTTTATTTAAAAGACGGAAAAAGAAAAAGAAAAAAGAAAATAGTGAACACGCCTGTTTATCAGCAGCTTAATGAAGCTTATTGGTTTATTGTAGCTTTTTCGGACAGTTGATAATGTGTTTCTGAGAACTTGTCGATAAGATAGCGAACAATGGGACAGTGATCCCCCAACTCCTTATTCGATAAGCTATCATCTTAATGGAACCAAATGACTATTATAACTAGATATTGTGTTATATTATTATGATATTGTGCAATTTATAATTGTATGGTCTTGAAGTATTTTGGATATAAATATTTAATACATTTTTATATATATCGAGGGAGTAAAATGGTCAATTCTGCCATTCAGACAGTTGATTCAGCAATGCAGGTAAACAACATTTCATCTTTATCCAGACAGACAGCATAATCCAAATAGATAATTTATTCCATTCAGATCTTAATGACATAATCGGTAAACAGCCCCTTACTCTTCTTGGGTTGGAGCATTGAGTGGTGAGAGGTAAGATACCCAATACCGACCAATGTTTTTGCCATTGACCCATACCATTCCCTTTGCCATGCTAGTCATCCTGATAGCAACTGGGTTCTTGCCTTCCGGGGCATCAAAATATGCCTGTTGAAGCAATAATTTACAAAAAAAAAAAAGTATTAACAATTAAAAGAAAGGTGAATTTTTGTAAAAAAAATAAAAATAATCATTTAAAAAAATATAAACAACTCCTCATCGTGTTAAGTTGCACATATCGAACAGATATTCGGCGTGAGGGGTGAGATTTTCAAAATAAAAGCAAAGATGAAGGAGGTATTTGTAATTTTGAAAGATGATGATCCTTTATTTAATTAGACTAAATAATCATGTAATTAATCATTCCATTAAAAATTGTAATTAATTATGTAATCATGTAATTAATTGATCCATGTAATTAGTAAATCATGTATATGATGTAATCATGTAGTTAATTAATCTATTAAATAATTGTGTTGAAGAGCCGACCTCAATGTTTTGTTAGTCTGGGCAATGGCCTAGGGCCTCCTATTTAGCGGGTTCCAATTTAAAGTGTAATAATTAATAATAATGTATATTATTTATTTATTGTTAGTAATTAGAGAGTTCGCGCATAAAAAAACAAGAAGAGTAATAAGTTCTTAGATTTGCTATATTGTAACCGATTTTTTTTCGATATTATTTTTTTGGATTTTATTAATTTTATTAAATTTTCTCAAAAAAATTATACGAATGCAAAAACTGTCTGGAGTCTCTGAAATCATATACGTACCTTATACCATGTAACAGGACTTGCAGTTGCATTTGAAGGAAGGGAAACCCATTTCACTTTGTGTGATCCTTCTTCCGTGTACAATTCCATGTGCTCGCCCTTTACTCCAACCTTCACAATTTTTTTTCCCACACAATTAAGAAAAATATATATATATATTTTATGAGCAGGTCTCGTGTGAGAAATCTTCTAAAACTAAAATTTAAAATTAAATAATTAAAAAAACTGAAAATAAGTAGTAAAAATTAAATGTCAGTAGAGAGAAGTTTGTGTGCGAGCATGGAATCGGGAGAGAGCCTCGCACGAGGGTGTGGGCTTGGTCCATAATGTGCATGTGCTATACTTAGAGATGTTAAACGGGCTGGGGCAAGTGGCCGTTTAACCGTCAGCAGGTTAAGGGTCGATATTTTACAGCCGTTTAAATCAGACTTTTAGCTGACCGTTTAAAAGCCGTTTAGTAAAATGATATATATATATATATATATATATATATATATATATATACACACTATATTAATATTATATATATACACTATATTAATATTATATATATAATATATATTAATATTATATATATATAATATATATATTATTACTGTATTTGTTAATATAGTATATATATATATATATACATAAAAGTGAATTTTTTATTATATTTATTATAGTATAGTTGTTAATATATATATAAAATATATTGTTAGTGGTTTTTTTACTTATAAAAAATAAAAATAGATTTTTAAATATTTAGCCCGTTTAGCCCGTTTGTTAAACCCGTTAGAGTTAGGGTTAGGGCCAATATTTCTTAGCCGTTTAAATCCAGGGCTTTTTAGCCCGTTTGGCGAAACCCATGAAGGCCAGCAACCGCTAGGGCTAGCCCGTTTAACATCTCTAGCTATACTGAAGGTTCCATCCTAAAACTAATTAGCGATAGGAGGAAAGAGCATCAAATTTTTATATACCGATCAATATTTATTTCCATAGTCAATGTTAGGGCTGTCTAAAAGGTTCCTGGTTAGTGGTTTTAACCGGAACCGAACCGAACCGACGTTGTTCCGGTTAACCGAGAACCACTATTTGTGGTTAGGGTGCGGTTTGTGGTTCCTACTTCAAAAAAAAATATGGTTAGTGGTTAACCGGAACCGAATGATTCCAGAACCACAGAAGCACAAACC
Source organism: Orobanche coerulescens (assembly GCA_033398695.1). Classification (NCBI taxonomy): domain Eukaryota; kingdom Viridiplantae; phylum Streptophyta; class Magnoliopsida; order Lamiales; family Orobanchaceae; genus Orobanche; species Orobanche coerulescens. The sequence continues at coordinate 1,022,978 of CM065811.1, read as the reverse complement.
GAAATTATGATAAATTAATAAATTATAATTATATATTTTTATCCTAAAAAGAAATTCAATTGAATTAATAATATGTAAATTAATTACCCCCACATCAATTCTCCGTTTGTGATTGTTTTGCATTTTAATTGTTGGATTTATGGATTAATTTTGACTTATAGTTGTAGGATTTATGGGTTCATTGTGTGTTGTCTACTATTTTTGTTTTAAAAGATTAATTTTAACATTTTAAAATTGATTATTTCAGTTTTTTCGGATATAAAAAAAATGGTTTTCAAGGTTAACCGAACCAGAACCATATCTAATCGGTGTGGTTCCGGTTAACCAAAATTTAAAGTGGTGTGGTCAGTGGTTCCTATTTTGGGGCGTTTATGGTTCCGGTTAACCAAAAATTGTGGTTCGGTTAACCGGAACCGAACCACTCGACACCCCTAGTCAATGTAGGATATCGATTCTAATGTGCCCTACACATGCGACGCGGGATCGGGAGAAGACGAGATAGGCTCTAGGTCAATCAAAAACAGGGTCGAGCATGTTTAGAGACAGAGTAGAAGCATGCGACCCAGGATCGAGCAAAGAAGAGTTAGGGTTTAGGTCAATTGGGAGGAGGGTCGATCACACTGACTTTTTTTTTAAGACGCAACGTACGCGTGTTTTAAGAGATGAAGTATAAGTAGAAATAACAAGAGAAGCGTAGTTTGAATCGACGGCTCTCTCATATTATTGTTTTCCATTTCAAAACCAATTGGGAACAAATACAATAACCTATAATATTTGTGTATTAAATACAAGATTTTTAACCGTATATAAGGACAACGGACGTATGGTTGCAATTAATTACCTGTTGGCCCCAGTATTTTCCTGTAATATCAATATTTGGTTGCAATTAATTACCTGTTGGCCCCAGTAGTTTCGTGTAATGTCGATATTTCCAGACATCAAGCTCTCAAGTGTGACAGCTCGAGGCCCAGCAAACCTCTTCTCCATGTAAGCTCCACTATTCTGCAATTTAAGAAAATTATTGTCCTCAACTGTTAGTTATCTTGGAATAATAAATAATAAATAATAATAATAATTTATTTACTTAATAAAAAAAAATAGTTTAGTGTACCGGAAAACCAACTGTCATGGCCAACAAAGAGATGTGGTTTACTCCAGGCTTCAAATTAATTGGCCTTTTCAACACATGGCTCTTTTCAACATTACTGCCGTGCTCGAAACCTAAGATATAAAATGTAATTAATTACCGACAAATAATATACTCCCTTCGTCCATAAAAATGAGTCCGAATTTTGATTTTTTCAGGTCAAAACTTATAAATTTTGACCACAAAATTACGATTAATATATAAAATTTTATAGAAAATGTAAGTTATATTTTAGAAAGATTTATTGGTTGTAAATTATGGTCAGAATCTATAAATTTCGACTGAAAATGTCAAAAAATGGGACACATTTTTGTGGACGGATGGAAAGAGTATATATAAATAAGAAAACCTCGTATCTTATTAAATTAGATTGAAAAAATTATTTACACACCTACGTATTCGCCGTTGACAAACGCAAGCAAAGCATGGCCGAGACTTGCAACCTGAAGCACCGGAAGGATATCGGGACGCATTGGCAAGTCGCGCCTGTCCAATGTGATTCTGCACAAAAAAATTTAGAACAAACCGAAGTATTATATACAATTCGCTTGATTATTTAATAGTTTCGATCGACTGATACTTTTTTTTTCTTACCCCCGACGTAGTTAATTTAAAAAGATTTTTAACTGTATTACGTTACGTACCTAGTGCTGTACCAAGCATGATCCGAGGTATCTTTTGTGAAGCTGTACAATTCCTTTGGCGATTGGTCCTTCACCGGCAAATCATCTATGGTTGGAATGCTTTCTTTGAACATCTCCCATTTGGTGATCTTTGCTCTCTTTGAGACAACAAAGTTCCTCGAACTATGTTGCGCAACAACCTAATTAACATTATGGTTATTAGGTAGGAAGACATGATACGAGGACACACTTATTTTAACGTGAAATAAGACAAAACAAAATACTGAGACACGACGCGACTATAAAGTTATAACTAGAGTGTTTGCGGTTCACGGATTGTTCGAATTATTTTACTTTTTTTCAAAAAATAAATAGGGATTTTTTTTATTTTCTTTTTTTTGGTAATTCGACTGAACTTTTTTTAACTGAACTTGAGGGGTAAGTATCATATGCATTTTATTTACCGTTTGGGTGTTGTAAACTACTGTCTTGCAATCAGGAAGAATGCTGACGGATTTTGGTGGTAGATAATAATCTACACCCCTGAAATTAATAGTCGAAGGCACCCTTGTGTTGTTATTGGTCAAGAAAGCAACACAGATGTCGGTCCCGGCCTTCGCATAAGTCGTGATCTGCAAAACGAAATATATATATACATATACGAAAGGATCGTACGAGAATGAAATTTATGTCGAGAAATAAGAATATATTTCAGATTTTGATTGCATGTGACGGATGATCCGAATCATGTGATATTTGTAAGGTTTTTTAATTAATGATTGATTCCTCATTTGATAAAATGATAATTAATATGTGGAAATGATATTTTCCTCATTCCATGCATTTAATCTGAATCATTAAAATTAGTTAAACGCTACTTGAAGTAGCGTATAAGCTACTTCAAATATAAGCTAGCTTAAACGGTAATTGAAGTAGAGTTTTAATAAGCTAGCTAATCAGCTGAACTGCAAAAGTTTTTGTATATTTTTTATATATTTCTTTTTACTATTTGATACAATCAAACCATCTGATACAATTTTTTGTATATTTTTTTTTACTAGAGTATAGTTATAATTCAACTTTACCTCTAAATCTTGGCTTATTTTTTGCACATTTGGAGTGCCCCAAAGCAATGGCTTTTTGCTCAACCTCAAAGCCCTATGCAAGTCTCTCAAGTGACCAAATTTTGGTTCCCTCTTCAAACCTGAAAAAAGGGACAAAATTTATTATTATTATTATTATTATTATTATTATTATTTTTTATTATTATTATACCTTTAATGATAATATGAAAAACAGTTTACAAGAAATTAGTGGGATGAATTATTATTATTATTTCTTAATACGGTGAATTAGTAGTAGTTTAGGGAATTTGTTACCAAATTCATCGAGGGGAGCTTCATCATAGTAACGAGTTGTCACAAACGATGAACTTGTTCGACCAAAATTGGTTCCACCGTGGTACTAACAAAAAAAATGAATTACACCATGAAGATACATGTCAAAATTAAACAAGAAGCGGAAATGCGTTGTTGTCGAAGGTTCCACATACCATGTAATAGTTGTTGAGGGTTCCATTTCTTGTAAAGAATCGAGCAACAGCAAATGCGATATCTTCTGCCGCACGTTGAGATGGCGAGTCGCCAAACACTCTGTACCTGTAATTATATACGATAATTATTTTCTAGATGATAATCGTAACATTTAGCTCTCGTATTTAGTCAAAAAAATAAAAATTATTATGTACACACACTCTTAAGAGTTTGTAGAATAACCCTCATAAGAAGGGCATGTCTTGTAAATATAAATAATAGGGCGACTACCTTTTTAGATGGTCTAATTACAATTTGGTCCCTATTGTTTCAGATATTACAATGAAGGACAAACTTTGCACTGTCCAGAAACTATATTTACAACGAAGGACAAATGTCAAATTTTCAGATGATGTCACTGGAGAGAGGGTACTGATATTCCGAATTTGCCCTTTTATTTTTCCTTTTCTTGTTTACCCATTTATTTTTCGCCTCACGTGGGTGGTACATGTTGGACCTCATTGTAATATATATAACACTTTTGGACTTCAGTGTAATAAATTTTCAAGCTTTCTAGAAAAAAATATTTTTTTCCAAAAAAGAAAGTATTTTCTGGAAAAAAAATATTATTGTTCGAAAAAATAAAAAATTATTTTCCGGAGGAAAAAATATTTTTTGGCAAAATAATATTTTTTCGAAATAAATTTATTTTCTTGAAAAAATATTATTTTTTCGAAAGAAAAAAAATAAAATAAAATATTTTTGCGAAAAAAAATATATTTTCTGGAAAAAAATTATATTTCGAAAAAAAAATTATTTTCTGAAAAAAGAATATTTTTTAAAAGAAATGTATTAGTCAAACACTTTAATAACTTATAAGCTATTTGTTTAATATGAAATGTATTTTAAAAGGAATGTTTTATTCAAGTAAACAGAGGGGCATTTTAATAGAAGTCAACACCGATTCAAATTTTTGTCATTCACTGTAATTTATGAAACAATAAGGACTAAAGTGTAAAGAGACCATCTAATAGGGTAGTTAGCTGTAATTTCCCCATAAATAATATTAAGGAGTCTTTGTAATTTTGAATGAAAACTGATTTATTTTTCTTAATTAGGGTAAAAGTCTCATGTAATTAATACTAATTTTATTATGCTCTAGTCCACAACTCACTGAGCAGTCCAGTTCTCTGTCCATAAAGATGGCTTGTTAGGCCCATTTGGACCAGGAAAAGTGTCTCCACATTGCCTTCCATTGCATGTACTAATCTGAAAAGAAAAAAGAATAAAAAAAAAAAGGGAACTCATTATTACATTAGATGTACCACAAAACCAAAAGTTTGGGGTTGATTGGTTATAAAATATAGTCTTGAGATTTGGTATAATTATAAAAACACCCAAACTATTTTTTTTTTAGTAAAGTGCACTTTGTGTGCTCGTAATTTTGCTGTCAGACCACTTGCAATACTAACTTTAAAAAATTACCACTTGTTATACTGAACTTCCCAACTTTTTACAGTTTGTGTACGTCCGTCAAATCCGTGTAACTTCGTCTGTCTGGACGAGGGTAAAAATCATCTTTTTACAGTTATCTTTTTCCAGAAACTCATTTCCACCATTGTCAATCTTTGTGAGAACTTGAAACTCGAAAATATCATCCATTTCATAATGAAATATACTCATTTAAACTGCATTGACCCCCCCCCCCCCTCCTTTCTCCTCTACATTAGGATATCAATTACAACTATCAAAGATTTACTTTCAAGAATGTGTGTATTTAATAAATTTCAATTAATGTATAGTTTTTTGTCCATTTAAATTTCTTTCACTAAATTAAAATACTAATAGGAAAAATCAATATCAAATTGTAGAGAAGAAGAAGATGATTGTTTTGCAACTTGAAGTTCTTGATTTCGTTAGAAAATGAATGAGATATCTAATTTTAATTCATCACAAGCTTCAACAATTGTGAAAATGGGTTTGAAGAAGAAGATTATAACAAAAAGACTGAAATGTCCTTAAAAATATAACGGAGTTAATCAGATTTGACGATAGTACACACGTTGTAAAAAGTTAGAAGTTCAGTATAGCAAGTGGTCGTTTCTGAAAATCAGTATTGCAAGTGGTCTGAGAGAGCCAAACCACGAGTACACAAAGTGCACTTTACTCACTATTTTTCTTAAAATACCAAATACAATACGTCAATACCCCCCATTAACATTTGGTATAATTGTAATATTCCACTTCTTGAGATTAAATCTTATAATTGTAATATTCCATTGAGATTAAATCTTGGTTAACAAAATACACCCTTAATGAGGGAATTTGTTTTATTTTTATCAAGAAATTGTATATTTTATGGGTATTTGTAATTTCAGATATGTTAATAATCTTTTTTCATATAAAAAAAAATAGAGAAAAAAAAAAAGAAAACTTACTACTGTCTGTGGGGCATCCTTTTGCTTGCACATGACCCATGGGATGCCATTATATAATTTAACAGCCATATCCGCAGCCCACTTCACGTAATTTACGCCATTTTCTCTGTACGCAAGTTGGACATTATTGTACTCATTTTCGATCTGCAATTAAATAATTTCTTGAAAATTTCCAAAATTTTCGAACAAGATCAGAAATTATATCAAATATTTATAATATATATAAGCACCTGTGCCATGATAATGGGGCCTCCTTGGTCTGCAAAGAGCTTCTCTTTTCTCACCAAGTTGATGACCATTTCTGTGTATTTTTTCATGTGGAACTGCACATTGTAATAATTAAAAAAATTAAATTGGATCATTAGTAAATACGAAAGGAAAGAATTGTAACGCCCACGTGTGTCGGACTCTCTGATCGTATCAGACTATCCGCCAATGCGGTATCGAAATGATACTTTACAAGTTGCACATATATAATTCCGAAACTTTATTACCGGGTCGTTTAATTTCGACTTAATGAGATTTAATGGGCTGGACGACTTATTCGCGCAGACATGGGTGAGTGTTTACTTACGACTTAATGAAAAATGAGGAGTCTGAATCGCTAAGTCATCTCCCTCTCTCTTGTCCTCATACCGACACAAAAATGACACCCGCTACCCCTCTCCCCTTTCACGACCTATTAATTGGCAAAAAAATCTGAAGAAGTAATACAAACTTAAGGTAATAAAATTTAAAATAATCAGATTTTTTATTATTTTCATTTTATGTTCATTAAGAATCTGAAAAATAATACAAACTTCAAATAATAATAATAGAAAACTAGTGTTTATTTTCGTATAAATAATAAAAAACATTAAAAGAATGTAAAAAATCTAGAAAAACTGAAAATATTAAAAAAAATCGGAATTTATTTATTTTTAAATCTGCAAAATTAAAAAAAATCTGAAATTTAGGTAATTTTATTTTTAATTAAGGAATATTAATATCAAAAAATAAAAAAAAATATTTTAAATTCGGAATTAGAAAATCTAAAAAAATCTGAACTATTTATAAGCTGTTTTTTATTAAAAAAAATAAAATTGGAATATTATTTTCCATAGATAAATAAAAAAAGGAATGATGGAATTCGCAAGAGAAATCGTGGTGCCGACAACTCCTGATAGTCAAGTAATCAAAGACGTTTGAGAGAAATATTTTCGGTAAATTTATTCTTGTCATTTTTGAATTATATCATTTATATGGCTTAAATAATAAACAGCAATTTATAAAACAGTTTATAATTCATATGCAGGGGTAAATCGGTCATTTCTGTTATTCAGACAATTTATTTAGATGGAAAAGTAAACAACAACATCAATTTACTCAGACAGACAAATTCATTCATACAAGACTTAATAGAGAATTTGGTAAACAGTCCCCAAGTATCATTTTGAGTACCGGAGACTAATTATCATTATCAGAACGTCTAATATAAGTTTTTATCTAAACATTTTTATAATTGTAATGGATGTATAGTAATTGAAGTACCATGAAAGGTTCATTGTGTGAACGGAATGTGATGTTTGGCACCTCTCTGAGCCAATAGGGGAATCCTCTGCTCAGAAAAAATAAAATTAATAATTAGGAGGTCAAGAAAAAAAAAACTGAAATTAATAAATAAAGTGTAATAAATTTATAATTTAAAGAAAAATATTTATTTGAAGTACCCCATATTCCATTCAGCCTCAATATATGGTCCAAGCCTAAGGGTTACCCACAGACCATTCTCACCAATCAACTTGATGAATTTCACCAAGTCATTGTTGCCTTCAAAGTTGTACTGAATCAAACAAGAAACATTATAGTATTATCTTTTACATAGAAGCATAGCCGAAAACTACTGGTGCACCGACGCACCACAAAAAGAATAACGGGCGGCCAAATTTTTTTTCTAAATTTTTTATTTTTTTAATAAAAACTACCAAAACGACGTCGTTTTAACCAAAACGACATCATTTTAACTGAAAAGGCGTCAAAACGACGTCATTTTGGTTAAAACGGCATCGTTTTAACTGAAAAACGTCAAAACGACGTCGTTTTGTATTTTTTTTTTTGGGTGGTGCACGTGCACCACCAAGCCCTAACATGCATCCGCCCCTGCATAGAAGTATATAATAAGGATATATATATATATATATATATATAGTGGCGTGTTCTATGCGAGACTAATATTAGATGCGATCTTTACTGATCTTAATTTATGCATGAGTTTTGTACTAATTATGCATGAAATATATGCATTTCGTGCATCAAAATTTCAATGCACTACTTTACAGTACTAATTTATGCATGAGTTTTATATAGTGTAACTTTATTTTCAGAACCCTGTTAAGTGCGAGAACTGCGAGAACCACCTTTCGTACTCCTAATAATACATAGTGTACATCATGTCAATGCATACAACCCCTATTGATCATAACCCCTACTATATAGTAGGAGTTATATATATAGTAGGGGTTATCATCCGTAAGGGTTGTTATAGTAGGGTTATCATCAGTAGGTATTAATAAAAATTATATTTTACTATAATACCTTTTTGAATTAATAATATTTTTTAATATTTAAAAAAATCTCATTGGTTTAGAGGAGTTCTCGCAGTTCTCGCACTTAAGAGAGTTCTGAAAATAAAGCCCCTATATATATAATTTTTCTTTTAAATTAACTCTCATAAAAAGAATTTTAATATTTTTAATAATTAAGAAAGAAGCTCATGCATCATGCATGTAAAAAATAGTAATATATATGTACCTGCCCTTGGACAGGCTCGTGGATATTCCAGAATACATAGGTCTGGATGAGATTGAGTCCACCTTCTTTAGCCTTTCTAATGAGCTCAGGCCACATCTAGAATACAATGCATGCAACAAAAAATAAATAAATTAGATAAAGTTCTTCAAAGACAACAAAATATTAAATAAAAAAGATGTATGTGAATTCCATTTGTATTAAAAGAGACAACAGTAGCATATAGATTCAAGGTTCAATAGTATATTTTATTTTAGCCTTTGAACAACATAAGAAGTGATATAATTTGCTGTTATTCTCCTTTAATTTAAAAGGACCTTGCTGCCGCTTGTGTATTTGAAATAAGTAAAAAGATTGTTAGCGATATTGAAGATGATGTTTTTGGTGTGTTAATTAATGAATCTGGTGATTGCTCAGGGGAAGAACAAATGGTTGTTGTTGTGCGTTATGTTAATAGTGCGGGTTTTGTTATGGAAAGATTTCTTGGCATTATACATGTTAAAGAAACAAGTGCAAATTCACTTAAAGAGGCACTTCAAAATTTGCTTTCTCTTCACAAATTGAGTTTATCTAGTATCCGAGGACAAGGGTATGATGGAGCAAGCAATATGAGAGGTCGATATGGTGGGTTGAAAACTTTAATTCAAAATGAGAACCCATCTGCTTATTATGTGCACTGCTTTGCCCATCAACTTCAATTGGCACTTGTTGCTTGTGCTAAAAGTCATATTGGTGTTAGTGGCTTTTTTGGTACGATCAATATGCTTATTGTACTTGATGGTTGAGGTTCTAGGGATCTCACATGATTTGAATGTTGCTTTGCAAAGATGTGATCAAGATCTCTTGAATGCATTGAAACTTGTTAATATTGCCAAGCAACGACTTCAGGAGACGAGGGATGATGGGTGGGAAAAACTTCTTTCTAAGGTTGTGGCAATTTGCAATAAGCATGAGTTTGATGTGCCTGATATGGATGCACTATATGTCCAAGGAAAGAAATCTAGGCGACGAACTTCAAGTATTACTAATATGCATCATTACAAGAATGATTGTTTGTTTAGTGTTTCAGATTTGCAGTTCAGGAGCTAAATGCTAGGTTTGATGTGGAGAACAGCGAACTTCTATATTGTGTGCATGTTTGAGTCCTTCATCGTCATTTGTAGTTTTTGATGAGGATAAATTGTTGAGGATGGTTGAATTATATCCTAATGATTTTGTGGAATTTCCCAAAGTGATAGTCCAAAATCAGCTTCAAAATTATATTAAAGATGTTCGATGCGATCCAGATTTTTCAGAGTTGAAATGACTTTCAGGTCTTTGTAGAAAACTTGTGGAAAAAAATAAGTGCACAACATATCATGTGGTGTATAAATTTGTGAAGTTAGCGTTGATTTTGCCCGTAGCAACTGCAAAGTCTTCTCAGCTATAAAGTATGTAAAGATTGAGTTATGTACTAAGATGGATGATCAATGGTTAAATGATCGTCTTGTAACATTTATAGAAAGAGATGTATTTAAAACTATTAGTAATGATGTTATTTTAGCATATTTTCAGGAAATGGACGGTAATATAGGCGATTTTCTTTGTAAATGTACGGATCATTTGTTATTACTATGACTTTCTTTATGTATTATTTGTTATCTTTAATGTAATTTTAATATATATTTTATCATTCGTCATTTTTTTTCGTGGGAAGGTCGGTGCACCAGTGGTTTTTGGGTCCTGGATCCGCCTATGCAAATTTGTCAACCAAATTTTATGAGATTTTTTCTGTTTACTATGAATATGTAATGATAGGTCAAATGAGAATAAATTTTTAAATAAGAAATAGAAATAAAGTTGAACTATTAATTTTTATGTGATCTATATTTCAGATTAGCATATGCATGAAATACGCATTTCATGCATAACTTTTCTTGAGATTAATTCTTAGTTATCCGTTTAATTAAGATCTCTTAACCATATTTCTTCACTTGAACCTCATTCTCACCGGACTCTATATATAAATTTTATGTATATATATATATATAATTAAGAAAAATAAATAAATTTTATATTATATATATAAATATAACATATATATAATTAAGAAAAATAAATAAATAAAAAGTTACGTACATCGGGTGTGCTGCGTGGATAATGAATGGAACCAGAGAAAAGCAATTGTCTTGATCCATTAATGATCAGAGACCGGCTGTCATAGGTCACAACAGGAGACTGGTTTTTCCTTCCTTTCCCATAGGCATTTCCCACAAGCACCACTAAGAGGAGGGCCAACACCAGAATTTTCCTGGTTTCCCCCATGCTTTTTTTTTCCTTCTCTTTCGCCCCCTTCTTTATTCTTTATTTATATTTTCACCCCCTCTATTTTTTATTGCATGCAATGGGTGGGTACAGGGTAGGGAGCACCTCTTTTCCTCTCTAACCGGAGGAACGAGAGGTGCTGTTGAGACTTCTTTCGAGGAATAAATGAAAACAAAAATGTGTTGATATATATATATATATACAGAAATTGTGGGTTGTGAGATTTTATCGGATCATGATACATGTTTTGTGATCACTTTTCTTGGATTTATTCTGTACCTCTCTCTCTCTCTGTGTGTGTGTGTTTTCAAGAAATTTTGTTTTGTTTGTGTGGTGAGTTTGGGAGCTTATGGAAATATGTGCTACACTACAAAAAAACAATTTTTATCGACGCTCGTACCCGTCATTGTTAAATTTATAATTTATCGACGCCATTACTGACGCCCGTTATTTAATTGATTTACCGACGCCATTGCCGACGACCGGTTCGCAGACTTATTTTTTTTCCCTTTTTTTTCATAATTAACGACGCCGTTTACCGACGCCATTTACCGACGCCACTTCGGCGTTGGTAAATTTTTATTATTATCTTTTTTTCTTTTTTCATAATTAACGACGCCGTTTACCGACGGCATTTTGGCATTGGTAATTTTTTTTTTAAATTAACGACGCCGTTTACACTATCCCACATCGAAAAAACAGTAGTGGTTTATGTGGTTTATTAACTAAAATCTTTCTCAACCATTTGAAATTAAATGGAGCCCGAACATGACCCGTCCGGACCCGGACCCGACCCGCCTGGGCCCGGACCTGACCGAACATGACCCGCCTGAGCCCGGACCTAACCCGCCTGAGCCCCACCTGAGCCCGGACGTGACCCGCCTGAGTCCTAACCTGACTTTTTTAGATTTTTTTATTTTTAATTTAACAACGCCAAAAATGGCGTTGGTAAATAGTGACGTCGATAATGGCGTCGGTAAAAATTACCGTCGAGCGTTTCTCCAACGGCGAATTGCCGTCGGTAAATTTTTTACCGACGCCATTTTCTGTTTTACCAACGGCGTTTGGCGTCGGTAAAAACTGTTTTTTTTTTTGAGTGCTAATGCTTATTTAGTGGGAAAAGAGTTTTGTGGTTGAGGGGACTAATTCAAAATGTTGTATAATATAATAAATAAAAAAAGGTGAAACTAGTTCTGATTCCTGAATATCCCATGTAATACACTGAGATTGTGTGTGTGTGAGTGTTTTTGGAAAATTGTTCTCTTTTTGTTTTAGCCAAAGATTGACAGAGAGTGTATATTTGTTGTATTTTTGGTAATGTGGGGAGAAAATTAAAAAGTAAAAAGTGTAGATGAGTGACTCGTGGAGATATAAACTAAAAAGTGATTGTTCGATTTGATTGCCAAAAGTGATGTATGTAAACTTACTAAATTGACAACTTTTTTTAGAGAAATTGAAATCTTTGGACGGGACGTAGGGAGTACTATATAATATTTTGTGTTATATGTTATATTTTATTAAGCATAAATCTCCGGTAATTAGTCGTCTGATGCAATCTAAGGGTTCTTCTAATATCGTATTCGTTGAGTGGTACCCTAGTACCCGAATTGCCACATCACCTCTATCCAATAAAAACGCTCCAACTCAAAACTATCCAATTCTATCCTAACACTACCCTAAGTGGGGGAGTGGTACCCTAGTACCTGAATTCTTTTTTTTTTTCGTTTTTTTATATATATATTTTTAATAGATAAAATCACATACAATATTAAAATAAAAACATACCATTTCATTAAAAATAAAAAACATTACATAAAAAAACATTACATAATGTAAATGTAAATATATATATATTATAAGGTTTAAAATGTAAATTATATATTATAAGGTTTAAAATATAAATATCTTATAATAAAAAAATACTACTTTCAAAAAATCACCCCTCTCAACGATCGGCTTCCAAGCTCGAAATGGAACCTGATTTGCGCTACCCAACCAAGAGGGGGCGGTATTACCGATCAGGTAGGCAAACCCGATTAGGTACCCGAGCCCCACTCCCTCCCCCCTTACAATCTAAACTTACCTCAGTGTGGTCGTGAAACATGATTGGCGTATTGTTCCACTGGAGAAGGGTTACTTCGATATAGAATTTGCTCTACAAGCATGAAAAGTTGTTAATGATCAATCTCTTGTAGCATGGGTTGTTAATGAGAGAATCTGCTTGTATGTAGCAGAACCCGAGAAAACAGTGGTCAGTTTGTGCGCATCTCGTGATTTATCCTGGTGGCAATAATAAGCGGAGTTGTTGCCCTCACATATAGTTAGATGTAAGCCTAAAAACTAATTTATAAAAAAAGGGAAAAACTAAAAGTAAAATGTTACCTCTCCGTTAATTTCCACTTCCACCCCATATATATAATTGGGTAATTTTTTTTTTTTACAATAAAAGTTTTTGGGCTAATTTGAAGTTACACTACAAGTTTTTTTTTCATCCAACACCAAACTTTTCAAAAATTTTGAAATCACACAAATGTTGTGGATGGCATTAGGAATTTCCGTCAGAAAAATAAAAAGTAAAATAAAAATTCTGAAAATTCTGGCAAATCTAAAAAATCTGAAAAAATTAAAAAAAATTCTGGAAATTCTGCAAAATTTAAAAAATCTGAAAAAAATCGGAACTTTTATTTTTTAAGAAAAAATTATCTGGAATAATAATATTAAAAATTAGATCTATTCAAAAATAAAAAGTAAAAAATAAAATAAAATTTGAAAATTCCGGAAATTTAAAAAATCTGATAAAAAATCGGAACTTTTATTTTTTAAGAAAAAAATATATGGAATAATATTAAAAATCAGAATTTTTTATTTAAAATTCGAAAATAAAAAGTAAAAAATAAAAAATTCTAAAATTCTGGAAAATTAAAAATCTGAAAAAAAAATTAGAACTTTTATTTTTTAAGAAAAATTATCTGGAATAATAATATTAAAAATCAAATATTTTATTTAAAATTCAAAAATAAAAAGTAAAAGTTCTGATTTTTAATATTATTATTTTTAGAATTTTCAGAATTTTATTTTAAATTTTCCAGAATTGGAACTTTTATTTTAAATTTTCCAAATTTTTTTATTTTTTACTTTTTATTTTGAATTTTAAATAAATTATCTGATTTTTAATATTATTATTCAAGATAATTTTTCTTGAAAAATAAAAAGTTCCGATTTTTTTCCAGATTTTTAAATTTTGCAGAATTTTCCAGAATTTTTTTTATTTTGTTTCAAATTTTTTAGATTTTCCCGAGTTTTCAATTTTTTTTACTTTTTATTTTTATGTCGGAAATTCTTAACGCCATCCACAATATTTGTGCGATTTTAAAATTTTTGAAAGTTTTGGTGTCAGATGAAAAAAAAAGTTGTGGTGTAACTTCAAATTAGCCCAAAAGCTTTTAGTGTAAACAAAGATTTTCTATTTATAATTAATGCTTACAAGGATTAAGATGGGTGTATTCAATTGCGATTTTGGTGGATTAATAATAAGCTATAGATTTTTAAAGATTTTGGCGAATTAGTAATAATGCATGAATTAATAATAATAATCTTGTAAAGTTGATGGAGAGTCTTTTGTATTTAGAAATGGATTTTTAGAAATCCTTCAAAATCTCATTGATTTTGGTGAGATTCTCGAGATTCGCTCTCTTACCCGGGTGGAAGTCCTCAAAAAACAAAAGAAACCAAACTTACACAAAAATACTAACAAATCCATCAAAATCCACAATTTTAATGAATAAAAAAAAATTCATGAATTTTTAAATACCTTCAGATTTTAATAAATTGTTTTAAATCCATATTGAATACACCAAGATTTTAAGTGACATTTTGAAATCCTAATTGACTACATAAAGATTTTAAATGACATTCTAAAATACAAATTGAATACCTCAATATTTTAATTGATTCAAAACAATCGAAATTGAATACTCTATAATTTTTAAAATTCAAAATAATCCCATAAAATCGTAATTGAATACACCCTCTGAATATTTAATACATTCAATCATTCTCACTCGGACTGTGCATAAAGAAAGATTCTTCCTTTTTTCAAAAAGGGACCTTTTTTACGTCACCTGGTAATCTGAAATCATTGGCCTCTTCGAGTTGCCCCATTTTTATCGTCCTCCACTGATCTGTCGTCATCCTCAAATCCTTCCTCTGCGCCGCTTGGTTCGTTTCTGGAGATTGAAATCCTCAATGGGAGTAGTAGTTTTAATTAATTGTAAGTTTCTTTTCATTTTAATTTTCTATCTTTTCGCTCTTTCTCCTTCGTACGGTGTCGTTTTGTTCGAAATGAATGCACTGTATTCAATTCCAGGCATAACTGCAACATTGGGTCAAATTTGAAATGTATTTGGGTAATTTTTTGGTTCGAAATGAAGAGAGTCGAATTGAATTATGCTGAATTAGGATTTGTTACTTGGATGGTCTTTATGTATCGTCTCTAGGGTTTTACTTGTTCAGTATATTTGTTCAACTTTTGAGAGGAAGGGGGGGGGGGGGGGGGGGGGGGGGTTCATGTCTCTTCATGTTTTCGTTAAAAAACTTATTTTTTTGTCATTCATATTGCGACTGGAAAGACATCCGCCGTAAAAATTTATCTAGTTTTGGACCATTAAATGACACTATAATCTTCATGTCACCAACCCAAACTTAGTTGGGTTAAGCTGCATTTGATGACGAGTGATAACGACTGGGATTTTGTTGTATTTATGCAGAAATGAAACAGAACTTCCGGTTAGGCAACATTGCAAAATTCGATCCCGAGTACGAGAAGCAAATGTAGCCTGGTGTCTATTTTGGATTAAAATTTCTCACCGTTTATCTTCTCGGGGAATATATCCATTGAAATGGATGGTGAAGAGCTCGATTTTCCTAGTGAACAACTATTAGCGTGCTTGGATATGACGAACACGCAGAGCAATTGCTCGTTCAACATAGACGAGTTTCTTGTTCAAACACAAGCCGACGACGATGCTTTTGATCTGACGCAGGCCTGCACCCACGCCCATGCTTGCAGCCCATCGGGCCCAGATAAAACCCACACGCACACTTGTATCCACGTCCATACCCAGATAATGCCCGCAAGTGATGATACTTCGGAGTCTACCGATATAAAAGATAAAAAACGGCCTTTGAGTAATCGTGAAGCTGTGCGCAAGTATCGTGAGAGGAAAAAAGCTAAAGCTGCATCATTAGAGGATGAAGTTGTTAAGTTGAAGGCTATGAACCAGCAGCTGATTAAGAGACTGAAAAATCAGTCTCTATTGGAGGCCGAGGTTTGTAGGCTTAAGTGTTTGCTTGTGGATATAAGGGGGAGGATCGAAGGTGAAATTGGATCTTTTCCTTACCAAAAGCCCGTAAAAAGTGGAGATGTTTATCAAAAGTTTACTAATGTTAATAATAATAATAAGAGGCCTGTGATGGGTTCGTGTAATGTTCAATGTGATTATCAGCTTTACTGCCTCCGGCCCGGATTAGAAAACAATGGGTTAAATGGTCAAGGCCTAAGAGATTGTGAGTTAGATAATCTCGAGTGTTTGGGGAATCAAGATTCTTGTCCGGAAGAGCTTGTTGATTGTGGACATCGGATACGTCAATGATGTTTCGTTTACCGTCAATACTTCAAACGGCGGCAATAGAAAAATGTGAGTTTTTTTAGACGTTTCTTTGTTTGAGTTTGTAGCGTGTTATGTTAAAGTCAATATGGTGAGTAGTACAAGCACTATGTCAATTGGTTAGTAATATCGTAACTTTCGGTCTTTCGGATGATGGATGCTCATTTGAGCGTAATGGTCTCCGGCACCATGCTAAAGTATTGGGTTCCACAATAAAACCAATTGGCAATGAGAGGAGTCGATCAAGATTTTTATATATTGCAGGCACGACTTGTACTTTCTCAACGTGAAGTTACGGCTTGAGCATGTTATATTATATGAAGGGCGCGAATGTGAAGCTTGTGCGTTTAAGTATATGACTGATTGCTCTACTACATGACCATTCACTGAGTGCATGTATCTAGAGTAACTAGATTACAAGGATGGTATTTGGATGTTCGTTGTATTGTTTATTTTCAGTTTGTGGCTTGATTACTATTAGAACTGCCATCCTAGATCGACTATAGAAATAAATTAATTAGTATATAGATTTGAGGATCTACTCGTTCTATCACCAATTGGTTTTGATTTTTGAGATGGAACTACAGACTTTAACATGGTCTCAGAACAAATTCTCTACACGTGCAAGCCCAACTTCCCACCATGATCGAGCTCCGCGTATAAAAATCGTGGACTACTCCTCTCGTTGCCAATTGATTTTGAGATGGAACCCGAGACTTTAGCGTTTATATTGGATTAGGTACAACTTTTTATTATTGAACATTTGTTCTGAGATTTAGTTTTAGGAGAGAGCCGACCGAAGTGCGTCCTATATATGCAGGATCTTCGTACTTTTCTCGAGTGGTACTTTTTTATGGATAAAATAATTAAATTAAGGTAGACGTGTTTAATCTTTCTAGAGTTGACTACATTTTTTGTCCTTGTGGTTTGCCGGGTATTTCACTTTCAGTCCAATTTTTTAAAAGGTTTCGGGTTTGGTCCAAAAGTGAAACACCCGTTTCAGTTTTAGTCCATTTTTGTGTTGACTGTTAGTTTGACCGGATAAACAACATAAAATGACTAAAATACCCTCCTTTCATTTTTTCTTTTTCTATTATTATTATTATTATTATTATTATTATTAAAGTTAAGTATTTTTTATTTAAAAATCAGAAATAAAAAATTAAAAAACTCTGCATCTTATTTAAAATTGTATTAATAAAAGATAAAAACTAGAATATTATTTTCCATAAAATAAATAAAAATCTGAATTATTTTATTTTATTTATTAAAAAAACTGCTAGTAATTTTTTTTTATTTTTTTTTCACTTTTCATAAAAAATATTGTTTTATTTTAAAAAAAATCTAAAAATCTAAAAAGACAAAATTAAAGATTGATTACTTGAATTCAACTTCACCGGAGAAGATAACTGATCCGATTTTTTATTTTTTATGGAAAATAATATTTCAGTTTTTTTTTTTTTTTGAATTCTAAATATAAACTCGATTTTTTAAATTAATATTTCAGAATTTAAAAAAATACATGAAGTTCCGATTTTTTCTAATTTTCCAGATTTTTTAAATAAAAAATGAAGTTCTGATTTTTTTTGATTTTTTAAAAAATCTGTAAAATTAGAAATATCGGAACTTCAGGTATTTTTTTAAATTCTGGAATATAATTAATATTAAAAAATCAGAATTTTTTATTTAAAAATCGGAAATAAAAAATTTATAAACTCTGGATATTATTTATAAATTGTTTTACTAAAATAAAAACTAAAATATTATTTTCCATAAAATAAATAAAAATCTGAATATTTTATTTTATTTATTAATGAAACGAAAATACCCTCCTATCTAACGGTCAAACCTAGTCAAACTAACAGTGTTATTAAAAACGGACTGAAACTGAAACGGGTGTTTCACTTTTGGACCAAACCCGAAACTTTTTAAAAAATTGGACTGAAAGTGAAATACCTGGTAAACCACAAGGACCAAAAATGTCTTTAACTCATCTTTCCATTTATATTTCTGTGAAGTTTGATCCTGTTTCCTCTTTTATTTTATTTTTCAGCAGGGATGTTTGCTGCAACAGCTTAGTATTGAGAGAGTGAAGAATAAAATAAATATTTTCCTCTTATTGTTTCCTTTTTAAGGTACGTATTTCCTTTATCCATTTTTGTCTTTAGTATGATTTGTTTTCTTTATTTATATTCGTATTTATCTTTTGATTGTAATTATATTGTTAGGAATTTCTAATGTATCGACGTTAGGTATCATAACTGTATGAATATTCATCTGAGTTCGTGATGAAAATTATTCGTCATAGATCTAATGATGAATATACATGCAGAAATGTACCCATATGAGTACTTTAAAAATTTTCTATATTGTTGTTCGGATTTTAAAATTCGTATCTATTATTATAAATAGGTATTTGTATTAGTGCTTTAGGGAATTAGTTTTTGGTTAGACCGTGATTTTCTCTCGTATCATCTCTTTTATGATATTCTTCGTAAACTAAAAGACGAGGAATGTAGTTGAACGAGACAAAAACATCGCACAAAACCATAACCCTTGGACATCACAAAAACTTTCATTACACAACCAAACTCTACAACACACGTTTTGAGCAACAACCAGCTAAAAAGATCACCATAGACAGTTACATGACGACACACGCCGTAGGATTCTCATCACTAAAAGCCGTGGTATACCTAATCTCAGTCGAGCTCGCATGGGCAAGTTGCGAAATTCGAGGGTCCTCGGGATTTCTTACATAGCCAGCGGGAGCCTTCCTGTCGTAGACGCCGGGAGCATATGGATGATCAACAACATCGTACGGCACGTAGGGCCATAGCTCGGCTTTCTTACCCGTGCGGTGGGCCACACGAGCCAACACCTTGTCGGGATCCACATAACCAATGACGGTAAGCTTGTTTTGCTTTGGGGATAACTCTATAGATGTCACACCTTCCATCCCTTCCACGGATCTTCGAACCCTCCTCTCGCATCCTTCGCAATCCATTTTGATTTTGATCTCAACCGTCTCAGGTAAAAAAAAAATGGAATAAATAAATAAATGAAATAAACCATTATGTGGTTGCTGCATTTTTCTTTTAGGTCAGTACACAGTAGAGAAATAGAGTGAAGCTCGGGCCTAGATTCGGATATAGAGGCCCGGTATTTATTTCTACAGTCACATATGGTATAATGATTCTAACACACCCCGCCTCAGGTACGACCCGAGGCCGAGCGAAGAAACGAATGACTCTTAAGTCTATGTCAACTGAAATGAGGTTCGAGCACACGGACATTTTTGTTTTTTATGAAATAGAGTACTATGTAGAAGAAACAACAACATTACCCCAATGCCTCAACGACTCCCGTAAAAAGCAGGGTAAGGGGGGATCGAATGTACGCAGTCTTAACTCTGTCTTAACACAGAGAGGCTGTTTCCGGATGATCCAAAATGAAAATTACATCGAGAATTGCATGGAATGACTAGTATTTCATGAGAAAAAGAAGTGCAGCCAGTTTAGTGAGTCATTTTGTTTTATTCCATTATCATCCAGAACCAAAGAATAAGGAGTCTTTGGCTCCATTGAAACAATGGAAATGTGGTAGAACAAAATCGGCACGGTCTGATACCGTATCGAAGGGCCTAACATAAACGTCGTCGTACTCGCTACAAAAGTAAAAACTTTTTTTTTTTACTCCTACAATTATAATTACAACTGCAGTAATAAAAAAAAAAAACCTGAAGTGGTTTGCGTTTCTTGAACTTAGAGTGGGTTGCACTTGAGCAGTCAAATATGTTTGAAAAATGATCCAAAAAACCCATTTATTCAAAATTAATAAAATTTCCTTCAAATTAATAAAGCAGAAGCGGGTTTTTTCCTGTGATTTCTTTTTGAGTTGATCTGCTTTAAAATTAGATTCAGGGGTATATATATATATATATATATATATATATGGTCTGTTGGATGGTTTCCACGTGGTTGTGTGCAATTAGACGTGGTGCATTTGGATATTCCTGCACCGACTTGGGGTTTGGATAGGCTCAAACTTAAACTGGGCTCTCCTACACACACTGAGTAGATACTTGATGGGCCGTATCGCAAATTACAGATCTCTGCAGCCATGGAAGTTAAGAACTTATACCAACACGCCCAGGCCCAATGTGTTTATAGTTCGTTAAAATCGAATCGAAATCGGAAAATTGGGTACCGAATCGGGAAATTAAATTATTCGTTATATTATCTGTAATTATTTTTATATGATAAAAAATCATTCGCTAATGATAAACTATTCCTAATATTATATGTAACTATTTTTATAGGATTTTTTTTAATAATAAAATACAAAGTATTGTTTGTATAATAGGTTTACATGCAAATATAGCTCCAATAGCTTATTTTTCACTCTTGGGATCGTTATATAAATTTGATCACCACTGAATATTGATTTTGGAATGTACAATTCAACATTCCTTAGCTTTTGAATTCCGACTTTTATTATCATCACTTCAAAACAAACATCTAGAAAACGGTCTTCTTCGAAGTTTAGAGGCAACTGCTCTCAAAAGGACCGAGTACCATTCATGGTATATATAAAAAACCTCGATGACGAAAATTTCAAATAGTTCGGGCCCGAGACGGGCTGTTATCGTAATTTCATATTACGTGACTCATATAGACGACTCGGATGCAATTTAGAAGATTCGATTATGTGACTAGAATGTGTTTTGTTTTAATTGAGTAGTTGACCTGAATGTGTTTATTAAATAGACGACTCGAATGTCTTCCAGTAAATATCAAATCTAATAATTTGTATATTAAAAAAATATTATTAAACTTAAAATTAAAAAAAAAATCAATTATATTTAAAAGAACACTATATATTTTCTCCCTAATAAAAAAAAAACAAAGGGAACTGGTACTACAATAGAAAACCTGGTTACTATGTTTGGGCCGATCATAACTCGGAATAAGTGGGAGAATTTAAATCTCCATAATGGAATATTCGATAAACGAATAATCTCGTCAAATGAATAATTTTCTTCGATCCTAACTCTTTATAATATGTTTAAATTTTCTTTCGATAAATGAATAATTTCGCTAAATGGATATTTTCTACGATCCCGATTATATTTATTTATCGAGATTTTGCTGTATACTCGGGATATGGGCAGAACCTAATTTTATATAGCACTACTGCGAGAAATATATTTTTCGTACACGTGGAACGACGAGTGTTCTCTCGTCCATTCCGAGTGTTAAACAGTCATACTCATAGTCTTGATTCATGGGTGACGTGGTGGTTGGAGAAATACTACCTCGAATTAAAATAATATCTATTGTGTAATAATAATTTAAAGAGTAAATATCATAATTCGTCCATGTGGTTTGCCGGGTCAATCAAAAATCGTCCCTGTGGTTTAATTTCATCGGGTTTGATCCCCATGGTTTACAACCCATACGGGTTTGGTCCCTTGACCAGCTTATCCGTCAGTTGACCGTGAAATACATATTTGGATGG
Organism: Orobanche coerulescens; assembly: GCA_033398695.1. NCBI lineage: Eukaryota > Viridiplantae > Streptophyta > Magnoliopsida > Lamiales > Orobanchaceae > Orobanche > Orobanche coerulescens. The sequence continues at coordinate 1,000,961 of CM065811.1, read as the reverse complement.
GTGAAATGACGAAAACACCCTCATCTTCATTCTTTGATATTCCTTTTTCTAATTTACGGTTTACAAAAACAAACATTATCATTCAATAAAAAAATATATAAATTTCATCCTACCAAAATCTAGTTTACAAGAAAAAATAATATTACAAATGTTAATATTACAATTTTTTGAAGCTACACATATCCTCCTCGGTTTAAACTCATAAATATCTCTTAAAGAAATTAAGAACTTAAAATTAAAAATTTAATTCTAACACATATAAATGTACATAAATTTAAAGTTAAATAATCAATTCAAGATCTTTATCCAAGATTTCTAACCAAATGGCTCAACCTATTTTGGTCTTGTTTTAAATCACTCATATACAACAATCACCAACTTCAGTTCTGAACCATTCATCTCATCACTTGTTATAAACTATTGCAACTGCTCTGTTACCTCATTCTTCACCACTACAGAAACAAACACCACCCGGATCTACCACCACCAAAAATGTCAGCCGCAACCGTAATTAATGAAGCCGCCACCACTACCACGAACCTACCGCCATCAAGTGGTTCGTGCTTAAGTTGGTGGTGGTAGCGTTAATGAGTGTAGAGGTGGCCATGGTCCGGGCTGGGCCGGGCCCGGGCCGGGCTGTGACTTGGGAGCCCAGGACCGGCCCATGTCTTTGGCGGGCTGGGCCGGGCTGGGCCTGGGCTGGGCGGACGAAGCCCACTGCCCGCCCGCCCCTGGGCTTCCGGTGGGCCGGTCTGGGCCGGGCCGGGCCCGGGCTGGAGATGTAAAAAAAAATTTATATGTTGACATTAAATTAAAAATTAATTTGTAAAAATCTATTTTGGATTTTTAAGATAAATTAATTAATATTAATTAAAAAATCTGTTTTGACTTTAAAAATTTGTAAAACTTAGTAAAAAAATTGTTTCAATCTGTTTAAGAAAATCCATTTTGAATTTTAAAATATGTAAACATTAAATTAAATAGGAAGAAAAGGGAAAAAAATTGGACTTGGACTTAATTTGAAAAAAATAGATTATTTTTTGAAATTTAATCTAATTTTTAAAATTTGAATGGTTATTTATGTTAGCTTGGGGTGGGTTTAGGGTCGGGTGGGTTTAGGGTGGGCTTGGGTGGGCTGTGGGTGGGCCGGGCTGGGAGCCGGGCCGGGCTGGGCTCGGAGGTGGGCTGGGCCTGGGCTGGAGAGTTCGGGACCCGGACCGCCCGGGCAGCCAGGGGGGCTGGGCTCGGTCCCGGGCCGGGCTGGCCCGGTCGGCCCGTGGGCCTAGAAAATCCGGGCTGGGCCGACCCGGCCCACTGGACACCTCTAAATGGGTGTGGTGTTGTAAGATTGATGGTTTTATGGTGTTTAAATCATAGAGTTAATTACATGTTTGGTCCTTGTGGTCAGGTCAAAGTTACATGTTTGGTCCTAAAACGCAATTAATTACACCAATAGTCCCTGTGGTTGTCAAAAATTAACATGACCGGTCCTCTGACTGATTTTCCATCCAATTGGAAGTTAACGGTGGGGGCATTTTCGTCCTTTCATATTCACGAGGACTATTTTTGTAACATGTTAACCACAGAGACTATTTGTGAAATAAATTTTTAAATTCTAAAAATGAACTTGGTGGGATTCAAACTCGGGCCATTTGAATTATATAACAAAAGCTTCACCACTATGCTAAGTGGAAAGTTCTTGTTAATTTATGCAAATAATATATATTTATCCTTTAATAAAATATTTTTATTTCAACTTTTTTACAAACATTGTCTTGTGGTTTGCAAATTAATATATTTTAAATGTACGAAAAAATATTTAAATTATTACGAAAATTTGAACAGTTTGAAGAGTTAATTATGAAAATATTTTTGTAATTATATAATATGTTGGAAATCGTAATACCAACATATTATATATATATAATTTCATATATATATATATATATATATACGAAAAATTTGAATAATTTGCAAACATATAAAATTGAAATGTACGAAAATATATTTAAAATATTACGAAAATATTTTCGTAATTTTTCTTTAAAATATTCAAAATTTTGTTTATATATATAATGGAGCTTATATTTTCTGTTTACATTAATTTGCCGATACTAAGATTTCCAACTTATTTCTATTAAACTCTACAAAAATAGAGTTAAAGTTATATTGAACGAGACATTAAATATATAGGCTCGATCTCACTCCGATCTAGAGTTATGTTTTTCAGTATGATTTGTTCGCCTCATTGTCCTCTATTTGGATTACAGACCCGCACTTATTAGATTAATGGTTTCATCCCCGGACATTGCCTTACGGTTCCGGCCGTTCTCCCTTATTGGTTTTACGTTTTAGAGTTATTGTTCCGGTAATTTAAATTTTTATTTGGACCCAGGTTCGAATTTTTATATTCTTTTCAAAACTCGAGACACGTGTATAGAACTAAATTAAATAGCAATACAAATTACAACATCATTGGGCGAACCATACCACGAGTGGCAATAACTCAGTTAATTTTTAAACACACGTAGGTTTGTTTAAACTTACTAAAATTTTTATTGGGTTTTAAACGGGACTGCAAACGGGTCGGACTCGAGTCGAGTATACCCGAACTCGAGTCGAGTTTTTTGTTTTCTGAATTCGGGTCGAGTTGCTCTGAGTCGAGAGTTCGACCCGCTCGAGTACACTCGAGTCACCCAAGTAGCTCGTCGAGTCGGGCGAGTTGGATAGGATTCGGGTCGGGTCGGGAGAGTAGCGGACAATACCGCATGTGGTGTTTGAATGTTTTCTCAGTGTGTCGAGACAGAGAGAATTAACTTCAAGGGAGTGTTTAATTAATCCTAATCTGGTGGGAGAGAAGTGGGTCAAGCCGAACCTGGGTACACAATTCGAGCACTCCGTCCGGATAGTCGAGTACACCCGACTCGACTACAAAACCGAGCTGAAACAGCTCGCTGAACTCGACCGGTTCATAAACACGGAACTGAGTCGAGCCCAAAAAATCCGAGTCGAACCCGGGTATACCCGACCGGTTTTACACCCCTAGTTTTAAATATTATATTTAAGTTTGATTTGATTCATAATCGAGTCAAGCTTGAATTAGTTTGAATTGATTCTACACGAATCGAGATCAAATAATTTAATTTTTTTTAATTTTTATTAATCAAATCGAGCTTTATATTTTATTATTCCAGAACCGACCTAGTTCGCTATTAATTATTATCGTATAATATATATATATATATATATATATATATATATATATGTAAAAACTTGGCTAACTCGGCTCAATCCACCTGAAACTGACATTGATCCGACTCAGCCAAATATACAATTGGGTCGATTCCGATTCAACATACTTCAACCCAGCCTGAGGCCATCCCAACTCGGCCAATGGCCACATCTAATGTGAATAAACCAACACGAATAATTCATCCTATGGGTGTACATCTATTAATACTTCAGAGTGTAAGCGTGTAGTGTAGAGCCGAGGCTCAAAGAAAAACGCAAGCTTGAGTTTAAGCTCGGAAGAGCTTGGAACAAAAGCACTTATCTATAGATATTGAGTTCAAGCTGGACTGATGAGCTTGATTTCAAACTCAGAAACGGAACTCGGTTTCAATTTTTTATTAAAAAATATTATATGTGTGTATTAAACGTATAATATTTTATATAACATTGATATTACCTACACATAAATTATAAATATTATGATGTGTATCACATAAATAATTATAATATATGTGTATATTAACTTGTAAAAAAAAATGTGCACATTAACTTGTTGGCTTGACAAGTAATCGAGCCACTACCAATGAGGCTCGATCGAGACGAAGTTCGAACTTGGTTGGGTCCATAATAGAAAATAGATTTTTTTTTCTTTTTTTTTTTGGGTGGTACGTTTCATTCCATAATTCAGGTGACATTTTCTAGGAGCATAGATGGATAACCAAAATTTCTCTAACCTTTTAAATTCAATATAGTAATAATGATGAAAATGCGTTGAAGGTTACAATACATTACATATGTTTGCTTTTTTCCTGTTTATTATTCAACACATTTTTTTTTTTTTTTTGACAATTATTATTCAACAAGTTGATTATAGCTTCTTTTTGCTTTTGCTTTTAGCAATTTATCAAGTTTTTAGACATTGGTTATTCACTCAATACAAAATATTTTTATTTGATATTGAGGTTCCAAGCTGCAGCTGAGAAGTACTCGGGATAACAGTTCCAGCCCCACAGTACTGCTACAAGTTAAATCACATACTCCACCAACTTGGCTACCCATCGCGGAATAATCTTCTTCTTTCCCATTGATGATAGCAGTCTTAACGGAGGAAATTGAGATATTAACCCCCACCCCCCACCCCCCACAAAAAAAATGTGGTAATAAAGTAAATTCATAGTAATATAGTAACTAGGCTGGGACTTTTCGTTTCCAGGGATAAAAATACGAGAACCGAAACCGAACCGCATAGTTTACTCGTGATTTGATTTTGTTAGTTTTTTTATACGAATCGAACCGGAACTGATTTCGTGTGGTTCGGACGGAATTTATTATATTATATTTTATTAAGAATATATTGTATTATACTATTATATTATGTTAATTATGTTTAATAATAATATATTATATTATATTTTATTCAGACGGATCGATTTCCCGGTTCGGTGCGGTTCAGACGGTTCCTTGCGGTTTAAACGGTTCTTCTTTAAAATGAACAGGAACAGCGAACCGAATTGATTACTAATAGTAAGAATCGAACCGACAAAAGAAAAAAAAATTATTACTAAGAACCGAACCGAATCAAACCAGCGAGATACAGTTCGAATCGATTCCGAGGTTTTGATAAAGTCCAGCCCCAACAGTAACAATATGGGGCGATCGCATTTCGAGAAACATTAAAAGGTAGTGGAGAAAATCAATGTTTTGAAATTATGGCAAAGAAAATTATTGAGCATTACGAGATTGGTTGGAATCCTATTCTTCAGCCTTTTACAAATGGCCAAAAACTGACAAATCCCTGATTCCCACTCTCTCTCTCTCTTTCTCTCTCTCTCTCTCTCTAGATTAAAATTACACTTCTATCTAGTCATAAAGAAAATTGACAATGATAGCCCTTCAAAATCACATTTTGTTGAAAAGCTCCAAATTATATAAAAAAATAAATAACAGAGAAATTAATGATATCAGTTATTTAATAGTAACAAATTGAGAAATTAAAAAAATCACATTTTCGGATGAACGTGCTCATGCAAAATATCAATTCTAGGCTGGGATAGTTCGGTTTCTTGAAAAAAAAGCAAGGAACCGAAGTTCCAAATGTGTTATGTAATTCGGGTTCGGTTCCTGACTTTTTTCTCCAGGAACCGAATTTCTAGGAACCGAAGTAATTTTACCAAAAAACCGAAAAAACCGAACCGAAATTTACAACCCGAAATTTTCAGAAATAACCTAAAACCGAAATTTTTCTCACTTGATTAATTTTCGAAATAACCGAACCGAAATTTTTACATTACTTGAAATAACCGAAATTTTCAGAAATAACCGGAAAACCCGAAATTTTCAAAAATAACCGGAAAACCCGAAATTTTGTTCGGTTATTGTCACTAATTTCGGGTAGCACGGTTATTGAAATTTTAAAATTACAATAACCGAACCCGAACCCGAAATTTATTGCAGGACCCGAACCCGAAATTTATAAATAATTTTTTTCTTAAAACCCGAACCGAACCAAACCGAAATGTCAATTTCGGTTCGGATCTTCGGTTATTCGGGTCCAAATTCATTTCCTACTTCCTTTTTTCCACGATCGACATTTCAACAAGTACGTAAGATCACACCAATTATTAGGCCCAATTTTGGTCCTATAATAGTGCTTTTTCAGATTTTTTTAATTATTATTTTATCAAATTAATTAATTATTTTAAATTATGGAAGATTATATATTAATATAATTTGAACTACATATTTATGTGTATATTTCAAGGAAGCATATCATGACGTCTCTATAATAACAAAAAAAAAATCTCCTTTTATGGAACTAAATTAATAATATAATTCTTATTATATAAAAATATCATTTTAAGTTAATACATATTTTATTTTTATATTAATTTACTTAATCATGCACATTACAATAATTATTTTTTGATTATATGAATAATACCTTTTGATTTTTATACAATTCAGAATATTAAATGGTTTTTATTTATAAAAGTCATAAAAATTATTATACTTGGATTTTACAAAAAAATATAATCAACGGCATCTAATACTTCAGAACCGATCTTGATTTCAACTTTGTTATATTATTGTCTTCAAAAATAATGGATTTCAAAAACAAAAATAGTGGATTCGACAAAAAAAAAAAGTGAACACATGGATTTTTCTAACAATTTTTTTCATTTACATCGTCTTAATGATTAAAAATCGAGCGTTTTCCCAAAAGTTTGAGGACTCGATCTTTCGCAAATCGTGATTTCCGTATGACCATTTTGGTTGCACCTCCACATCTACATGACTAAACATCGATATTTTTACCCAAACAAATAGTAGTACAAACTAATCGGATCCGGATCCTAACAGATCTAAAACCATACCGCACACTGCCGATTCGTTGGATCGCATGGCCTTGTGCACACTGTGGGTGTGTGTGATCCAATGGTGGGAAGGTGCACAACACCCTCGGTATCCGCATCCTAATAAAGTAAAAGTACGTACACATTTTTTTTTCCTAGCCTCAAATATAGTATATTATGTATGATGTATCCTCCACTTGGTATTTGAATTGATCTCATTCAAACCAAAGGCTCTTCCTTCCACCCCCATTCTCGAAGACTATGATCCGATAGTTTAGTCACAAAATCTGCATGTCTACACCCTTTGCTTAACATCCCTTCTTTAATGCATCACAATAGAAAGAGAGAAAAGTATGAGAGAGAGAGAGAGAGAGAGAGAGAGAGAGGCCCCCCACCCAAACCACTTTTTTTTTTTTTTTTTTTGTGTGTGTGTGTGTGTGTTCTCCTTTTTTCAAGATTTTCTGTGACTTTATTTAAACGGGAATAGTGTCAAAAAAATGTTATGTCAACCTCCAATATAAATACACAAAAGACTACCCACCCTCTTTCCTCTTTATTATTATTATTATTATTATTATTATTATTATTATTATTATTTTTGAATTTTTTTTTTTTTAAAGTTGGTGTTTTGTACTATCATAAAGCATTAACCTACCTCAAAACAAAGACATTTTCTTCTGTACTTCTTCTTCCTTTTTTTTATCTTTTTTTTCATAGGTTTTGCCAAACATTAGTATTCAAAGAAAAGTAATAAGGGCATGTTTGGTTAAATGGCAATTCAAGCGCAGTTGTACTCTGAAAATTTTGGTGGTCCTCAAGATTTTTTAATGGAGAGTAGTTATAATAATTATGGGTTTGATAATCTGTGTTTTGTCCCTCAACATGATCAACAGCAACTAATGCAGTTTGATATTGATCAGTTTCAAAATAATAATAATAATAATAATAATAATAATAATAATAATAATTTTCTCCCAAGAAACACCATGAATAATGATCATCATCATCAGCAGCAGCAGCAATCTGTGCCTGTGACGGCTTTTTCTCACGGCGTCGCAGCCCATGTCGAAAAACAGAGGATGGAATTTGAGCAGTTCATCAAGTTACAGGTGAGAACCAATATATATATATATATATATATATATATATATATATATATATATATAAAACGTGTTTTTATTTCTTTTTTATCTCCAATTTCAATTCCGAGGCGGCGTTGGTTTAGTGGTGGTATCGTCCATGGTACATCCATGTATCTGCACCGTCCATGCACGCCACGTGTAGTGCATCCGGCTGTGACCCCCTCCCAAAAAGAAAATTTCTACTAATAATTTTTTATTATTATTGTATTTTTATTATTTAAAAAATATTGGCTCCAAAGTAAGAAAAGTAGTCAGTCAAACTCTATAAATGATTGTATTTTTCTGAGTTCTATTAGTATGTTTTTACGTATTAATATGAATTCGTTTATTTAATGTGATTTTTGTTGTTAATAACTCATCTAAAAAAATTTAATGTTTGTGTCGAAAAAAAATTTAATTTCGCCCTCTGTATCAAGAAATTCTGGCTCCGCCACTGTATGGGCGTGTACCATGGACTCAACCTTTAGTGGTGGGGTCGGAGTTCTTTCCAACCTCTACAAAATGTGACGCCATAATTTTTTTTTAATTTAATTAGTATGTAATTTTCAATAAGTATGTATTTTTTTAATTATTATGTATTTTATGCTTTCACTAATAATTATGAAATATAATTTAGATTTTTTACACGCTAACCTAATTTAATTTATTTGATACAATTAATATCAATATTTTGATTTATTATGTGATGGGAAATTTTGCCTTTAATTTAAGATTTCGTACAACATACAAGTCTTTATGTTATCGCCACTTGAAATTTGTCAAAACAACGTCGTTTTTATCGTGTGGTTCAAAATTGAGGGTTTTCAGGCCTCAGGTGGATATACTACTTTTGGGACGTTTTTTTTAGAAACGTAAAAAGTTACGAGACGTAAAAAAAAAAACTTATTTCCGGGTTGAAGGTCTTTTTTTTCTTTTCTGAATGACGGGGGAACCCGCAGCCGCTACTCTTCGAGTGCGCACTGAATAAACTCTCGGGCCGGACGTAATATCCTGCATACTACGTCAACTGGGTAAACCACACTAGGCAAGCCCTGTGTGGCAGGCTCAACCAATAAAGTGTTGGTAGAGGGAATTAACTCGTGATATTTCAGTCACGCACTCAGCTAATCCAGCAACTTGTTAGTATGTTTGATTGTATATTTGTTGAAACAGAATGAGAGATTGAGAATAGCTATACATCATCAGAGGAAGCAGCAAATATCAGTACTAGTCAAGAAATATGAATACAAGGCTCGGTTTCTACTGACACGAAAAGAAGAAGAGATCGCAAAGGTAGGAAACCGAACAATGGAGCTCCAGAATTTTTTGAAAAAAATGGAAATGGAGAATCAGACGTGGCAGAGGATCGCAAATGAGAACGAATCGATGGTTGCGTCGTTGAACAGCACGATCCAACGGCTGAGAGAGTCCGCGTCCATATCCCCGGCCAATAATGCCAATGCTGCCGCTGCCGATGATGCTGAGTCGTGTTGCCACAACGGAGCGAATAGAGAAGCGGGGGAAGAAAACGCGACCGCGATGTGCAAATGCTGCGGTTCGAGAAACTCGTGCGTGGTTATGTTGCCATGTAGGCATCTCTGTTCGTGCAAAGAGTGTGAGGTTTTTCTTGATACCTGCCCTGTTTGTAAAATGGTGAAGAAAGGTAGCATAGAGGCTTTAATTCAATAAATAGTAATTTTATTTTATTTTTGTTATTCTATAAAAGATGGAAGGTTTAATTTATTTATTTTGTTTTATAATGTGAAAATAATTAGGATTTGTGAGGTGTTTGATTTTGTATTTTTGTTTCGGCATTTTGGATTGCTTCGAATCCCAATTTAATTCGAACATTAGGTAAAACATGGAGTATGAAATATTTCCTAGATAAGGATGGGAAAAATGGTGGATTATTGTGATTATTTCCTATTTGGATTTCTTTTTTTAATTTCAAAGTGGGATATGCCTACAAGTATTTTGACCAATTCGATTGTTGCGATCTATTTTAACACGAAAAACCGACAACGATCAGATTAACTGGATATAATAGATATTAAAATGATAATTATGAAATTCGATTCTCAAAACCGAATCGAAATTTACCGGTCATGTGTATTTCGGTTGGCTAATTCGATTATGACCGGAATTTACAGCATGAATTAGGAGTCGGTTTGCTACCCTCATGCATACAGTTACAAAGTACTTGGGTTATTTTGGTTTGTGGAGTAGAACAAAAGAACAAGAAAAGTAAAAAGATGAAGTCTACATTCAATTGGATTTTGATACTCTGTAATCTTTTAAATGCATCAATCGAGAAAAGAATGGTTGCAGTTGTTTTCTACTTTTACTTTGAGATTTTATTTCTTCTATTTAAATAATTTATCTACTTACAATGTATTTGAGCAATGAGTATTACTTTTTTTTTCTTTTCATATAGTATGACTAATCCTGTGAGAAACAACTCACGAGAACAACTTCTAGTTAAATCGCGGGATAATATACATGACTAACAATTAAATATACTCCACTTCCGCGCACAAGGAGTTATCTCCCAAGTGATTGTTCCATGCTGGACCCCGATAGATAGGCATGCAGGGTCTCCATAATCCAACCGCAGGTTCCCACCGAGATCAGGCCTCCCACACTGCCGCTTGAAGCACATGATATTATAAATCGAGATCAGGCCTCCCACGCTGCCGCTTGAAACCCTCAATATTTAATTGTTCCACCAGCGTACCTCGAAGGTCTAGGACCTAACCCTTAGTCAAAGACTAAGGGATCATTGGCCCTTGAGAAATTCAATTCCAAAGTATTGCCACTAGAAATTGAACTACTGACCTCATGTGGTCAACTGCGCCAAGACAGTTGGTTGCAACGAGTATTACTTCCCATACCAATTTAAGTTAAATCAGCGGCGGATCCACGATTTAAAAAATGCTTAATTGCATAAAAATACCCGACCTTTTATTGATTTCTGGTTTTTTTACCCACCTTTTAATTTTTGCAATAAATATACTCACCGTCTCATTTTTTGCAATGTCGAACCGACGAGAGATTACCCCCGAATCGGTGCTGATATGGATCCCCGGAAGGCTGATTTGGCAAATCGGACCGCTTTAAGTTTGCTTAATTGCATAAACATGCGTGACCTTTTATTGAATTCTGATTTTTTTTACCCACCTTTTAATTTTTTGCAATGTTGAACCCGTATCATATTTTCCCCAAATCGGTGCTAATTTTTTGCAACAGATAATTCCCATCCTTGTCAACCCTGATCAGCTCTGCCACATATCTCCTAAGCAATGCATAGTGACCTTCAATAGATCCTCTCATCATCTCTTGTACAATAGCCCTTGCCCTGTAGAGTCTATCCTTACCAACCATGGTTTTGTAGTTTGTCCTAAGGTCCTCTGCTAATAGCTTAATAGGTATGTTAGGCTGCACCCTGAACAGATTCTGATACTTTAATGTTATCCACCTAGAACTCACAAGTTTGTTGTTGTTTTTCCCAGTGCAACTGTGTGTAGGGTAGTATGTCTTGATGATGAAAATGTCTTTTGCCTTGACAACAGAAGCAAAAACTTCCCATTTACATTATCCCCAACATTTGGCTCTGCAAGATGTTTTGGAGACTTTGCCAAACATGATATGTCTGCCCTTTGCTATGGCATTATCGTTCAGAGCATCCCTACATTGAAATCCATCTGCAAATCTCATTCCTAGCTGCAGCTTCAGTTTCTTAGGTTTTGTCCTAGGATCATAGCTACACCTAAACTTATTGTTTCTCTTATCATCTAACTCCTCATCTGTTGAATCTGAGCATATATCACTATCAGAACTAGCATAAACAGATTCTGGCTGATCATTTGCATACACTTGGATGAACCCCTTGCATACACTTGGCTGAACCCCATGCCTACATGAGGTTTTTCATTCACTAAGTCAAATATATTACCTTTAGACCTCCTCTTCTGCCTTGCTTCAACATACTATTGATCATCAGGGACAAGCTCATCATCAGCCAACTCATCATCAGATGATTCACCATCAATTGGGTAGTAATCAGAATCCTCACTATATTCATCAATAAATTTATCACACCACTCTTCATCTGTCTCTGTATCTGCCCTCTCTCTTTCTGTTTCTCCTTCTCTTTCCCATTCCCTTTCTCCGTCTCTTTCCTTTTCCCTTTCTCTGTAACCTCATTAATAACAGTATCAATCAATTCTAGATCTTCATCATCAGACTCATCACCCTCATAAACAGAGTCATGCTCACCCCCACCTCCATCAGCAACGACCCCAGCATCAGAAATAACTCCACCCTCAGAAACAAATAGGAGGCTGAAAATAGCAAAAGAAAAATGAAAAAGAAAGATGGCATCAGCAATAAATCCTAGATTCGATTCCACAGAAGACTTAACTTTTTACTAATTCAAATAACATTTTTCATTAAAACAAGCTTTAATCATTCAAAAAGCACATCAATTACTCATATGAAAAAAAGAGAATCGGGACCTACCTGTTCCCCATCTTTTCGTCCATTCTTCGTGCTTCTGGGACCACTCGCGCAAGCAAGACACCCACGAGACCACAAAAATCAACAATAAACGAAACGAAATGACGAGTGATTAGGGTTTAATGGATTCTAGCAATAAACTTTTAAGGGGATTAGGGTTCTTGGAGATTCTAAATGCGTGAATATTTTGACTTTTAAAGTGTCAAGAGTGTGAATTGGGGATTAAGGTTTTTGTCCCGTCGAGTGAAATACACTGAACGAAACGACGCGTACTCTTTAATTATAAACGGCGTCGTTTTCGGCCAGATCAGACAACATGCCACGATACAAGACAGCTCAGCGTGATATTTTGCCACATAAGTTAAATTAGACACATAGGCATATTATTTAGGCCGGAATCTCTCGTCAGTTCGACATTGCAAAAAAATTAGACGCTGAGTATTTTTATTGCAAAAATTAAAAGATGGGTAAAAAAACTAGAAATCAATAAAAGGTCGGGTATTTTTATGCAATTAAGCCTTTAAAAAATGGATGTGCCTTCCACGAATTGGAGTTTCCCGTAACAAAAAGCTAAGAACTTATAAAAAAAAGCTAAATAAGGCCCTGTTCTTTTGGACTTATTTTCGATTTTCGATTCGATTCGATTCGAGTCTATTCGATTCGATTGATTCGATTCGAGTCCATTCGATTCGATTCGATTATTTCGAGTTCTTCTTCTTCTTATTATTATTATTATTAATCTTAATTATTATTATTGTTATTATTACTAATAATATTACTATTATTGTTGTTGTTGTTAATTACTATTATTATTATTATTATTTATCATTATAATAATTATTATTATTTACCCTTAATATATATTTGATTCGATTCGATTCGATTCGATTCGAATCCATTCGATTCGATTCGATTCGATTAATACGCTAAATTTAGAAAATTATTTTTTAATTTATTAATTAATTTTATAGTAAATATTGAATATTAATTCAATTTAAAATTATCGATTGGGCTATGATTATTTATTGAGCCCAATTGATTAATTCTTAAATTTAGCAGTAGGCAAGTCAATTAGTTACCGAGCCCAACCATTATAAGTCCAAACTCAATTCATGTATTTTGGGCCCAACTCATATAATTCATTATCGAGCCCAAATATTATAGTCCATTTTAATTAATTTTAATATATTCGTTTTGGGCCAACCAACCACTATAATGTTCAGCCCAATAAATATTAGTTCCCAAACCCAATTGAAATTAATAATCAACTATTAAGTCCCAAGTCCAATTAAGAGCCCAATTATCATTTTCCAGCCCAAAATCATTTCTCTCTCCCACACGATGGAAAGAGGTTTCTGCATTTCCCACTATCAACCACCTTAGTGGAATAGTGCGCATCATGGGGAGGAAGTTGGCAGAAGTGGAGTTGAGGGAAGAACTTTAGGAAGCATTTATATATCCATGGAGCAGTTAATAAAATTCAGTATAAAAAATAAAAACCTCTGCAGAAAGGAATTCAAGTTACAGAGCAAAATCTCAGTACATAATACACACACACAACGTATCACTTTACAGCAGAAATTTCACATCAAACTTCACAGCAAATCCTATATACCTTCAGCATCTCAGAACCATCCACCGGAACACAAATTCTATCTTCACAATCTTCATGTAACAAGCATCGCCCATCTTCAATAATTTCCCAACAACACACACACATCATGAGATTCAGAAAACCCAAATCTGAAATCAAAATTGAAATCAAAACCCAAACCATTTTTATAATCAAATTCAGAGTTGAACGAGAACAAACCTTTTTTCGGCCGAAACCGGAAATCCCCCAACCGCGGCCACCCTACTTTCCGCTGATGTCGGCTCAAACCCTCCGTCTGATGAAACCGCCACCGCCGCCGTCGCCGTCGCGACCCTCCAACACCTCATTTAATTCTTTCGCCTGAATCTAAGCTTGTAGCCCGAATTCGGGTGCTACTGAACCGCACCCCAGATTTCTCAATCGCGCCACAAACCTTCGACCGCCGCCTCCGCCATACACTACTAGGAGACCAACGTCGTCGTCAAAACGAGGTGGTCTTCATGTCCGGAAGGAATTTCTAAGAATCTGCCAGTGAGAGAGAGAGAGTTTTGAGGAAGAAGAGATTTTCTTTTCACGCCCTGAAAGAATTGGTCGATTATACCATCCCTCAAATGGGCCAATACCTTCCCCAAGCCCACAACCGTTAATTATAACCCCAATCCATTTTATCACTTATAGTCCAATCCTATTTATTAAAGGGACAATCTGCCCTTTTCTCTCTTTCAGCCCAAATATTTTTATTTTTAAATTCAATTACTTCAAATTATTTATGATCGTATTGATAAAATATTATAAACTAAGACATTCATCTCACTAACTATAGGGTATGAGAATCAAGGGCTCGAGTAAGACACGTTCATAAACATTTCAAGCATTTTTGCATTCAAGTCATCTCAATTCAGGTGGGAATTATTACTTGTCAATTTTAATTGCTTTATTTGGATTGTATAGGTGATATGTTATATTTACGATTAACATGCAGTCACATGTTTTTCGTACCAAGTATCATTTTATGATTAACATGCAGTCACATGTTTTTCATACCAAGTATCAGTATATATTTACATGCAGTCACATGTTTACATGCTCAAGTTGATATAACAAATATTCATGCTATGCCTCCGTTATGTATTGTGATTATTGTTGACTTGTGATGTTCCCACGAGCGATAGAAAGCTCACCCCATTTTTTATGTAAAATTTTCAGGTTAATTCGGAATGGAGAGGACGGGTTGTCGAGCGGGCCGACATATGATTAATGTTATAATTATTTCTTTTAATTCCGCTCAAGTTACTCTGAAACAATTAATTTATTTTTAGTAATTATTTTCCGCTGTCATATTTTACGATCGTATTGGAGATTCGAAATCCTTTTTAGTTCCGCTAATATTTTAGAAAATGTATGTTTAGTAACGACTTGAAATTTCTACAAGTTTTCTCATTATTAATATTTTATTCATAAAATACCTTAGAAAAATCGGGTCGTTACAAGTTCAGATACATTGATTCGATTCGATTCGATTCGATTCGATTCATTCATTCGATCCAAAAAGAAGCAGGCTAAGTAAGCATTCCTCGGACTAGAATCTAGACAAATTGTAAGAACTACCACTATTTTCACCATGTGATACACAAGCCTTTTGATATTCTGGGTGGTCCTAGGACTACTAAGGGACTGTTTACTTGTGACTTAATCAGCTTAATGGGTAAAATATCTTATTCGCTCAGACGTATGGAGGTGTTTACTTGTGGCTTAATGACTTATTCGCGCAGACAAAAATGACTTATTCATTAAGCATGAAAAGGGGTGTTGTCCCCATTAAGACAAAAAATGACTCTGCTACCCCTAATTGAAAACCATACATTTATATATACAATATAAATAATCTAGGACAAAAAAATGACTCTCTTATCCCCATTATATTTACAATATAAAAAAATTAGGTTTTAATATAAATGAATGTAATATATATTATTCATATAAAAATAATATACATTATTAATTTATATATAATATTTGTTACTATATATTATCGTATAAATAAACTTTGTATCTACAAAATATCATATATATTATGAATATATAAATAAATATTATATATTACTTATATATTAACATTTATTCATATGTATCATATTTATTATATATGTTCTTATCTAATTAAAATATATTTCTATATATAAATATATATTGTATATTATACGTATTATTTATATATGTATTAAATATTTTATATATTGCTTACATACAAAATTAAATCATTTATGTATAATATTTTATTTAAATTTAAATAATATATATATATATAGAAGATGAGTCAAATTTGATTTTTTAATAATGTTTAAATTTATCTACTTTGTGTTTGAATTTGACTTCTTTGTGTTTAAACGTGGGTTAAACGTGGGTTAAACGTTGGGGGTATCAATCAATTAAAAAGAATTAAATGTTTATTTGTTCAAACTTATTTGAAATTTTATTGAAATTTAAATATTATATTTGAGCTTAATTTGATTATTAGTCCAGCCGAGCTAAAATGAGGTTCAATGTTTATTGAAATCGAGTCGAGCTCGATCCGAAATTTATATTTTATCAGATGAAAATTTGTGTTCATGTTTGTTTATTATATTACTGTAGTTGAATGGGCTTTTCTAGACACTACTGGGTTGGGTTGGGTTGGGTTGGTGGTCCAGTGGTAGGACACCTGCACTTAAGACACTCTTTTGGGAGAGGTCTTGGGTTCTAATCCCACCAAGGAGGTGAAACATGAGGTTTTTTCTCTTTATGATCCTCTATCTCCTCGGGGCTAGCTCGAGCGACCGCTAATCAATGTTTAATATCGCGTCAAGCGGCAGTGTGGGAGTATCTTCTTGCTGGGAACTCGAAGGTCTTTGACCAATCGATGGTATTCTAGAAATTGTCTTTAACCCGGCGCTTAATCGCTTAATGAAACCTCCTTATGCGCATAAGTGTACAGAAAAGGCATTGGGAACCCTGGAATTGCTCGAGCGACTCGCAATTTACTTCTCTCAATAAGTTAGGAGTGGGTTCTTTGAGAGACTAGGATTAGTCCGGCTAAACTGGGATCACCTAGTAATAATAAAAAAGAAAGAATTCATACACTAATAAATGTTTGAGATGCGTCTAACATCACACAGGACAATAAGACTGTCTGATTAAAAAAATTCGAGCTTTAAATAATATTTCCTCCATTTTTCTTTAGATGTCGTTTGATTTTTTGATACACATTTTTAGGTGCTTTGACCGGGTAGTTAAATTTATCATTTTTTTTAAATTTTATTTTTTTGAATAAAAATATACAATTTAAATTTTAATTCACAAAAAAAATTATTTAAAGATAATAATTTTAATTATACAGTCAAAGCACCTAAAAATGTGTGTCAAAAAATCAAACGACATGTAAAGAAAAAATGAATGCAGTACTAATCATAAATATGTAAATGAATATCTAGAAATTTGAAATCTATACTTCTATTAAAAGAGAGTCGTGACACATGTCACTCTCTAAGTTTTTTTGTTTTTTATTTTAAAATATAGTTTATATATAGAGATGTATCCTTAAATTTCTTAAAAAAAATTCTTGATATGTATTGTGGGAGTTTTATTCCACAACTTACACTCATCTACCAATAAAAAAATTATTCCTTTATTTTGTTAGCTTAAAATTATAAATGTTTATAATTTTTAAAATCAAATTTATTTTTAATGAAAAATATATCAAATTAATTTTTATTTCACAATTTTCAACTAGAGATCCATATTAATATAATAAATTTGATGGATTTACAATAATGACCGATTGCACAAAAAAATTATATTATAAAAACTATGAATATTTATTTTCAGTAAAATTAATTGATGCAAAATAAAAGTATATTAACTCATTTATTGCTTACATAAAAAATAAATTATGATATTTATTTAATTATAATAACTAAAAATAATAAAACATACACTGCACACACACACACATATATTAAGACTTAATCACATGTTACTTTCGTCTCTAAAATTTGTTCCTACTTTTTTTCGGTATGTCCAGAAAATTTGTTCATGTAATGGACACTAATTGACTTAACACTCCGCTAATGTAGTACTCTTTCTTAAATTATTTACACCCCATAATACACTCAATAAGTCTTTTATTAATATTACGCTAATATGATATTCATATCGAAGATTATCAAAAATAAATTTAGAGATCGAGAAATTATTTTCTAATAAGAGAATATCTCATGCGGTGCATCGCACCGGAGAACATCTAGTTTGAATAATAATCATGAATATTTAATGCAACGTGGCGTGGAGTTTATTGCATCCCAAATCATTACACTTATATACGTATTATTATAATTTGACCAAACTTCTTATTTGTTCAAAAGTTTTGGCCTACCGGAAAAGCATCTCCTTTCTCTCTCTCTCTCTCTTTTTTTTTTTTTTTTTAATGACCCAAGTTTAATCCTGAGGTTGTAGGTCCGATCCCTCATTCCTACCCCCAGTTAAATCGCAGGTTATGCCTCAGCAACCCGGTTTTAAGGATGCTTCAACTAAATTAACACACAAGGTTTAAATCCCTGAAAAGAGCGGATGCTCCCACGAGGATTCGAACCCACGCTACGTGCCACCAGCGCAAAAGATATCCCCCTCCTTTGCCACTGAACTATGCCTTGGGGATAAAGCACGTCCTTTCTCAATTATAGTTGTACTGAGCAACTAATTGACATGCATAATTTTGTATTATAATTCAACGGGTTGAAACTAGACCCCGTAATAGGCCAGGAGCCGCCCGGGCCAATGGCCGCCGTTTTTGGCGGGCATTGGCCGCATATTATTAGCCCAAAACCGGCCTTTTTGGCGGTCCAGTTGGCCCGCCCATAGAGGCCGGCCATGGCGGCCCGCCCCGGCCCAGTTTTTTTTTTTTTTTTTTTAATTTATGTTATGTGTAATTATAATATTTAATTTTTTTCCTTGTTTGTTAGATTATAATACATCTATATGTTAATTATTGATGTAATTTTATTTTTTTTGGGACTTTGTGATTATTTGTAGTATCTCATATCAATAATAATATTATTTTTATTTTATGTTTTTATAAGAAATTAGTAGTGATAAATGATATGATGATCAAATAAAAATATTTGTATATTTGTCTTTTGATTATGGTAGTGTAGTAAATAATGTAATTATCAAATAAAAATAATTGTATATTTATTTATCTGATTGTCATAGTATAGTGAATAATATAATAATTAAGGATCGAAAAATATTTGTATATTTATTTCAGAATTAATATTTCAAAAAAAAAAAAATCGAGGCCCGCGGGCCGGGCCGAGCCCGCCCGGGGCGGGCCACGGGCCTAATAATTTTGGCCAGGAAAAACCGGGCCTTTTTGGCCCGGCCCAAAAAAGGCCCGCCCGTTTTATGCCCGGCCCGTTTGCCAGGTCTAGTTGAAACAAATCAATATAATGCAACACTTATCTTGCAAAAATTATATTTATTAAATAAGTAGAATAAAATTTCTACCGTGCCATAATCGATTAATTAACTCGTAGACCCATTTTGTATTTGAGGTATAATTCATGTTCCTTTTGTGCATTGTGTCGATGGATGACGTACGCATTAAGCGGATCCAAGAGTTACATACCACTGATACGCCGGATAAACTGTTGAAAAAAATATCGAACCGTAATAGAATAGGCTGCAAATACTTCCGAACAATTATTCTTGTGACAAAAATGAGTTAAAATTCCAACAAAAAAAATAATAACAAATATTTTATATCTTATTGAAATGAACAATAGTATTTTTGTGGCTAAAATGCTTCTGGGGTCCCTTAACTTAATTTCAGATAACGATTTAGTCCTTTATCTTTTTTTTTCCCCAACTAAGTCCTTTATCTTTCCAATTTTAAGCAAAGTTAGCCTTTTCCGTTGGTCTCCGTTAACTGTTGTCCAGGTGGCTGTTAAGTTGCTGACTATCACCTACGTGGCTATAAATATTCCTACGTGTCAAATCTCTAACTTATGTGTCAATTTTCCTAGCCTATGTGGCGGATTTCTTCCCCGGGGTCAGCAGCCAAGCCGCTGGAAACACTGTACAGAAGGCAATTCTCGGCCAGAACTTTCATCAGACACCTTACAAGCGGATTCAGTCTGATTTTGAGAAGGAGCAGCCTGTAATGGCCTAGCATCCGAAACAGAAATCAAAAATGGCGCAGGGTTCCCGTCCCTGCAAATGGACGGTCCACCCTCCATCAATTTACGATTCTCAACATCTCCCACAATAAAATTCTGAGTATGGACGGCCGAATTACCTTGTGAGGGGCTGCAAGTCGGACGAACAGTCCCTGGTCCAGGAAGAACCGCCTGTAAACCATCATTCATAAGTCCCTGGGCATCCCGTTGCCCCTTTGATTTACCTCTCTTTCCGGCCATGAATCTGCGGCGAGAGAATTCGGAAATCCCACAGGCGAAATAAAAGTGACCCGCTGCCAACAAGAAATCAGTCGCGAGAGATGCAGACCACGATATACTAAAATTGAAGAAAGCCCGCCGCACAAGGCGACGGACAGGTTTGGAAAGACGGCTACAGTCACCAGTTTGGGGAAGAACTCCGCTACGTAGGCTAGGAAAATTGACACATAGGTTAGAGATTTGACACGTAGGAATATTTATAGCCACGCAGGTGATAGTCAGCAACTTAACAGCCACCTGGACAACAATTAACGAAGACCAACGGAAAAGGCTAACTTTGCTTAAAATTGGAAAGATAAAGGACTTAGGCTCTGTTCTTTTGGACTGAATGAATCTGAATCGAATCGAATGGATTTGAATCGAATGGACTGGAATCGAATCGAATCGAATCAAATATATATTAAGGGTAAATAATAATAATAATAATAATGGTAAATAATAATAATAATAATAATAGTAATTAACAACAACAACGATAGTAATAATATTATTAGTAATAATAACAATAATAATAATTAAGATTAATAATAATAATAATAATAAGAATGAGTTAGGCGAATGGACTGAATCGAATCGAATCAGAATGGACTGAATCGAATCGAATCAAAATCAAAATAAGTCCAAAAGAACAGGGCCTTAGTTGGGAAAAAAAAGATAAAGGACTAAATCGGTATCTGAAATTAAGTTAAGGGACCCCAGGAGCATTTTAGCCTATTTTTGTTTAAGTGTGTGTAAGATAAAATCACATTTAACTAATTAATGGGATTCTATTATTTAAAAAAAAAATATTATGTAAGAACTCTAATTTATGGTATTACGTGGAAAAAGTATTTTTATCCGCCAGTATTTGTGTTTGGGTGCAATAAGAGTGGCTATTTAAACCTATGTTCTAACCAACTGGCTTGGCGCAATTGACCACCTGACCTTCAATTTAGTTGGAGGTCAGGGGTTCAATTCCTAGTGACAACACTTTGGAATTGAATTTCTCAAGGTTTAATGATCCCTTAGTCTTTGACTAGGGGTTAGGTCCAAGTCCTCCGGGGTACGCTGGTGGAACAATTAAACATTGAGTGCTTCAAGCGGCAGTGTGGGAGGCATGATCTCGGTGGGACCCTGCGGTTGGATTTGAGGGGGTCCATGTAAGAATAATTTATTAATTAAAAAAAACCATTAAAATTCTTACTCATAAAGATGGTCATTAAGAGGTGTTACTATTCTAATTAAGCCTTGCAATCACTACATAAGTTACAAATTTTTTCATGAATAGCCTTGATGGATGGTTAATTCTATTATTACAAGATGAAGCTAAAGGTCCTTTCTCTACCTATAAATATAACTCTTTCTCCATCAAAAAGAGTATCGCATGTTGAAGAAATAACACATAAAAAATAGTTTATAGGTCAAGAGAAATAAATCTTTTCTTCAATTGAAGCTTTTGGTGAAGATCATTATTCCTGCTATAAAGCAATACTACTCTAATTATCAATATGTCTTGAGGTATGTAAATCAAAATATGCTTTTACATATTTGTGATAATCATGTTAATTCAAAATCAATGGGATTATGTATCATTCTTTTTAACATGTGGTATCGGATTAAGGTTTAGAATTTCATGATTGTCCTTGATGTCGTATGCGATTTTGTATCAATTTAATCGTCATTGTGTTCGTTTTGATTCTTACTGTTTGTGCACCATGATTAATCAGAGGGTATATATAAATATATATATTATATCATCAATCGTATATGTATATGTAGTAGTTTGATCGATGATGTTTGGTGTTATTTCTGCATACTCATGTCTAGTGCTTATGCTCATATTTTCGAAAAACGAAACTTGAAACGTGATTGGTTCTTACTCTTCACATGAAAGTTGTGTGATGTTTATACATCGATGATTTCGTGCAAATCTCGTCATGAAAATTGTCGGTTTGTGTTTTGATGTTCGTAACGTGTGAGATTTTTTTCTCTGTATGACTTCTTTTGTTCCATGAACATACCATAAATATTTCAATTAATAATTTAATACGTTTTAATTTTAATAATGAGGATATATAATTGTTTCCTTATATATATATATATATTATATATAATTATATAAATGATGTAAAACGTATCCTCTACTTATGGTGACCATGTGCTTTTGGATTTTTAAAGCTAAAACGTATATCTTGTTTTAATTTTATCTCTAATGCAAATGGGCTCACCAGTATGTATTTTATTGGTTGTAATATGTCTAAAGATCCTAATGATGTAATAATAAATCTAACATTGGTATAATTAAGAAATTTATTCAATTAATATTTTAACTATATTTTTATATAGTTACATTAAACAACATCATATATAATTTTAAGTGACTACCCACAGGAGTACCTAAATTTATGTTGTTTATCTACAAAATTAATATATGTGTTATTTTACGCCTAAATTCTTGTACCCCTCATTTGCAGTTAATATACCTTCAACCCTCGCTTCAATGGCTACATCATTACGAAACTCAATGGGACCAACTTCTCAAAATGGAAAGAGCAAGTTGAGTTTTCCCTGGGGCTACTTGAATTGGACAGTGCTCTGCGTAAGGAGCCGCCTACTCCACTTACTGCCAATAGTACCCCTGAGGATAACAAAAGCCATCTTGACTGGGATCGATCTAACAGGCTCAGCATTATGTTTATGCGCATGTTGATCGATACCAACATCAAAACTTCCTTACCCAAAACTGAGAATGCCAAAGAATACTTGCAAGCCATTGAAGATCGGTTCAAGACTGCAGACAAATCTCTTGCTGGGAAACTTATGGCAGATCTTGTAACTAAAAAGTTCGATGGTTCTCGCTCAATGAGAGCTCATGTCATTGAAATGATTAACCTTGCTGCCAAACTTAAGGATTTGGGATTGAATATGGATGATGCTTTCCTAGTCCAATTCATCTTGACTAGCCTATCTCCTCATTACGAACCATTCAAAATTCATTACAACACTATTAAGGAAAAGTGGAGTCATAATGAATTGACTAATAAGTTGGTTCAAGAGGAGTCTAGGCAAGGCCCGCAAAGCTTTAAGGTTGCTCATTTCATTCAAGGAGCTGGCAAAGCAATGGGGAAAATGAATTACTCAACCCATAAACGTGTAGCACCCAGACCAGATGATGCTGGTCCATCCAAGAGGAAAGAGGGAGAATGTTTGCAAATTTTGCAAGAAACCTGGACATTTCCAGGCAGATTGTGTTAAGCGTAAAGAATGGTTTGAAAAGAAAGGTAACCTCATGGGTTTCGTAAGTCATTTCGAATCAAATCTTACTGTTGTTCCTTCTTCTACTTGGTGGATTGACACAGGTACTAATGTTCATGTTTCGAATTCTATGCAGGGATTCATTACGATCCAAACCACAAACCCAAGTAAAGATTTCATTTTCATGGGAAATAAAGATAGAGTTCCAGTTGAAGCTATTGGCACCTTCCGCCTTACTTTAGCTGGTGGTTATCAATAGGATTTATGTCAAACTCTTTATGTACCATTTATTTCTCGTAATTTGATTTCTGTAAGCATGCTTGATAAGTTTGGATACTCATTTGAAATCGGTAATGGAAATTTCAGTTTGTTTAAAAATTCTATCCTTATTGGTTCTGGAATTTTAATTGATGGACTTTATCAAATTTATCTCGAACATCAAGATAATGAACTCCATCTCACCTTGCATAATAATGAAAAAAAAAGGAAGTCATCATCAAAAACAGACTCCTACTTCTCATGGCATAAAAAACTAGGTCATATATCTAGTGATAGAATCAAACGGTTAGTAGGTGTCCTCCCAGACATAGATTTTACTAACATTACACCATGTGTTGATTGTATTAAAGGTAAAACAACAAAAAACACAAATAAAGGAGCCACAAGAAGTACCCAGCTTCTAGAAATCATACATACAGATATTTGTGGACCATTTGATGTCCCAACTTTTGGAGGAGAGAAATATTTCATCACTTTTATCGATGATTATTCACGTTATTGTTATCTTTATCTATTGCATGACAAATCACAGTCAGTGGATGTTGTACAAATATTCATTACTGAAGTCGAAAGACAATTAGAAAGAAAAGTGAAAATCATTAGGTCCGATAGAGGTGATGAATTCTATGGAAGGTATGATGAAACATGACAACATCCTGGACCTTTTGCTAGACTTCTCCAAAAACTTGGGATTGTTGCCCAATACACAATGCCTGGATCTCCATGGCAGAATGGTATAGCTGATAGGCGAAATCGTACATATATGGAAATGGTTAGATCCATGATAAGTTATGCAAACTTACCCATATCCTTATGGATGGATGCATTACGTACAGCTATTTATATCCTAAACATGGTTCCTAGTAAGGCCGTTTCAAAGACCCCTTTTGAGCTTTGGAAATGTTGGAAACCTAGTTTAAGGCATCTTCAAATTTGGGGATGTCCAGCTGAAGCTAGAATTTACAATCCACAAGAAAAGAAATTGGATTTTAAGACAATTAGTGGTTACTTTATTGGTTACCCTGACAAATCCAAAGGATATTGGTTTTATTGTCCTAACCATATTGTGCGAATTATTGAAACCGGAAATGCTAGATTCTATGAGAATGGTGAAGTCAGTGGGAATATTAAACAACAAGAAGTGGTCATTCAGGAAATAAGGGTACATTCCCATTTACCCTCTATTCCGAAAGACATTGGGACCGTTCCCATTGATGAACACATTCACAATGAGGAAAATCCCAATAATGATCGCCAACCACATCATGAGATTATCACCAATCATAATGTTACTGAAGCACCACAAGAACCAGCCTTTAGGCGATCTCATCGAGATAAGATATCTGCTATTCCTGATGGTTATTTGCTTTATCTAATAGAATCTGAAGGGACTAAGGATCATTTCTTATTCACAAGCCATTAACGAAGTTAATTCTAGCAAATGGTTAGATGCTATGAAGGATGAATTGAAATCTATGGAATCTAATCAAGTATGGGAGCTCGTTCAATTGCCTCCAGGACAAAAAGTAATCGATTGCAAGCGGGTTTTCAAAACCAAACGTGACTCTACTGGTAAAATTGAACGATATAAAGCGAGACTAGTTTTCAAAGGTTTCCATCAGAAAGAAGGCATCGACTATTATGAGACATTTGCTCCTGTTTCCAGGAAAGATTCTCTTAGAATTATCATGGCCCTTGTAGCTCAGTATGATCTTGAGTTGCATCAGATGGATGTGAAAACCGCCTTTCTTAATGGAGACTTCGAAGAAGTAGTCTACATGCGTCAACCTGAAGGCTTCATAACTGAAGGACAGGAAGACAGGGTATGCAAACTTAAGAAATCAATTTATGGGCTAAAACAAGCTTCCCGATAATGGTATCTAAAATTTCATCAAATCATTACTGCTTTCGATTTCCATGAAAATATAGTTGACCCTTGCATATACCTTAAGTTCAGTGGGAGCAAGTTCATATTTTTGGTTTTGTATGTTGATGACATTCTATTGGCTAGTAGCGATCTTGGTTTATTACATGAAACTAAGGATTCTCTCTCAAAGAACTTTGAAATGAAAGACATGGGTGAGACTTCCTATGTAATATGGATAGAAATATTCCGTGATTGGTCAAAAGGACTTATAGGATTGCCTTAGAAAACATATATTGACAAAGTCCTTGAGCAATTTGCCATGTCTAATTGTTCCTCAAGTCCTGTTCCACTGCATAATGGAGACAAACTTGTTCTTGAGCAGTGCCCACAGACTCCTATGGAAAAAGAAGAAATGTCCAAATATCCTTATGCTTCTATTGTGGGGAGTTTTATGCTCAGGTCTGTACAAGACCTGATATCAGCCATGTTGTTGATTTACTAGGGAGATTTCAAAGCAACCCAGACATAGCTCATTGGAAAGCTGCAAAGAAAGTTTTGAGATACCTCAAGGGGACAAGAAATTATATGCTCACATATCGAAAATCAAGTTACCCACACGTGACCGGTTATTCTGATTCAGATCTAGCTGGATGTCCTGACACTCGGGTTTGCACTCTTAGCTATGTGTATCTCTTATGTGGATGTGCAATATCATGGAGAAGCCAAAAATCTGAGATGCTTTTCGGATCCACCATGATGGCTGAATACGTGGCATGTTACAAGGCTTCTATTCAGGGAAACTGGCTGCGTAATTTTGTCTCACATTTTGGTGATTTAAATTTCATCTCTCAGCCAATAAATGTTTACTGCGACAATGAAGCTGTAACCTTGTTCTCAAAGCATGATAGGATCACGAAGGGTTCAAAACACATGGACCTCAAATACCTATTACTCAAGCAAGATGTTAAACTTAAGAAAATTGTTGTTGAATCAATAAGTACAAACGTACAGGTGGCAGATATATTCACAAAAGGACGATCTCCAAATGCCTTTCAGGGACATACTGAAAGCATGGGTCTTGCTGATAGTTTCTAATTATTTTATCTTATGCCATTCTCGTTGTACTCCTTAATAATAATTATTGAGTTGCTCTTAATAAATTTTAATATCTATCATTTCTGTTTCCTAATTGGTATACATTATGTTTAAGAATGATAGCAGAAACATCTTAACTTCGAGACATTACGTGACCATTATGTTGCTCTCATTTATGGTCTAGCTATGAAAGTTTTCAATGTTGTAGTACATGGAAGTAAGCATGTTGCGAAATAATTTGTGCACGCCATGACTCTGATTGACGACTCGATTAGTCAAGACACTTATGGTAACGAAATAAACTAGTGGTTTGCATATCACGCACGCCTTATGTTATTAATACAGAATTATAATAGATCCTCCTATAGACCAAGTGGGGGAATGTAAGGATAATTTATTAATTCAAAAAAAACATTAGAATTCTTACTCATAAAGATGGTCATTAGTAGGGCTGTAAACGAACAGAGCTGTTCGCGAACAAAGCTCGGCTCGGCTCGTTAAGGGCTCGGTTCGGCTCGATTCGTTAAGAACTCGAGCTCGAGCTTGAACACAAAAATCTGTGCGTTAAGAAAACGAGCTCGAGTCGAGCTTGGGCATGTGCGGCTCGAGCTCGGCTTGAGATCGGCTCGAGATCGATTCGGCTCGGTTCGGATCGTTAAGCTCGATTAGTAAATATATTTTTAAATTTATTTTAATAATATTTATATATTATATTATAGATTAATAATTTTTTAAATAATTTTCCTATATTAAAATATTAATTTATATATATATATTTAAAAAATATAATTTTTAATGATTATTTTAAAATATTTATTTTAAATAATTCAAATATATTATTTAAATAATTTAAAAATATATAATTATTCACAATGTACTCGAGCTCGGCTCGAGCTCGACTCGGCTCGAGTTGTTCGCGAACAGCTCGAGTTCGACTCGTTTTATTAACGAGCTCGAGCTCGAACACGTTTTTTGTGGGATAACAAAGCTCGGCTCGGCTCGGCTCGTCAGGAAAAAAATTGAGCTCGGCTCGTTTAGGTCAAAGCTCGGCTCGGCTCGGTTCGTTTACATCCCTAGTCATTAGGAGGTGTTACTATTTTAATTAAGCATTGCAATCACTACATAAGTTACAAATTTTTTCATGAATAGCCTTGATGGATGGTTAATTCTTATTGTTACAAGATGAAGCTAAAGGTCCTTTCTCTACCTATAAATATAACTCTTTCTCCATCAAAACGAGTATCTCATGTTAAAGAAATAAGACATAAAGAATAGTTTATAGGTCAAGAGAAAGAAATCTTTTCTTCAATTGAAGCTTTTGGTGAAGATCATTATTCCGTCTAGAAAGCAAATACTACTCTAATTGTAATACCCGATTGTAAATTCCTTCATTATCATTCAGTTAATTGTCATTCAGTAATCTTTCACTCAGTAATAATCATTCATCATTCATGTTCGTTCATCGTGTTCATTGTTTGGCGAATTTGGAATCTTGGATCAGTTGTCATTCGTCGTTCAACATTGTTGTTCGCTTTATTTTTAAACAATCTGCAAGTATACGGAGTAAATGTAGAAAGCAGCGAGCAAGGTCGTATTCCACAGAGACTAAATATTCGTATTGTATTGAGTACTAGATTATAATGTTCCCAATTTTATCTAGACGATCGAAAAGTGAATGGATGGTTAATGAAATAAAATAAAATGATGACAATAAAAGAAAATATCCAAATTAAAGAGAATTGTATGAGTTTTGAAAGATAGATTCCAGGGCTAGGTTTTCGTTGATTACTAAGTTTAGTCGAGATTGATTCCAAAGAGTTTTAAGTGCGTTTCCAAAATGATAATCACAATAATATTGTAAAGTCCCTCTCGAGATGCATTAAAACGTAGATTAAACAACTTATAACAACGTCTCCGTCTATTATAAATTATCTAACTCCAAAATGTTCATAAAATTAAATATCATCATAGTTCATCACCAATTTCTCAATCTCGTAATTTACTACGTCAAATACTCGAAACCTATTAATGCCCTCTTCTCTCGAATTATGAGCAATTAAGTTAAACATGTAAAAACATTGATCAACTGTTCTAACATGAATTAAAACCAATTTTTTGATAAAGAAATCACACTAGATATATATAATCATCAATATTTCAAAACCATAGCAAATCAACGTACTCCCATGCCCGGAATCTAACAAGTTTAGCCGGACATGGTAATGAAAGAAAGATTAATAATCATCATGTTCATGCTAAATAAAACAACAAAATGAATAAAAGATAGGAAGAAGATAGAACTCGGATGGTGTCTTGATTAATCCCGGTTGAAGCCTTCAAATGCTCTTGAAGTGTTCTTCAAGATCTCCCTTCAAATCTCCTTCTTTTGGTAAGTTTCCTCTCAAATCTCTAGTTTTTCTTCCCTTACCAACTCCCTAAACCTCTCCAAATCAGAATATCTTTCTTTTTCGTGATCCAAGGCCTTTTATCAACCGCAAGAAGCCATATTTTCTTGTTCAAATCTTGCAAAAATGTCAACAAATGATTTTCCACCGAAAAGTGACACGGCCCGTGCCATAGTGCTCTAGAAACCGAAAAAGAATCTGGACAAGGAACTCGACCGTGTCAGTTAACACGGTCGAGTCAATGTTGGTCCGTTTTGACTCCGTATTTTCTTCTCTTTCGGCTCGATCTTTCGTTTTCGCATTGCTTGATATGTATTGGGGGTTGAGACTTCGTTCTTGCTTGATTAATGTCCATAAAATACCTATAAAATCAATAAAATGTACCCAAGCGTGATCGAGTCCAATAAACACAATATGAGCACAAACTACACAATTTTACATATTTTAGGATCTTAAAATCTAGAAAAGCTTTGGAGAAATATGTGTAAAAGTGAGTGTTATCAATTGTTTGAGATTTGAGTCGAGAATATTATCATTATCATCGTTTTGATAGCCTGTGTATGGGGTGTAGCGTACGCTATGTACTCATTATAGCGCGCTATTTGAGTACAGGTAGTGCACGCTACCATCGATCATTAGCGCACGCTAGTGTGATTGAGACGGAGTCCAGTAAGGTACTAGATTGAATTGGATGATTTGTAGCGCACGCTATGATTGGAAAATAGCGTATGCTAGTTGTGAGTTGTACCGCACGCTATCGCTTCATCAGCGTGCGCTAGCGTTTTGGAGAAGGCAGTCCAGTAGGTACTGGACTGAGGCAGAAAATTCTTAGCGCACGCTAGGAATGGGTATAGCGTACGCAAGAGTTATTTTGGTAGCGCACGCTAAGCATCAGGGTAGCGCGCGCTAAGGGTCGATCAGACTTTGGGACAGTAGGTTCTGGAGTTGGGTATCAAACATCAGTTAGCGCACGCTACCAAGTTCGTAGCGCACGCTAACAAAGCAGTCAGAGCTCACTGGACTGTCCAGTAAACCCGCTAGCGCACGCTAATATCAGGACCTAGCGCGCGCTAAGCTGGAATTAGTATATATTGGACATTTCACTCTTCATTTCGTAATTTCTTCATTCCTCAACAATTCCGGGCGATTTTGGGCGATTCACGAATGGTTCTTTGAACTGAAATCATCTAGCATCATTTTCAAGCTTCTAGTTCGGATTAATCAACATTTAATCTTCTCCATCCCACCAAATCACGGTAACTTTGCTTGAATCTAAAATTTTGGGATTTGAGTGTTTTCATTACGATCTCTTCAAGTTGACTTAATATTATGGTGGAATATGTTGGATATGGATTATCTACCTTGGATACATGTGTTTTTACGGATTTATTGGTATATTTGTCGGATTTGTTGAATATTTGGGGAATTATTCAAAAACCCTTGTTGGTTGACTTCGGTAATTTTGGGGGTTTCCGATTAGATGTTGTCGTAAACCCGAATTGAGTATTCCTATTGGATTATTGACTGTATTAATGGCGTTTTGTTGGATTGAATTACTCATTAGGAGGTTGGTTTCGATATTATTGGGGTTGGTTGTAATCAATGGAAGGATGTTTGCAATGTATTCGCTAGAATGCCCCAGTGAGTTTGGTTATTGTTATATCGATTTTTGAGTTGGTTGTGATCATGCTTGATACATATATTAAGCGTTTGTTGGTAATTATGTTATTCAAGGTTGTTCGAGCGATCGATAATTCCATTAAGGACGTTTGTTCGAGAGAGGACATTTCATCACCGGTATTATGTAAGTAAATTCTTACTTGGTTAAAAGGATACTCATTCCTTTCGTTGTTGTTCATTCATATTCATAATTCATTCATGGTATATTAATCATGTTGAGGCTTGAAATTATCAAACTAATCATTCAATTCATGAGGAACGACGGTTCCAATCATTTCAGTGAGCTATCATTCATTTCATTATTATTTCATCTCGGTGAGTCATTCTTGACCCTTGTCGGATCGTTGTTCATTAATATTCTTCATGGTCACTTTTGTTCTTGTGACCTTCTGGGATCATATTGCGTGGCCAGGTGGTTATGTGTGGAATTTTTAGCCGGGCACACGAAAGTCATGTGATGCGGGTTCACCAACACAATGGACTGTGCACACGATAACGTGTCTCCGTGAGGCTAATTAGGTACAAGTGCGGGTGTGTCCCGACACTCGTCTTGGGCACTTGCACGTCCCATTACGGGCCTACTATGGTGCCCCTCTTCAGCTTGATTTCATAACTAAGATATGTAATTATTGTGGTTGTTCAACTCTTGAGGATTGTTGTTCTGTGTAACTGACCCTGTTGGGGATATTGTTTTTAGGTCATGGCAAGGTAAAAACACGGAAAGAGAACGTTGACGGTGAGGAGTCCCAGTGATACTAGTAGGGGGGCCTAGTCTCTTTATTTATTCATGTCTTCTTGTTGTGTATTTTCCGCTGCAGTCCGTCTGGATTTCATTTCATTCAGTGTTGTATACTTTATCTTTATATGAAATATACATGTATTCTGTATTTCCTGGGTGTGTTGTACTTAAAACTCCCCGTCGGAGTAATCGGTATTATAATGTGGTTCGGTACTACATTTGTATTATTTAATTCATTAAATTTCATTCGCTTGATGGGTACCAGTCGAAGGTCCACGGCACTGTAATATCCGCCTAGTTTGGGGTGTTACACTAATTATCAATATGTCCGAAGGTATGTAAATCAAAATATGCTTTACATATTTGTGATAATCATGTTAATTCAAGATCAATGAGATTATGTATCATTCCTTTTAACAGTCCACTATGGAGCAATCACTTGAGGGACGACTCCTTGTGCGCGGTAGTTGAGGATATTTAAGAATCTGTGAGCCAATACACATCTCGCGATTTAACTGTTAGCAGTACTGTGGGATCGGAGCTGTTATCCCGAAGACTATTCAGGTGTAAGCTTGAAATCTCGGTATTATAAAAAAAAAAAAAAACTATTTTATGGAACAGCATACTTAAAGGTTCGATTTTCCAGACTCAAACAAAAAGGGCTCTATTAGTGAGGTGGGTCTTGGGCCCAACTCCAGGCTGTACCTTTAATGGATTTTTGGGCTGTCGGTTCGATTTTCAACGGGAAATTGGAATCAAATTCTCTTTTTTGCCCTTGTTTTACAAGAAGCAGGTGCATTGTTTCTGACGTTGACTTCAAAGATCAATTAGTGCACAGCCGTTGATCGTCCACGGAAATGAGTACTCTATTTTTCACATTACGAAATCATGGTATATTTAACAATAAAATATATTTCAATATTATTTGTAACTATTTTTATTTGATGTTTTCCAACAGTAAAATTTCGTGTGTTATTTATACGAAAGGTTTATATCATTTCTAGTAAAAATTGAAAATATTTATTTATACCTTTTTATTATTGTAACATGTTGACTATTACACTATTCACATACTCTATTTTGACCATATTTTGTGATTTATACATATGAAAAAATATAGTCATGTGAGATCTTGTTAGATTCAGCTCGAAATATACTTTCAAAATATTAACTTCTTATCATTTTTAAAAAATAAAGAATTAAAGGTATTAATAATCAAAATTGTGCACTCACAAGCGTGAAAATCCAGATATTACAGTTATAAGAGAACGGAAGTAATATATATTTTTTACGATTCTATTACACCTTTTCTCTTTTTGTCGGTGCAAATAATCTTTAATCGTCTTTTACTTTTTACTCTTGTCGTAAGTTATAAGATATCGTCAATAGAGAAAAAGATGTTGAAATGGATCCTATTTATAAAATAACTAAATAGTAATTTGAAAGAAGAGAGATATGAGATATGTTGAATTTTAGATGATTTAGAATCACATCAATTGAATATATATACAGCATTCTATGTACCAATATTAGATGCAGTACTTTACAATACTAATTTATGCATGAGTTTTGTACTAATTATGCATGAAATATATACATT
Source organism: Orobanche coerulescens (assembly GCA_033398695.1). Lineage (NCBI taxonomy): Eukaryota > Viridiplantae > Streptophyta > Magnoliopsida > Lamiales > Orobanchaceae > Orobanche > Orobanche coerulescens. The sequence goes on along the minus strand of CM065811.1, from coordinate 967,757 downwards.
TCGTGCATCAAAATTGCAATGCGTAGCATTACATGCATCAAAATATCGATGCATTAAAATATCAAAATTTGATGCATATAATCTGATATTTTAATGCATCGATATTTTGATAGCATTACATGCATTAAAATATCAGATTATATGCATCAAATTTTTGTGAGAATTAATGCATTGAAATTTTGATGCACGAAATGCATATATTTCATGCATAATTAGTACAAAACTCATGCATAAATTAAGATCAGAAAGATCGCATCTAATATCGCAGACGCATGTAACGCGCTCCTACATCAAATAAGAATGAATTTCACTCATAGATCTTGATAAATGAATGACCTAGATTTATTCTCACAATAATTTGATGCATATAATGTAATATTTCAATGCATCGATATTTTGATGCATGTAATGCAATGCATTGCAATTTTGATGCACGAAATGCATATATTTCATGCATAATTTGTACAAAATTCATGCATGTTCGCAATTCGCATCATAATAACCATTCTCATTTGATCCTCTCTCTCTCTCTCTCTCTCTCTCTCTCTCTCTCTCTCTCTCTCTCTCTCTCTCTCTCTCTCTCTCTCTCTCTCTCTCTCTCTCTCTCTCTCTCTCTCTCTCTCTCTCTCTCTCTCTCTCTCTCCCTCCCTCCCTCCCTCCCTCCCTCCCTCCCTCCCTCCCTCCCTCCCTCCCTGCCTCCCTCTATATATATATATATATATATATATATAATTGATATTAATGATAAAGAACAAATAACTTAGGTTAAAAAAACTTAGTTTTCAAAAAAAAAATTGAAAATAACTTCGAGTACGAAATTGGGCCGTAGCCCAGTGCAACCTCCGTTTTATACTAATTTTGTGTTCATTCTAGTAGAATATCCCGCTTCACATTCGAAATGAAACCAAAATTCCTAGCATATGTACACACTCAATTCCAGATAGACTTTTTTTTTCTACATTGGTTGGAAATTATAATTTGAATTCCATTATTAAGTTTGATTGCTTTTTATGAACTTTTTGGCTTCATCATGTACGTTATATCACATACAGATCAGTGATTCAAATTTACTCTCAATTCACAATATAAAAATCATTCTCATATAACTCTAAATCTAATCTAAATATATAATTAATATGGATTAAATTTATACTTTGGCTCAAATTTATCGAATTTAGCCAATATACATTATTTATAGCTTACTAAATCAATCCAAAGATTTTTCCTTTTCCTTTTTTTCTTAAAAGAAAAAGCCAACCCCACACAATTAAGTTCCCGACACTATTCAATTAGGAAGCCGGTCCTTTCTCTGCATATAGGGCTGTTAGCGGTCCAAGTATACTCGAGAACCGCCCGAGAACCGTCCGATAATACCCGGGACCGATACTCACTCGAAACGTTAGCGGTCCGGATACTGGTACCAAAGTTAGAACCGAAACAGATAAGGGCCGAAACCGGTAACCCGTTAAAAAACCCGGTATTTTTTCATAAACATACACTGTACAAAATATTGTATAAGGAATTAGTACATATAGAAAAAAATAATTTTAGGAGATCTTATCTCTTAATTTCCTTAGCATACATTTGAAAAAACCCCTCAATTCTTGTTTCGATTATGAGGTTTCGGTGATTAGGGATTTTAATGATCCAAGATACCCGAGAATCCACCTGAAATACCCGGGACCGATACTCACCCGAAACGTTAGCGGTCCGGATACTAGTATTGAAGTTGGGACCCGAATCCGATAAGGACCGAAACCGATAATACTCGATACCTTAACGGTCCAGTCCCGGGAAGACAATACCCGGACCGAACCGAACCGAGAACAGCCCTATCTGCATGTATGAATTAGGCCTTGAAAAACTCAGACACGGTCACTGATATGAGGAGGGGCCCCACTCCTAACTGATACGGCATACTCCCTCCGTCCCACCGATCTTGATTTATATTCATTTTTTGGCCGTCTCAAGATACTTGATCATTTCCTTTTTAAGACACATTTATCTCTCAGAACTTTAAATAATGTTGGGGTATAAGGGTTTATTGTGGAGATCCGGATTTCCAATGGATCGTGTAAACACTTTCCGAACTGATATTTCTATCCTATGCCTGGGTTACAAGAAATTGATATTGTAAACTGATATTTCCAATGGATCGTGTAAACACTCCTAAGTGATACGGCATACTCCCTCCGTCCCAGCTGATATGAGCATTTGACTTTATATGGTCAATAATTTTCAAGTTTGACTATAAATTAATCTCAAACTATAATGATAAAATATTTAAAAAAATTATATTATGAAACTTCACAAAATTATATTATGAAACTTTAGATGGTGAAGTTTCATAATATAATTTTGTTAAATATTTTATCATTATATTTTGAGATTAATTCTTAGTCAAACTTATAAATTATTGATCATATAAAGTCAAAATGTTCATGTTAGCTGGGACGGAGGGAGTATAATATATCCCAAAAAATTTTTTTGATTCTTTTTAAGTCGTATTGGTAAATCCAATAATAATGTTTTAACACAAAAGGGCTGTGGAAAGATCATATGCCTGATTCCGTATACACTAGGAGTAGGAGGTGCGGTGCGTGGTCGGCTACTCCTAGTCCCAGATGCCCATTGCCCACCACTAGGCACTAGTACCTCCACTTTTTTGGAGGTCGAGAGATAAATGTTTTCAAATAAATTAATAAATTTATGTAATTATTTATTTATGTTGTATATATATGTATCATTGATAAGTGATGTTAATATAATATCAGTTAATAAACATCTATTATCAATTAATAAACATCTTTATTTTCTCCATTTTTTGTTTAGAGAAACTCTCGGGTGCGCGTTATTGGGTTCCGTCCATGGAGAGACCCCATGTAGTGCATTCCCTGCCGGATGCACTACACGTGGCGTCCATGGACGGTGCAGATTGATGCATGGACGGTGCAGATTGATGCATGGACGGTGCAGATTGACGTGGGGTCCCGGTGTGGCACATGCCACACCTCAATTTCGTCTGCGTAGTGCAAAATTTTAAAAAAAAATTATGTTAGTGTGCAACTACAAAAATAAAAATGTCTATTGGGATGCCACACCTATTAGACAATCGTGCATATCCGCCCCTGACTATGAGTGTGTTGTGTCAAGATTTATTCACCTCGACAGGCAATCGACTACAAGGCCGAGCGACCGAGTCCACAACCAATCAAGCTACGGCGAACTCGTCTAAGAGCGAAGATACCAGACCACCTTCGGGTATCTAGCGATCGAATCCCAAGGCGATCGCCCTTTGGTACCTAGCGATCGACTCTGGTGCCCGGCTAAGGACGACCGTCCTATGCCCCGAACAGAAACCATCGTCCGTCAAAGTCCACGAAGACTGGACCTCAAAGCAGCGCCCATGTGCATATCCGCGACAGGCGCTGCGTTTCATGGATCGTTGACCACAACTTGTCACCACCTACTCACCTACCGACAAACCCGCCGAAAGGTACCAGGTGGGACCGCCCGTGACAGCGACTCAGACGCGTGCAGGCTTCTCATTGGACCGCACAACTGGCTGCCAGCAACTCATACGGACTTTAAGGGGACCAATCTGTGTGCTAAAAGACGATCGCCCGCTTATTATAATACAGCAGGGGCGATTGCCCAGCGTGTCCCAGTCCTATAAATAGAGAACATCCAGCAATTGGAAAAAGGTTTACATTTCGGTTCCCGATTTTACACAGAAAGAATTCTCAGTTGGAAAATCATTCCAAAACATATAGAAACATACATATTCTCAGACTCCCGGCGTCCTCACCGGAATCTACCTCAGGATTTCTCTCTCAGCACCTCTCAACCCGAAGACGGTCGGCAGAGGCAAGAAGTCTCCACGGTTCAGATTCACAAGCCTCGGAGCTCAAATACATAGCAACTACAGGCCGTGAAAGACCGTCGATTTCTCACGTCTGTCACAGTTCATCAACGTTGTTACAAGAACTCACAGAGCATCATATCTGGTTCTTCCAGCAATCTACACGCTCACTAGCTAAGATAACTAGAATCGTTACACTCATTGTAATAGTATTCTAACATTAATACTTGTATCCCTGAATATTCGTATTAATAACATCTCGCGAGAGCATTCAAGCCCGGGACTAACAACCCCGGCAAATCTTGTATTATTTACTTTCTCTACGGAAGTGCTCTCGCACTTTGTTTGCTATCCATCCATTCCATCAATATCTATCTCCAGATAATATTTTGGGTAGCAACAATTGGCGCTAGAGGAAGGGCAGATTTAAACCTTCATTTTTATTCCTACCGTCCCGAAGAACACTCACTGTTCTCGGGGCATATACTTGAAGTGACACTCACTGCGCTTTAAAGAAAACCTTCAGAATCATGGCGTCCACCTCTGCACCGAAGAGAGCCACTCTCCAAACCGCCGGACACCGAGTCTCGACTCAATCCGAGCCCCAGACGACGGCGGAGGGAAGTCGCAGGAATGCGAGACTCTCGATCCCGCATCTGAGGGGTGATCCGAGCTTCTCACTCGATCAGATCCAAACTGCGGAACAGATCAAGGAGGCTATGGCCATCCTAAAGGAGCGACGGAGAGCATGCGCGACTCCCGCTATTACTCCCTCGGCCATCCGCCGCGTGGGCAAACGGAAATTCAAGGGGCTACTGGGCGAGCGATCGTCAGATAGCCCCAAGTCGCGAGAAAAGGCTCTCGCTAGATCGGATGGTTCCGTATTCAGTCGCTTGGGGAGCGATACATCATGGCGACCGGGGCAATCTGGCCCCAACCACTAGACGACGGAATCCGAGTCCGTCACCAGGAGTTCGGCCTACCCAACTCCCAGCAGAACACGAGTCTACCGTTTGGCTCCTGCTTCGAACGCCAGGGGGTTAGTACTTGATCGCCTCGGCTCCCGCTCCGAGCGCCTAGCCGCGAGCAGCCAGGCCACAGCGATGGCCGCTATGCAACGCCAGCTCGATGAGATGAAAGCACTCTTAGACACTGGGGCAAGCACCAGCAGAAAACTCATCGGACCGACCGAGCCGCTCGCGGCCCGCATCGAGCTCGCCCCCGTGCAACCACGGATCGCTCCTCCCAAAACACCTCTACACGAAGGGAGGTCGGACCCCGAAACCCACCTAAGTGTTGGGATTCGGTGCCTAAAACGAAAGCCCAACGAAAGCGGTAAAACGAAAATTAATTCGATCCGAATCCCTACGAGGATCGATCGAGCTACGTATATACGAATATATAAACGAAAAGCAAGAGTCGTAAGAAACTAACCCTCGAAGTCCGTTGATTAAATGGTAACCTTCTCTTGAGCTATTCCCCAAGCTTTTGTTTGATCTCTACGAGTTCAATCCGCTCCAAGCCCTTGAACGATCCAACGCCGAAAGCACCGCGTCTCTACTTGCCACGCGCCGGAAAAACGACCGGAATAACAATACTTGATTAACCTCTAAGGTTACGGCTAGAATCAAGTGATGAAGCTTTTATTATTATTACACTCTAAGTGTATAATCTTGTTCTCTCTATTTTTTCTCAATCTTTCTCTAAGAAAGTTGAACAAGATGAAGATGAAGTTGAAGACTAAAATGAAAACTATATTCTCTCTCCCTTCTATAACCTCACGGATGGAATCTCAAGTGGGAAGTGAGAGTTTTTAAAGTCTTCAATATTATCTCATTTCAACCACCTCAAATCACCTTTCTATATAAAATGAGATATGATATCTCAAAATGTCTTTAGTCATCAACCTACCAAGGATGAGACCAAGACCATGAGGGAAAAGTATGAGGTGGGGCAGCCTCTAGAAGGAATTGGACAAGTTCGGTCCGCTTTGACTCCGTGAGTCCAAACAGATAAACTCCGATTCCGTTCCGATGTATTTATATCGATTAATTAATCTAATTAATTAATCATCAAATACATAATGACATAATTAATTTCTCCAAGAAATAATTATATTCATGAATTAAATTAATCACCCAGTAATATATTTAATTCATTAGGCCGTAAATTAATTTATCCAATAAATCAATTTAGACATCCAATGTCCCAAAATCAATTAGACATCCAATGTCCAATAAATTAGATATCCAATATCTAATATTTATAATGATAAAACAAGCTCAATTCATTCCGTCAATCCTAATGCACGACTCGGTAGGTCCGTCTCGATCAAGAATGGGAGGAACCAAAGAGTAGTAGCACCACCTAGCCACTGGCGGCTACACTGTACCCGATCGAGAACGAATGATTGGGATCATTCAAGAACCATTCTCGTGATTACCAAGATACGTATAAACCCTTCTTCCAAATGTCCCGATCAAGTTATGGGGTCACGGCTACCAAACCCCATCTCAGATTGACACTATGCATGCGTTAATGCAAATCGAGATCATCAAGCTGTCGTGTATCTAATACAACTAGCTCCAATGCTTTGGCCAAAGACTTATGATCTCATCTGCCAATAACCGCATAGGACATATAACCCGCTCACTAACGGGAGAAAGAATCCCATCTTGGTATTCAGTAGGACCTGCTACTTGCCCGTCAAGATGCACGTCGAGGTTGACCCCCGCCTTCCGGTTTATAAGGTCGAACTACTCTAATGAAAATCTCGACGTCACAAGCACATCCCTACTAAATCCTCAAGTCGAAGGTTCACGAATACCTATCACAACCTTTCGATTCCGTCATTCACTGTCCCGGAGTGAAATCCGTGTGACGAATCGAGGGTGAGTCGGTTCGAGTATACTAATCCAATTAGCATACCTATAACGTGTGCTCCCACTAACCATTAGCGTTCGACATGCACTCTCCATGTCAAAGAACACGTCATACAAGTCTTCACATAAACTTAATGCCCAGTCAAGTTTCATCGACTTGCGAACGATGAAGTATTTGAGCTATAACCTTTCCAGTGCCGACCCCCTTATCCAATAAGGAGTAGAACGTTTTGCTCTCAAATACACGAACTAGTTTCTATATGTTTATTTACGAGTTAGGAATGTCAGTAACTACCAGTAAATAAAGAAACATTCATTTGCCTTATATAACTTATTTACATAATTACAAGTGCAATGCCCTCACACAGTATCCTCTGAGTGGCATTCGAGGGCATACTCCTAACAATCTCCCACTTGCACTCAATGCCACACACTATGGTATCTAATACCCATGTTCTCCAGATGACGCTCCAAGGTAGTCTGAGAAAGTGGCTTGGTCAGTGGATCGGCGACGTTGTCGGTTGAGTCAACTCTGTGCAGCACAATGTATCCCTTGCGAACAAATTCTCTTACGAGATGATACTTCCTCTCAATATGTTTGGTGCTGTTGTGAAACCTCGGCTCTCGCGCTTACACTCCGTTGTTGTCGCAAAGACAATGAACAGCATTTCAAGACATGGTATCACTTGAAGTTCTCCTGAAACTTCTTAATCCGTAACCCTTCCTCGAAGCCTCCGAGGCCGCTTGATACTCACTGACAGTGGAATCGCAGTCGCGCTTTGCTTGGCACTACGCCAAGATATCGCTCCTCCATTAAGAGTAAATATGTAGCCGAAGTGGACATCGAGTCGCCCTTCATCCTGGAAGTCCGAATCAGTGAATCCCACCACATCCAAATCTCCACCGCCATACATAAGAACCATATCTCTCGTTCTTCTCAAGTACTTGAGAACGTTCTTTACAACAGTCCAATGTTCCCTACCTGGGTTTGCCTGAAACCTACTCACCACGATTACAGCATGCGCGATGTCAGGTCTTGTACACAACATAGCATACATAAGGCTACCCACGGCCGAAGCATATGGTATATTACTCATTTCCTTTTGTTGTTCCTCACTTTGAGGACACATCTTCAAAGAGAGTTTTATTCCATGTTGCATCGGTAGGAACCCTCTTTTAGAATCATCCATCTTAAATCGCTTTAAGATTTTATCTATATAGAGGGCTTGGGAAAGACCTATTGTTCTCTTCGCTCTATCCCGGTAGAGTCGAATACCAAGAATATAGGTATCTTTTCCCAAGTCTTTCATGGAGAAATTACTCGAAAGCCAAGCTTTCACAGAACTGAGCATACCCACATCATTTCCTATTAGTAGAATGTCATCAACATATAGTACTAAGAATGCGATCTTGCTCCCACTAACCCTCTTGTATACACAAGGTTCCTCCTCATTTTGCACGAAGTCAAACTCTTTGACTGCCTCGTCAAAACGAAGGTTCCAACTACGCGACGCTTGCTTCAGTCCATAAATGGAACGTCAAGCTTGCACACTTTCTCGAATATCGACTTCGACACAAAGCCTTTAGTCGCTTCCATATAGATTTCCTCCTCGAGGAATCCATTAAGGAAAGCCGTCTTTACGTCCATTTGCCATATCTCATAATCGTGGTAGGCAGCTATAGCAAGCATCAAGCGAATAGACTTGATCATGGCTACGGGCGAGAAGGTATCGTGGTAATCGATCCCTTCCTTCTGGGTATAACCCTTTCCCACAAGCCTGGCCTTATAGGCGTCAACCTTGCCATCACCATCAGTCTTTCTCTTGTAGATCCACTTGTTCCCAATAGGCACTATGCCCTTGGGGCGGTCTACTAGAGTCCAGACCTGATTGACATGCATCGAGTCTATCTCAGCTTCCATAGCTTCACGCCATTTCGCAGAGTCTACATCCACCATCGCTTGGTCATAGGTTGTTGGGTCGGTCTCTTGGCTATCACTTGGAACCTCATGGAGACCCAGCTCCTCCAAGTGCACAAGCCCATACCTCTCAGGTAAATGAGACACCCTACTAGACCTACGAGGTGGTTGTACTTGTGTTTCGAAGGTTCGGTTCCAGCTTGCACAGTGTCTCCTGAGGAGTTTCATTATATTCTTCTAAAGAAATACTTCTACCTGCTCCGCCTTCCTGAATGAACTCATCTTCCAGGAAGTGTGCTTGTAAAGCAACAATGATCCTTCGATCTTCGGTCATGTAGAATAGATATCCCATCGTCCCAGACGGGAATCCAATGAAATGTCCCTTCGCAGACCTAACTTCCAATTTTTCCACCTTAGTCTTCTTGACATAGGCGGGACATCCCCAAATCCTAATATGATTAAGACTTGGTTTCCTTCCCTCCCACATCTCATGTGGAGTTTTAGGAACGGATTTGGAAGAACATCTGTTCAAGATATATGCGGCAGTCAGGAGTGCATACCCCTACAGGTAAATCGGCAAGTCAGTATAGCCCAGCATGGAACGGACCATGTTCAACAGGGTCCGGTTCCTTCTTTCTGACACACCATTTAACTGAGGAGTACCTGGAGGTGTTAGTTGTGAAACTATTCCATGTTCCTTAAGGAACTCGTCAAACTCCATACTCATATACTCTCCACCTCGGTCCGACCGAAGTGCTTTGATATGATTACCAGTTTGTTTCTCGACTAGGGCCTTGAATTCCTGGAATTTCTCAAAGGCCTCGGATTTATGTTTCATTAAGTATACATAACCATACCTAGTATGATCATCTGTAAACGTAATGAAATATTGATATCCGTCACGTGCTGCTTCCAAAGCACCACAAACGCGTCGTATGGATTAATCCCGTTTATCGGGGCTCTTTCAAAAGTTCTGTGAAGGGGACTTAGTCATTTTTCCTTTAAGGCAAGATTCACAAGTAGGAAAGGGATCCGATCCCAATGGACCCATAAGTCCATCTTTTTCCATCTTGTAAACCTTGGTCTGACCAACATGACCAAGTCTAAGATGCCATTTCAAAACTTGATTGGTTTCATCCCTACCACGTTTTCTAGTCATAATATTCACAACTACTTTGTTCTTTGAGATTTAGATGATACAATCCATTCAACAATGTAGCAAGACCCACTAGTTTATTTCTAAAATAAATTTTACAGAACCATCACCAATGAAAATGAAAAGCCATTTCGGTCCATGACCGAATGGATATAATATTTTGTGCCCCTTGGGCAAAACAAGTACATCTTCTAAAGTCAAAACAAAGCGGATTCTAAACCCAAAAGAAGTGATCCTATGTGGTCGCCTCGACACTATGCCCGCTTCCGACCGTGATCATAACTTCTCCACTCCAAGCTTCCTACTTTGTTCCAGATCCTGATTCACAAGACAAATATGAGAACTAGCACTTAATCCAAGATTCAGAAGTAGAAAATACAAAGAGAACAATTTGTTTCCAAAACTAAAAGTTCTGTACCTGAAGTGCCATGAAGAATCGGACAGTCTCTAGCCGAGTGGCCCAGCTCACCGCACTTGAGACAAGTATCCTTCTTCTTCTTGTTCTTCGGAACCATCGGGGCCTTGCCCTTACCCTTAAGGTCCTTAACTTGTGGTCCAGTTTGCTTCTTGGTCTTTTTCTTCTTGTTCTTAGACCTCCGAGGTCCAGAAGAAATCACAAGAGCACACTCCTTCATCCGCGGAGTCTTCATCTGAGACTGAGCGGTCACAAGTTTGTTCATTAGCCCAGCTAAATTACATGCAATCTCATTGCAGTTGAAGTTCATAACAAACTGTGAGAAGGAATGAGGGAGAGACTGTAGGATAAGGTCGGTTTGGAGAGAAGTATCCATTTTAAAATCAAGAGCCTCCAATCTCTCGATCATAGATATCATTTTGAGGACGTGTTCCCCAACCTTCTCACCGTCCTTCATCCTTGCACCGAACAGTTGCTTGGATATCTCATATCTTGCAGTTCTGCTGTGCTCACCATAAAGCTCGGTTAAGTGAGATAGAATCTGCCTAGCAGAAGTCATTTTCTCATGAGCTCTCTGAAGTTCATTAGACATGGAAGCCATCATATAAGCACGGACTTTCACGTCATCCTTAACCCACTTTTCGTGGTTTTCAATCTCTTCCTGATTGGCTCGGGTCCGCACAGGAGGCGCCGGAATGTCCGTCTCCAAGACGTATCCTGGCCTCTATACCGAGGACAATCATCGATTGCGGAGCCAATCCACAAAGTTAGGTCCCATTAAGGTGTTCTTTTGAGTAGAATTGCGAGTGGATTCATTGTCATATTGAGATTTATGCATTAAGTATAACAGTTAATTAGTGACTTGTTATATTATGATCCGAGTATAGAATTAAGGTCTTTTCTATTCTTGTTACCCGGCTCCCACTATTTTTATCTAACAACACACTCCCATGTGAAATCCTAAGTATCGTCGCTCTACTTCATAGTGGTGATCGAGTTCTTTATAAATCTTATTAGAGGGCAACCGAACAGGTTTCTAGTCTATTAATTTTCATAAAGTGGTGTCCAACACCAACCCATCTAATGGATGATTCGATCTTCTTTTTCCCCTTGTTCACTCCCCTCAACCTATACGGTTTCTATGGTTCGTGAACAAGTTAAGTTTATACCATCGACGCAAATCGCCACAATGAATCTTATCCGCAACCTATCAGGTTTCTAGGGATAAAATTTGCTCCAACCGAAGGCATCCAATGCGCTCTCGGTAATTTATCCGTCCTCGCCGAACGACTACCCCGATAACTCGGAAGCATAGCACATCCGGTTTGGATTTAAATTTCCCGAAAGCTCGATGGAGGGAAGGAAAACCTTGAAACCTTATAAACTTAATTATTTGTTGTGGGAGAATTATCGCGATTAATGTTACACTTTGCACATTAATTCATTTAAGCGCGTTTGTGACATTTATACAATATGAAACAACAATTCACAACCTAGTTGCTACCAACATGTGGTTCATGGACCGTTCCTAGAAAACAAAAACTCCGTAATCTAATTACAAGTTTTCGTCTTGAATCTTCGTCTTCTCGAAATGGATCTTCCTCCGGTCTTCGTCATTACATATAAATTTTACATTGAAAAATTGCATCCTAGATACAAATAATTCTAGTAAAATAAATAGGCTCAAAACGGCCTTTACAACCCAATCGAATAAAACCGAACGATTCAAAACTAAGTCCATGAACCACATCCCCATTCAAAAGCATTCACCCAATAAATACTAAATAAATGGACTACACATTAAATATATTGATCCAACCAATATAAAAAATAACCATCTATTAGAATTAATCCAATTAATTCACAAACATTGTAGTTTTAATCCGTTCGTATAAACCGAATGATAAATATTTCACAATAATAAATTTCCTCAAAATAAAACACCAAGTATTTTATTTAGTCAAATTAAATCCAATTTAATTTCCGGAAATTATTATAACGAAACATAAACACAAAACGGAATCGAAATAAAATCGCCTGCCTAGCCCGTGGTCCGCATCACACTGTCCTTAGCCGAGGGGCTGATCTCGCCCAAAGGTAGAAACAAGGCCGCCTAAGAATGTCCAAAGACTTGGGCAGCCTGGGCAGCCCGGCAACATCGGGCAGCCCGGCAATCTGGCAAAGCATTTTCCGACTCTTTTTCGTCCCGATTTCAAAAATTATATTTTTCTAATTTAATATTACCCATATAATTCAGTTTTAATAAATAAAACCGATTTATATAGTAACATAAAAACATGGAAAAATTAAATTTTCGACGAACAATTAAAACAACGAATTAAACGGTTGAGATTCCAAATCACTAATCATTTAATCAAGCATTCCAAATGCAATATATCGTATATACGATTGCAAGACCTACGCTCCGATACCACTGTTGGGATTCGGTGCCTAGAACGAAGGCCCAGCGGAAGCGGTAAAACGAAAATTAATTCGATCTGAATCCCTACGAGGATCGATCGAGCTACGTATATACGAATATATAAACGAAAAGCAAGAGTCGTAAGAAACTAACCCTCGAAATCCGTTGATTAAATGGTAACCTTCTCTTGAGCTATTCCCCAAGCTTTGTTTGATCTCTACGAGTTCAATCCGCTCCAAGCCCTTGACCGATCCAACGCCGAAAGCACCGCGTCTCTACTTGCCACGCGCCGGAAAAACGACCGGAATAACAATACTTGATTAACCTCTAAGGTTACGGCTAGAATCAAGTGATGAAGCTTTTATTATTATTACACTCTAAGTGTATAATCTTGTTCTCTCTATTTTTTCTCAATCTTTCTCTAATAAAGTTGAACAAGATGAAGATGAAGTTGAAGACTAAAATGAAAACTATATTCTCTCTCCCTTCTATAACCTCACGGATGGAATCTCAAGTGGGAAGTGAGAGTTTTTAAAGTCTTCAATATTATCTCATTTCAACCACCTCAAATCACCTTTCTATATAAAATGAGATATGATATCTCAAAATGTCTTTAGTCATCAACCTACCAAGGATGAGACCAAGACCATGAGGGAAAAGTATGAGGTGGGGCAGCCTCTAGAAGGAATTGGACAAGTTCGGTCCGTTTCGGACTCCCGTGAGTCCAAACAGATAAACTCCGATTCCGTTCCGATGTATTTATATCGATTAATTCATCTAATTAATTAATCATCAAATACATAATGACATAATTAATTTCTCCAAGAAATAATTATATTCATGAATTAAATTAATCACCCAGTAATATATTTAATTCATTAGGCCGTAAATTAATTTATCCAATAAATCAATTTAGACATCCAATGTCCCAAAATCAATTAGACATCCAATGTCCAATAAATTAGATATCCAATATCTAATATTTATAATGATAAAACAAGCTCAATTCATTCCGTCGTCAATCCTAATGCACGACTCGGTAGGTCCGTCTCAGTCAGCAATGGGAGGAACCAAAGAGTAGTAGCACCACCTAGCCAGCCTGGCGGCCTACACTGTACCCCGACTGAGAACGAATGATTGGGATCATTCAAGAACCATTCTGTCGTGAATACCAGTATACGTATAAACCCTTATTCCAAATGTCCCGATCAAGTTATGGGGTCACGGCCAGTCAAACCCCATCTGTACTTGACACTATGCATGCGTTAATGCAAATCGAGATCATCAAGCTGTCGTGTATCTAATACAACTAGCTCCTTTGGCCAAAGACTTATAATCTCATCTGCCAATAACCGCATAGGACATATATCCCGCTCATTAACGGGAGAAAGAATTCTATCTTGGTATTCAGTAGGACCTGCTACTTTCCCGTCAAGATGCACGTCGAGGTTGACCCCCGCCTTCCGATTTACAGGGTCGAACTACTCTAATGAAAATCTTGACGTCACAAGAACATCCCTACTAAATCCTCAAGTCGAAGGTTCACGAATACCTATCACAACCTTTCGATTCCGTCATTGACTGTCCCAGAGTGAAATCCGTGTGACGAATCGAGGGTGAGTCGGTTCGAGTATACTAATCCAATTAGCATACCTATAACGTGTGCTCCCACTAACCATTAGCGTTCGACATGCACTCTCCATGTCAAAGAACACGTCATACAAGTCTTCACATAAACTTAACGCCCAGTCAAGTTTCATCGACTTGCGAACGATTAAGTATTTGAGCTATAACCTTTCCAGTGCCGACCCCCTTATCCAATAAGGAGTGGAACGTTTTGCTCTCAAATACACGAACTAGTTTCTATATGTTTATTTACGAGTTAGGAATGTCAGTAACTACCAGTAAATAAAGAAACATTCATTTGCCTTATATAAATGATTTACATAATTACAAGTGCAATGCCCTCACTCAATATCCTCTGAGTGGCATTCGAGGGCATACTCCTAACACTAAGTAAGTTCCGAATCTACATGACCGGGTGTGGGGCATCTGATGCGACCAAGTGCCGAATCTTCCCGTTAACGTTGGGCGAGCTGGCCCATAGGTGGTACGTCTCGCTACCACCACGATCGATCATCTCCTTTGAGAAACTGGCGAATGACTTCACGTCATAATTCGCCGCCAAGGTCGCCAGACCAGAAGGCCCCCACCGCATGATGAAAATCAGGCAGGGGGAAAACGAATCCGACGCGGATTACATCGACCGAGTAGACGAAATCGTCCTCACCGGCGAGCCCATCAGCGACGAGCTCGCTCTTTATTCAGTCCTGGGGGGATTCTACGGTCACTCACCCATGTTTAGGCATCTGACGAAAGATATCCCCGCAACTTACGCGATCTTCCGCGCTAAGGCTGCCGACTTTCTGGCCAGGCAGAAGCTGCTCACCCTCCGCCTAGGCGAGGAAACGCCACCTCGTGTCCGAAAGACGGCGATCGCCAAAACAAAGAAGGCGGTCTCCAAACCACCCGGAGATCGCAAGGCCTTCGAGGACATGGAAGTCCATCTCCTCCATACGTTCAACCGAACTCCGGCCCATATTTACTACACCATCAAAGGGCGCGAACCGCTGAACAAGCCAAAGGCGATAAGGGACCACGGTCATCTGGACCACAATAAATATTGTGCCTACCATGAGAGTCCCGGCCACAGCACCAACCAGTGCCGCGACCTCCTCAAACAACTCTGGAAATTGTTCGAGGAAGGCAAGTTGGACAGCTTAGTGGCTTAGCCGGAGCCCCTCCAATCTCCCAACACGATCGCCCGAGTCGAACGCGAACAGGCTGGAAAGCTCATGTGAGCCGACCCCTCGATCGATCTCGGCAACCGCATCTACATGCTTCAATTGAGAGAAGGGAACCTCGGACATCTCTCCCCAATTTCCCACCTCATCAAACAGAAGGCTACTGCCTGAACAAACGCTTCGAAAAACAGGAGGACTCGTTCGCCATCTACAGTACATCATCTACATGGTGGACTAAGGCACGAGATCGCCTCCCCCGCACAACGTATACCATCGAAGGTCGGCATCTACATGACGATCCGAGGTACAAGAGTGCAGCCATGGTCCTTGTAGTCGATGGAACCGACTGCTTCGGCCATGCAAGGTCCCTTTGGGCCACGATCGCCCGCCCTTCGTTTAAATACGACGTCGGCGTAGTCTGAGGGCCCTCCAAAACTAATCAGTGGACACGCTCGCCCGCCCTCAAAGGTTCATCATCTAACATGGTGGACCCGGACAATGCGACGCGTCCCTACCCCCGTCTCAACGTACACCTTCGAGGGTCGCCATCTTCATGGCGGGCCGAGGTGGAAGCAGAGCTAACAAGCCACAGAAGTGGAGTTGATTAATCCGACGACGCACCGCGCAAGGAATCTTCCAGACCAAGACCGCACGCGCCCTTCGTTTAAATACGAGGCGAGACGCATCCTTCGGAGGAGCCTACCAATTAAGTGAGTCACGAGAACTTAGCCATTAGACGGAATGTCGATCGTGCGTAAGACACGGTCGTGGAGGTCGGTCCATCGAACTCCGCGATCGTGCACGGCTCCTCAAGACCGAGATGGACGGCTCCTTTCGAGGATTCGACAAATTTGAAGACCGCTCACTCAACGATTTATTTTCGTCCCCTTACTTTCACTAAGTGAACAAAAATAAGGGGGAAAAGAGTGCGGAGCTACCTATACGACGATCGCCCTATTCAGTTACATACGGAGATCGGCATTAGTCAGATGTTTGTGCAGCGATCGAATTTGTTGTAAAAGTTATCTATATGAGTTTATCAATTCACGCAGACCTACACTTGCAGCAATCTCTCCTCACACATTTGTACAAAGTCAAGCAAAAGACTAAAAAATAGCAATCATTTAAGTGATAAATCGAAGAACCAAACATTCATTTCATTACTTGAAATCTCAAAGGTACATACATGGTCGCCCGAAGGCCTAAGTACTACAAAAAGAAAGCTACAAATTGCAAGGCAGTATACTAAAACAATAAAAGAGGAGAGCCTCAGGCCCCTGCCTGGCCTTCGCCTTCGGCCCCCGGATCTGTCCGCGACCCTTCGCCAGCCTGCGGAGCAGCCTCCCCATCCTCTGGAGCGTCAGGGTGGATAAGGTTCGCCGGGGTCGGGTACCAGCTCAGATCCACACCGATGTCCACGAGATCCAAGATAGGCACGGAGAAGTCAGGGTGAAGAGGGTGCTCCAACGCGTACGCTTTGAAATTTTCGGCTAGAGGGCCGACCTCCAATCCTCCTTTCTTAGCGACTCGGAGCGAGTCAGCGAACGCCATATAATAGGCGAACTCACTGACAAACTCCACATTACGAAAGGGATCGGCCTCGGTCGCCTCTTGCTTTCCCTTCAGCTCCGTCATCGCCTGTTGCACGCCCTGGAGCTCGGCCTCCCTTGCAGCCGTCCCCCCCTCGACTCCGCCAACTCGCTAATCAGCCGAGCGATAGTCACCTTCAGTCGATCAGCCTCCTTTTCAGCGGCCTTCTGCGCCCGCACGGCATCTGTCATTCGATTCCGAAAACGGTCGACCGTCACCCGGGATAGCTCGGCATCCTTTCTCGCCAGCTCAAGTTCGTGGCTCGCCCGCTTAGCAGCTTCTAGAGAATCCTTCTCCATCACCACGATCCTGTCAGCGAACTCGGCATTCTCTTTTCGAGCCGCCTCGAGATCCGCCTGCAGGCAAATAGTGGAAGGACGCCCCTCAAACTCCTGCACAACCTGGGCAGCCATGGTCGCAGCCTGAAGAGAGAGAGAGCGAAAGCGGCCTGCATCGAACTCCCAGATCGCTGACGAGCGATCGCATCTAAGTCCGTCGTCCAGGCCTTCGGCAGAGCGGAAACGGCCCGGTTGACGTATAACGGGATGTCACAGGCTTGGCGAGGAGATCGGCTCACTAAGAAGTCCACCACCATCGGCGGGAAAGTTGGGTCAGTTCTACGGACCCTGCATCAAAACAACAGGAATTAGCATATCTCCTACGCGAATGACAAGTTTCAACTCGACAAGCAATGTCTACCTCTCAGCCCTCTCGGGGTCGCAACCGAAGTACGGTTTCCCTCGAGGGGTCTCAGCATCGGCGATCGCCATTTCCCATAAGAAAGCCGTGGAGGGAGTAGGCTCATTCTCCGGAGGAACAACGGTGATCGGAGGCGCGGCGATCGGCACCTCGCTGGCAGGGGCAGAAACTGGAGTTTCCTCCGACCTCTGCCGTTTGCGGTTCGTTCGAAGCCTCTCCTCAGGAACTTCCTCCTCAGCCACGATCGGCTCCACGCGAGGCTCCACCTCCGGAATGATAGGCAACGCAACAAGAGGAGCACGAGATGACTTCTTGTGGCGGAGACGGCCCAAAACTCCAGGATTCGACATGGCTATCTCCGGTGGGGGCTCCAAGAAGCGAGGAAAGCGGACCTATACAAATAAGACAGTCGAACAACAGTTAGACATTTTCCTCAAGTAAGACGATCGCCAAGAAATTGAAGGTCGCAGAAACCCATACCTGATACCGATAGATGTCTCGGGAAACGGAATAGCCGAGCTGACAACCAACGACTCTCCTTGTTGATCTGGCTAGCATCCAAGTCGTCGTCCGACAAGCTCCGTATCCGCTCCCAGACAACCAGGAAATCAAAAGGCAGCTCCTCGATCGCCGGAATATGGAAACCTGCAATAACGAAATCAAATTAGATCAGTTCAGATCATATCCAAACAAAAGGAGAGTCTGAACCCTTACCGGGATTCTTCTCCCGAAAGCTAGTGGGGATCTCCAGCTCGCCCGTAGGATTGTCGCTCGCAGAAGCCCTCCACGCACCGGCGACCTAGAACCACTTCGCCGGGTCGCCTCGCACTTTGTTCGGGACTCCAAGGATCACCCAACCGGATTGGCCTTGAATATGATAGCCTCCCACCGACCCTTTCTGAGCCGTCAGTTTGAACAGGTGGTTCATCTCCGACGGCGAAGGAAGACGATACATGCGGTGACCGCCGAACAAGGTGAGAGTGCAAATTATCTGGAGACAAGCATTCGGCGTCAACTGGAGTGGCGCCACGTTCCAAGCAGCCAGCAGGTGGGAGACAGCAAAAGATAGAGGGAAACGCAGCCCGGCCTCCATAATCGCCTCGTTCACGGCGACCATACCCATCGGGGGTTGATCGGCTCGTTCATTCTCCGCCGGCGCAAATAGATCCACATCTGAAGGAACGTGGTACCTCGTCCTCCAGACGGCCAGGTCTTTCCTGGTCGCCGAACTCCTGATTTGGCCAAGAGACCACAGAGATCATTTGCCGCGGCCAAGCTGCGACCGTTTAGCAAGCTGGTAAGGGTGAGCGATCGAATACTCCCGGAAGTCGAATCTTGGAGACGGACTGGCCAGCCTCTCCATAATCTCAGCAAAGGCCACATAGGCCTGGCCAAAGGCACTATGCCGCTCCCAATAGGCCCTCACCGCCAGATCTCTCTCCGTCTGCGAGCGTCTGTGTTCAACGGCCGCCTCCTTAGCGACGTCGGCTTCATTAAACAAAGCCTCGATTTCCGCAGGGTCAATTCCGGCCCGGATAGCCTCAGCGGCAGTCTCCAGGTGGAAGTCGGCAGAGATCCTCCCCGGGCAGTCGATGCCCCGGCGCCGGAGCTGGTGCCCACTCCGTGTGAAGAAGATGTTCCAGTCATTCTCGCAGAAAAGAGGAGAAAATGAGTTTTTCTTACCCAAGGATGGAATCGATCGACGATCGGCAGTCGGATCTCTCAGAAAAATTATTCAGCGGTATTATCCTTCTTTCTCCGATAAAAACGCGTAAGGGTGTCAACGCTGCAACCTTGCGCCCTTTTATAGGAGATGGCAGGGACTCATATGCAATTAAGGAGAGTCTCAGGGGTTGAAGTGCAATCGTCGCATTTATTGACCCCCTTGAGACCCGCGTACGCGTCTTTTCAAGGACGCGTCAGACGAGGAGTCATAAATGACCGTCGGCCTCCCCAACAGGAACCCGACACGTGCCCCAGAAACTTTTCCGCATCCGCTGCCATTTCCCGCTCTTTTCAGCAACCTATCAGGTCGTCCAAGTTCAGAATCAATCAGCTCAAAGACGATCGCCAGTTCAGTAAAATGCAGAGTCACTCGTCAAAATTCAGCGATCGCCAGCAGAACCACCTCGCCCCACGTTTCCAACGTCGGAGCGAGCTGGGGGGCAATTGTTGTGTCAAGATTTATTCACCTCGACAGGCGATCGACTACAAGGCCGAGCGACCGAGTCCACAACCAATCAGGCTACGGCGAACTCGCCTAAAAGCGAAGATACCAGACCACCTTCGGGTATCTAGCGATCGACTCCCAAGGCGATCGCCCTTTGGTACCTAGCGATCGACTCTGGTGCCCGGCTAAGGACGACCGTCCTATGCCCCGAACAGAAACCATCGTCCGTCAAAGTCCACGAAGACTGGACCTCAAAGCAGCGCCCATGTGCAGATCCGCGACAGGCGCCGCGTTTCATGGATCGTTGACCACAGCCTGTCACCACCTACTCACCTACCGACAAACCCGCCGAAAAGTACCAGGTGGGACCGCCCGTGACAGCGACTCAGACGCGTGCAGGCTTCTCATTGGACCGCACAACTGGCTGCCAGCAACTCCTACGGACTTTAAGGGGACCAATCCGTGTGCTAAAAGACGATCGCCCGCTTATTATAATACAGCAGGGGCGATCGCCCAGCGTGTCCCAGTCCTATAAATAGAGAACATCCAGCAACTGGAAAAAGGTTTACATTTCGGTTCCCGATTTTACACAGAAAGAATTCTCAGTTGGAAAATCATTCCAAAACATATACAAACATACATATTCTCAGGCTCCCGGCGTCCTCACCGGAATCTACCTCAGGATTTCTCTCTCAGCACCTCTCAACCAGAAGACGGTCGGCAGAGGCAAGAAGTCTCCACGGTTCAGATTCACATGCCTCGGAGCTCAAATACATAGCAACTACACGCCGTGAGAGACCGTCGATTTCTCACGTCCGTCACAGTTCATCAACGTTGTTACAAGAACTCACAGAGCATCATATCTGGTTCTTCCGGCATTCTACACGCTCACTAGCTAAGATAACTAGAATCGTTACACTCATTGTAATAGTATTCTAACATTAATACTTGTATCCCCGAATATTCGTATTAATAACATCTCGCGAGAGCATTCAAGCCCGGGACTAACAACCCCGGCAAATCTTGTATTATTTACTTTCTCTACGGAAGTGCTCTCACACTTTGTTTGCTATCCATCCATTCGAGCAATATCTATCTCCGGATAATATTTTGGGTAGCAACAGAGTGCAAATGAAAAGTTATTAACAACGCATTTGTATCAGATACGATAAAAAGATCGTTCAAAATCTTTCATTAATTCTTGGTAAAATAAACAAAAAAACTAAAGTTTGATAATATTCGGTTCGGGAGATCGTGAGCGAGCTCGCTAAGATGCGCGCATGCTTATACTAATGGTTTGATTTTAATTTTAGTTTTTATACACATAGTTACGATAAATGTAGAGCTATTTGGATAAAACTTGGTAGATAAATATTTGAGAATTTTGGTAGATATACATATTTTAGAAAGATTTTATTTTCAATATTAAAACTAAGGAATAATTTTATTTTTGTTTCAGGAGAAAGTAAAAAGACTGTAAATAGAGTCAATCAATTGTATTCATAACACTGATAGAGGGGCCTTTATATAGGCATTACAATGAGAGTCCTTCCATACATAGGATTCCTAGATAAGGTAAGACATCTAATAGGATCATACTACCTCTAGAAGGATCTAGAACCTTCCATCTATGTATCTACAATCAGTATTAGGTAAGACACATCACGGGAATAATAATTTCCAGAACACTCCCCCTGTGTCGAGCACTAATACAACAATGGTGCAGAAGATGTTGCCTTCTTTAAAACCTATTCCAAGCCAAAACAAAACCCCATGGGAAAAATAAAGGCTTGATGCGAAAAATATTGCAACGCACCAACATAACATGTCATATATACTCCCCTGATGTATACATAATGACTCCCACTGATGAGTACCTCAAATTATAGGAGTCAGATGCGAAGTTGCCCTCACAACTATACCAAGGAAAAACCAAGTGGGAAAAATACCTATTGGTCTAAGTTGAATAGAAGTACAACGCATCATTGTATGGATGTTCTCATAGGTCGCCTCGTTAAAAACCTTACCAAATGAAAACCCAATGGAAAAAACAAACATTGGTCTAAGGACAAAAAGAGCGCGACACATCCTAAGTGCAGAGTCACTAAAGACTTATCCGAAAATCAAGTTTTCTAAAGTCTTGACCTCCATGCACTAAATCAGTCATAACTTCTTCGATTCAATAGGTATCAACGAAACTGTAAGAACTTATGAAAACTAGACACCCATAGCTTTTTATTCACATACAGTACGTAACCTAGATCGACCTGAGCAGATCAAAAGCTCTATCGAAGTTGACTCAGCAAATTACCGGACATATCCTGTCCTACTTTGCAACAATAGTCATATGTCACTCAACATGATGGATGTGATCAAATGGTTGATTTCCTTGGAAAGTAGACACAAACCTTTCCAATGGTACCAATTTCACCATTTTCCAACAAGTGAGCTGCCCTGTAGGTCATATGGGAGATAGAACAACACATTCTGGGCAGATTCGGGTATCAGTTTTCAAGTGTCCTTTTATCGAGGTAGAGCGAGCTTCAAGCTTCTTGTCAATCACAGACATTGCGTGAGCGCATCCTAGGCC
Source organism: Orobanche coerulescens (assembly GCA_033398695.1). Taxonomy (NCBI): domain Eukaryota; kingdom Viridiplantae; phylum Streptophyta; class Magnoliopsida; order Lamiales; family Orobanchaceae; genus Orobanche; species Orobanche coerulescens. The sequence continues at coordinate 945,249 of CM065811.1, read as the reverse complement.
ATCGTTACAGTGGCTTTATCGGATTATTACGAATGAGTACATCGAGTCAAATATGAGTACATAATACCGTACTTTTCTTTTAAGACTGCATCATCACTTAAGTGAGCCAAGTCTTATGATGACTTCGACTAGTCATTGGGAATCATATAGGTATTACTTTATCGTCTCTTAGGGAAACCGTCCCTTAGATTGCCTTAAACCGATTGATGAATACGCATCATCAAGTGTCCCCAAGATCCTTTCATTCTTAGCTTTGGATTTAGCGGAATCTCTTAGTCTCACAAGAGTACATCACTATAAACCCTTAGTTTTACACGCAAAAGCTTCATATCTCTTCCAAATCAATTATATACTTAGTGTGCGTTCCGGACAATCACTTGTCGACGCGCTCCGTGGTCAGGAGCCACTTGATTTGAGTCTGATCCACTACGAGATCCTTCCATCACTTAACTTAGTTCCCCACTAAGATAAGATTTAACCACAAGCTGCACGTCAGTTTCTGGGAAACTATATAACTGAAAAGATAGTGGACACTATAACATCCATTACGATAGCACAACTAAGTTTCGTGTCATCGTAGTCGATTCCAGTGCGTCCATGAGAAACCTCGCGCCATGAGGTGAGTTTAACTCATTCTCTCACTCGCTTTGACAAAGTATACGGATAGATCTTATCTTTGGAGTGCCGGCACCACTTCAACAAAGGGTTATCACTTTGTTTATACTGAAATCGCATATGTTTCCATTTTAGGCCAAGGCTACAACGTTGTAGATTTTCAACGAAGTATGGTTCGATTAAACTCACATTCCACGTCCTCATGTACCGACTTTATTCATAAAGTACTCTTTATGGATTGGCATTCATTGAGGCGTCCCCCAATGATGACTATAATCCAAAATCACATGAGACGGATGAGTTCATTTGATCATATGATCAAGTTTCATGTACCAATCACGCATACATTCTTAGCGAGAGTATTTATCGAACCAAGTGGCATCCCAATACTCTATGAGATCCACGGCCTAGTAACACCATCTACCACAATTTGTGGTGTTACCATATCACCATTCATAGGTGACGAACGTCCATGACCGGACACAATCCTTGCAGACATGTTTGCAGTATATATTTAATCTCGTCACTTTAGGGAACTTGGTGAGGCACAGTAGGAACAAACTACGACAATTCCAAGTCGTTCTACTCGAACATGATCGTTCGCATCTCCCCCTAACGACGGGAAGACTGGCTCATCAAAGTGACTTACGAAATCGTCTGCCAAGGTATATTTTAAGCGGACTATGAGTGAAAACGCATGTCGTATTCATCATTTATAACCCGTCATAATGCGTTGTGGTGACGCACTTTGGCACATGAACATGTGGACGATAAAGGTTTTCAGTGTTAACGCAATCCAGTTAACAAAATGCATACTGTTACACTCGTAACTAAACATTTGAATGATGATAGGTATAAGTGAATATGACATGTTGACCAATGCTACATAACCGTAGCTACTTGTCTTGAGAATCCAACAAAACCGCCACCATGCACCACCGGGATCGAACATAAAGAAACGATTGAACCGATGATAGGCCGTTGGTTTTATCGAACCTCTAGTACTTTCTTGAAGATTTCACTCCCTTCACCAGCCCCAAACACCTCAAAATTTCATGAGCATGTATAAACGGGTGTTTAGGATTCCAAAATCATCAACCTTGTGGTCAAAAACCGGTCAAAATGACATCGAACTGGTCGTTCGGACGGCTGGTGGTATGTGAAAACTTCATTTAAGTGGTTCACCTCCTTCCAAGTCTCCAAATGGCATCAAAATTTGTGAGAAGGTAGCCTTGGATGCTAGGAAGTACTTGTTAAAATTTCACTTTAAGATTTGGTCTAAAAAGTGGGTGAACCGACCTTTACAATGACTGGTCCGCAAGTTGGACAACCATAACTCAGGTTTCATCAACTTATCAATCATTGTCAAAGGAACCACATAACATATAAATGTTATCACTTGAGTACGACCATTTGTGAACACAATCATAGCATCATAAGCCACCCAGGATAATACTTATGATCATGTATGTATAAGGACTCGGTGAAAAGGGAGGACTCAGCACCATGCTTATGCGAGTTGCTACATTATCCTCTTTAGCATATGAGGGTGTCATCTCCTATTCGTGCCAAAGAATAGGCTTAAATCAATGAACATGGCTAAGAAGGATCATCGGGGGGTCTTTGGCGTCACACATGCTTATGAAAGCAAGACGCGGATGACATAAATATCATCATCGGTCATGAGCCTTGCTCATGACTCCACCAACGTACTTTGGTGTCTTTGATCCAACTAGTTTCTTTGTTCAAAGAAAATGATGTCCATGACAATACCGTGGTATATGGATCATCAAACTGTGCAAACTCCGGAATATTTAAAGCCTAAATGTGTCAATGTCCCAATACATCTTCTGGTTACAAAAACCGATGCAAGCCGGACCATATTGACTCATGAATATATTTCCTTTTCATATATCCAATACAAATGATGCATAAGATTTTATTTCTCACAAATCACAATGAGATGCTATGAGTGATACACTTTGGCATATGTATCATCGAGTCATAACATGGTTCAATTGTTACGGAACATATGTGACTAGAAAACGCCATTCGGCATTCAACAATTGAGCATTATGCCACTCATTGATTGTGATGACCTATTCATCATAATCACAATGGATTTATAAACCGAAATCTAAAAATATCGTGTTCCTTGAAAATAGCTTAATACGCACTCAATTTCGCTTGCAAAATTTTACAAACATGAGCATAACGAACACTCCAACAACATAGAGATTTTATTCCTGATACGATCAAAATAATCTATCATATTGAGTGCATAACATGGCAAGGTTATATGCCTAATGGGCAAAGTTACGACACAAGCATGGTGTAATACTACCATGCACACGCTCGACCTTCTTATAAGGGTGCGTATTTTGGGCTTCCCCAAGGAAACTGTTTTTCAACATTTGAATGATGATAGTTAAGCGTACAACGCATACCAAAAACTGCATCATCTATGGAAAATTCGGCCAAAAAGAGGTTGAAAAATATGTGTCATAAGACCACTTGCAAATTTAAGATGGGAACCAAGTTGGTTGGGACAAAAGTTAGCACAACCGCTGGAAATAAAATTCTGCGCAGCTTGACCTTTGTTCACTAAAACAGTGATAACTCCCTTGTTAGGAAGGCTATGTACGAACGGTCAGATGTTCTGGAAACTAGACTTCCGTATCTTTCTATCCATATATTGTGCACTACACGTATCATTAAACTCGGATCACATTGCATGTTTTAATTGGCTGCTTTAGTATTTCCCAAGCTTAGTGAGAAAACAAGGTTGAGACCATATCCAATGGCATAAGTGTTGATGCAAAAATATGGCAATGACAGCCATAGGTGCGTTTAAACGCAACAGGGTATTCGATTTCTTATCTCGACTAATGATCCTTTCGGTAACTCCAACTTGGTAGACTTGCAGAGAAAGTAGGAATGTCAGTCTGACTAAAAATTTGTTTAAAAACCACTGATTCCGTTTTAACTTTCAAAGCATAAACAAATACCAAGGAGGATGCGCCTAGTCATGATCAAAGTGTAGATAAAATCCACCAAAGTGCATCAAATCAACCAAGAATTTTAATTCTCAATTTGCAAGTATACTGTAACACCCCCAATCCACTCAGGGATATTACACGCCGTAGACCCTCTCCTCGAGGATCTACCAGGCTGATAACTAAAATCAAACATCCAAACATCGCCTTTAAGGCTAAAATGACTCAGTAGACCGACTTGGTCTTTCAATAATAACATACAATTCATTCCCAAACACATACCCACGCAGGGGTCAAAAATAAAATAAACTCCCGTACAACGGGGAAAAGATACCGCAGCGGAAAAGAAAATACAACTGGACCAATACGACATCAACGGAACCTCGTGTGATTAGTATCGTTCATCTTTCATCATCCTTCGTGCCGACCCTGTGCTATGCTCCAAAACCTGAATGCAAAAATAGACATCCACCCCCCGAATACTCGGGGGTTAGCAAAACTCCACTGTTTTGCTAGTGCAAGTACAAGTGCAGAAATACGAGCCATACAATACAAGTTCCAAGAACAATAATAATCAGGAATCCTCAAGGATCCAGACGTAAAGAAAAGTACTTCCCGAGGCAAGAGTTTGGATAAACATTTCCAAAACCGAAAGATCGCAAATAAGGGAAACAATTTACAAAACAGTTTAAAATGCCATCGAGAGTTTTAATAGAAAACAATTTAGGATTATAAAATCCTTCTCTTTCCAAAAGATAAATAGGTTCACATCAAAAATGTTTTGTTTTCGCAAATAGGAAATCACCAACAATTTACAGGGTCAGAGCCCAACATCACGTGTCCTCAACGGACGTAAAATCAACGAAACATAATCATGCACGCGCATCGCCTAGGACCGGGACGACACCACCGACGTCCCACCCGTGGCCTCGAAGGACCCTCTCGAGCTGGCTAGCGAAACAAATCACACACATCTCACGGTTGGATCAATCGCTTGTTGCATCCTGGCCACATGATCGCATGCCATGTGCCACCGTAGATTATCTCAAGCTCTCACGGTTGGATCAATCACTTGTTGCATCCTGACCACATGATCACGTGCCATGTGTCACCGTAGACCTTCAACCGTATCCACACATTCACACAAATAACATATCACATCAAGGATATTCAAACAATTCACCCAGAGCATCAAACACTTAGCAAAACACCACGTCAAACCACAATGCACCGAAATGAAACAATATACGTCCACACGCAAATACCAAGTGCAACATCAACGCCAAACATATCCATAGAGTTCACATAATCATTCTCAAACCACACCATTCACAAAACACACGCGTTTTGAAAGCAAGCCCTTAACAAGGCTAAACCGAATCTTTTGAAAACTCATTTCAAACAATCAAACAACCACATAAAGACGATCACCAATTATCATATTCACAAAACAAGAATAGTATGGGCAAGGTACTTGCCTCGAAATCGGCACGCAAGTATTCCGACGAACACGGCTCAACCGGAAAGCTTCGAAACGCCCGATGTTTTCGAAAAGGAAAACGACAACGAACGGAAGGGTTCAACTTGGTTTCTTCGCAAGAAACTCGACCCTAACAACATATAATCCATAAATCAACAATCATACGAGGAAGGATAATCGTAGAACGCCCGAAAACCCCTCTATGACATTCTACCGGACACCTTCAAGGCGTCGGTCAAGAACTCATCTCAAACAACGAATCGATACGATCCAACCATGGAATAACAAGGGAAATGATATAATACATCTAAATAATCATCAATCCATCAACAAAACGGAAAGAATCGGACAAAACCCCAAAATCCCCAATTATCCAAAAAGGTAGGGTTTCAAGAGATTACCTTGAGTGATTCAAGTATTTGGATCCGTAGAACATGCGTTAGATTGATTATCCGAGCCTCAAAACCGAAAAGAAATGATGAAAATCGACCCTCAAATGATAATGATGAGAAGCTCTCCTCCTCTCTCACTCTCTCGCGTCAAAGGAAAAGGAAGGAGGAAATGGGGCATTCACGCTCAAAACAACACATTTATAGTGTAACACGAGAACCTATCGGCCGGCCTATCGGCCGATAGGCTAACCGATAGCCATACGGAATGCCGACAGTAGAGTCTATCGGCCCCCTATCGGCCGAAAGGCTCCCGGGAGTGCTCGGCCAAAATCAAACGACCATAACTCTCTCGTCCAGGACTCAGATTGACTCACCGTTTGAACCATTGGAAAGCTAACTCGATGTTCTATAATATTGCAAAGATTTATAATTTTGAGTCACCAAAAATTAATGATGATCTAACAAAGACGAACTCATACTTAGAAAAGTCGTTTAGAAATCCGAATTCAACAAAACGACACCGAAACCCGAACACGAATACGAACCGAAGATACGGTTACGAAGTACTCACAAAGACGAATCTAAGAGCTAGTAGGGCACACAATTCCGACCACCCGAAGGCTCGAAATTCGACAACGGAAGGTAATTACCCCAAACTTTGGGAAATTACGAAAATGGCCCAATGCGAAAATCACGATACGTGATCGAATAACCAAACCGAAGTTCACAACACGTCCAACAAAGATAAACGGACTTGCGGGAAACTCGAAGCAATGATTCGGTCGAGATTCGCAAGAATCGAACTCAAGTGCGGAAAAGTCGCTAAAAAGCACAGAACTCAACGAAACGACACCGAAACGAACTCGGATGTCAAAAAGTGTAGAATTAATCATTCTCAGAATGACGAAACGAACATGAGCGAGTCGTCAAAACAGACTTCCGCCGAAAAAAAGAAATTACCGGAAATCGAAAATTGCGGATATTACATTCTACCCTCCTTAAAAGAAGTTTCGTCCCGAAACTTAAAACAAGTAGGGAGAAGAAATATTCCGCCAGGAAAAACTCAACGAGATACACCAGAATGCGTAACTAACGCCCAACGGCGAAATGTTACAAACAACGCAAAGGAGTATACGGCGTGAAAACACGCTCCACGGCGACCAACACAACGTCGCCGTTAGGGATATAATAAAACCAACAAATGACAAGCGTCATCAAATGGATAATACAATCAAGTCAATGATCCAAACAATCACAAAACACAAATTACTTGTTACAAGAGAACACGCACAGTCGAGAAAACAGAGAATAAACACAAAACGATCCACAAGGGTAATTATAAATAATTCGGACTACGCCAAAATCCTCAAAACCACACTAGGCATCTCCGTGTCCTTTCGGAGCAGAGACGCAACCTCGATCCCCAAACCTCTCAGCTACCGTCTCGCAATGTACGGATCGGTGACCCACTTGGCCGCACTCGAAACAGCTGACTAACGGTGAACGACAATTCTTCGCAGTATGGCCCGCTCGACTACAGTTATAACATATCTTCGAAGTGCTCACATTACTCACTGCAGGGTACTACCCCTCGATCACGCGATCTAGGAACCATATTGTTATGACTAGACGAAGTGCCTTCCTCTAGTGGACCACTCCGCTTATTTGCTGATAAGTTGCCAACGGTTTTCTGTTTCTTCGAGTCAGACATACTCTCGGTCGATAATCTGGATAGCTCATAGGCTAACGCCCTATTCTGATAATCTCTCAAGGAAGTACAAGCGAGACCTGCCATGTAATGGCGAATCTCCGGCTTCATCCGCCTACTAAAATGACAAATCTTGTCCTCCTCTGTCCTTACTTGATTCTGCACATAGCCGAGCTGTTTGCTAAAATCAATAATAGCTTGAGACAATGGTACATCCTGCGGTCTCGCCGAAAAGAATTCATTAATCCTCCGATTTCTGATCGGTTCGGACAAAACTCATCTCTCATGAATTTACGGAACTCGCCCACGTGACAACGCGATCTCGAGTCTTGGTAGCCTCCCACCATTAGCGGCATCTTTGTCGAAAGATCTTGAGCTCAGGAACCTTACGTTCTTACGGACAATCAACTATCTCGAAAATCTTTTCCAACTGGAAAAGCCAACCATCCTGACCCAACGCATCCGCAACCGGCGAATCGAGGGGATTCATACGAATCACTTCTCGGCCACCGATTTGCACCGGTGTCTTTGGGTCACATCTGTAACGCCGAATCGCCTGAGTCAGTGAGTCATCCGAGTGGCTACTGCTGCAAAATAGTAGCAACACCAATACCAATACCATCACCGCGGCATGCTCTCGACCACGCGTCGATCGCCACGACCACGACCTCGGCCCTCGGCATACTAAATAAGTAACCACTCGGCACAACAAGGAATCATAATACATATCATATACAACAATTTCCATCGTAAAGCAACATGCATACTAAAATCATAGCAACGACGGTATCGTTCGGCAATCTCAACGGCCGACGATAACCAAAGACATAATCACAAAACATCATGGAATAATCACACATATACACGAACATACCAACCCAAGCTTCACAGCTCACACTCGCGTGTCAACACGCAAATCACCACGAGGCGATAAACAGTAAACACCAGTTCACACCTCTCACAGAGGGCTAACAAAACATATGCGTGGCGAATGACTCAACGTTCACACCACCAATTCAACCACAATTCGGGGTTAACACCGTAACGAAAGTTCGAAAACCATACACGCATTTCCGGTCCATAAGCAGAATGATAGGTTTTAAAAACAAAAACCACCTTTTGAAAACAGTTTGGAAACAACAGTTGATCTTGAGTATCATTTTACAAAAAGCAGTACAAACACCATTATCGAGACTTTGAAAGTCATCTTGCGTTCGAACAAAAATGAGGACACCTTTCCTTTAGTGAAAAACTTTCAAAAATATTCGACCCTTGGGTCTAAGCAACTGCATTTGAAAATATCTCAAAATATTTTTGGTCCTCAACCGGAAAATTTTTGAAATGTATTGCGGCATTAGAAAACACCTTGAAAACACCGCATGAAAATAATTCGTTTTAAAAGTACGTCTCGAATTTTAATTTTCTAAGATACTCAAGGTTTTCAAAAATAATTCAATGGGCTAGAATGCCCAAAAATTTGAGTAATTACAAGGAACAATATAGCGCCGTGGGTCCCGCTACGGAACCCACCAAAGTTAAAAACCATTCACAAAACGCCAAAAAGGCCGATGACGGTAATATTTCAAAAACTCACAAAATCCATTTACAAAATACTAAATTCCGTCATAAGAATTTCGCCAAAATGATCAAGGCCATAATGCCAAAAACTCGATTAAGGGAATTGGTTTTCGAAATAAAACTCAGTCGGTAAAATACCGAAATCCATTACAAAGGAACTCACGCAGCGGAAAAAAAAAGAACTACAGTCCAACATGCACAATCCAGCAACTACTCCTCACATGAAAGAAATATGAGAGTCAAATAGTCGCGTATCAAGAAATCAAAATCCATAAGAGGATTCCGTCACTTAGCAAATAAATCATAAAAATAGCTCGTGTCACACGAGGCACAACACAAAGAAGGGAGACTTACAGCCACAGGTCGCACGAAGATGATGATCGCCCCACGATACTAATCACGACCAACAAACTCAGACGACGCGTCGCGACACGACTCAGTCAGATAAAATCCGACGAGACAAAAACTCGATAGACACCACTGACCCGACAGCCTAGGTTTCCACAACCTAAGCTCCGATACCATTTATGTAACACCCCCAATCCACTCAGGGATATTACACGCCGTAGACCCTCTCCTCGAGGATCTACCAGGCTGATAACTAAAATCAAACATCCAAACATCGCCTTTAAGGCTAAAATGACTCAGTAGACCGACTTGGTCTTTCAATAATAACATACAATTCATTCCCAAACACATACCCACGCAGGGGTCAAAAATAAAATAAACTCCGTCATAACGGGAAAAGATACCGACGGAAAAGAAAATACAATGGACCAATACGACATCAACGGAACCTCGTGTGATTAGTATCGTTCATCTTTCATCATCCTTCGTGGCGACCGTGCTATGCTCCAAAACTCGAATGCAAAATAGACATCCACCCGAATACTGGGGTTAGCAAACTCCCGTTTTGCTAGTGCAAGTACAAGTGCGTAAATACGAGCCATACAATACAAGTTCCAAGAACAATAATAATCGGGAATCCTCAAGGATCCAGACGTAAAGAAAAGTACTTCCCAGGCAAGAGTTTGGATAAACATTTCCAAAACCGAAAGATCGCAAATAAGGGAAACAATTTACAAAAGCAGTTTAAAATGCCATCGAGAGTTTTAATAGAAAACAATTTAGGATTATAAAATCCTTCTCTTTCCAAAAGATCAATAGGGTCACATGACCCAAATGTTTTGTTTTTCGCAAATAGGAAATCACCAACAATTTACGAGGTCGAGCCCAACATCACGTGTCCTCAACGGACGTAAAATCAACGAAACATAATCATGCACGCGCATCGCCTAGGACCGGGCGACACCACCGACGTCCCACCCGTGGCCTCGAAGGACCCTCTCGAGTGCTAGCGAAACAAATCACACACATCTCACGGTTGGATCAATCGCTTGTTGCATCTGGCCACATGATCGCATGCCATGTGCCACCGTAGATTATCTCGAGCTCTCACGGTTGGATCAATCACTTGTTGCATCCCGACCACATGATCACGTGCCATGTGTCACCGTAGACCTTCAACCGTATCCACACATTCACACAAATAACATATCACATCAAGGATATTCAAACAATTCACCCAGAGCATCAAACACTTAGCAAAACACCACGTCAAACCACAATGCACCGAAATGAAACAATATACGTCCACACGCAAATACCAAGTGCAACATCAACGCCAAACATATCCATAGAGTTCACATAATCATTCTCAAACCACACCATTCACAAAACACACGCGTTTTGAAAGCAAGCCCTTAACAAGGCTAAACCGAATCTTTTGAAAACTCATTTCAAACAATCAAACAACCACATAAAGACGATCACCAATTATCATATTCACAAAACAAGAATAGTATGGGCAAGGTACTTGCCTCGAAATCGGCACGCAAGTATTCCGACGAACACGGCTCAACCGGAAAGCTTGAACGCCCGATGTTTTCAAAAGGAAAACGACAACGAACGGAAGGGTTGTACTTGGTTTCTTCGCAAGAAACTCGACCCTAACAACATATAATCCATAAATCAACAATCATACGAGGAAGGATAATCGTAGAACGCCCGAAAACCCTCTATGACATTCTACCGGACACCTTCAAGGCGTCGGTCAAGAACTCATCTCAAACAACGAATCGATACGATCCAACCATGGAATAACAAGGGAAATGATATAATACATCTAAATAATCATCAATCCATCAACAAAACGGAAAGAATCGGACAAAACCCCAAAATCCCCAATTATCCAAAAAGGTAGGGTTTCAAGAGATTACCTTGAGTGATTCAAGTATTTGGATCCGTAGAACATGCGTTAGATTGATTATCCGAGCCTCAAAACCGAAAAGAAATGATGAAAATCGACCCTCCAAATGATAATGATGAGAAGCTCTCCTCCTCTCTCACTCTCTCTCGCGTCAAAGGAAAAGGAAGGAGGAAATGGGCTGTTCACGCTCAAAACAACACATTTATAGTGTAACACAGCAGAACCTATCGGCCGGCCTATCGGCCGATAGGCCCAGCCGATAGCCATACGGAATGCCGACAGTAGAGTCTATCGGCCCCCCCTATCGGCCGAAAGGCTCCTGGGAGTGCTCGGCCAAAAACTGAAACGACCATAACTCTCTCGTCCGGACTCCGATTGACTCACCGTTTGAACCATTGGAAAGCTAACTCGATGTTCTATAATATTGCAAAGATTTATAATTTTCGGAGTCACCAAAAATTAATGATGATCTAACAAAGACGAACTCATACTTAGAAAAGTCGTTTAGAAATCCTGAATTCAACAAAACGACACCGAAACCCGAACCTGAATACGAACCGAAGATACGGTTACGAAGTACTCACAAAGACGAATCTAAGAGCTAGTAGGGCACACAATTCCGACCACCCGAAGGCTCGAAATTCGACAACGGAAGGTAATTACCCCAAACTTTGGGAAATTACGAAAATGGCCCAAATGCCCGAAAATCACGATACGTGATCGAATAACCAAACCGAAGTTCACAACACGTCCAACAAAGATAAACGGACTTGCGGGAAACTCAAGCAATGATTTCGGTCGAGATTCGCAAGAATCGAACTCAAGTGCGGAAAAGTCGCTAAAAAGCACAGAACTCAACGAAACGACACCGAAACGAACTCGGATGTCAAAAAGTGTAGAATTAATCATTCTCAGAATGACGAAACGAACATGAGCGAGTCGTCAAAACAGACTTCCGCCGAAAAAAAAAAGAAATTACCGGAAATCGAAAATTGCGGATATTACATATACGCCATAATAGCCATGTTACATAGATACAACGCGGTGCATCATAATTAAGTATTTTGAACCATGAGACATAATGAATATACCATAACCAACTTGTCTTGACCATCCAATAAGATCGACTAAACATAGTCAAATGTATAAGCCACATGCCTTTATAAATACTCGGAGAAGTATTTGGACCTATAGTCATACGAACTATAATCGAGGTCAACGAATTCATGTATTTACTGCAATATGCCATTACTTTACATGTTGAAATTCATGAGAATTACTCTTACACTCTTTCATATATTATATTGCAAGGAGACGGTGCATGACTACACCCACATGCAATATTTTATTTTAATAGGATGAAAGATGGAGTTTCCCAAGTATGGGATTGGGTCAAGACCAACGTGGTGGTCGCTCAATTCAACGTGACAAATCCGTCACAAATCGATTTTAACCACGACATATCCGTCGCAATCGATGTTTGTCCCATTTGTACGTCACAATTCCGTGACTAATCATGAACAAGTCATAACTTTATCGTTACCGACAATATTCGTTTTATTTAATTGTTGGTTTAAAATCGACAAAACGGCAACATCAAATCGCACCCAAAACGTGGTGTATGCAACAACCACAAATATCGACTTTCAACAATTATCCGTGACTCCCCCAGGACCGTCACACAATTTACTTCGACATACAAGGGTGATACCACCTCTCATAGTCTCATCCACCGCAAAGTAGCGGGGGAGATAAAGAACCCCATTCCCCAATTCCCAAAAAAAAAAAATTCCCAAAAGAGAGGAATTAAAAAAATGGGAACTTTAATAAAATCTTACGGGTACTTGGTTTCATATTTGCTTTGATCTTTGAACGGGAGCTTCTCTCCATATGAGCAATATTTTCGTGGGTACTCCGTTCTATATTTACTTTGATCCTTGAACGGGATAAATATGGCTTCTCTCCATATCGTGCACATCATCATGAGCAACCTATTTTCCTATATGCACGTAAAACATAAATATGGTAAGATTCATAAGTGTACAAATCAATGAATAAATGAATCATTAAGTAGAAAAATATGGAGAGTTGAGAAACGTCCGGATAGGGCTACTGGGCTCGATAATTCGGCCGAAAAAGGACTCGAGCGCGGCGGTGCAGCCGCTCGGTATTGGATGAGGTCGGATCTCCAAATTTCTTTGTAAAAATCTGCTTCAGTTCGGCAGTAGATTCAGTAATAAATATTACACAGAATCCAATCTCCACCGTTTAATATACATATATTTGTGTTGGGAAGTTGCTGTCAAAATTTCACCTCGATCCGACGGTTAACGAATCGGGAAACATGATTTTGGTACGACTGTGCTGTGCAGAAAATTTACGCGCGGAAATTCTCGTCTCTCGTTATTTTTTCTCTTCTTTCGCGTACAGTTTCATCGAGAAATATGGTTGAGAGGGTAAAAAAAATCTGATTTGTTGCAGCTGTCGGGTCGGGTCGATCAACAGTGGGCGCGAACGGGATGGAGGAATCCGATATGGTTCACGGGTTTGGGAGACGAGCTGGCCGGAATCTAGGAAACGAGTCGCGTACGGGCTGGACACGATCGGGTCGGGGTCTCTGGTTCTCGACGGCGCGATTGGAATTAGAGCTGGTATGGATTTGGATTCCGACGACGGCGATGGGAGGATGATGGCATGCGATACTTACAACTCACAACTCCTAAATATCCCATCACCGGCCCTTTAGAACTCAATTTAGAGCTTCGAATACACTTTGTAGTGTTACGTCCTGTGTTACCACAATCTTGTCCCTTGACTTTGAGCCATAACAAGGCCCGAGAAAGTATTCGCTTTCATCATAGCAGAGTGGGGTGACTGGTATAGATTCTGATCGGAGACGGCCCAATGTGGATATGATGGTTCATAGTGGGTCGGACGACGGGAGTCGCGCGGCCGAAGGTGGATGCTAGGGTTCCGGCTTCTGTTCACGGATGATAGGATTCTCTGTTCACGGGTGGCGGGTCTGGTCGCGTCGGAGCAGGAGTCGAGGAGCGTGGCTCTGCCTGGGAACAGATCTGTTCGCGTTCGATCTGGGGGTGGCGTCTGATCTGGTATGGATCAACTGCGGCGGCAGGGTGCAGATCAGCAAGCCAGCGGCGGATTCGTGAACAAGATGACCGGAAATTAGGGTTCTGGGTACGATTTTTTTTCGGAATTTCTGTTTTTTTTTTTCGGGATTTTCAGAAAAAAAAACGGGAGAGGAAAAAAAATTCTTACTCAGTTGGGGAGTACGTGCTGATAACGTGTTTCAGGAGAAAGTAAAAAGACTGTAAATAGAGTCAATCAATTGTATTCATAACACTGATAGAGGGGCCTTTATATAGGCATTACAAGGAGAGTCCTTCCATACATAGGATTCCTAGATAAGGTAAGACATCTAATAGGATCCTACTACCTCTAGAAGGATCTAAAATCTTCCATCTATGTATCTACCATCAGTATTAGGTAAGACACATCACGGGAATAATAATTCCCGGAACAATTTTATAATATTCTTTACTATTCAATAAATTAAGTTTGAGTTTGGTTCGAACTCAAATTATCCAGGGATCGACTTGTTTCGATGCGATTATACCCCTATAACCGGTCCTTTTTAACTAGAATTATAGGAGATGTCCTATTTTTTTTATATTGTGGTTTAAATGAATTTTTTACATAAAAATTACAATTGACATTATGTGATATAACATCATAATAATGGGCTCCACCATTTTGTTTGTGGGAGAGAAGCTTAGCTGACTATATTTGTGAAAGTTGAAAGCGTGAAGCATTAAAGAAGGTTCTTTGCTTTGTGAATTCCTGCATAGCGGGGTCCCCTCTGATAGTCCAGCACTCCAGTGTAGGGCTAATATTATTCATGGGGTTGATATCAGGAGACTGATATATGGATTGAGAAATGCTACATATACACATATTTATACACACTTTTCTACACACTAACATCTCATCTATTTATTTATTGTGGGACCCATTTATTTATTGTGGGACCACGTTAAATGAATGGATGAGATGTTAAGTGTGTATGAATATGTGTATGAATGTGTGTATATGTAGCATTGCTCATATGGATTATGGATCAAACAAGTTAGATGCTTTTAAGTGGGCCTGCCAATTAACCCGGAACGTGTGGGCCAATACATCCTTTTAACCAATTCTTTGTGGGTCCACTACAAAAAATGATAGGGCAACATCCTGAACCACACTCTCAAACAAATCGGTGTTTTATGGGTACTGTTAATTTTATTATAATATTATTATGAATATTTTATCTATAAATCATGCGATACAACACCCATAAAACACGAGGTGTGTATAGAGTATGGTTCATTGTGTTGCCCTATCACTCCTCTCTCCTCAGCAACGGAAAAACAGCCAAAATCATTACGTGGACTAGATGCCAACTCTACTGTTTTTTAGAAGATTTACGGTTAATACTTTTACACATTTAAGTCATATAATTATAATTATATTACTTAAATTCATCTTCTGTCCATGAAAATATACCAAATTTTGATTTTCTTCAAATCAAAATTTATAAAATTTAACCAAAAAATTGAGATTAATATATAAAATTTTATGTGTATCCCTAAAATATAAGTTATATTTTAAAAATCCATATTAAGACAAATCAAAATTATAAGTTAATACTTTTACACATTTAAGTCATATAATTATAATTATATTACTTAAATTCATCTTCTGTCCATGAAAATATACCAAATTTTGATTTTTTTCAAATCAAAATTTATAAACTTTAACCAAAAAATTGAGATTAATATATAAAATTTTATGTGTATCTCTAAAATATAAGTTATATTTTAAAAATTCATATTAAGACAAATCTGATCAAGTAATTACATTACTATAATTTTTATATATTGTTTGTAATTTAATGTCAAATATTGTAATTTTTCACCGACAAAAGTCAAAAAATGAGACATTTTCGCGGACGGAGGGACTATATTTAGACCTGCCAAAATAGACTCGGGCCCGCCCAGCCCGTCCGCTTTTGGGTGGGTATTGGGCCTAATATTTTTTTACCCAAAAAATCGGGCGTTTTTAGCCCGGTCCAGATTTGGCTCTCCCGTTTTTCGTCCGGCCCGTTTGCCATGTCTAAATATATTTATTATTAATCATTTTTATCTTTTAATTTTAAAGCACTCATCATTAATATGTACACAACTTATAAATATATTACGTTCAATTATTTACTTAAAAATATTAAAATAATACATTGGGTAAAAAATTAAGTGGGACCGTGGAAATATTTAGTAGTATGTATATTAAGTTTGGCATTTTTTTGTACCTTATCAAACTAAAAATGTAATTAAGTTTGGTTGGTTTCACACGATTCATTCATTATAAATCAATTATCAAGCACAGTAAAACCTCGATAAATGAATATTCGATAAACGAATAATTTCGTTAAACGAATTTTTTCCAGTCCTGACCATATTCATTTATCGAGGTTTTAATTCAGTGTATTTTTATTTTGGTTGCTTAATATTGCAAACAAACACCTAAACTTCATTGTGCCACATTTTTAGCCCCTTAATTTTTTTATATCTCGTTTCTAACCCCTTGTGAGTTGTAAGGTCTACTCATCAAACGCGAATATAACATTTTTGGCCTCTTATTTTTAAGTTTATTTGCTAATCAAACAAATCTTGTCGGACAAAATAAAATTTATACATTTTATATATTTTGTAAACATATTCTTTGAATTATTTTAAGAATATTTTTATAAAAGTGTGAACTAAAATAAAATATTTTCTTCTTTCAAATAAGTCATACGGAGTATTATTCACTCCCATAATACCAACTTAGGTTAATCTACCAAATTGAAAAAGCTCGTTGAATTTATTAAGTCAAATCAAATAATAGGGGTGTGTATGGTACAGTCTGGTACGGTTTTAGAGTAAAACGATACCATACCAAATATATTCGGTTTATTATGATTTAATACCATAAATATACGGGTTTTTTTGGTTTGGTAGTTCGGTATTTCGGTTTGGTTTACATCGGTAAGGTATTTTTTCGGTTTTTCTACTTGATAGTTGATAGCATTAATAAGACAAAAATACTCGAATAAATTAATTCAACAAGGTACCATAAATAGCTGGTCCAAATTAATAGCTAAACCAAAAAAATCACACTAACTTTAAGAGAGTAACTAATTTAATGTTCAAGCTTTCATCCAACTATTTTGGAGGATAAAAAAAAAAGACAAACAAGTGTCTTGAACTTCAATAAATTTGCTAGACTTCTATATCCATGTGAGTCTGTAACTACTATATATATGATATATTATCATAAAAATATTTAATATAAATAACGGTACGATACGTTTTTTTTTTCGGTATTTAAGTCAAATACCGTACCGTTACCGAAGTTTCGGTTTTATAAAAATAAAAACCATATATGTCGGTTTAAGCGGTTTATCGGTTTTTTCGGTACGGTTTTTACGGTGCGTTGCAGTTTTTTGGTTTAATCGATTTTTTTGCACACCCCTACCAAACAAACTCGACTTACAAATAATTAAACAACAAACTCGAATATTAATTTTTCGAATAATAAATGAACAAATTCAAATATTTTTCGAATAATAATTGAACTCGAGTTAGACTCGAGTACAATTAGGCCTGAGACTTTTCGGTTCCAGGGAGAAAAATACAGGAATCAGAACCAAACCGCATAGTTTTTTCGCGGTTCGCTTTTGGTAGTTTTTTTTGTCCAGATCTACTCGGAACCGAACCGCATAGGAACCGAACCTAATCGGAACCGAACCGGAACCGAAGCGGAACCGATTTTGTTTGGTTCGGACGGAATATATTATATTACATTTTATTTTATTGAGAATATATTATACTATATTATATTATATTATATCAATTATGTTTAATAAGAATATATTATATCATATTATATTATATTCAGAGGGTCGGTTTCCCGGTTTGGTGAGGTTCGGACGGTTCCTTGCGGTTCGGATTGGTTCCTCTTTAAAACGGACAGGACCACGAACCGAACCGAATACTAACAGTACGAAACGAACCGAAAAAATGAAATTTGTTGCAAGGAACCGAACCGAACCGTCGATTCCAATACAATTTGGATCGATTATGCGATTTCCGGTTCCAAAAGTCCCGGCCCTAAGTACAATACTATTGCCGTAGGGTGTACTTCAATTTGAAATTTTCTGCTTTTTTTTCTCTCAAGTTTTTCTAATTATTCTCGCATCCCTAAAGTTGCAAATCCGCCCAATTATTCTCCAGACATCGAACTCTACCACAAAGAAAGCATCAATATCTGCAGTGTTGAACAATAATTCGTCAGCCTCTCTCTCCCCCAGAAGAAAATTCTCAAAGGCGAATCTAATGCGGCCAAGTTAGTTGATTTGAAGAATTTACAACGGGAAATTACCAGAAGCTTTTCTCCAATGGCGGATAAATCGAGACCCAGTACATTGACCGTTTACCTTTACGTTCCCAACATGATCGGTTCGTATCAATCACTCTGCTGCTTAACACTAATTACTCCACTCAATCCATGATTTACTCGCACTTTTCTGTTTATTCGATCTTGCCATGTTCTATGTTTGACAGGGTATGCGAGAATTCTAATGAATTGCTTTGCTTTCGCGATATGCTTCAAGGACAAGCGACTTTTTTCCGTTCTGTATTTTGTTAGGTTGGAATCTACTAGTTTTTTTTTTTTTTCGTTTTTCTTTCTTATTTTCTTGGATCAAGTGAGGGTTTAATCTGATATGGGGGTTCTGTTATTTCCAGCTTTGTATTTGATGCGTTGGATGGTTGGTTTGCACGCAAATTGAATCAAGGTTAGGGTTTATGATTTGCTTTGCCATTTTAGTAGTAACTGTGCGAATTAATTTGAAATTAGGAACACCGGTTAGCTTTTTGGTTAATTAATTGAAATTCGATGTGGAAGATTTTGGAAAATGGAAAGGTGTCTGTGAAGGTTTTTATTCACAAAATGTTGATTGCTGGTGGATGGAATAGGATTAGTCGAGCTTGACTACTGCATTCGAAATAACTTACCAAACATAACCTTTTATCTAACTCAGTTTCAACATTCGGAGCTGTTCTTGACATGGTTACTGACAGGTATTACGTCGTTTTAATTTGTTTTGTTCTTTTATGATTACTGTACATCGGATTCATGCCTCTATGCCTTTGTGCTCCTTTCTGACAATTTCTGTATTGGTTGATCTGTTTAATGTCCAGAATAAGCACCGCTTGTCTGTTGGTTATTCTTTCCCAAGTTTATAGGTAAATTTTGCTTCAATTTTTTTATTTGTATTCTCTTCCAATACAATATTAGTTCTAACACTCTGATTTTCTACCATTTACAGACCTGGCTTTATTTTCTTGTCTTTGCTTGCTCTAGATATTGCCAGCCATTGGTTGCAAATGTATAGGTATTTACTCTTGTGACGAAATAAATAAAATAAAATAATGTTCAGTATCGAATACTATAAAGCAATTTAGAATTTTTAAAATGGTAGGTGCCTTTTTATTGAGATAGTCCTTTTGACTTATATCGAGAAACATCTTAAATTCTGTTCATGTATTCTTTTGTTCTTTAGTTCCTTCTTGGTGGGCAAAACTAGTCATAAGGATGTCAAGGATAGTACCAGCTGGTTGTTCAGGCTTTATTACGGAAATCGGAAATTTATGGGTTATTGCTGTGTATCCTGTGAGGTGGATACAGAATTTTTTTTTTTTTTTTTTGTTTTCTTTTTGGTTTTCTCATCTTACTCTATTCATTGGTTTGGTCTGCAGGTTCTTTACATTGTTTTGTTTCTTCTAGCGACGAACCAGACTGAGAATATTACTGATGTAAGCATAAGCCGCGTGTACATGAGTCCTATAACTTTTCATTCTCAACTCAATTTCGAAATTTCAAAATTTTCTCAATTATTTAGCAAATTCATGATGATTACAAAAATGATTATCAATATTTTCCTTACAAATAGTTGTACTCTATTCTTTCTTACCTACGAATTTAATTTATTTGCGGTAACATAATTCATAAAATTACGGCGCTTTATTTCCGCCTGCTATTTTTCTCAGGTTTTAGTAAATGCTGCCACACAAAGCTGGCTCTATTTTACTCTACTTTCTCTGATTCTTGTTGGATGGGCAATCAAACAACTGATTAACGTTATACAGGTAAACAAATTAGTATCCTCAATTCGCAACCTTCAAGTTGCTCTTTTCCTTTCATTATTTCCTACTGCCAGTTAATCTGATTTTACTTCTTGAGACATGCATCTAGAATGCGACAATATGCACATCTACACAAATAACACCCGTATAAGTACTAATGTACAACTAAAACATAAATCTCGTTCACTACCGGACAGAGGTTTGAGTTATTTTCTGTGTATCAGGATCTGATTTCGGTAAGTATTTTTTATTCTGTTTTAGAAATAATGGGCAGTGAGAGATCCGTTTAACATTCTGAATTACATGTTTTCTGCCGTCTGCTTCCTATGAAGGGCGGAAAAATTATGCAACTTTTTTTCTTCAAAATGTTCTTAAATTTATTCTCTTCGATAATATTGAATCCTTATTCGACTTGCTCGTTCATTTTCGTGGTCGCAGATCAAGACAGCCGCTGATGCATGCATACATTATGACATTGACAAAAGGCGGTAGGAAGCATTTTTTGCCCTTTTGGATAATATTTGTACTCGGAATTCCCTTCGATTGGAATGGAGTGTTCTTGGATGTGCATTGAGGGTATTAGATTCCGTTTGCATGAGTAGCTGATCACTGAACCTTCTCGAGGAGCAGAAACTGTGTAGAGAAAGATTATATGTACACGTTCCTGTGGTTGGTGACTGTTGTGCTGTGTTTCCTTTATCATATACCGTGTCGTTTTTTTACGAAACTTTTGGTGCTCACAATAGGAGGTCACATATTGACAGGTTCTTGGTTTACTTAATTTGAGGATTGCTGTTTTAGTGGAGGATGCCATTTTCAATTGATGACTGTAGCTGAAAACAGATGTTTTTTACTTAATATTATTGTGAATTTTTTAATTTACCTACTAAAATTAGGGAAATGCTTATATTGCATGCATGAATTTGGACACCGCAATAGTCAGGTATAATTGTATATTATCTATTCTTAATTTTTTATCGATTATTAAAAAGGCATTTGAAAAAAATTTGAAGGCCAGATAGCATAATATGTACGTCGAATTCAGGCATATAGAATAAAATAAAATAAAAATCATAAGATACAAAGCTAAATGAGCATTCGCTCTCGGATCGCACAATATCCAGCCACAAGTCAACCGGAGACAGAAAAATCGGGAGAATCCCCAAAACAATCAATACAAGCTAAACCCAAAATACTGGCTAACTAAAAGAGCAAGCCCTAAAACAATTGCTATAAGCGAAGATGCCCACGTGAGCTTCTCCGTGATCCTCGGAACCCTCTCCTTAAGCGCTTGACTACACGAACCGATAAACACCGTATAACTCCCCATAGCAATCACCGTCCCGACTAAGAACATCATTAGAAATGCGGCGCCGGCCAATCGTGAGGGCAAAGCAAGCGCGGGCAAAATCATCATCAGAGCATCGGGCTGCAGCCCATGAACGATCCCCGTCCCAAACGTCGCTAACCCAATCTTCTTCTTCTTATTCCCAACTGACGGGCCCGTTAGGTTTTCGTGCTCGCTGACATCACACTCACCGTTTTCTCCCAAAGCAACACACGGGGCGGGCACTTCCGAAGCCTCTTTAATTCCCATAGCGCCAATAACAAGAAGAGTAAAGCCGACGACCCTCGTCCCCCATGTTTTGATAACCTCGATGTGGAGCCGATCCTTTAGAAGTAGAAACATTAAGCCGAACAATAACTGGCCCGCATCATGGCCACATCCCCATAACGCTCCAACGGCAGCACTCTCCATTCTCGTCCGTCCGATCGAAAGCGGAGCTAAGGCAGCGAGATGGTCTGGGCCTGATAGTGTGTGGAGGCAGCCCGCGAAGAAGCCAGTCCATGCACTGGTTAGTAATTCATTACGAACGAGAGCTGGGGCTCCGGCTTTGGCCGCGCTTCCGAAACTAGCGAAAGCAGGTGGGACGATAGCTGGGTGGAGGAGGAAAGATAGAAATATTGTTGACAGAAGTATTGCCGGCCCGGCATTAGTGGCCTGGCATGTATTTCAGAAAACCCGTCAAGTTACGTATATGAACAGAAAGGGTTTATATTACAAAAAGTACCATTGAGATCTGACCTAATTACAAAGAAAGGAACATGTAATGTAACTTTCAAAGTACAAAAAATACCCCTGAGATTTAATAAGTACGTCTTACATTTATTCTTAGACGGGACAGAAATTATACGAGGAATCTTTCTTTCGACTCATTCCATGCATACTGAATACGAGTTAGCAAAACATTATCGTCACTCTATTCAGTTCTGATACATATAAAGATGAATAATAGCATTCCTTTGTCCTTTAACTTCTTCAAAAGCTTTCCAATATTTTGCAAAATATAGTCCTTAATGTGACATTTAACAAATCAATAATGCCGTAAAAAATCAAATTTTTAATTAACAGTAAATGAAGGCACATTCTCAATATTGAATTGGGGACTGACATGAATAGATAATAAAACACCAATTCAAATCTGAAAACACAGATATAACACGAGCACTAAATCGCTAAGGCCCTGTTTAGTTCAGGAAAATTATTCCACTTTTCCAGAATAATATTCTAGAATACAAGAGAATTTGAAAAACATGTTCACAAACAGTTCATTTGGAATAATTTGGAATAAGCGGCATTCCAATATTCCATTTTTCTAGAAAACAAGTCAAAATTTGGAAAACAATCTCAGCTTGTTTTCCAAATTTGAACTGGAGTATTCCAAAAATTTGGAATAATGGAATACCGCGTATTCCAAATTAGAAAACTGGATTGTTTCTGAACATGTTTTCTCCAATTTTCCATATTTTTCTGAAAACGGAATATTTTGGAATACTCTTGAAAGATTTAGAATAGAATAATTTTCCTGAACTAATCAGGGCATAAGGGAGTTCGTAACTAAGAAAAACAAATTGATCCCTCATCTTCTAGCCGGAATAGAATATGAGACACTTTAGCCGGCGACACTTCTATCGAATAAAAAAGAATTATAAGAGCATGTTCGTCGGAGCGGGATTGTTGGAGGGGTTGCTGCTGCTATGTGATGTCAGTAGTGTTGACAATATTGCAGTGTGATGTGAACCACTATTCAATTTTCACCACGCTTAACTTTCCCGAAATAAATCCAGGCAACAAAAGCCGAAATCGATCAAGGAAATGAACCCAACGAAAAATACATAAACACAGAAAAAAGATCTAAAATAGATTTTCAGTGGAATTATACCTTTTGCTGCTGAGAGAATATCTGAGCAACCCGATTGGGAAAATGGGGCTTAGGGTTGGACTCATTTCCCGATTCTACAGCCAAAGACGAACTTTTGTTCGGGCGACAGTCCTTTGCTGAAAACAATGAGAAATCATTCATACCAGAAGCAGAGGAGTTGAATCGGCGTAAAACGAGCCGGGGCAGCAAAGGAAATGACGTCGTAGAGGGCGGCGCCGGTTTCCGGTGCGAGTAGGTCCGGGCGAGTCGGGGAAGAAATGGAGAAATAGGGTTGTGCTTACAATGGATTGAACTGGAGTGCATCAGCCTCCCCATTTTTTCCCAGATTTCCCCAAATTGCTGCGCGATATCTCTCGTTCTTTCTTGGTGCTTTTCGTTAGATCTGAGATAAACCGGAGCGAGAATGATAAAAAGAAAACTCCGTGTCCGTGATGGATTTCGGGGGGCTGCTGTGACCTCATAACAGCAGCCCCAGCTGTTAACTTGTGTCATCCAACGGCCTGAAATCCGAGTTTTATTAATTACAACTCAGCAGCAATATTCTCAACAAATATGGGGCAAACGTTTTTTTTCTTCTCCCGTAGGGTTTTTCATCAAAAAACGGCCAACACCACATTCTTAAGAAAATGGAGAAACTTTCTCACATTACTCAAGAAATCTCAATTTTAGAATGGGAGAAAGATTTTGCTGGAGATGATGACTTTTTCTCTGGGAATGAGAAGCTTCAACCTCGCAAGAAAATTCCTTTGGGTCAGTTTTTTTCTTCAATTTCTTGCTAATGCTCACATAATTTCAAATGAATTCTTGCTATTTCAATTCCTACATGAGCCATATTTTCAGAGTAATGATTTTCGCAAAAAAATGCTGTTATGATTTTCGAAAATAGTTTTATACATTGTACCTCCTATTGTCTTCTTTATGTTGTGATTTTGTACTTGGTGATTTAAAGAAAAAAAATGCTGTTGTGATTTTCGGGAATAATTTTATACATCAGACCTCCTATTGGCTTCTTCATGTTGTGATTTTGTACTTGGTGCTCTTCATATAAGATTTGAAAGTTTTGATAGAGATTCTGAAAAAGAAGATAATTGTGAACCAAGAGTTGGGATGAATTTTAATACTCTTGATGAAGCATGGGAGTATTGGCAGACTTATGGGAAGGCAATGGGGTTTGGAGTTAGAATAAATTATCGCAACAAAAGCCAAAAGGATGGGGTATATAATAATGCGGTTTTCGTTTGTCGAAAGGAGGGGAAGAGAGGAGAAGATAAAAGAAGGGTGGGAGCCATACACCGATGGGAGGAAAGAACGCAATGTAAGGCTAAATTGAACGTGATTTTAGAGAGATCGAGTGGTAAGTATAAGATTAAAGAATTCGTTGCAGAACATAATCATGAACTTGAACCTCAAGAGACGAGTCACTTGTTGAGATCACATAGGCAAATGAGTCAAGCCGATGCCGCCGCAATTGATTTGGCATATGATGCCTAATTACACCAAAAGCAACACATCAATTGAGAATTAGAGAAGCGGGCGTGAATAAACTCGGATATATTATGGAAGATCAAAAGACTTACTTACGCTCAAAAAGAGTAATAAACATGATTTATGGTGAGTTGGGAAATATAATAAGGTACTTTGAAGAGAAAAAAAATAAAGATCCTTCATTTTTCTATTCTATGCAATTTGACACTGATGAACTAGTCACTAACATATTTTGGGCTGATTCGAGGATGCTTGTTGATTATGGTGATTTTGGAGATGTGATTACATTTGACACTACTTATGGTACAAACAAAGAGTTGAGGCCCCTCGGTGTGTTTACAGGGTTCAATCATCATAGGCAAATGGTGATTTTTGGTGGTGCACTATTGTATGATGAGACTGCAGATTCATTTGCTTGGTTATTTGAGACATTCTTGAATGCTCATGGAGGTAAAGAGCCTCAAACAATATTTACAGATCAAGATGCCGCTATGGCGAATGCTTTGGGAAGAGTATTAAAAAATACACGACATGGACTATGCACATGGCACTTGAATCAAAATGTAATATCCGCATTTTTTCTTTTCCTTGTATTTCTTGTTCGGTGTATCTATCGGTCGTAGTGACCATCGTGTACCTTACAGTGTATCTTTTCCGTCATCTATTGATCTGAGACTCGTTATTGTTATGTGGAACCGCTGTTTCGGGGTTGCCGTGGATTCATTCTATGTTTTGATGCGTATTGAGATGTTCCGTTTGATGTTTCGTCCATATTCTGGTGTTTTGGACCGTTTATATTATGTACCTAGCGCACGCTAATTTTCCTGCATAGCGCACGCTAGAAGTCCTTTTGTAGCGCACGCTACGTTTACTTCGTAGCGCGCGCTAGCGAATTAGCCCTGGGAGTAGCAGTGCTATTTTCCAGCCTTCTGGACTGGCGTATTAGCGTACGCTACTTAGACTAGCGCACGCTAATGTCGGGGGGCTAACGCACGCTGATGATACCCGGTAGCGTGCGCTAGCGTGGGTGTCCAGTACTGGACAGTTTATTACTGAATTCGGTCAGGTGCCAGTTAGCGCACGCTACGCTTGTATGGTAGCGCACGCTAACGGATCAGGTGGGTTCTGGACAGTTTGTCACCGACTCGATCGATGTCCGTGTAGCGCACGCTATTGGTCGATAGCGCGCGCTACCGAGAGGTTATTAGCGCACGCTACGTTTGAGTAGCGCACGCTAACGGCCAAAAATCGCTCCGGATCGGGACGCTAACGGTAGGAATTGGAATTTTATCCCGTTAGCGCACGCTAACCCTGAGGTTTTAGCGTGCGCTAACACTCCCTGGCTATATAAACCAGGGAGTTGACCGAGATAAACATCATTTCTCATTTCTTCCTCTCTCCGCGGCGAAGGCGATTCCGGGGCGATCTTCTTGGCGATTTCTTCCTCCAATCATCTCATCCAACATCTTTCTTGAGTTCTTGGAGTATTATAACAACATCAACACGAATCTTTCATCCTAATCCACGGTAAATCTCTTAGAACCCTACTTTTGGATAATTTGGGGGTTTTGAGATTTTCTTCCGATCCGTTCCATTTTGTTGGTGGATTCATGATGAATATGATTAATCTAGTTGGTATGATTAGTTTTCCTACGGATTCATGGTATATTTTCATGGTTTTGCGAAATCGAGAGGGTTTGGTTGTGGTCCGCCCTCGTTGTTATTTTTGTACGAATATACATGAATCGTAGGCGGGTTTTCGGGTGTATTCCATTTCCATAATCGTTTAGGAGTGGTTGTGATTGTGTTATTCGAATCGTTAGGTTCATTTCCGCCGGTTCCTCGCGGTCGTGTTCGATCCTTCATTCCCGTTCGTGTCACCGTCTTTTGATCGAGGCAAGTACCCTTATGAACTTACAATCTTGACATAATAGTATTGTATGAGAAATCGTGTGTGTGTGTATGCTCACTACGGGTTAGATCCGACGGGGTCTCGGTAGGGTTCCACAAGAGACGTGGATCGACGAGCTTGCTTTTAACCACTACGGGTTAGATCCGACGGGGTCTCGGTAGGGGTCCACAGAGACGTGGATCGACGGTTAATTGTGGTGAATTTTGAAAATGTGATTTGATTATGGCATTTCCGGAAATGAGTGCTTTTGAACGTTTTTCTTAATTGCATGCATTTACTACATGTGTAAGATGTAAGTTGTTCATTTGGTTACTTGTACTAGCGTAATTGCTAACCCCTCTGGGGACCCGTTTTGGGGAAATTCGTTTTATGAATTTCAGGTCAGGTTCATCGAGACGAGCGGGCGCTGGACCAGTACACGGATGATGGTCGTGCGTGATGATTGTGCACGAGTGACGTCTTAGTGTCTTTTATCTTTTCATCTTTTGTGGTTTTTGAACTAATAGTAGTACTCGAGTACTTAAGAGTTCTTGTTTGTCCGGATTGTATTGTTGTCTATTATGTTTGCGTTGGATGATGGTGTTATGTTTGACCGGTTGAACCGGGTGGATTATTCTGTTTTGCGTCTTTATGACGAGGTGTTATTTTGTCGTTTATGTGAGTCGATGAGTATGATGTTGTTCAGCCTGGTGGGTCCCATATAGGGATTCACGGCGCTGTAATATGCCTCGAATATCTCGGGGGTGTTACAGAAAATGGTATCAGAGCACTAGGTTTATGGATACCTAGGCTTGTCGGTTTATTGGGTCTTGTGGTGTTTTGTTTTGCACATCATCGTCACGCTGCCACGATTCCGGTACTACCAGTGTCCGTAAGTTTTCCTTCCTCTGTTCATTATCTCCTTGTATCGTACCTTTGATTCTCGACTTGTGATTGTTCTTTTCTTGTACTTACCCTCGTATGGCTTTTGCTACTTATTTAACTCCAGTATGGATGCTGGAAGAGGTCGTGGTCGTGGTCGCGGTCGTGGTCGTGGACGCGGCCGGGGACGTGGGGCAGCCGGTGGGGCGGCCACGTCGCAGTCTTCGGGAGCCGGCAGTACCGGCGACCGTCATAGTCATGCTTCTTCTCAGGAGCGTGCCGACCTTGGTATTGCGGCCGTTATGCAGCAAATGGTGAACCAAATGGCGGCGATAGCTCAGGCGGTTCAGAACCCGGATCAGGCCCATGCTAATCGGGGCGGAGCGGATCGCTGGCTTCAGGATGTCATCAAGATGCATCCTCCTCAGTTTTCGGGAGCTTCGGACCCGATCGGCTGGGAAGGGTGGATCAAGGAGATATCTAAAGTCTTCACTGCTACCAACTGTCCCGAGGACCGTAAGGTCCCTATTTCCCAGTACTTTCTCACTGGGGACGCTACAGATTGGTGGGAGGCCGTTGGGCCCAAAGATCATGTTGCTTCGTGGGCCGAATTTCAAGAACTGATGGAGACTGAATATTGCTCGTGGCTGGTCAGACAGGCTCGGGTACATGCTTTCTATGATGCTCAACCACGGGATATCACCGTATCTCAAGCTATTGCCGATTTTAACAAGGAGTTGGGTTATGTGAAGACCCAAGTTGTCGAGGAGAGCGACAAAATTTTCCATTTTTCCAGGCGGATGAAGTTGTCGATTCGGGACTATATGTCGGGGCTCGTCTGTACTACCTTGAAAGATTACCAGAGTAGGGCCCTTGCTTACGATATGTCGGTGACGTCTAGCGAGGCAGCTCGCGAGAGCAAGAAACATAAGTCCGCCGGAAATTTTTCGGGCCACAAGGGTGGGGGTCAACAGAGATCCCAATCTGCTAACTTCCCCGCCGGTAGTGGTCCAGCTCGTTCCGCTGGGGGTCCTCGTGGAACTACCAGTGCTCCCTTCCGTGATGTGAAGTGTTTCAATTGTGGCCGTATAGGCCACGTCAGTCGTACTTGTTTGAGCCCTTTGTTGACATGTAATCAGTGTGGCCAGCCGAGTCACAAGGCTGCTTTCTGTGCTGAGAGAGAGAAAATCCTTGGTGCCCGGGCTTCCATTCCAGCGCCTAGGGAACCAAGTGTGAATCAAGGATCGTTTGCTCCTCAATCTCCGCCGAGTGCTAGTCGGGGGAGAGGTCGGGGTCAGCCCTCTAAGGGGGGAGCTTCTAGTGTCGGCTCCGCCCATCCGCGAGTTTATGAGATGCGGAAAGCCGATGACCCAGCAGCTACCGTGGCGACAGGTACCGTTCATATTCTTTCTCATCCTGTCAGTGTGCTTTTCGATTCCGGTGCTACGCATTCGTTCATATCATGGGATTGTGTGCGCCGTTTGAGTCTCGACTGCTTGATGCCTTGTGAACCCTTCATCGTTAAGCTTCCTAGCGGTGATAGGATTGTGGGTGATCAGGAGGTTCGAGACTGTTCTGTGCTTATTTGTGAGAGGGTTTGGCCATCTAATCTTATTGTTGTGGGTATTGAGGGTGAGGATTTGATTCTCGGGGATGATTGGCTCGAGCGACATGGTGCAATCATGAACTACCGCACGAGAATCATCACTATGTTAGCCGAGGATGGCACCGAGCACTCTTTCGCGGGGCGAAAGAGGGGAAACCAGAAGTTAGTTATTAACGCCTTGAAGGCGATGAGACTCCTGCGAAAGGGGTGTACTGGCTATTGGTGCTACGCCTTGAAGGCGGAGAGTGGTGGAGTCGAGCTTTCGTCGATTCCAATCGTCAGTGTTTCTTGATGTATTTCCTGACGAGTTACCGGGATTGCCACCGGATCGTGAGGTCGAATTTCCTATAGAATTAGAGCCGGGCGTGGCTCCTATTTCGAAGGTGCCGTATCGCATGGCACCTTCAGAGATGTTCGAGTTGAAGAAGCAGTTGAGCGAGCTTCTTGAGTCGGGGTATGTTCGACCGAGCGCCTCGCCTTGGGGCGCACCGGTCCTGTTTGTGCGGAAGAAGGATGGTTCACTACGTTTGTGTATCGATTATCGCGAACTAAACAAGGTGACCATCAAGAACAAGTATCCTTTGCCGAGAATCGACGACTTGTTCGACCAGTTGCAGGGAGCTACGGTATTCTCGAAGATTGATTTGAAATCGGGGTACTATCAGCTCCGGGTAAGAGAGTCCGATGTGCCGAAGACAGCTTTTCGGACGAGATACGGACATTATGAGTTCGTAGTTATGCCTTTTGGGTTAACTAATGCGCCGGCGGTGTTCATGCAGTTGATGAACAAAGTCTTTATCGAGTATTTGGACAAGTGTGTCGTCGTCTTCATTGACGATATTCTTATTTATTCGAGGAACGAGGAAGAGCATGTCCATCATTTGCGGGTAGTGTTAGACATTTTGAGGACCGAGCAACTCTACGCGAAGTTCTCGAAATGTGAGTTCTGGCTGAAGGAAGTGATGTTTCTAGGTCACATGATTTCAGCTGAGGGGGTTCGTGTAGATCCGCAGAAGATAGAGGCGGTATTGGATTGGGCACCGCCCAAGAATGTGAAGGAGATCCGTAGTTTCTTGGGTTTGGCTGGCTACTATCGTAGGTTCGTCGAGGGTTTCTCGAAACTAGCTCGGCCACTTACGCAGTTGCTCCAGAAATCCGAGAAGTTAAATGCGGAATGACGAGAGGCAGTTGAGTTTTGAGGAACTGAAGAAGCGTTTGACTTCAGCCCCGGTTTTGGCTTTGCCATGTGGCAACGAGGGTTTTGCCGTTTATAGCGATGCTTCGGGTCAGGGTCTTGGGTGCGTATTGATGCAGCACGGCAAGACCATTGCATATGCGTCGCGACAGTTGAGACCATATGAGCTGAACTACCCTACTCATGATTTGGAGTTAGCGGCAGTCGTTTTCGCGCTCAAGATTTGGCGTCACTATCTTTTCGGCTCTGCATGTCAGATTTTTACCGATCATAAAAGTCTGAAATACATATTTACTCAGCGGGAGTTGAATATGAGGCAGAGGAGATGGTTAGAGTTGATTAAGGATTATGACCTCGAAATTCTTTATCATCCGGGCAAGGCGAACGTCGTGGCCGACGCCTTGAGTCGGAAACCGATTGCATTGCGAACGCTTGAGATCCTTACGTCTCAGTCTGAGCTTCGGCGGGCTTTGATCGAGTTAGATGTTGAGGTCTTGTTGCCGGGAACTGTCGGGCAACTTTGTGCTTTAGAGATTTCGTCGTCTTTGATCGATGAAATTAAGTTGAAGCAGTTAGAGGACCCGATGATTACTCAAATCCGAGAGAACGTTCTTAAAGGAAAGTCTCCTGGATTTGTGATTCACGAGGATGGTGCTTTGAGATTCCAGAGTCGGCTTTGTGTGCCGAACGACTCAGAGTTGCGACAGAGTATTTTGCGTGAGGCCCATGCTACCCATTATTCCGTTCATCCTGGTTCGAGTAAGATGTACAAGGACGTGAGAAGGAATTTCTGGTGGAATGATATGAAGGAGGAGGTCGCGCAGTTTGTAGCGAGGTGTTTGACTTGTCAGCAAGTCAAAATCGAGCATCAGCGACCAGCTGGGCTTTTGCAGTCACTTCCCGTTACGGAATGGAAATGGGAAGATATATCGATGGATTTCATTACGAGTTTGCCGAGATCGAGGTCGGGCATGAATATGGTATGGGTGGTTGTTGATCGTCTGACCAAGTCGGCACATTTTCTGGGCATCAAGGACACTTGGGGCCCGGAGAAGTTAGCTCGTGTGTTTATCGCGCAGATTGTGAGGCTTCACGGTACTCCGAAGTCTATCGTTTCGGATCGTGATGGCCGTTTTGTATCGCACTTCTGGCAGCATAAGGCGTTGGGTACCCGTTTGCGTTTGAGTACCTCTTTTCATCCCCAGTCAGATGGACAGTCGGAACGCACTATCCAGACGTTCGAGGATTTGTTGCGTGCTTGTGCTCTCGATTGGAGCAGTGACTGGGAGGAGCATTTGCCATTGATCGAATTCACGTACAACAATAGTTGGCACGCGTCGATTCGGATGGCACCGTATGAGGCACTTTATGGGCGGCGATGTCGATCACCGATTTGTTGGAATGAGGCGTCCGATTTGGTCGGGACCGAGCCGGATGTCGTTTTAGAGACGAGACGGAAGATAGAATTAATTCGGGAACGGATGTTGACTGCCCAGAGTCGACAGAAGTCGTATGCCGACGCCCGTCGCCGACCTTTGGAATTCGAGGTGGGAGATCACGTTTTGCTAAAGGTGTCGCCGACGAAGGGAGTTTTTCGTTTCGGGAAGAAAGGGAAGTTGAGTCCGAGATTTATTGGACCCTTTGAGGTTCTCGAGCGAGTCGGTGGGTTGGCATACCGTTTGGCGTTACCTCCGGCCTTGAGTCATGTTCATAGCGTATTTCATGTTTCCCAGCTAAGGAAATATGTCCCGGATCCTAGTCACGTCATCGATTATGGTGAGATTGATGTCGCCGAGGATATTACTTTTGAGGAGCGTCCCTTAAAGATTTTGGAGCATCGTGAGAAACGACTGAGGCATAAGACCATACCTTTGGTCAAGGTGCAGTGGTCGAGACACGGTGTCGAGGAGGCAACTTGGGAAACCGAGGATAGCATGCGTGCTAGGTACCCCGAGTTGTTTGTTTCTTAAGTTTCGGGACGAAACTTATTTTTAGAGGGGTAGAATGTAATATCCGCATTTTTTATTTTCCTTGTATTTCTTGTTCGGTGTATCTATTGGTCGTAGTGACCATCGTGTACCTTACAGTGTATCTTTTCCGTCATCTATTGATCTGAGACTCGTTATTGTTATGCGGAACCGCTGTTTCGGGGTTGCCGTGGATTCATTCTATGTTTTGATGTGTATTGAGATGTTCCGTTTGATGTTTCGTCCATATTCTGGTGTTTTGGACCGTTTATATTCTGTACCTAGCGCACGCTAATTTTCCTGCATAGCGCACGCTAGAAGTCCTTTTGTAGCGCATGCTACGTTTACTTCGTAGCGCGCGCTAGCGAATTAGCCCTGGGAGTAGCAGTGCTATTTTCCAGCCTTCTGGACTGGCGTATTAGCGTACGCTACTCAGACTAGCGCACGCTAATGTCGGGGGGCTAACGCACGCTGATGATACCCGGTAGCGTGCGCTAGCGTGGGTGTCCAGTACTGGACAGTTTATTACTGAATTCGGTCAGGTGCCAGTTAGCGCACGCTACGCTTGTATGGTAGCGCACGCTAACGGATCAGGTGGGTTCTGGACAGTTTGTCACTGGACTCGACTGATGTCCAGGTAGCGCACGCTATTGGTCGATAGCGCGCGCTACCGAGAGGTTATTAGCGCACGCTACGTTTCGAGTAGCGCACGCTAACGGCCAAAAATCTGGCTACTGGACTGGGACGCTAACGGTAGGAATTGGAATTTTATCCCGTTAGCGCACGCTAACCCTGAGGTTTTAGCGTGCGCTAACACTCCCTGGCTATATAAACCAGGGAGTTGACCGAGATAAACATCATTTCTCATTTCTTCCTCTCTCCGCGGCGAAGGCGATTCCGGGGCGATCTTCTTGGAGATTTCTTCCTCCAATCATCTCATCCAACATCTTTCTTGAGTTCTTGGAGTATTATAACAATATCAACACGAATCTTTCATCCTAATCCACGGTAAATCTCTTAGAACCCTACTTTTGGATAATTTGGGGGTTTTGGGATTTTCTTCCGATCCGTTCCATTTTGTTGGTGGATTCATGATGAATATGATTAATCTAGTTGGTATGATTAGTTTTCCTACGGATTCATGGTATATTTTCATGGTTTTGCGAAATCGAGATGGTTTGGTTGTGGTCCGCCCTCGTTGTTATTTTTGTACGAATATACATGAATCGTAGGCGGGTTTTCGGGTGTATTCCATTTCCATAATCGTTTAGGAGTGGTTGTGATTGTGTTATTCGAATCGTTAGGTTCATTTCCGCCGGTTCCTCGCGGTCGTGTTCGATCCTTCATTCCCGTTCGTGTCACCGTCTTTTGATCGAGGCAAGTACCCTTATGAACTTACAATCTTGATATAATAGTATTGTATGAGAAATCGTGTGTGTGTGTGTGTATGCTCACTACGGGTTAGATCCGACGGGGTCTCGGTAGGGGTCCACAAGAGACGTGGATCGACGAGCTTGCTTTTAACCACTACGGGTTAGATCCGACGGGGTCTCGGTAGGGGTCCACAGAGACGTGGATCGACGGTTAATTGTGGTGAATTTTGAAAATGTGATTTGATTATGGCATTTCCGGAAATGAGTGCTTTTGAACGTTTTTCTTAATTGCATGCATTTACTATATGTGTAAGATGTAAGTTGTTCATTTGGTTACTTGTACTAGCGTAATTGCTAACCCCTCTGGGGACCCGTTTTGGGGAAATTCGTTTTATGAATTTCAGGTCAGGTTCATCGAGGCAATGCGCTGGACCAAGATACGGATGATGGCCGTGCGTGATGATTGTGCACGAGTGACGTCTTAGTGTCTTTTATCTTTTCATCTTTTGTGGTTTTTGAACTAATAGTAGTACTCGAGTACTTAAGAGTTCTTGTTTGTCCGGATTGTATTGTTGTCTATTATGTTTGCGTTGGATGATGGTGTTATGTTTGACCGGTTGAACCGGGTGGATTATTCTGTTTTGCGTCTTTATGACGAGGTGTTATTTTGTCGTTTATGTGAGTCGATGAGTATGATGTTGTCCAGCCTGGTGGGTCCCATATAGGGATTCACGACGCTGTAATATGCCTCGAATATCTCGGGGGTGTTACAGAAAATGGGATCAAACATTTGGGGTGGTGTATGAAAGATGGTTCTTCATTCTTAACGGAGTTTAAGAAGTGTATGTTTGAATATTTGGAAGAAGATGTCTTCGAAGCGGAATGGAAGACATTACTCGATAGTTATGATTTGAACAACAACGAATGGTTATCTCGTACATATACTTTGAAGGAAAAATGGGCTAAATGTTATATGAAGTATGCGTTTACATTGGGAATAAGAAGCACGCAGCTTAGTGAGAGCTTGAATAGTGATTTGAAATCTTACTTAAAATGTGACTTGAATATTTCTGATTTTTTTAGACAATTTGATCGGGTTGTGGATGAAAAAAGAGAAAGGGAACTTAAAGCGGATTTTGATGCGAGACAAAAGGTGCCTCCATTGGAATCGTATGATTCTATGTTGTTACAACAAGTGTCTCAATTATATACTCCGGAAATTTTTAGATTGTTTCAAATTGAGCTTCGTGCGTCATTACGTGTCATGATAAAAAGAAGAGGTGAAGCTCAAAATTCATACGAGTACATTGTTTACCTTCAAGAGAGAATGATATGCAAGTATTTTTTGATCCTATGAACGATTGGGTCATTTGTAGTTGTAGAAAGTTTGAGATTATGGGAATATTATGTTGCCATATTCTTAAAGTATTTATTGTGCTAGATGTTATGTGCATTCCGGATAAATACATATTGGCTAGATGGACAAAGGGTGTGAAAAGTGCACAAAGTTTGAACAAAGGAAATTCTCAAAATTTAGAAGATGCTAGTCAATGGGTACGAAGACTTCAATCTCAACTCTTACGAATGACACTTCAAGCTTCGACCCATGAAGTCACACGGAATTGCATGGAGAAAATGGTGATCGAATGTAATAAACAAATTTTTGATTTTACAACAAAGAATGAGATATTGATTGAAGAAATTCCAATACCAAATATTGAGGACAAAATAGAGAACATGAAAGGATTGAAGAAGAGGGAAGGAAGAAGAGGGAAGGAAGAAGAGCAACAAAACGGCAAAAGGGTTGGGTCGAGCAACTTGCTGGAAGGTTCAAAAAAACAAATTCATCAAAAAAGGTAATCACTTTTTTTATGTTCGGTAATTTTAGGTATTTGATAAATTATTTTAGCACATTCTATGTAACATTATTATTTTTCTTTATAAAGACTTGTAGGCCGGTTGCTAATTCTCAAGACAACGCAAGTTCTAGAGTTGAGGTGTTTTATCAACAAAATGGAGAGATTTTGTCTCAATCGGTTATATCTCAAACTCCTTGTTTATCTCAAAACTAGAATGGTATGTATTTTTAAATAAAAAATTATAATCTCTAATTATTGATTTAGTATTATTGATAATTTTTTCTTATGATTTGCAGCTTTTGAAACAACTACGAGAAGTGCAATCGCAATGAACATATGAAGTGTTGCTTCTAGATGAAGTAGAAATATTTTTTTTTGTTGTAATGTGGTGTTGTTGGATGCATAAACTCTTGTATTGTATTAAGTGTATTTTGAATGAAGGAGATATGTAATCGTATTATTATTTTATTGTTATCAATTATTATTTTTGTTCTTATTCTTACTATTATTATCTTTATTATTATTATTGTTGTGAAC
The DNA here is from genome assembly GCA_033398695.1 of Orobanche coerulescens. Lineage (NCBI taxonomy): Eukaryota > Viridiplantae > Streptophyta > Magnoliopsida > Lamiales > Orobanchaceae > Orobanche > Orobanche coerulescens. The sequence continues at coordinate 908,947 of CM065811.1, read as the reverse complement.
TAGTTTAAAAATATTAATGTGGTGAAATAGTTAAAAAAAACGAACAGGAAAAAAAAATGAATATGAAATAGCCAAAAAAAAAACGAATATGAAATAGCAAAAAAAAAAAACGAACAGAACACAAAAAAAAAAGAACAAACAATTTTCAGAACAAAAAAGTATGAGAACAAATGCTGTTATGAATTACACTGTTGTGACCTCAATAATAAAATACTTATTTGGTAGTTGGATTAGAAAGCAATCCAACGGCCACAAATTGTTGAAATTTCTTTGTTATGAGTCACAGACCCCACGGACCGTCCGTGATATCTTTCTTTATCTTATTATCTTGGTTGAACCTTATCTTGAAGGAAAATTTGAAAAAATGGAACTCTCACCCATTCTTTACTCGATCGAGCGAGTCGAGACGAGTCGAGTCGGGACGAACCCGATCTGATTCATGGGCGAGTGGAATTAATAGAATGATTGAACCAGGTTCGATTCGTTTAAGGACGGACGAGGTGAGCACAAACCATGATGACTAAAAATCATACGAGCCGGCTAATTTACTTATAAAATATTTTACAAAAAATATTTGTTTTATGCTACCGAAAAATAAATAAAGAATTCAAATTACATGATTTAATATTTCATTTATAATAAATAAGAAGTTCAAATTATTTAATCCAGCAAAATTAAAAAAATCAAATTTATCTGCAAGAACTAAACATACCGAATCAAAATAAAGTCATCACAATTATGATATTAAAACTCATTTCAATTGCCAAAATCTCAATTACGAATTACTTATAAACACTCACAATACATTGAAATATTCCGTAAAGTGAGTGAACTGATTTACGAATCGGATCGAGCTGGTCACAATTTGCGTGTGAGTTCGGCTCGATTTATGGTTGAGTGGAGCCGAGTGGATGAGATGGAGTCAGGCCATCCGATGAGCTTACTAAATCATGAATCGGGTTTGCCTCTTCTATCATCAAGTCGAGTACGCTCCGAGTTGGGTCAGGCAACGAGCCGACTCTCAATGAGTGGCGAATAAGTTTGAGTAATATAGCGGATGATTAATAATTAATATGTCGATTTATCACTCTTTTGGGAGAGAGACATTTGTCGAGTCCCTCGATAAGTATGACTGAAAGAAATGCATTACCATGTTCAAATGAAGACATTTGATTTAATCAGTCTAGTTGAGATCGAGAAACCATTTAACCATAGTTAAGTATGATTGTTTACATGACTTAACTCAAATATAATATCACATGACAAATGAATTTTACAAGCTAAATGGTTTAATTGACTATAAAATTATATTATTTGCGTAATCGTAACAAATTGCTAGAGAACCCTTAGTATTTATTATTTAATAGAATATTAAATAATTGTGAACATAATATAAACATTTTGGGTTCCACATACGATAATTAAATACAAGTAAGAATAAATCAAATGGTAATAGTACATATAATATTGAATATTATATTTATTAGAAAATTAAATAGTAAGCAATATACATCATATTGATATTTATTTTATTGATATTAGTGACTAACTAATATAATTTAACTAATTAGTGGAATATATAAAATTTCCGCGAGATTTTAGGTTTAAATTTTTAATTCATAGTGCAAACTGATATATTAAATTTGTCTTTGATTGGAATTTATGTTGTAATTAATGAAAATATGAAATATTTCTATAAATATAATCAATTCCTCCGGTAAAATAAAAACAAGAAAAACAGAGAAAACAAACACTCGGACAAATTTTATTCTTTGTTAAGTCTTTTCCTTTGAAAACACATAATCGATTTTGTCTTTTTTGCCTTCAGATTTCTTAATATTTACTTTTTAGATAATTCTTAATATTTTTTTTTGTTAATTTTGCTTAATCCCTTCAAGTTAATCTCATTTCAAAGTAAGCTCAAATAACAGTATGTTACAAAATTTACATATTTCTTGAGATTTCTCAACAGGTATAGTTTATAAATCGTCCATATATACTAATGCATAATACGTTGAGCCTAAATGACAGCTTCTCATGCTTCGGCTGCCACATGTCTTCTGCTGGTGCTTCGTGTGCTTATGTGTCATCCTTTCATGCTTCAGCTGACACATAATCAATTACTCGCCTAATCATCATTGCATTAATTACATTATAATTATACCTCAAATAACTCCTACCTATCTTATTAATTTCTAAGAATTAAGGAATATGAATTATGAATAAATAGGAATTGATTATATTACAACAATATTTTACATTTTCATTAATTAAAAAATATAAATTACAAACAAAGAGAATTTAATATAGTAGTGTGAACTATATATTAAAAACTTAAACCTAAAATATCGCGAAAATATTATATATGTCTATTAAATAATTAGTTTGTATTAGTTAGTCACTATAATTATGTATATCAATAAAAGAAATATCAACTGTAATGAAAGATGTTTGGGAGTATTGCAAAAGAAGTGTACATATATATAATTAAAAAGGTACTCGAAGTGATTTTTTAAATAATTTTAAGTGATTTTTTATTTTTTTAAGTTTTAAAAGATTTTTTAATTTATCTACTTTTGAAATCAACTATATATTTTTGAAAGTTTTGAATTTTCTTTTATATTCTATTGAATGTAAAATGTGCCAACTTTAATACTTCTATATATTATGTTAACTGTTTAAAAATAACATCATATAAAAAGGTGCCATTCTCTTCTATGATTAAAGAAATTATGATATAAAGTTTTAAATGAACCAAATGTCACTTAGGTTTTTTGTAATACAAGTTTCACAAGTTACTAAAAATATTCTAAGTGTTTTTCTCTTCTTTTGAATGTAAAATTTCTTGAATTTTGCTACTCTTAGATATGAATTTCAATACCTGAAAAGTACCCTATAACTATTCTCGGCTCATCTTATATTACAAACAAAATTGGGCATTTTTTACTTCTAAAAAATGGGAATAATTTTAATTAGGGTAGGATGTGACTTAGTTAATCCCGCGATTAGTATATTTACAATAAGTCATACAAGTAATTCACTTATTTATATATATACTACGATAATGCTGGGTTTTTTTTTTGGCAAATTGGGAAGTACTTATTTTTAAGTTCTAAGTCATAATCTCCTTACTTTGTAATTCCAAAACCTATTTTAAAATGAATATACATAGCTTCACTTCAACCAAATGTCATCGAGATTTTTTGTAATACAAGTTTCAGAAATTACTAAAAGTACTTCAACTCTTTTTCTATTATCTTAACGTAAAATGGGTAGACTTTAATACTCTTAAATATGAAGTTAAATATTCAAAAAAGTATCATATAAGCATAAATATGCCGTTTCACTTCAATCAAATCAATTGAGTTTTTCTTTCGTAATTTTTTAAAATTTTAAGGTCCTTTGTGATTAGGATAAAATCCTGTTGTATATTTTTTAACTTATCCAAGCTATTTTTATATTACAATCTAAATTGTTAAATTTCTTGATAATTTAAGGCTAGGACTTGGATGTAGTTTCCTAAATTAACAGGTATATTTATAATAAGTCATCCAAATAATTAAATTATATATACTACTTATACTTTTCAATTGCAATTTGAGAAGTGCTTTATTTTAAGTTATAAGTCAAGATCTATTATGTATTTCCAAAAGTTTTTTAAATTCCAAACATTACTAAAACTAGCCACAATTATTTAGTATAATTCTACATATGGAGTTGTATTAAAGGACAATACATATATCGTTTATTCAAGTATAATTCTTCTTCACTTTGTCATCATTGCAAACTCATAAGGGTGACCAAGAATATGAGATTATTTATTGGACAGACAATGTCATCTCACCATCTATAAGAAATTAAAGACTTTTCCGAATGAATCCTCAAAATTGTAGATGGTGAGCTGAGTGAAGAAGTTGATAGAGAAATCTTGATTGATATTCTTGATATTTACTAATCTGGAATGCCGAAGATCATATTGAAGTCATTGCTGAAAGCACTATCATTCACTTATAAGTAACCTTCCATAAAGTAATTTTTTGAAGAAAGAGCAACTGTGACGCCAACAAACGACATTGTGGAGATAGTAAACGATTACGTGATGTTTATAATTTCAAAAGACAAACGGATATATCTCAGTTCTGATAGTATATGCAAAATCTCTGCGACCTCTAAAGTCAAAATCAAGTATATTCAATGGATTTTTTTTAATAGCATCAATTGTTCTGCAATTCCAAATCACATCTTGAAATTGTAAGTTAGAGTCTCAATTATGCTAATTCAAAATATGGATCAATCATCAGGATTATGAAATATCACATTAATAATTATCCAAATCCGTAACCATATTATTGAACAAGAAATTTGGGGAACAATTTTGAGAGTAAAATAGTTATTCCACGATTGATATTAAGCCTGTTAGATAGCAGATTACCATTTAAATTTCAAATACGTCAGTTCTCACTTATTATGAGCTTTATCATGACTATATTTATGAATCAAGGTCACACGCTCTTTCATGTCGGTATGTATATTTTAAGACCCGTATTCGGTCATGGTTAGTTCTATGTAGTCATATCAAGAGTGAAGATCAGGAAAGACTATATATCTTTTGTTGCAATGAGAATGGTGTAATCATAAGCAGACAAATAGTGTGGTTTATAAAAAAGTATTATGAAATTATAATAAATAATTTACGTATTATATATTTACATAATAGTTCTTTTTTGTGTTTCCGTGTAATTACACGAGTGTTATACTAGTTTTAAAAATAATAAATACGATCATCATATATATTGAAAGATTCACCCAAAAAATTCATTGATGAGGGGTAATGACATCAATTATTATGATAAAAATTTCATGCCAAAGGGCAATACCTTAATGAGGGGAAGATGAAGGGTCACATATGTCACTTTCGGTACATTTCTCAAGTCAGTTTAATAGACGCATGAAGAAGTTTGAAGTCAGTCAGTCTTGGGGAAGATGAAGGGTCTACTGTGATTTGGAGAGACCGACCCTTGGTTTATTGTTGTGTCTATTATCTATAAATACCGAGGCCAGATTCAGATATCATCAGTTGTGTTGTTTTTCAACATTCAAGCAATATATATATATATATATTACATACAAGATGTCTAATACTTATGTCAACTTCAACTTGAAAGTCGTCACTAATAAACAAAAAACGAAGTAACTATATGCAGAAGCCAACAGCGATTTTGCGGAGGTATTGTTGAGTTTCCTGACGCTTCCATTGGGGACGATCGTGAGAGTCTTGAAGAAACACAATCAGGGAATTGGCATCGGAAGCTTAACAACATTGTACAATGGCTTAGAAAATCTGAACAGTGTCCATTTTCGTACAGAGAGTTGTAAGCAAATAAATGTTGGGATTGGGAATGCGAATTGTTGCTGCAAATAAATATTGGGAATTCGAATTGAAGTCCTTTATGAAATCAGTTTATGAATATTGATCACAGGTAAATGTTGTAACCAATTTCAGTAGTTACAATCTCTTTGTATCCTGAATAGTTACACATTACAAAGTATAAATAGTATAGTTCAACACATCTCATTTTAGTCATCATGGCATGCATGAGTCGTTGATGAAGAAGGTTATTGAAAAATTGCTGTGATGTATATTTTATTTGTTTGAATTGTTTCTTTTGGTAATGTGATATGGTACTAAGTTTAGTTTTGATTGTTGTCGTGTGTAATGAGCAGCTCCAAAATGATTAACGTCATTGGCAAACATATTTGTTTTTGATTGTATTGTTAATGATTGATTATTAGTAATTTGTTATTGCATGATAGGTTTGGGCAAGAAGATGGTGTAGGAGATGATATCTTCGCCAACAACCGTATGTCTTCTTTCATTCCCTTTTACAAAATATATTTATATAAGCAAACACATACACACGTAAAATGTATTTGATTTTATTTAACCCCTCATGTATGAGGAGGGGGTGGCCAACTCAAATTCATTCATTTCGTTTTCTTAAAAAAAAAATTGTGGGGGATAAAGTTAAGTTCTATTGTTCTATGTCTTATCGATTTTCCAAATGTCAGGGAATGGATGAAGGAAAAAAAAAAGAATTAGGATAAGAAGAAGAAGAAGAAGAAGAAGAAGAAGAAGAAGAAAGCAAAACAACTAACTCAACTCGAGTTGCAGCAACAAAAAGATGACGAATAGAAACTTAAAGTCCACTTGGAGAAAGAAGAGAAGATTAAACAAGAGCCCGATCACTACCGAGAAACGATTATGTTCATGCATAGCTTTCTTCACAAGAAAGAAGCCAACAATAATCGTCTTCGAGCTTAGGAGTGTCGAGATCATGTTCAACCAGGGAAATGCAAAGATATTCATCGAGGCAAATTCGGTTGGCTGTTCAGTTCTTTAGGCTTCGGTTGTCAACAATATATGAAGTTGAATCATCCTCTAATCAGTCTCATTCTCATAAATTTTATCCATGATTCATTGCGACACTCAATAGTTGGATGGATCTGAATGTTAATATTTTGTTTGCATTTAATCTTTTTGACTCTTTGATATCCATATATGTATATCTTGAATTGTTGGAGGAGTAATGAATCTAAGCTTTAATTTTGTAATCTCATGCTAAAAATAGAAAATTCAAACTCTATTAAACAAAAAAGTATGAACGAATGTTCGTCATATAATAAACTTCCACGTTATAAGCATATATGCCATGTCTTCAAACACAATATATAATACAAGTTCATTGTTAGGCAACAATTTTTTATACTCAATCACTTTGTCCAGAAAATTAAAAAGTCGAACAAAACAATTAGTTTTGTTATTTGTTTCTGGAATCATTAAAGGACAATGTCATTTGTGTTTATACTGATTTGGAGGGTATTTGGAGGGTTCTTTTAAAGTGATTTTAACAACTAAGAGAAACTTCTAATATAATGAATCATAACCATGCAATAAAGTTCACTTGAAAGAACCCTATGCTATAATAACCTATACCCATGCAACTGAAGTTGCGCTTCAATTAATGGAATACAAAGTGATATATAACTTAATGGAATATATAGTGACACATAACTTGAACCCCATCCTATTTATGAAATAATTAAATACATTCAATTTGTGTTCTTCCAAATACTACACTCTTTTATAAATGTTCTCATTATTACGATGCCCGCTTTGTTCAAATAGATACTTTTATCTTCATTTCTACACTTTACGCTAAACATTATGTAGCAAATAATTTTATACAATATCGCAATGCTATGAGACGTGTGGGTTTCTGCTTTTTGACCGAGACTATGGGATGGCGGATTGATTGACTTTTTTATGGTTATTGTTTTATTAAAGAAATTAATTAATAATGTAAATTTATAATAATGTGTAACCAAACCATCTTAAGCAATCCCAAATTTTGAGAAATTAACAATAAAAAAAAGTAAAAAAGAATAAAAAGGACAACAAGAATTAAACTATAAGTCAATGAAAGGGAAAAAACAATGAGGTCGATACTATCAATAACTGATTCGACAACATCAAATGTTGCTACATATTTGCCATCATCGTCTTCTAACAATGATGCAGATTGTTAGGTGATGAAAGATGATTACGACAGTAATTATGAAGGCCAAGAATCTGCACCAACATTACGTAAAAACACATAGATATTAAACCAAAACACAGCCGGTGCATCGCACGGGTTCGTAAGGCCTCGTAATCCCATAGAATCATAGGTATATCCAAAATTTTCGGACTAGTAACTAATTATTACTAGACACGACACGATGGGTGTGCGCAAACTCGTCAATTATAGCACAGGGCAAATGTTCTCAAAGTTTGGGCTTGTAATTTAAGAAAGCTCATGGTTTGGGCTATACAAGGCCCTTGATTTCTTAGTGTCCGTACACCTCGTGATCCCAACTTGAGACTAGTTATAATTTCCAATAAACTTCATATTGTCATAATTCATATATTTTCAAATCTCAATATAAAGAAATACACCTTTATTTAGAAATAAATCATAACAATATATATATATATAATTTTTACAATAGATTTAAGTTGATCTAAAATACTTGTTCAAGGTTGATTGTGACAAAGATTTAATCTTTTGTGTTGTAACCATATCCTTCAACTTGCGTGTCTTAGCGTTATTCGTCAAATGACTACCATTGAACCCAAAATATTTCCAACATCGAGTAAGGCAAAACTTCTTCACATGAATTTTTTTATACTTCTACGCTATCATCCTCCGGATTATTTTCCTCATTTTCTTGCTTAATTCCTTCAATGATTTCTTCATCGATTAAAGCATAAACAATTTTCTTGCCTAATTCCTAAGTTTACAACATATTACACACATGTATCTGCTAATTATAAAATTTATATATTATACATGCACTTTAAAATTTAAAAAAAAAATTCTTCTTAAAACTCTATTTAGGAATAACCTCCATTTAGGAATATTTTTTTATATTCCCAAAGATATGACTTTAGAGAGGTTTTACTGTAATTCTAATTCTAATACTAGTAAATATTTAATAAATTAATAACTGAGTGTTCCGGGAATTATTATTCTCGTGATGTGGCTTACCTAATACTGGTTGTAGATACATAGATGGAAGGTTCTAGATCCTTCTAGATGTAGTAGGATCTTATTAGATATCTTACCTTATCTAGCAATCCTATGTATGGAAGGACTATCATTGTAATGCCTATATAAAGGCCCCTCTATCAGTGTTATGAATACAATTGATTGACTCGTATTTACAGTCTTTTACTTTCTCCTGAAACACCGAGAGATTTATAATTTATAATTCTGATTTTGATTTTATAGCACAATTAATGTTCTGTTATTTTGAATGGGATTTTATTGAATTTACTAAATTAAATTTTACTGAATTACAATAAATTATATAAAATTGAGCTAAATTGATTTGGATTTAACTCAACTTAACTAAAATTACTAGACAATAATAACAAAATAATAATTATAATATTAAATAACAATATATCTAACAACAATAATAATATATATTACATCAATAATAATAATAATAGTAAGAATAACAATAATAATAATATATAATATTATTGATAATATTAATATTAATAATAATATCACATAATAATATATACAACAACAAAATTAATTACATTACAAAAAAAATTATTAATAATACTAAAAATCACATATAATACTACATAATATTGATATTAATAATAATAATAATTAATAATAAAATTATATAACAATACAAGAGCAATAATTATTATTTCTATTATAACAACAAAAACAACTAAACAACAACGATAAAATTAATATTAATAAAAGTAAATACATATAATATTATTGATAATATTATTTAGTATCACTAGTAATACTCCTAGTGATTAATTGTCTTATACTAGTGTATAGCCCGTCGAAACTCGACGTGTAATCACTTCATATTATAATTATAAGTAAAATCCTAAAAATAATTTAATATTTTATTAGGGTTCAGCCACTTACAATCGTACCGCAGCGAAACATACCAATAAACAAAAATAATGAGGATGAAATACATCCACCTAACTCATTTAAAATTTATGTACTTCTACTCGTCCTAAACCTGATTGAAAGATAATTTTACTACTTATTCCAGTTCAAAACTCATATAGTAACACATGAAACAACGAATGTATGCTACAAATATCGAGACCTGTTTAAAATTTTTATATCCATATTCATCAAACTCGATTAAAAGATGATTTATTATTCGTTTATATCCCATACTCCTATATAATATCCGCTAATTATTCAGCGTATTTAAATTCATATAATTTGAATAACTAACATAAGTTGCTAAAGTAATTAATTGGTTAATCCATCTCAATAAAAACTCAAACATTGTAAAATAAAAGTTAAGAATAAATATTATGAATGACAAAAAATTAAAAGTTAAATTCCTAGTATAATTTTAGAATTATACGATCTTCAAAAATCCTTTATAATTTATATACCTATACTTTGATGTGGGATTCAAGATTTTAGATAAATAAGAATAAAAAAATAAAAAACTTCATGTAGGAGAGAGTTAATGTGGTACTCCGAACTCATATTGCTATTAGATACTTTATATATTTATTTGTAAGTGAAGATAATCGAGCTTATTAAAAAATATACAATTATAGAAATAATATTTATGCATATATAAATTAGATATTAAAAAATAAATATGTACATATTTGGCCAATGAGGTTTAATTAATAATTTGCAAAATTTAATTTTCTAAAAAGAATGAAATAATTCATTTGACCAACTCAATAGATGATCAAATTAAAGTGGTAGTGAAATACATACTTATTTTAAATATTTATTTAGTTATTCAATGAGTGGAGTGTCATTGAAAATCAAGATGGGTAGAAGATTAATGTGGTGCTCCGGATATGTAAAGGTATATATATATATATATGTATATATATATATATATAATAAAATTATATTTTAAATCAAATTTACTAATGCAAAAAACTCGTCAATTATACTTATTAGTTAGGTTCAGATATTTAGAGTTGATACACAGAGATCGACAACCGGGTTATGAGCGTCTAGAAAGAGATTATTTTGCACAAAATCCAGTGTATCCTTTGGAGACATTCCGACGAAGGTATCAAATGGGAAGACACATTTTTCTTCGAATTGTAGATGCACTTTCAAATCATAATCCATACTTTCAGCAACGGGTGGATGCATTGGGAAGAAAAGGTCTTTCACCTATACAAAACTGTACTGCAGCTAGGGGTGTTCAGAAATACCCGACCCGAACTACCCGGCCCAACTACCCGATGACCCGAACTAAATATTCCGGGTATTTTTAAAATTCTTAAATTTTTTTCGGTCCGGGTACCCGACCCGGAAAAAAGTCATATAATCGGGCCGCGTCATGGGCCGACTTGTTGCGTAAATTCGGGTACCCGAAAACCCGATTATTTTTTAATAGTTATTTTTTTTATAAATTTAATTTTTTAATTTGTAATTATATGAAACTTTATCTTTCAAATAACACGAATTATATTTAATATGAGAATTCATGTTAATGTATTTTCATTAATGTTATTTATTTTTACTAGGTTGGAAATTTACAAGAAGGTAAGAACTTTAAATAAAAAATAATATATTCTTTCATATATATAATTGAATATTGAATTGAGCATAATTATATAATAAAAAAAATGATATATATATAAAAAAATTTAGTTAGTTTTGAAATTTACTTATTGTACGGAAAATATTTATAATGTAATTAGTACTCGGGGAATTAATTTATATAATAAATTTTAAAATAAGTTTATATTAAAATTACAAATTACTTATAAAAATTTAAAATTAGTGGTATTAAATTTTGGTAAGATGCCTTATGAATGAATGAAAAAATAGAATGCCGACTTTTTGGGTGCAGACACCAGTCAGTCCGCGGCAGATTTTTAAATTCTGCATAACGTAAGATGCCGTGAATTGGTAGATTCGAAAACCGGGTAACCGGTTATGAAGACCCCTAACTGCAACCATGCGTATGTTGGCGTATAGAGTATCTGCTGATGTAGTTGATGATTATGTGCGTATTGGCGAGCAGGCCCGGCCCAAGCCCAAAGCAGCCCAAGCTAGGGCTTTGGGCCTCCATTTTTTTTTTTGGGCCTTTTTACTTGAACCTTTTATATTCCCAACCCCTAATCCCTCATCCTCCCGCAGCCCTATAATACTTATACCCTCTCCACCCCCACTTCTCTTCTCATACAACCACGCCGCACGGAACTATCTAGGGTTAGTGAGAATTGTGATTTTATTTATCGGCTACTGCTCTCTGCTCTGCTGCTCCACCGCGACTGAGTTGCTGTCTTTTCTTCTCTTCTACTGTGTTGTCTTCTCTTCTTCTTCTCTTCTGCTGTCCTACCTCGGGCCGCCTCTCGCCTGACTCCTCGTTTGTGGCCGGCCGATTAGCATTTAGCATCCACAATCAGGTTTTATCATTCTAAGCTCTCGAGTTTTGATTATCTTCAGACTTCTATTTGCTTGATATAATTGCTTAATTTGGTTGTTTTTATTTTGTTCTTATTTACTTTTTAGAGTTTATCTATTTGAGTTTTAGGAGTTACTAGTTTTTTGCCACTATAGTTTTTTCATTGTTTTTATTTGAAAAATAAAAATGTCGTCTCGAAAATTTGAATCCGGTTGTGCCAAACGTAAAAAAAAACAAAGAATTGAAGCTTTGATTGAATCACAAAAAGGAGCTCTTGATAAATTTGTTAAAACGAACAAAAAAAGTAATTTTAATAATTCAAGTGGTTGCTCGTCGAATGAACAAGTTAATGATGTAAACTTGAATGAAAATAAAAATGAAAATATAGAAGAAATGATAGTTAATGATCAAGTCACCACAAATGAAATCGAAAGCAAGGAAGAAGTATTTATTAATGAAGAAGATTATATCAATTTCTATGCTCACAATGAAAATAGAGAGAAAGTACGAGAAGAATTGTCACCTAGAAATATATATGATCCAAGTCAGTGGACAAACATTAAAGCTAATTTTAGAGATTTTTTAGTAGAAAATGGTCCTACTAAAGTTACCGATATAGAATTTCCTAAGGATGAATTCGGACGACACTTTTCTTCATCATTTTACACTCAAAAGTTGCCTAATGGAGAAAAGCGTGAAAGAAGATGGTTGATTTATTCTCGAGATTTGGATAAAGTATTTTGCTTCTGTTGTAAATTATTTAACGTTCTTTCTAGTACCAGCAAATTAGCCAATGAAGGTAGTAGAGATTGGAGAAATATTGGTTCTAAGTTAAAGGGTCATGAGATAAGTAACGAACACATTGCTAATATGAGTTCATGGGTTGAATTAGAAGTCAGATTATCAAAAAATAAAACAATTGACAAGTACGTCCAAGAAAGAATAAATAGAGACCGAGAACATTGGAGAAATGTATTATTTAGAATCATTGCGGTTGTTAAAACTCTTGGAAAGAATAATTTAGCTTTTCGTGGAACAAATGAAAAAATTTACCAAGAAAACAATGGAAATTTTTTAAGCATAATTGAAATGATTGCGGAATTTGATCCTATAATGGAAGAACACATTCGCCGAATCAAGGATAATGAGATTCATAATCATTATCTTGGACATAGAATACAAAATGAGATAATCAATTTGATGGCAAATGAAATTAAAACAAAAATTATTACAAAAATTAAGAACTCAAAGTATTTTTCAATCATACTTGATTGTACTCCCGATCTAAGTCACCAAGAACAAATGTCTATTGTGTTACGATGTGTGATACTTCTTCAACTCCAATACAAATATGTGAATTTTTTTTAGAATTTTTAAAGGTGGATGATACAACTGGAAAAGGTCTTTTTGATGCTATTATGGATGAAATGAATACTACTGGACTTGATATTAGTAACTTAAGAGGACAAGGTTATGATAATGGGTCTAATATGAAAGGAAAACATCAAGGTGTTCAGAAAAGATTCTTAGATGTTAATCCTAGATCATTTTATACGCCGTGTGGTTGTCATAGTCTAAATTTGGTACTTTGCGACATGGCTAATTGTTGTTCTAAAGCTACATCATTTTTTGGAGTTGTGCAACGTATATATACAATTTTTTCTTCTTCAACTAAAAGATGGAAAATTATCCAAGATCATATCCCTAGCCTAACTCTTAAATCATTATCACAAACGCACTGGGAGAGTCGTATTGAAAGTGTAAAAGCTTTAAGATTTCAAACTTCACAAATAAGAGATGCTTTATTAAAATTAGGCGAGATTAATGACGAGCCTAAAATAAAAAGTGAAGCTGAATGTTTGGCAACTTATGAGCTTGAAAATTTTGAATTTTTGTTGGGTATGACTATTTGGTATGAGATATTGTTCGTTGTAAATTCAGTTAGTAAACATTTTCAATCAAAGGATATGCATATTGATGTTGCTTTAGAACAATTAGAAGGTCTCATTTCTTTTTTTAAAAAATACAGGGAAGACGGATTTGAAAATGCTATTATTTCCGCTACAGGAATTGCTATTGAAATGAATATAGAACCCAAATTTCGTGTTAAACGTGTTACACGTAGAAAGAAACAATTCGATGAGAATATTGATAATGAAGTTTTAAAGTCTCCCGAAGAGTCATTTAAATCAGACTATTTCTTGTACGTAATAGATCAAGCAATTACTTCATTTCAAAGTAGATTTGAACAATTTAAAGTGTATCAAGATATGTTTGGTTTTCTATTTAGTATTGAGAAATTAAGGTCATTGGAGATTGAAAAGTTAAAAGATTGTTGTCTTAACCTTGAACATTCATTAAACCATGAAGACAACTCTGACATTGATGGATTGGACTTATTTTTAGAATTGAAAATTTTAAGAGAAATTATACAAGTGAAAAATGATACTCCAGTTGACATACTTAATTATATAATTAGACTTGATTCTTTTCCAAATGCCTTTGTTAGTTATAGGATAATGTTAACGATTCCTGTAACCGTTGCTTCAGCCGAAAGAAGTTTTTCAAAGTTAAAATTAATAAAATCTTACCTAAGATCAACAATGTCTCAACAAAGATTAAATGGATTAGCTTTATTATCGATTGAAAAAGAAATGTCAAGTGAAATTGATTACAATAGTTTGATATATGATTTTGCATCACAAAAAGCAAGAAAGGTTAAATTCAACTAATGATTCTTCTCTTAATTAAGAAGAAATGAATAACAATTTTTACAAATTGGCGAAAAAAATATAAAAGTTTACAAAAAAAAGGCCTCGTTTTGGAGTTCGCTTTAGGTCTCACTTATTGTTGGGCCGGCCCTGTTGGCGAGTCGAATGCTGTTGAGTGCTTGAAAAAATTTGTCAACGATGTCATTATTCTATTTGAGAATGAATACTTACGAAAGCCAAACTCAAATGATGTACAACGTCTATTAAAGATGGGAGAGGCTCGTGGTTTTCCCGGCATGATGGGCAGTATTGACTGCATGCATTGGAAATGGAAAAATTGTCCGAAAGCATGGAAAGGGATGTTCTTGAGCGGTGACAAAGGCATTCCAACACTTTTACTTGAAGCAGTTGCCTCATATGACTTGTGGATATGGCATGCATTTTTCGGAGTTGTGGGTTCTAATAGTGATATAAATGTGTTATATCGATCACCAATATTTGATGATGTGCTAGAAGGTTGTGCTCCGGAGGTAAATTACAGCGTCAATGGAAATAATTATAACCTGGGATATTATTTGGCAGATGGAATATATCCCGAATGGGTAACGTTCGTGAAAACAATCCCACGCCCACAAGGAGAGAAAAGAAAATTATTTTCTAAAGGTCAGAGAAAAGATGTAGAAAGAGCATTCGGTGTGTTGCAGTCCCGCTTCGCAATTATACGCGGTCCAGCTAGATTTTGGGACAAAGGAGACCTCACCAAAATAATGAGAACATGAATCATATTACACAATATGATTGTCGAGGATGAGAGAGACACATGCCACTCCTTTTGGTCCGCTTCCATGTTACGACGATGCAACAAATGGTTTATCACAAGCAAATATAGGTGAAGAACCTTTTGCTCCCTATGAAAATTACATTCAAAGAAATATCCAAATTCGTGATAAATCCTACAAGAAGATTTGGTCGAGGATATCTCACATTTTCATATTAGTCATTAATCTATTTGAAATGTAACATGTGTTGTTCTTGTAATATTTTATTATATTATTCTTGCAATGTTTTTTTTTGATGATGTACTGTATTTTAATTATGAATTAAATATAATATTTTTATTATAATTAAATAATATTTTTATTTATTTACCAAAATTATTTAAATTATATAATAGTAAGAAATTTAAAAATTATATATTATACTTGTAAATAAGTATTTAAAAAGAAATACAAAATTTAATGGGACTCATTTATAGTGGAAGTGGGCTTATATGTATTGAAGTATAACGATTAACGACCACATTTTTTAGAGATCCATTTAATACTTACGTGGTATTGAAAAAGCCCCATGTAAGTGAACTTGGGCTCCTCATGCTCTAAGGTTTGTGTTTCCAATTAAACCTCAAACTCCATCCTCTTGAGGAAAGTAGAGGACGATACCATCAATGGCGGACTCCCATTATTAGGAAGTACTACTGTATATGTCCTATTAAAAAAAAAATAGGGAAATCCGAAAACGTACTAAACCCTAACCCCTATAAATATATCCTCGCACTCGGAAATCTTTTCTCAATTTTTGCCTCCTCTCTGTGACAGTGTGTTACGGTTTTCCAGAAATCGATCTATCGAAAAAAACGATGTCGTCATCAGGGCAGAAGATGATCCTTTTGAAGTGCTCTGACTGGGAGATTTTCGAGGTGGAGGAGAGAGTCGCCGTCCAATCGCAGACTATAAAGCACATGATCGAGGATGACTGCGACGACAGCGCCATCCCGCTTCCCAATGTCACTTCGAACATCCTGGCGAAGGTGATCGAGTATTGCAAGCACCACGTCGACGACGACGCGGAGGCTAAATCCGACGCCGTTTACAAGACGGCAGACAAATGGCCCAAGGATGCGGTGGAGAATTTCGATGGAGAGTTTGTGAAGGTTGACCAGGAGACTCTGTTTGACGTGATTTTGGTATCTCTCGCTTTCTATCCATGTTCAGTTTCATATTCGGTCCCTAGTTTTTTTTTTTTTCTTAATGTTTTTGTCACTCTTCTGAAATTTTACTAATTTTATGAATGTTTGATTAGTTTAGAATACTGTTTCCATGCTTCTCTTGATGTACTTGTATTATGAGCAATACCTAACGGATCCAAATCAAATAGGATAGGATATGCAGGGGGCACACCCGTACCCTACCCGACCCATTGATATCCCTAAGCAGTAACCCTCGAAAAAGAAATAATTTTCTTATGTCCAATTTTATTTTTCCGGAGCACAATACATATATATCTAATATTTATGTAATAAATTCTGAGCTCATTTAGGTTTGATTATGCTTGCGAGCCATCAATATATCCGATAAACTAAGCAACGACCCAAACTCGAACTCTTCAAAATTCAGCATGGTTTGGTTCACTTCCAGCTCTAATCCCGTACCGGACACACACTTATTTTCTGTTGAGATTTCTCTTACTTTTGTTGATGGTTGGTTCCGGTTATGCATGCTTTTCTTTGCAAAGTAATAGTAAATGGTTAAAAGGATCAAACCAGATACATTTGTCTTTGATTCAATTAACAATGAAAACGATCCTCAAGCACGATTCTTGAAAAAAAAAATCAAACTAACATCAATTGTACATGAGAATTAAGGAGATCCTCTAGGCATTACTATTGTTTTTTTTTTATTTATTGATGGTAAGTGTATACTATGTTCTTTTTTTTTTTTTTTAAAAAGATTGGGTAGTATTTAAAGTTTTTATTTTGTAAATGATTGTTTTCTTTAGCTGATTTCAATTTCCAGTGAAACTAGGCTCATTTGTTTGCTTCTCTTTGATTTTAACGGCGTTCTCTTCTAACCAGCAATTGTTTTTTGGGCTGGGATCCTCTGCAGCACAGCACGGTGCTGTGCTCCATCCCAACCGTTAGATTACACACACCCGCACGGGTGTCTGTGTGCGCGTGTCCAATCGTGCGGCGCAGTGCAGCACAGTACCGTGCTGCACTGCAGAGGATCCCATCTCTTGTTTTTTCCCTTGCATTCTGATGGTTTTTAACTTGCATGAATATATATATATATATTTTCAGGCCGCAAACTACTTAAACATCAAGAGCCTGCTTGACCTGATGTGTGAAACTGTTGCCAACATGATAAGAGGGAAGACGGCTGAAGAAATCCGCAAGACTTTCCACATTAAGAACGACTACACTCCGGAGGAGGAGGAAGAGGTTCGCAGGGAGAACGCCTGGGCATTTGAGTGATGCCTGTTAGGCACAAGTGCACCATTCTTTCCGTAGATAATGTGGTAATCTCGTTCTAATATCCGTATCTATTTCGTAACCAGAGTATGTAGAAATGGTTACGAAATGTCTATCCATTTATCTTACATGAACATGATTTTTGGCATGCATAATGTATTTATATGGTTTGCGGGTAATTAAATTATTTTGAAATATGATTTGACATCTAAAATATATATATGATCGTCAATTCTGCAACAAACAAGGGTTCCGTCCATGCACGCCAGTGCATCCGGCAGGGGATGCACTACATGGGGTCTCTCCATGGACGGTACCAACAAACAAGATCCAATCCGAGTGAAGGAAGCCTAGCATATTCTCATGAACCCCATTTTTTTTTTATCTTACACACATTTATCATTATTCCATTGTTTCCAACAGAGCCAAAGACTTCTTATTCGTTGGTTCTGAATTATAATAGAATAAAACAGAACGACTCACTAAACTGTCTGCACTTCTTTTCTCATGAAGTACTAGTCATTCCATGCAATTATCGATGCAATTTTAATTTTGGATCATCCGGAAACAGCCTTTCTGTGTTAAGACAGGGGTAAAGCTGCGTACATTCGATCCTCTCTTACCCCGCTTTTTGCGAGAGCCGTTGAGACATTGGGGTAATGTTATTTTTTTGGTGTGGTGTGCCTGAACGAAATCTTGATATAATTATATCATGTGGAGCTTCAAGTCCTTGCTCTAAAGACTGGATAGCGCCGTAGCTTTCAGGTCCACCAGCATTTAGTGTAGGATACTGATTATGGGCTTCGACTGAATTTATCGGGTTTTACTTTAAGGTGGGCCTAAGTATTGTTTCTTGGTGCTATTGGACCCAATCTGTGTCTTTCACCTCAAATTTGCACTATATTTTTCGGTGCAGCCCCCATCTATTCCGTGGCCATTTCTACACAGAAATACGTCAGATTAAACTGCAAAGGTGGATTTAGCATTCGAAAATTACTGGTGCACCAACATACCACCAAAAAAAATAAATTTTCCACCTTTTTTAATAAAAAAAGGACCAAAACGACATCATTTTGACCAATATGGTGTTAAAACGGCGTCGTTTTTGTACAATTTTTTTTTTGGTCGAGAAATTTTTGCTGGTGCACGTGCACCACCATGCAAATGGTGGATCCCTCACTGTAGCGGGCTACAGTGTTGGTAAAAATAGAGATAGGAATATGGTATCCTCGAATCAAACACGGGAGAGATATTTATAGGTATTCGTTTAAGGTTTTCATTAAATCATGGCATCAATATCCAAAAATCGGCGACTGTTATGTCGTGTTATCATTATGTCGAATTCTCTTCGTGCCAGCTCGGTTCCTATCAAGTACTTCTCGAGCCTCGATTGGCATTTTAAACCCCCCCTCCCCCCCTATTACCCCACCTCTTCCATTGGTATCAAGCTGGTGGACCGAGTACCTTGATTTGTCATCTAACATGAACAAGTCTCGTACTGTCGTCATTATGTGTTTAAGTCATGCTTAATGTACTCCATTACTCATGTTGCTGCCGAAGTATACTGACGTACTCATGTAGCTATATAATTATTACTTAACTTATTTGACCGAGCACGTGAGCACCGAGAATAAGATTAAATTGTTTCGGATTTAGTTAAATAAGTACCTAAAAATGAATTTTAATACAAAATATTATTGACATTCTAGATCCAGATACCGATATTTAGAATCACATCACATATATGTCCTAAGCGATTCAATAGGGACATGTATAAATAGATACAACCTTTATATATTTCTACACACACTAAAATTCTATATTTTTCTTCACATATTTCATCCATTTTCATGTTTAAAATCTCATCTTTCACAAATTCTCAAAAAATTTCGAACTCACAAGATTATTATCCTAATCTTGAAAATTAAAGTATAATTTTTGTTGTTTGAAGCACAATTAGTTTATTTGTAATATCATATTGCTACTGTTGTATAATATGTTATTAATTTTGTTTCCCATTTTTTGGTATTAATATATTTTTTTATTCATTGCTATTTTTTTTGGTATTTTTTGCTATAATATAATTTCTTTATTTTACTTTTATTTATATGTCATTTGGATGCTTTAAAAATAGTACATAATAATTGTATAAGATGTTGTGGTTGGGTGGTTGATGATGGATAAATCACTCAAAATTGAACTGATTGTGATAAATATTGGCGATGTGAAAAATTGATAGTTAATCAAATATTGAAAAAATTGGATGGTCGGGTGATTGAGGCGTAATCTGTTAATTATAACCTACGAAAATACCCACTTGCGGTAGTTTGCTTTAATTATTATTCAATGACCTAATTGGAGTATTATAGAATTAACATGTATAATGTGGGACATAAATAAATATATTCGACGTATCTCCAATACAATTCTTATACTTTATCTGTTTTATTATCATCGTAATGTGTTGATTATTACACTATTTACATACTCTATTTTGATTATTTTTTTATGATTTATACATATGAAAAAATATAGTCATGTGAGATCTTGTTAGATTCATCTCGAAATATACTTTCAAAATATCAACTTTTTATAATTTTTAAAAATATAGAATTAAATATATTAATAGTCAAATACTTCATCCGTTCTTTTATTATTGCAACGTGTTGACTATTACACTGTTCACATACTCTCTTTTTACCATTATTATTGCAACGTGCTGACTATATCAACTTCTTATAATTTTTAAAAATAAAGAATTCAAGATATTTATAACCAAAGTTGTGCATTAGCAAGCGTGAAAGTCCAGATGTTGCAGTTATAAGAGAATAGAGGTAGTATGTGCATTGGCAAGCGTGAAAATATGAATGCTGCAATTATAAGGGAATAGAGGTAGTATGTATCAACATAGGCAGATCTATGCATAACCCGGTGGTGCACGTGCACCACCAGATTTTTTTCAGAATAAGACCCCCTTCCCCGATAATATTTAGTATTATCTTTTCCGTTATTTTATTTTGGCAATAATTGAATTATCGAAGAGTTTAATTATTTTTTACTCTCGGAATTTAATAGGTAAAGTCATATATACCTATTAAATATATTTTTTGATTTGACGTAATCTGTTTTGATCAAGGCGATATTAATTAAAGTGTTTAAAATTGTTTATTCAACCTTGAAGTATTTCGCAAACACTTGCTTCTTTTGAAGAATATTTATGTAATATGATGAAAAAATTAAGATGCACCCTTAATACAAAACTAGCTGAAGGGTTTCAGTTAACCAAATCTTAGAAATTACTTTTGAAAGAAATGTTGATTTTGTCCGTAGCAACTGCAAGTGTTGAACGAGTCTTCTCAGCTATGAAGTATGTGAAGAGTGAGTTATGTAGTAAGATGGGTGATCAATGGTGAAATAATCGTCTTCTAACATTTATAGAAAAATATGTACTTAAAACTATTAGTAATGATGTTATTTTAGCACATTTTCTGGAAATGAACAGTAAATGTAGGCGATTTTCTTTGTAAATGTACGGATCCTTTGTTTTTTTTTTGTTTTTTTTTCCCACACACGCACACGCACATGAGGGGGATCGTCTCATGTCATGAGTACCCCCAAGAGGCTTGACCTCACCCCGATCTAGAGGTTAGTTTTCCAGCATGACATGTTCGCTTCATTGTCCCCGCTTTGTTATTACTGACTTTCTTTATGTATTATTTGTTATCTTTAATGTAATTTTGATATATATTTTATCGTTCGACATTATTTTTCGTGGGACGGTCGGTGCACCAGTGGTTTTTCGGTCCTGGATCCGCCTATGTTTATCAATATACACCATTTTTGTGGGTTAATAATGGGTGGCTACGTGGCCCACCACCACTCGTTTCTTAGAAAAAAGAATATATAATTTGGACATCTATTAGGGTATTACTAAACACCGCCCAAAATTACTAGCCACCGCCCTATAAGATTACCTTTTTATCCATTTCAAGTCTTTCATTATTTCTAAACACCACACCACATCAAAATCTTTCAAGCTCAAGTTTTTCGAATATAACACACAATCAAATATATATCGTCAATATTATCGACAACTATGAAAATGGACGGGAATTCGCATCTGGAGGTAATTTTTCGTACAAAATGACGCAGGCGTCTGAATATTCCGCCTGTTCCATGGTACAGGCGTCCCCAGATTCCGCCTGGACCATGGTACAGGCGTCTGGTGCGGACGCTCTGTCCATGGTCTAGGCGTCTAAACCGGACGCCTGAACCATGGTCGGGGCGTCCGATTCAGACGCTTGTGCCATGACCAGGCCCGTCAGACGCTGGCCGAGCCGTGGCGCCCACGCCAGACGCCATGGTCCAGCGCAATTTTGGGCCTGGACCCTTTTTTTGTTCGATTTTAAATATTAATAATAATATTATTGGTATTATTATTAACATTGTGTCAATTAAAAATTTCAGTTATATTGGAAGAATTTGAAGGCGACGGCGTTGATTATAGTGGTTATTTCGTTAATGACGAAATATTCGCTAGTGATTGTGATGCGATTGCTTGGCGAAAAAATTGCTATTCAAATTGGTTTCGAGTTGATCATTTCATCGTCTGAGAATAAAGGAAAGACAAAGCTATTGAGATGTAGTGGTGAGCAGTGCAGAGGGTATTACGAGATTTGGATGTCGTTGTTCGAAAGGACACAAAGACGAAAGCATGCAAGTGTACATTTCGGATAAAGGCCGAACAATTGCATGACTTGAGTGGTTGGATAATCAGACCGATCTGGGAGTAAGGGTATGCACAATCACTCATTTATTGTTTATCCGGAGGAGCATCGTCAAATGAGTGGATCGAGTAAATCGGCCAAACAAGTTGTTCGTGAGATGAGTCTTGCTCAAGCTGCCGTGTGCCATCTTGGCGGCCATTCGAATAAATTTCCCGAGGACAAACCGACTAGACGACATATCTATAATTATAGATACCACTTGAGTAAGCATGATTTTGAAGAAAGAGATGTCGTCGGTCAGTGTCACCAATTGGCTGTGACGAATAACTACGTACATTGGACGCAGGCCGACCCGGATACAAATCTGTTACCCACGTGTTCATGGAAGATCCAACATCAATCAACTTAATCCGGTCCTACTGATGGTTCATTGGCTTGGATTCCACCTACTAATCGAATATTTACACGATGCCATTTATCGAGATAGTCGGGATGACTCCATGTAACAAGAACTTCCTAATCGCCTATGCAATTATGAAAGATGAGACCGAATCGAGCTACGCGTGGGTGTTACAGAAGTTGAAAATTTTGCTTGGGTTTGATGTTCATCCGACGGCTATTGTTACGGATCGTGAGTTGGGATTGATCGTCTATTGAAGAGATATTTCAGAGAGTGCCCACTTACTTTGCACATGGCATATTAATAAGGATGTTGAAGACAAGGTCTGAGAATTTGTGGAAAAGATAAAGAAATGGGCCAAAGGTTTAAAAATGGGAAATGGAAGAAAATCATGGAAGCGGCGACCAAGAGGAATATGATCAAGCGGTGCAACTCATGAAGGATACATGGAGATGGAATCTAAGGTGATATCATACGTTGAGGGTACATGGCTAAAATACAAGGAGATGTTCGTTGTTGCGTGGGACGAATAAAGTGCTTCATTTTGGAAACACAACCACTTGTAGAGTTGAGAGTGCACATGCCGAGTTAAAGCAATGGCTTAATTCTTCCACCGAGCCCTCGATACCGTCTGGACTAAAGTGAACCAGAGATTGAATCACAACTTACGCAGATCGGATACACACTTGAGCAGTCTAGGTGTGTCGACGGGCGTGGTGTATTCTCGGTTTTCCGTTCAACTACTTACTGTCGTGTTTCCCATTATTGTATGCGATTACATCGTCGAATGAATTGACACGTATGAGAGAATTAAGTGATCAAGTGTACGATCGTTGCGGTTGTTCATTCCAAACCACCCATCAGATTCCTTGTGCGTGTGAGCTCAAGAGACATATGGAATCGCGGACCCCATGCAGTGTTACTCGTCTTCACATATTTTGGCAAACACTTATTATTAGTGATGGTGGGGACACGACCGAATTTGTCGATCCTTCTACCGGTCTTGAATCGGAGGACCAGTGTACTTTCGTGCCCTTGTCGATGAGGTCGACAGAGCGATCTGCAGCTTGTCCGTAACGTATCACTTATGATCCACGATCATCTTCACCCTGATCAAACGCGTTACGTTGAACCACAAGTGAATACGGCAGTTAAGGGTCGACCAAGAGGAAGTTCATCGACTAGACGCGATCCTAGTGGTTGGGAGTATAGCCAAAGGGGTCGTGGTCGTTCCCGCTCGTCCAGTGGTCGTGGCCGCAGCTCTTCTGCATCAGTCCACAATGCGTCTTCATCAGGTAATTTTTATTAGAAACAAAAATAAAAATAGTCTTCTTGACTAATTTTTTATATTTATATGTTACAAGTTAAATAAAAAACGTTAGGAATAAAAATAAAAATAGTCTTCTTGACTAATTTTTTATATTTATATGTTACAAGTTAAATAAAAAACGTTAGGAATAAAAATAAAAATAGTCTTCTTGACTAATTTTTTATATTTATATGTTACAAGTTAAATAAAAAACGTTAGGAATAAAAATAAAAATAGTCTTCTTGACTAATTTTTTATATTTATATGTTACAAGTTAAATAAAAAACGTTAGGAATAAAAATAAAAATAGTCTTCTTGACTAATTTTTTATATTTATATGTATTTGCAGATGGACATCACCGAGTGGAGATTGGTAACTATCACCATATCGACAAGATACCGGGAATTATTTTGTCGTTTGTTGAAGGTTATCTCGATGTCCCCGGAGACGGTAATTGCGGATTTCGTGTTATCGCCGACTACATATTTGGCGACCAAGATAAATGGCGTATTGTACGTGTATGCATTGCAAATGAAATTATGGCTAACTGTACACTCTACCGTTCGATCTACTATGATGGGATTGAAGCTGAGGTTCGCCGTATTACATGGGATGGTGGTGCGTGTGGATCGGATCATTGGATGGCTATTGCTGAAGATTTATTCCCTATTGCTACTATTTTCAATGCCGCTGTCATACTATTCGGATTCGGAAACGGTAGATCTTTATTTGCATGTCTCACTGTGCTGCCGTTGAAAGCACCCTCAACGGCAACACGGCCTAGCCAAGAGATTGTCATTTGTCATTTAGGAGATACGTACAAATATTTTATTCGTCTAGATGCCTAATTTTCCTGTACCGCCCATAGCGAGTAACTGGTTTAGAATCCATGATAGTAGTGTTGGTGGCTGGGAGAATTTGTATACGAGCAGGAGAGAAAAATGGAATAGATTAGTCGGTATGATGTAAAACTTTATTTGTTGTATGTTCCTTAATTAATAAAATTTTCGTTTTTGTTGATCTTTATAGTTGATAGTTGATTTTCTTTTATGTTGATCTTGATAGTTGACAGAAAAATTTTCGTTTTTCTAAGCAGAATAGAAAAAAAACAAACAAAAGTAAAGTGCCAAATGCAAAACGAAAGTGTCAATCCATATACAAAATACAAAAAAAAAAAACGAAAACGCAACACAAAATACCGTCACAAACAAAATATAAAATACAAAATCAGTTGGTCAAATGTCAATCCCTCATGAACTCCTCGAGCATCGTCGTCGCTTCCTCCGTCTGGTCTGGGGGAAGGTGTACGTCTGATCTTTGGGTAATACCGACGGATCGACTCACCCACTGTAAAAAATAGAGACAATATAATACAATGAGTAATGTATGATGAAATCAAACAAAGTACAAAGTTAAAGAACATACGTAATCGGTGCTCGAACGAGAAGGGATCAGCGATCCAGTCTTTGCACCGCTGCTCGAGAGCCGAGGGTGCGAATACCGATAATACCACTCAATGTAATCATCGGTGCAAGCACTGATCATGAGTAGCCGCCTCATAGTCGGCGAGAGGAAGCATGTATGCACGGAAACATCATCCAAGCATCGATGACATCCGGATGAGATAGTCAACTCGGTACAATCTGCTCGACCACGCCCGAACCGCTTTCTCCGGTCTGGTGATCGGGAAAGGGATGGTCTCGCACATAACCGAGCCGCCGTAATGCCCGACTGCATGTATGGCTCGATAATATCCCGATATCGTAGCCATCCAATGAATGTGGTCCTCGGGACATCCCTCACCGGATCGGGGCCATAAGGCAACCACCAGATTCTGCGTACATGTAATCAACAAGTTAGACAAGCTATTTTTAAATGAATTGTGATATTGTTAGAAGGAATCGTTATACCTCTGCGGTCAATCGATCAATGCGGCGACGTAAAGACTGGAGGCGGTGCTCGTCCCTACCCTCGGGCTGGACACTCCATGTCGAAGCTCGAGGCTGCGTGGAGTCAACAATCATACGCTCTCGATGAGGTCTAAAGCAGGGAAAATACTCATAAATCCATACCTGAACGAGGGTAAGGCATCCACAAATCCCCATGGAGTCGCCGCGACTAGCGATACCGAGCTGACGGTACATGAAAGCCAATGCGGCCGAACCCCATGAATACTGACCGGTAGTATCCATACCGTCCCTCACCTCCAATATGCAGGAAGGCCTAATCCGGTTACCACTCTTGTCAACAAACAAGGTGGATCCAAATAACAACCACATCCAAGCTACGGCCTGGGTGCCCTCCACTCGACCCCCATCGCGACATGACCTGAAAATCGAGTCCATAAGTACGCCGCCACCCCCCCAGTGAGTACTCAATAGCTCCAACCGCGATACTCCAAGAACCTCCATCACATCCACCTGCAACTGTGTAGATGTGCTATCGGCATCAACCAATCACCCCTCGACAGAAATGCGAAGGATCTGCCACACATCATGTAACATGATGGTCATCTCTCCGAACGGCATGTGAAAAGAGTTCGACGGGCCGCCACCGCTCAACGAACGAAGAAATCAACGGAGTCAATATGTCGAACATGGCGTCCGTCGGGTGGGATAACCCGCCCCACCGATCCGACTCACTAAAGAGGGTGACATAACCGAGCGCCACCGACTCAAGCTCGACAAGCGGCATCTGGTGTGACACTTCAAAGAAACCTCTCATATCTCCGGTCCGGATACGCGCGCGACATGCCCACCAAAACTCGGGATAACGCTGCTGTCGATAGGGCCACCAGGCATCTCCTCAGAAACCATCCAAGATGTCGCATCATCACCCCTACGCCGTTTACTACCGGTAGACCCGTAGTAACAAACCTCCCCCTCTCCTTCCGAACCCTAAGACGAAAATGAAGAAGAATCATCACCGCCTCCCGATCGTCGGCCTCATCGTGCGAATAATACTCGCCGAATCCTCGCACCAAAATCGGTATAAGGTACGTCCTCGAATCCCCTACGCCCGCCTCCCATTGTCTACGAACTAAGCATCAACGCCACGAGCTCTGGTGTGACGCGCTCCAGAACCCATCAACTCTGTGACTAGCAGCATAGATTTGCCCGCTCATCCTCTCATCTGCATTTAGCAAACAATACAACTAATAAGTAATAATCATAAAAAGAATACACATTATTAATTGAAAATTTTATTTTTTTCCAAAAATATGGCTGGGGCGTCCGGAACGGACGCTAGAACCACGGTACAGGCGTCTGGTCCGAACGCCATTTCAGTGGTCGAAGCGTCCGAGGCGGACGCTTATCCAGCGGCTAGGCGTCCGATCTGGACGCCTGTGCCATGGTCTGGACGTCCGCCGTGGACGTTTATACCATAGGCTGGGCGTCCGCCGTGGACGCCTGAGCCATGGACAGGCGGAATCGACGGACGCCATGGCTGGCGCCCACGGCGACGCCCGTAATAAATACTCGCCGCGCCTCTGTCGTGCACTCCGGCACGGCGGCGCGGCCAAACTAGGATCCAAAATCTAATTAAACTGAAGTAAGGGCAAAAAGGTAATTTTCTAGGATGGTGGCTAGTAATTTTGAGCGGTGTTTAGTAATCCAGATATATTATGATACCATATTCCAAATGATTATTATTATTATTATTATTATTATATTGTACAAAAAAAGATGGATGAATAGGAAAACTCATAAAAGTGGTCCTATTCCCGTCCCTGAAATGATATTATAAGGTTACTTATTAATCAAACGTGACAATGCCAGCTGTTTCCCACTATGATGTTTTTCCCTGCACTACTCACAAAACACTATAAAGCCATTGCTAGAAAAGCTGTTGCTGCTCCAGGACGATTCACGCGAGTAAGTAGTTACCGAAGAGTAGGTGTTGTTCCGTAGCTTCAAAGAGAATTACAGCCAATATATGAGAAATTATATGGAAAAAGTGAACCAGAGTTAGTCTTCGATGAGCATCTCAAGGGAGGAAAGTTTTCAATAAACACTCCGAGAAAGTTTGGTGTGGTTCAAGAAGATGAGTCATCAGTCGTACATCTATTGAGACCCATACCAAAACCTCCTTGGTGTGTTCACTAAAAAGGGAAGTTTGTCGAAATGACGACGTAAAAAAAAAAGCTGACTTGTTGGGAAGCAACCCAATCTTTTTTTTACTTCTTTTATTTTTTTAGTCCAATTTTCTTTTTATTATTTATTATAGGTAAGTGGTAATCTATATCTTGCATTTCGTATTTTATTTCTACCTTTCTTTATTTTTTTATTTTATGCTATCCCTTTTATTTTTTTTTTCTATTCTATTATTTCCCTTATTTTTATTTTTATTCCCTTCCTTCTCTCTTTTTCTTTTTCTCTCTCTCCGTTTCTCTCTTTCTCAAGATTCTTTTACTCGCAACCCCTAACTTCTCAATCTCTCTTTCGACATCACCCCAAGCACCGCCTGTCGAGATCGCTGTCAAGATGTTGAAGCTAATGCGATGGAGGTGCACAAGAAACATGGGATGAAGGACCGAACCGAGCAGATGGAAGCCCTTCTCCCCCATTAGCCCGGTAATTCCTACTCTAGACTTTTTACTATCTTTTATTTTTCTTTTTCTCTTCCTTCCTTTCTTTAGAGTCGTGTGCTGAATTTTAAGTTTGGGGAAATTGGAGTCGGAATGATTAATTGAATTTGGAAAGTGTGATGTAATATATTTAAAATTGTCCTTAGCTAAATTTGTGTGATTGAATCAAGTTCGTGTATTGGGGATTTAAGTATGGCCTGACATAGGAAATGAATATGATTGACTAGTTTGATTTTAATTAGGGTAGTTCACTAGTCTTGATTTTGGATTTGGATAAAAGTGTGAGGGATTCATGGCACAGCCCTTTTTATTCGTGAGTTTTGAGTAGTAGAGCAAAACATATATTTACACATATATAAATAATTATACATATACATGCTCACTATTTCTTGTGGGGTCGAACATGTTGTGTCCATGCTAGAACTTAATCAATTATTCATGAAGACTATGTTAGTGTTTCCTACGCAAAGTGATAAAGGCAAATTAGGAATAACCCATTTGGCTTATATTTTCCCACCTCGACATAATCGCCATTAGAAGCCCATTTGGACCTAAGCCTTATTCTTTGATCCAAAGACATTTGATTAGTCATTATCTAATTTTTGGTGAAAATTCATCCGTGTGAACCATTGGTCAAGGATTGGTTGTGAATTAGGTGTATAACAAGTCGGGAAGAACGAGGAATTATCAAAAAGTGGGAGGTGAAGTGAAAAAAGTCTTGAAATTGAGATGAAAAAATAAAGGCCGAAACCAAAAAAAAAAAAAAATAGGGGCGGCCGTAAAAATACCCCCCTCGAATGTTGTTAAAGCCACTGACCTCAATTGATCTTTCGTGGCTATGCGATTACATGTGCCTAAAAGGGTGCTCTAGGAAAAGATGGTGCTTCATTGTTTGTAGGATTTGTTATGCACTTAACTTCATGATTAGTCTTGACCAACGAATCCTTTATTTATCCTTTCTATCCTGCCCCTACCTAAAGCTCCGTTACAATCATAAAAGCCCTTTTGATTATATGCATGAGTTCATCTAAGTAGTGGAGATTTGATATTTGTGCGAGTATATGGCAAGGAGACACCATGATTTGACGTGAGTGATTGCTTAATAATCCCTATATCTACTTGAGTGAGAGTGACCCCTTGTGAGGCCATTGAATTTTCTCTCACTTGATGCCAATGAAGATGTTGAGATTGGTTGAGGTACTTTAATTTTCTTCTTACTTGTTCATGATTATTTATTCTCCCTTGAATATGGCTATCATCTTGGATTTTTCAATACATGCTTCTTGAAATTCTTTCACTCGAATAATGCTTGAGGACAAGCATTGGTTTAAGTTTGGGGAGATTTGATCGAACGAAAATAATGCGCTAAAATCATTGTTAATTATAATGTTTTAATGAATTTTATGTTGGCACACTTGGTTATTTTCCATATATTTATATTTTGGATGCAATTTACTTCACTTGGCAATTTGTTGTTTAATTTAGGTGTTTGATGGAGTTTTTAAGCTTAAGGAATAAATTGGATCATCAAACGGAGCAAGCCAAGGTGATTTGGGCTTAAATAAAGAAAATCCCGCGCGACACTGGGTGGCCCAGTGTCAATTCGCTGACCCAGTGCCAGTCCTGTTACGAAAATAACCTTACTTGGGGCCCAAGAAACGACTCAAAAATCGCCCAATCAGTTCCACAAGGCAATAAATCGGTCTATATGCTGGAAAAAGGAATTAGAATAGATTTGGGAAGAAAGACTCCAAGGAAATTAAAACTCAAGAAGGAAGGAGTCCCAATTAAAGAAGGAAACTAAGAGATAAGGAATAATTATAAAAGGAGAGGAGGGTAAATTAAATTGAAATTGAAATTAAACAAGAATTCACTACCAAGAGGAAGATTACACGGCTGGAGCAGAAGAAAACACAAGGGACAACCGACTCGATTTTTCGCCGGAGCAACCGAGCCGATTCCGACGTGGAAGAAGAAAACTATACCGTTTGAATTTCTTTCTTCTCATGTCTTTTATTAATTTGCTGTTTTCAAAAGCCAACATGTCCGGCTAATTTTCTATTCTAGTTCTTAGTGAAGTTTGAAACCGTATTTGAATTATTCATGTTTTAATCCCGCAGCGTATTCTCAACTCGAATTCTCTTGAATTACTTTTGTGTTATTGAATTCACGACTATGCCATTAAATTTCTTGATTTGGTATGGCCAACTAGATTAGGATTTTTATGTCTTATGCTAGAAATTGAGTTGTAATCCGTAATTGTTGCAATTTTAATTTCACAAGTAGCAAACAATTGATTTTTCCCAATTGAGTAACACAAAATCGAGATCCCTTAAGTCGAGCTTATGAACTTAATATCTTGCCTATTCCATTATTTTGGTTTTTAATGCATCTAGCGAGCGAGATTTGAAGAGCTTGTTTTGAATCCACCATATAGATAGGTTCAATTAAAGAGCTTGTTTTAATTGAATAAACTTAAGAAATAATTGGGGTCAACAGAGCTTGTTGTTGGCTTCGGAATAGGAGTTCATGAGATTTGAGAAGGGATAAGCGCTGCATTGAAACTTGAATTAATTCGAAACGGTGGATAACGGAGCTAAGGACTAGATTATTCTTTAATTGATATTTTCGTATTTTATTCCCTTTGCTTATTTTATTTTATTTTAATTTATTTTCCGCAAATTATTTTAGTTAAGATTAGAAATCAAATCCCCCTCTCGTTTTTATTTTATTTTAATTGCTAAAAGTATTTGATCCTTAATTAGTCTAATTGATTTACCGTTCTCCGTGGGATCGACCCTTACTTGCCGATACTATTAGTTAGTAGAAGTAAGCCGAGGAAAATATAAATAACTAATTTTGACGCGTCACGACAGCGCAGTCAAAATTTTGGCGCCGTTGCCGGGGAACGGTGTTGAATTAATTTTACTTATTTTGGGTTAAAAACTTTCTGCAATTTCGACACTGGGTCACCCAGTGGCAGTTCTGGAAATTCATTTTAATTGTCAGTTGTGCACTAATCCGTTTGTTTTAGTTTTGCATGAATACAAGGTCACGTGGAGATAAAAATTTACAATATTTTCCAGAAATCACCAAACGAGATCGTGTTTTGAGCGAAAGCAAAAGAAGCCAAAGAAGCACTCGTGCACCTACCATTTTCCTCGAAACATCACCGAGTGAGTCGGAGGACGAAATTGGAGTCATGGCAAATAACGCCGAAAAGACGCCAGCAATTAGCCAACCCAGCTACCTCAACAACCACCGTGCATCACGATCCCGGCTATTGACAACAACAACACCTTTGAACTAAAGTCGGGATTGATTCACTTGCTACCTGCATTTCATGGTCTATCAGAGAGGACCCGCACAAACATCTCAAGGAATTCCATGTCGTTTGTTCAAGCATGAAGCCGAACGGTGTCACCGAAGAACAAATCAAGCTTAGAGCCTTCCCCTTCTCATTAAAAGATTCGGCTAAGGATTGGTTATTTTATTTACCGTCGGCCACCATCACAACGTGGAACGAGATGGAGATCTTATTTCTACAAAAATATTTTCCAGCATCTCGAGCGGCCAACCTAAGGAAAGAAATATGTGGTGCAAGGCAAATGACCGGAGAAACGTTGCATGAATATTGGGACCGATTCAAACAGCTTGGTATCTCGGTGCCGGAACATCAAATTAGCGAGCAACTCCTGATTCAAGATTTTTACGAAGGACTTAATCCGATGGAGCGAAACATGATAGATGCAGCAAGTGGAGGAGCCCTAGTTGACAAAACTCCTTCGGCCGCAAGGGCTCTCATATCCAACATGGCGGCCAATTCACAACAATTTGGTTGTCGCGATGCACCGATCAGGATGGTGAAGGAGATCCATGACTCGTCCCTTGAGGAAAAATTGAATGAGCTAACTACTTTTTTTAGAAAACTTGCTGTAGGAAACAACAAACCAATCGTACCATGTCGTCTCTGCAAGACCACGGAGCATACAACGGAGAATTGTCGGATTTTGCTTGATGAAATTGAGGCGCACGCCAATGCAATTAGGACCGAAAATTCTTATGGGAGGAAAAACGATCCGTTCTCAAACACATACAACCCAGGATGGAGGGATCACCCTAACTTTCGATGGAAAAACCAACAAGAGGCACCTCCACAAAATAGGGAACAATTCTACAAGCAACCCACTGAAAATTCGACACCATCTTTGGAGGAAATGATGAAGACCCTTGTGGCAAATACTATGCAATTCCAGCATGACACTAAATCGAGTATCAAAATTCTCGAAAATCAAATGAGTCAACTAGCCACCACTGTGAGCCGCTTGGAAAACCAAAATTGTGGGAAATCGCCATCCCAACCTGAACCGAACCTAAGGAACGTGAGTGTTGTAACTCTAAGGAGTGGGAAGCAGCTTAAGGAGCCTAAGGAGGTGGAGGAAGCTGAAAACGAGGAGGAAAAAACCACTGAACAGATCAACACTGGGACGCCCAGTGCAGAATCAGCACCCAGTGCAGAACTGCCGGACAGCAAGGTAAAATCGTCCAAAACTGCTCCTTTTGAGACTAACGAGTTACCTTTTCCATCTAGGGTCAAAAAGGCAGCGATCGTGAATAAAGAGAAGCAAATCCTCGACGTATTCCGAAAGGTTGAGATCAATATTCCCTTACTCGACGCAGTTCAACAAATTCCAAAATACGCAAAGTTCCTTAAAGACTTATGCACCAACAAACGGAGGTTAAAAGGGAACGGGAAGGTGGTGATGGGAGAAAATGTGTCCGTTGTATTTCAAAAGAAATTGCCACAAAAATGGGAAGATCCGGAGCTTCAAAGAGAATTACAGCCAATATATGAGAAATTATATGGAAAAAGTGAACCAGAGTTAGCCTTCGATGAGCATCTCAAGGGAGGAAAGTTTTCAATAAACACTCCGAGAAAGTTTGGTGTGGTTCAAGAAGACGAGTCATCAGTCGTACATCTATTGAGACCCATACCAAAACCTCCTTGGTGTGTTCACTAAAAAGGGACGTTCTTCGTCGAGCCAACGACGTAAAAAAAAAGGCGCTTGTTGGGAGGCAACCCAATCTTTTTTTTTACTTCTTTTATTTTTTTAGTCCAATTTTCTTTTTATTATTTATTATAGGTAAGTGGTAATCTATATCTTGCATTTCGTATTTTATTTCTACCTTTCTTTATTTTTTTATTTTATGCTATCCCTTTTATTTTTTTTTCTATTCTATTATTTCCCTTATTTTTATTTTTATTCCCTTCCTTCTCTCTTTTTCTTTTTCTCTCTCTCCGTTTCTCTCTTTCTCAGTATCTTCTTTTTACTCTGCAACCCCTAACTTCTCAATCTCTCTTTTCAGTCGACATCAGCCCCAAGCACCGCCCGTTCGAGATCGCCGTCAAGATGTTGAAGCTAATGCGATGGAGGTGCACAAGAAACATGGGATGAAGGACCGAACCGAGCAGATGGAAGCCCTTCTCCCCCATTAGCCCGGTAATTCCTACTCTAGACTTTTTACTATCTTTTATTTTTCTTTTTCTCTTCCTTCCTTTCTTTAGAGTCGTGTGCTGAATTTTAAGTTTGGGGAAATTGGAGTCGGAATGATTAATTGAATTTGGAAAGTGTGATGTAATATATTTAAAATTGTCCTTAGCTAAATTTGTGTGATTGAATCAAGTTCGTGTATTGGGGATTTAAGTATGGCCTGACATAGGAAATGAATATGATTGACTAGTTTGATTTTAATTAGGGTAGTTCACTAGTCTTGATTTTGGATTTGGATAAAAGTGTGAGGGATTCATGGCACAAGCCCTTTTTATTCGTGAGTTTTGAGCCGTAGAGCAAAACATATATTTACACATATATAAATAATTATACATATACATGCTCACTATTTCTTCTTGTGGGGTCGAACATGTTGTGTCCATGCTAGAACTTAATCAATTATTCATGTCAAGACTATGTTAGTGTTCTCATGCAGTAAAGTGATAAAGGCAAATTAGGAATAACCCATTTGGCTTATATTTTCCCACCTCGACATAATCGCCATTAGAAGCCCATTTGGACCTAAGCCTTATTCTTTGATCCAGCACATTTGATTAGTCATTATCTAATTTTTGGTGAAAATTCATCCGTTTGAACCATTGGTCAAGGATTGGTTGTGAATTAGGTGTATAACAAGTCGAGGGAAGAACGAGGAATTATCAAAAGTGGGAGGTGAAGTGAAAAAAAAGTGCTGAAATTGAGATGAAAAAATAAAGGCGAAACCAAAAAAAAAAAAAAATAGGGGGGCGGCCGTAAAAATACCCCCCTCGAATGTTGTTAAAGCCACTGACCTCAATTGATCTTTCGTGGCTATGCGATTACATGTGCCTAAAAGGGTGCTCTAGGAAAAGATGGTGCTTCATTGTTTGTAGGATTTGTTATGCACTTAACTTCATGATTAGTCTTGACCAACGAATCCTTTATTTATCCTTTCTATCCTGCCCCTACCTAAAGCTCCGTTACAACCATAAAAGCCCTTTTGATTATATGCATGAGTTCATCTAAGTAGTGGAGATTTGATATTTGTGCGAGTATATGGCAAGGAGACACCATGATTTGACGTGAGTGATTGCTTAATAATCCCTATATCTACTTGAGTGAGAGTGACCCCTTGTGAGGCCATTGAATTTTCTCTCACTTGATGCCAATGAAGATGTTGAGATTGGTTGAGGTACTTCAATTTTCTTCTTACTTGTTCATGATTATTTATTCTCCCTTGAATATGGCTATCATCTTGGATTTTTCAATACATGCTTCTTGAAATTCTTTCACTCGAATAATGCTTGAGGACAAGCATTGGTTTAAGTTTGGGGAGATTTGATCGAACGAAAATAGTGCGCTAAAATCATTGTTAATTATAATGTTTTAATGAATTTTATGTTGGCACACTTGGTTATTTTCCATATATTTATATTTTGGATGCAATTTACTTCACTTGGCAATTTGTTGTTTAATTTAGGTGTTTGATGGAGTTTTTAAGCTTAAGGAATAAATTGGATCATCAAACGGAGCAAGCCAAGGTGATTTGGGCTTAAATAAAGAAAATCCCGCGACGACCTTTGGGTGGCCCGGTGTCAATTCATTGACCAGTGCCGATCTATTCTGAAAATAACCTTACTTGGGGCCCAAGAAATGACTCAAAAATCGCCCAATCAGTTCCACAAGGCAATAAATCGGTCTATATGCTGGAAAAAGGAATTGGAATAGATTTGGGAAGAAAGACTCCAAGGAAATTAAAACTCAAGAAGGAAGGAGTCCCAATTAAAGAAGGAAACTAAGAGATAAGGAATAATTATAAAAGGAGAGGAGGGCTGGAATTAAATTGAAATTCTGAAACAGTAAATTCACGGCTGAAGAGGAAGATTACACGGCTGGAGCAGAAGAAAACACAAGGGACAACCGACTCGATTTTTCGCCGGAGCAACCGAGCCGATTCCGACGTGGAAGAAGAAAACTATACCGTTTGAATTTCTTTCTTCTCATGTCTTTTATTAATTTGCTGTTTTCAAAAGCCAACATGTCCGGCTAATTTTCTATTCTAGTTCTTAGTGAAGTTTGAAACCGTATTTGAATTATTCATGTTTTAATCCCGCAGCGTATTCTCAACTCGAATTCTCTTGAATTACTTTTGTGTTATTGAATTCACGACTATGCCATTAAATTTCTTGATTTGGTTTGGCCAACTAGATTAGGATTTTTATGTCTTATGCTAGAAATTGAGTTGTAATCCGTAATTATTGCAATTTTAATTTCACAAGTAGCAAACAATTGATTTTTCCCAATTGAGTAACACAAAATCGAGATCCCTTAAGTCGAGCTTATGAACTTAATATCTTGCCTATTCCATTATTTTGGTTTTTAATGCATCTAGCGAGCGAGATTTGAAGAGCTTGTTTTGAATCCACCGTATAGATAGGTTCAATTAAAGAGCTTGTTTTAATTGAATAAACTTAAGAAATAATTGGGGTCAACAGAGTTGTCATTTCAATAGGAGTTCATGAGATTTGAGAAGGGATAAGCGCTGCATTGAAACTTGAATTAATTCGAAACCGTGGATAACGGAGCTAAGGACTAGATTATTCTTTAATTGATATTTTCGTATTTTATTCCCTTTGCTTATTTTATTTTATTTTAATTTATTTTCCGCAAATTATTTTAGTTAAGATTAGAAACTGAAATCCCCCCTCTCGTTTTTATTTTATTTTAATTGCTAAAAGTATTTGATCCTTAATTAGTCTAATTGATTTACCGTTCTCCGTGGGATCGACCCTTACTTGCCGATACTATTAGTTAGTAGAAGTAAGCCGAGGAAAATATAAATAACTAATTTTGACGCGTCACGACAGCGCGGTCAGGGTGTTCAAAAATATCCGATATCCGATCCGAAATATCCGAAAATTCGGAGTTTTGGATATCCAAAATTCGAATATCCGGAACTTCGGATTCAGATATCAGATAGTACTTTTCATAAAAATCAGATATTCAGATATCCTAATTATCCGAAAAATCCTAAATTTTTTATTTTTTTTATATTTTAAATAATAGAAGGTATTCGGATATTCTGAATCCGATAACCGAATTTTTTTCCGGATATTCGTATATCCGATATCCGATTTCGAATATTCTTTCGAATATAAGGATATCCGAATATAATTCATATTTTTTTTCGAATATTCGGATATCGGATATCAAAATCTACTATCCGAATTTTCGGATATCCGAAATTCCCCATATCCAGTTTTGAACATCCCTACATAACACTACGAAACTGCATAATAACTCTAAAATTGCAAAATAAAATTTTAAGATTATTATAAATAACACAAAAATAGGAAAAAAATAAAAATAGATAAATAAAAGCGTGGTCCCAGCCAGAGACCGAGCCACATCAATTGAGTTGGGTTGAGCTCGAACCTCATATCTCTAAGGCCCGAAAGACCGAGTAAAACCGAAACATTCATAGACTACTATTTGCCGCTATTCTATTGGGTGAGATAATAATAAAAATATATTTTGCTGCAAAATATATAAACTCAATCATTTTTCTCTTTCTAAAACTGTTTGAATGTGTGTTAATGATAGAGCGACGTATTTGGAGACTAAAATGGTCATAAGGAAATGTCATGTAATAGCTACAAATAAAGTTATCCAAATTTTTTAACACGAAAATTTAGGCCAAAAAAAAAAACCCGAAAGCCCAAAACCGTAGACCGCGCTCGAGCGGGTTGAGCTTTACACGAGTCCAGCTCTGAAAAGCTCGGATCGGCCTAGACCGAAGACTTTGAGTTTGAGCTCGAGTCTTAAAAATTTAAGATCGGACTGCCACACCCCTAGGTTTTATCCCCATAAAATCTCAATTGGATTTTCCTTTTAAGTCTTCCGCTATGTTTATTCTTATATTTGATGTATTCGATATATGAAAAATACAAGAGGATGACTCCTTTAGAAATTTCTAGGATGTGCGTGAATGAAGACAATGCGCGATAGAAGATGTTTGTGTTGGGAAAAATACCGACAAACATCACGTCACAACGAATAAAGCGGAACCTCGTTTGACAAATTCTCACTCTTCAATCGTAATTTTGTGGTTACCGACGAGTAGAGACTCGAGAAAAATAATACAAATGATATTCGAAAGCAATAAATAACGAGACACAGTTTTAGCGTGGAAAACTCCTCAAGACGAGAGTAAAAACCACGGAACCGAAGCTGCTTAAATCCACTATCACCAATACACACGAATACACAATCGTCCCTAATACAAACTAGGGGTATACACCAACCGTCAAATACTTGGTAATAAATGTTCTTCAAGTATTTAGAATCAACAACAACAACAAGATCGAGAAAGAAAACAACCGTAAATGGCTTACACAAAGAGCTAACGAAATACCCGTACTTCCGGACTCAAAATCTCAATCTACACCGGTGAAAGGATTTGCCCAATAGCTAACAAGCTCTTGTCAAAAGATCACGAGGATCCGACCGATAAATCTCCGGTAAAATGAAGAAATGTATTTCTCTCTCTTGTTTCTCTCTCTATCTCTCTCTCTTGTTCTTCAATAATCTGTGTGTGATATTGTTATGAAACTCCCGTTGCAAAACAGCATAAAAGGATCCCCTTTCACAGGGTTGACCCGTGTGTCGCGGCCCGGCCCAAGTGTGCCGCGGCACACAGCGCAAAAATGCGCCCAGGCATTCAGCAGGGGCCGCGGCTCAGCAGGAGGGTGCCGCGGCCCGTAGTACAGGCCACTTTGGCCATCTGAAGCAAAACGACGGGGGTCGCGGCTCGGCAGGGATGTGCCGCGGCCCAGGGTGATCGGCAGGTCTCGGCAGGGGCCGCTCGGCAGGGCCCGGCAGGGGTTGATCGGCAGGGGCCGCGGCCCATAGTACAGGAGGGTCGGCATTCTGAAGGA
Organism: Orobanche coerulescens; assembly: GCA_033398695.1. Lineage (NCBI taxonomy): Eukaryota > Viridiplantae > Streptophyta > Magnoliopsida > Lamiales > Orobanchaceae > Orobanche > Orobanche coerulescens. The sequence goes on along the minus strand of CM065811.1, from coordinate 869,502 downwards.
AATTCCGGGGGCCGCGGCCCGGCTGTGCAAAGTGAGAAAAATCCTATATTTTGGAAATTACTCCTACAAATCTCCCCCTTTCCGGAATATAGGAAGAGTTCGCCATCCCGGCAATCGAACAACACACTTTCACCTTCTCTCTACTCAACGCCTTGGTTAACATATCGGAACCATTATCATCGGTATGAACTTTATCAAGTTCAAACAAACCATCCTCCAAAGCATCTTGGATCCAATGGTACCTCACATCGATATGTTTCGTTCTTTTGTGAAAGGTCGCATTCTTAGCCAAATGAATCGCACTTTGACTATCACAAAGAACTACGTAACGTCGTTGTCGGAAGCCTAGCTCTCGTAAAAATATTTTTAACCACAAAATCTCTTTACTCGCTTCCACCGCCGCAATATACTCGGCCTCCGTTGTAGACAAGGCAACCCACTTTTGCAGTCTTGATTGCCATGACACGGCTCCCCCTGCAAACGTCATCAAATAACCGGAAGTGTATTTTCGGTTATCTTCATTACCGGCCATATCTGAATCGGAATATCCAACAAGCATTGCTTTCCCGTTTCCAAACGTAATCCCCAATTTGGAAGTACCCCGCAAATAACTAAATATCCATTTTATGGCTTCCCAATGCTTCTTTCCCGGATTCGATAGAAATCGGCTCACCACTCCCGAGCAATGTCGGGCCTAGTACAAACCATAGCATACATTAAACTCCCGACCGTCGAGGCATATGGAATTTTATCCATATCCTCAATCTCCTCCTTCGTCTTAGGGCAATCTTGGCTCGTCAATTTAAAATTGTTAGTAAGAGGCGAACTAACAATTTTAGCTTTGTCCATGTTGAAACGTTTAAGCACCTTCTCGATATATTGCTCTTGCGACATGTGCAATTTCCGGGCTGCTCTATCCCGAGTGATTCTTATCCCAAGAATTTGTTTAGCCGCCCCCAAGTCCTTCATGGCAAAGGACTTACTCAATTCTTTCTTCAAGTCGGCAATCCTCTCGGCATTCTTGCCAACGATCAACATGTCGTCCACATAGAGCAATAAGATGATAAAGTCATCATCTCCGAACTTCTTGAAAAATACGCAATGGTCGAGAGTCGTCTTCCGGTAGCCGTGCTCCCCCATAACCGACTCAAAATTCTTGTACCATTGCCTTGGTGCTTGTTTCAACCCGTATAAACTCTTCCGAAGTTTACACACATAATCCTCTTTCCCTTCGACCTAAAATCCTTCCGGTTGCTTCATATAAATTTCTTTGTCAAGGTCTCCGTGAAGAAAAGCCGTCTTGACATCCATTTGCTCAACCTCAAGATCAAGGCTAGCCGCAATACCAAGGACCAATCGAATCGATCCTATCTTCACAACCGGAGAAAAAATCTTGTCAAAATCAATGCCCTTCTTTTGACTAAATCCTTTCACTACGAGTCTAGCTTTGTATCGGGGCAACGAGGTATGCTCCTCCGACTTCACCCGATACACCCATTTGTTTCTCAAAGCCCTCTTGCCTTTCGGCAACTTCACCAACTCGTAAGTGTTATTCTCATGCAAGGAACTCATTTCGTCTTGCATGACATCCATTTATTCCTTCTTCTTTTCATCCTCCATAGCCTCCGCAAAATATTCGGGCTCTCCCTCGTCGGTGAGTATGACGTACTCATCGGTCGAATAACGGGTGGAGGGATGACGGTCCCTCGTCGACCGCCTATGAGGAACAAAAGATGGCATGTTCGTCACGGGTAGCTCGGGATGAGCTCCATCGGTGTCATCTTGTCTCAACTCATTGTTGTCACCGGCATCTTGTTGTTCATCATTTTGGACGTCATCTTCAACGGGTGTCTCAACATTTTGTGGAGGAACGGGGTCCAAATCAATGAGATCATAGTCATGTTGCGGAGCCGACTCTCCATTCTCAACATCCTTCATTGTTTGATCTTCTACGAAAACAACGTCTCTCGATCGAACAAGCCTCTTTGTCACCGGGTCATATAATCTATACCCGAACTCATCAAGCCCGTAGCCAATAAAAATACAAGGCTTCGTCTTGGAATCAAGCTTTGATCTCTCATCATTCGGAATGTGAACAAAAGCTTTACATCCGAAGACCCTCAAGTGGCGATACGAGATCTCTTTACCGCTCCACACCTTATCCGGCACATCAAACTCCAAAGGAACACACGGCGTCAAATTAATAACATGAACCGCCGTGTTCAAAGCTTCTCCCCAAAACGACTTTGGCAATCCGGCATGTGAGAGCAAACAACGAGCTCTCTCGACCAAAGTCCGGTTCATTCTCTCCGCCAAGCCATTGAGTTGAGGAGTCTTCGGAGGCGTCTTTTGATGTCGGATCCATTGTTCTCGGCAATATTCATCAAAGGGTCCGGTGTACTCTCCACCATTGTCCGTCCGGATCCCTTGTTCTCGGCAATGTTCATGAAATTAGTCGTGACCTTCGGAAGTGTCACGTACAATTTTCCTTCCTTTTATCCTCTCCCGACAATCAAGGAACCTCTAGTGAGTTTCCACAACCCCTTGCCAAAACCGCTATGACAACCGTCATCATCGAGTAAACCAACGGACATAACATTAAGCCTCATGTCCGTAACATGTTTTACATTCCGTAAAACAAGTTCCATTCCGGTGTCGAATCTCAAATGCACATCTCCCACTCCAACAATCTTGGATAACCCATCGTTACCCATCTTGACTATACCAAAGTCGCCCGGAGTATAAGAGGAATAAAAATCTCTACGTGATGTAACATGACACGTAGCACCACTATCGACCACACAACTCGAATCATCTCTCGCAAGGTTGACCATATCATAATCACAACCAACAAAGAATTCTTCGGTAGTAGTATTAACTTCGGCTTTATCATTACTACCGCCTTCCTTCTTTAGTGAATTTTCTCGGCCTTTGATTAGTGCATAATTGATCTAAAATTCATATACAAAATATTCCTTTTTCCGGGCATAATCATACTGATTTGTGATTAAAAATACATATTTTACAGATATGTCCAAACATGAGCTAAAAATGGTTATTTTACAGATTACTGACATGAAGCATCAAAAAGGACGGAAAACAAGATCAAATCCAACGACGGGAATTTTTCAAGGCAAAACGACCATACAACACGGCGCAAAAAGGACCGTGTTATGTAGGCCGTTTCACATACGGCGCAACAAGGGCCGTGTCTTGGGCCGTTTCACACACGGCCGGTATTTAGCGCCGTGTCCTTGCGCGTATTCCAGAAGAGACCGAGTCACCAAAAAACGGCGCACAACACGGGGAAAACTGGGCCGTTTTTCATCGCCGTTTTTCAGCAGATGCCATGCAAAATTAGTCCACTTTTGACCAACTTGTTAACTCAACCACAAGATATTTTTTTGGTCAAAAATCTGAAAATTCAAAGACATGGGTGAAGTGTGAACAAAGAATTAAAAAAATGATATTACAATAGATATTTTGAATTAAATAATCAATTGTATTCTTGAAAATCACCTATAAAAGGACATCTTCATCCATTGCAAAATAACCAATTCTCAAAATCATCTTCTTGCTAAGAAATACTCCTTTCTTTTAGCAATATATTTTCCTTAGAACTTTCAATTTTAGTTTGTATTTTATTTTTGGTTTGAAGTTTTTCTTTCATTTAGTTTGTAATTGAAAAGTGCTTGATCAATAAGCACTTAGTATTTTACTTTCAATTTTTGTAAGCTTGTAACCTTTAAACAAGTTTGAAGTTATATTTTGAAGTTTGTTTCTTGCACTTTGATTCATCATATTCAAGTAAGTTTTATCTATTGTCATTAAGTTCTAGTAATTAAAAGTTTATATATATATATATATATATATTATATATCAATTATTTCTATTATAATTTTAGTTTGTATAAACCAATGAGTAGCTAATCTTTCTTCCTAGGGGAAGGGGGATTTCTATTAGGTTATATATTGAGTATTTGATTGATTTAAACTATTTTTAGGACTAATTGGTTTAAATAGAGATTGATCATATCCTATTTTTACTAATGAAACCTTCTTGATTGATTGTTGAGTGAATTGGAAACATATCTTTTCAATCTATCAAATGTTAATCTTGTTATCAACATCTTAAGATTGCGAAAGTGTTAAGACATCTTTGATTACGAAAGTACGGAGGTGAAAAGTTGATTACTCGATGAACGATCGTTTATCCTAAAAATAGCCAAGTTAGAGAAATGAAAGGACTAATTGGTTTAAATAGAGATTGATCATATCCTATTTCTACTAGTGAAACCTCCTTGATTGATTGTTAAGTGTATTGGAAACACATCTTTTCAATCTATCAAGTGTTAATCTTGTTATCAACATCTTAAAAAAGTGACAGTGATTAAGACATCTTTGATTACGAAAGTACGGAGGTGAAAAGTTGATTACTCGATAAACATTCGTTTTTTCTTTTATATCCGTATAAATCAATTCCGATACTTAATTAAAAACCTAATTTAATGAACCCGTATTCCCCTAGATTTTATAAATTCCCAACTCATTTTAATTCTATTCATTTTCACTAGTTAAAAATAGTTTTCTTAAAAATAGTAGTATTAAAAATAGTCTTAATAAAAATAGTCTAATATAAATAGTCTAGTATAAATAGTCTTAATATAAATAGTCTAGTATAAATAGTTTAATATAAATAGTCTAGTAAAAATAGTCTTACTAAAAATAGTCTTCTTAAAAATAGTAGTATTAAAAATAGTCTTAATAAAAATAGTCTAATATAAATAGTCTAGTATAAATAGTCTTAATATAAATAGTCTAATATAAATAGTCTAGTATAAATAGTCTTAATATAAATAGTCTAGTATAAATAGTCATAATAAAAATAGTTTAAATTAAAAACAGTGCATTTTAATTTAGTTAATTTAAAAATCAAAAAATATATTTTAGAATATTTTAGTATTTACTTCTTGCAATCTATACAAAATATTATACGAAGCCCTGTTGAACAATCCTCGAGAGAAAAGACCTTGGTAGAACTTACCACAAACTACTTCTACCTCGTATATATTTGCGAGCGGCTCAAAAACTCCTATTTTTAGGATAAGTTTTTGACCGATCAAATTTTGGCGCCGTTGCCGGGGATTGTTTTAGGCCAAATATAATTTTTGTATTCTTTTATTTATATCTTGTGATTTAATCTTTCTTTATTTCTTGCATCTTTTATTCATCTTGTTCTTAATTTTTTTTTAAGGTGCGCTGAACTGTTTTCTAGTCTATGCAGGGCCGTAGGTCTCTTGCAAGAACCTTGGTACCATACAACGAAAACGTTCATCCCGATTATCGAGTTGGAGATAACCTGGAAGGTATTAGCAGTGAAGGAGAATTTTTGACAGAAGAAAACACTGAATCTTCCGATCAAGAAGAAAAGTCAAACGAAGAACATATGGCAGACCAACAAACTTTGAAAGATTTTGCCAGACCTGTGATCGGTACAACAACGTCATGCATACAACTTGGCCAGACATCACGAAATTATGAATTGAAATCCATTCATTTCAACCAACTCCCATCTTTTTATGGGATGCCAAACGAGGATCCTTTAAGTTTTATTCGTGATTTTTACTCGGTTGTCAATACCTTTCCATTACAACAATTGACCGAGGATCAATTAAAAATGAGGTGTTTTCCTTACACTTTAAAAGATCGAGCAAAAACATGGATTATGACGTTGCCACCAAATTCATTGGCTACTTGGGATGATGTGTGCAACAAATTCATGTCTAAATTTTATCCACATCATAAAACGGCGGATCTAAGAACCAAAATTGCGGCTTTTACGCAATCGGAGGGTGAACAATTTTTTGAAGCATGGGATCGTTTCAAAACTCTTTTACTAGCATGCCCCCATCATCATTATCCTTTACACTGTTTGAGTCAAACTTTTTATGATGGGCTAACTCATAATTGACAATGCAAATGGGAGATATAGAACACTAACGGCGCAAGCCGCTTGATTTGTTTGAAAAACTTGCTATATCCTCCCAAAGAAAAGAGTGCACGAGGCAGAGAGTCGAGCTAATGAAGTAAATTCCACCAATGATCTCACTGCGCAAATTGCCGAGCTAACCAAACAAGTCCAACGACTTACAACTCAAGGAATTTCTCAACCACCCACAGTCATGCCATCTCAAGAAGTATTTTTCGCCGGTGGTGAATATATTCATGCACCCAACATCAATCCCCCGACGAACCCTGAAGAGGTAAATGCTTTAAATAATTTTTACCAACGCCTAAATGACCCTTTTTCTAAACCTATAATCCCGGTTGGCGAAATCACCCTAATTTCTCTTGGGGTGGGAATCATCACCAACAACCACCACCTCCTCAACATCAAAATTTGCAACAACCATATCAAAGACCAAACCAATTCCAAGGGTCGCCCTCAAACCAACCCAGAAAACCCTCATTAGAAGAAACACTTCAATCATTCATCCACAACTCGGATCGAAGATTTGAAGCAATGGAAGCATCAGTAAAACGAGTCGAAACTCAAGTCGGGCAACTAGCAAGTCAACTGCAAAATAACCAGAAAGGGAGGTTACCAAGTCAACCCGAACAAGCTAAAGCTATCACCACGCTAAGAACTGGTAAGATTTATAACAATCAAGTTGATTCCCCTTCTAATGATGATATTTCAATTATTGCAGGAAACAAGGACGAAGATAAGGAGTCAAATGAAAATTCTAAAGAATAAGTCTCCATCCCAACACTCCACAAATCTACAAATCCATACAAGCCCCCAATACCTTTTCCAAGTCGACAAAAAAATGAAAAACTTGAGAAGCAATTTCTAAAATTTTTTGATATGTTGTCCAAAGTAAATGTAAATCTTCCTCTATTAGAAGTAATAAAAAGTGTCCCAGCATACGAATAATTTTTCAAAGAATTACTCACGGATAAAAAGAAGTTTGGATATAGAGAAAAAATCATTGTCTCAGAGGTTATGTCTGCATTGCTCCAACAACGATTACCTCCCAAGCAAAGTGATCCAGGTAGCTTCATCATAAATATCGCTATGGGAAACGGTAAGAAGACCACTGGTATGCTTGATCTTGGAGCAGGTATAAATTTGATGCCATTATATATTTTTGAGCAACTTGATCTTGGTGAACTTAGCCCAACTAAAATATGTTTACAATTGGCCGATAGATCGCTTCGTTATCCTGTTGGAATTATCAAATATATTTTGGTAGACATAGAGGGGCTTATTATTCCAGCAGATTTTGTTGTCTTAGAAATGGGACAATGTTTAGAAAATGGAAAAGATCATTCTATTTTATTGGGAAGACCTTTCATGGCTACCGCTGAAACAATAATTGATGTTAAAAGAGGAAAATTAACCATGAGTGTGTTAAATGAAACCGTGACATTTTGTGTGTTTAATTCGCCCCCTGTTCCTAGTTATGATTTATATGAGGAGTGCGCTTTTGTTGATATTATTGACAATTCTGTAGAAACTCTCATTATACAGGAACAAGTAATGGAATGTTCGTGAGCTTAACCCTAAGTTGAAGGAGAAGTGTGCGAAAATCTCTTACAGGGATTAAGATAGATAGTCCGAGTCGTTAATGGATAGCAAAGAAAAAGAAATACCGGAGCTTAAAGAATTGCCTAAGCATTTAAAATATGTTTTTCTTGAAGAGGGAAATAAAAAACCCGTAATTATTAATGCAGAATTGAACAAAGATGAAGAATTTCTTTTAATAGAAGTTTTAAAAAAATGCAAAGAGGCAATAGGATGGGGTTTGAGTGATATTAAGGGAATTAGCCCTTCAACATGTATGCACAAAATAATCCTAGAAGAGGGAGAAAAACCAAGAAGAGAAGCACAACGAAGATTAAATCCCAATATGCTAGAGGTAGTAAAGAAGGAAATTTTAAAATTACTAGCTGAGGGAATTATTTATCCGATTGCGGATAGTGAATGGGTAAGCCCGATACATGTGGTGCCAAAGAAACGTGGCATAACAGTGATTGAAAATGATAAGGGAGAGCTAGTACCAACGAGGGTAACAACCGGGTGGCGGATGTGCATTGATTATCGGAAATTAAATGCCGCCACCAAAAAGGATTATTTTCCTCTACCTTTTATTGACCAAATGCTTGATAAACTTGCAGGACACAAATTCTACTGTTTTCTTGATGGCCTTTCAGGGTATTATCAAGTGGCGATTGCACCCGAGGACCAATCGAAGACCACATTCACATGCCCTTTTGGAACTTTTGCTTGTCGAAGAATGTCCTTTGGATTATGCAATGCACCAGGAACTTTTCAAAGGTGCATGTTGTCAATTTTCTCAGATATGATTGGCGATTCTATTGAGGTATTTATGGATGACTTTTCAGTATTTGGATCATCTTTTGATGATTGCTTAAATAAATTGACCAAAGTACTTGAACGTTGTATTGAAAGCCATTTAACTCTCAGCTGGGAAAAAGTCATTTTATGACAGAAAGTGGAATTGTGCTAGGCCATGTGGTGTCAAATCATGGAATTGAAGTCGACAAAGCAAAAATTGATGTCATTCAAAAATTACCGCCACCAAACAATGTAAAGGCAATCAGAGCTTTTAGGACATGCCGGTTTTTATAGAAGGTTTATCAAAGATTTTTCAAAAATAAGTAAACCTCTCGCACTTTGCTTACCAAAGATGTTTCCTTAATTTTCGATTACTCTTGTCTCGAAGCTTTTAAAAACTTGAAAGTGTATCTAACATCGGCAAAAATCGTAATTGCCACTGATTGGTCTTTTCCTTTTGATATTATGTGCGTTGCATCCGACCGAGTCAAGCAGCGCTTTGGGCCAAAGAATTGATAAAATGCTCCGTGTGATTTATTACGCTAGTCTAACATTAAATGATGCGCAGGTTAATTATACGACAACCGAGAAAGAATTATTAGCTGTGGTTTTCTCACTGGACAAATTTAGATCTTATATTGTAGGATCTAAAGTGATTGTACATTCAGACCATGCAGCTTTACGACATCTGTTGAAAAAGCAACAAGCGAAACCTCGGTTGATTCGGTGGATTTTAATGCTTCAAGAATTTAATGTGGAAATAAAGGATCGGAAAGGAAGTGAAAATGTGGTCGCACCATTTGTCTCGCTTAAAAATAACAAGAAATAGATAACAAACATGAACAAATTGTGGACTCTTTTCCACATGAAAATCTATTTAAAATTTCTTCGGTACCTTGGTTTGCAGATATTGTGAATTATTTGGTTTGTGAAATGCTCCCACCTAACATTTATTACCAAGAAAAGAAAAGGTTTCTATCATCATGCAAAAACTACTTCTGGGACGAACCATGCCTTTTTCGATTATGCAAAGATGAAATCATGAGGCGATGTGTCCCAGAAGATGAGCAACAAAGTGTACTAACCTTTTGCCACGAACTTCATTGCGGAGGACATTTTGGCGGACAAAAGACCGCACACAAAATTCTCCAATCTGGTTTGTATTGGCCATCCTTAATTAAAGACGCATATCATTTTTGTGTTCAGTGCGATAGGTGTCAACGAACTGGTAATATCGGAAAAAGAAATGAGATGCCCCTCACGATCAATTTGGTCGTAGAAATTTTTGATGTATGGGGAATTGATTTTATGGGACCATTCACTAAATCTGGAAATTTTGAGTACATTCTTTTAGCAGTCGATTATGTATCCAAGTGGGTTGAGGCAATCCCCACAAGGACTAATGATGCTAATATTGTTGTTAAGTTTGTACAGGAATACATAATCACCGCTTCGATTTCCCAAGGCAATAATCGGTGATGGGGATCCCACTTCGCAACAAGTTATTTGACAAGCTTATGCCCAAAAATGGCATAAATCACAAAATTGCAACTCCTACCATCCACAAACGCGTCAGTCAAATAAACAAGCAACCGACAAATAAAAGGGATCCTGGAAAAAACTGTGCGCCCAACTCGAAAAGATTGGGCTGAAAAATTGGTCGATGCACTTTGGGCATACCGAACAGCATACGAGAGTCCATTGGGAATGAGCCCTTACCGTCTAGTCTATGGAAAAACTTGTCACCTTCCAGTTGAAATCGAACATAAAGCTTATTGGGCAATTAAGGCCGTTTCAATGGAATTGAAAAAGTCGGACAGAAAGATCACAAATATCTGAACTAGACGAGTTAAGAAACGAAGCATACGAGAACTCTCTGATTTACAAAGACAAAGTCAAGAGACTTCATGACCGGAAACTTACCCTCAAGCACCTTGAACCAAGTACGAAAGTACTTTTATTTAATTCTCGTTTGCGATTATTTCCAGGTAAGCTAAAATCACGCTGGATGGGACCCTTCGAGATTGAGGAAGTATTTCCATACAGAGTAATTAGACTGATAAATCCTCAAACCAAAGAGTCATTTCAGGTGAACGGACACAGGGTAAAGCCTTATTTTGAAAATCAGAAAATTCCTTACGGAGAGAGCATAACCCTTGAAGATCCGTCGCATGACTAAAAGAGGAAGTTGTCAAGCTAATGACATTAAACGAGCCCTTATTGGGAGGGAACCCAATTTATTTATTGTTTTTCTTATTATTTATTTTCAAAAAAATCAAAAATTCAAAAAAATCAAAAAAAAATATTAAGGAGTATTTTAAAGAAATACACAGAAACTTACTTTTTGTGATAGCCGTTTAAAATGTCGATCTTTAGGAATTCCATCTACAAACAGAGAAGATAAAATTCAATTCATTAAGGATGGTCTGAATAAAGAGAATTTAGATGATATCGAAATTTCTCTTGACACGCATCCTAGTGGACTCCTACATTACGGAATTCGATGTTTATGGAATAAATTCAAACCAGAATATGAACAACGTCTTGGGTATCTGACGTTAAAAGACTCTGTTTGCCAATTTGTAAGAAAATTGGATGGAAAGCTTCTCCCCGACTCATAGAAGGCGTTTAAGCCGTTTCTGAACGTAAAATCAGAGGAAGATGTGAGCCACAATCACAACTACTGTACATACATGTGAGTATCTTTTATTTTTGTCGTATGGTGAGATTTTCTGAATATAAATGTGATACGCGATAAATGCATTCATTATTCTATTGAGTAGTTGAAGCGCAATCAACGCAATCACAAACTTGTTAAACAATTTTTACCTTCTTTTTCTTCTATAAATAAACATTGTGCTTGTTTCTTTTGTTCATCCCTCAAACTTGCACTTTTCTTTGTTTCTCTCTAAATAAATTCCTTTTCAAAAATGGAGTCATCATCTTCATCAAAAAAATTTAGCACAGTCTGCATTTTTGGTGGAGCTAGTTATGGAAAAGATACATGCTTTACTGAAGCAGCCCACAACTTGGGTCTTACCTTAGGAGAAAAATGCATTCATGTAGTTTACGGAGGAGGAAGTCTAGGATTAATGGGACGAGCTGCTGCTTCTGCCTATATGGAAGGAGTAAGAGTGTTGGGAATATTTCCAAAACCTCTGGGTGAAAGTAAAATCACTGGGGCAACTATTGGAGATGAGTTTAGATCTGTAAATATGCAAGATCGCATAACTCACATGATAAATAATTCTGGCGCCTTTATCACCCTTCCCGGTGGTTTTGGCACCCTTGAGGAACTTTTTCATGTGGTTACCAGAGCCCAGCTAAATGTTCATCAAAAACCAATAGGTCTGCTTAATGTCAATGGTTTCTTTAATGGTTTGTTATCTTTCATCGACTACTCTGCTGAAAAAGGTTTTATTTCCGAGCGTGCTAAACGAATCATAGTCGTTGCAACCACACCAGAAGAACTAATCAAAAAACTCAATGAATTTGTTCCTCAACCAGATCCAGCTCTAGCTAAAATTATCTGGATGGAAGATTTTACCGTGAGAAAACGAAAAGTGGATTCATTCCTCTCCCTTTGATACCCCATATCAGACCTCTTGTTATTTTTACTTTCTGTCGTGTGTAATAATCGTGCTAAATGGTGGCAGCTTAAGGAGTTTCTTCTTGATCTATTGACGCGCATCTATTCGCGATTTATGTATTGTTATTTTATTGCTGTAATTTTTATTGTGTGTTTTTTATAAAAGCATTGATGGCAGCGTAAGGCGACTCTTCGGACTTTCTTGATGCGCATCTTAAAAATTGTGTTATACTTCCGGGTATACTTTTGTTGTTGTTGTTGTTTGCCTTGTATATTTTTTTCATGCAGATCTAAAAAGGCATAGCTCAAGCATCAATTTTCATAACAGGGAGTATTTTTTTTTCTCTTACTTTTTATTATTTTTTTTAAAAAAACTGAGGACAGTTTCTTTTTCAAGTTTGGGGGTGGTATGTTTTAATTATTGTGGTGTGATTTGATTATTTTTGTTATTTGGCTTTGATATTTTTTTATGTATATTTATATATATATATATATATATATATATATATTTATTTTGTTTATTTGTGAGATTTCTAGATCTGGCCATAACACCAATAAATTAGCTATATACAAGCTTCTAAAATTGTTTTAACCGGTAAAAAATTGTATATTCCAAAATTTTTGAGCCTTAATCTCTCTTTCCAAGCCTTGTAGTTATCATATAAAATCGACTCATTCGTTACCTTGAGAAAAGAAGAATCAGTCGGTTGATGAAAAATAGAACTGAAATTTACTTAATTTGTGGAGTTTTTGATTTTTCATGCTTAACTAATAAATGATTTTCTGCAAAAATTCTATTCCCTACAAAAAAAAGAGTCATTGGTGAAAAGAGCTACACGTTAGCAAATAACGGTGTGAAAGCTATCACCTAAAAAAAATGACAAAAAGGAGAAGTGTTGAGCAGCAACAGCTGCCTAATTTTGGGGGTCTTAAAATTTTGCGAAAAATAAAGGACTAACCATTGTTTGTGCGTAGTTGCCGTCTCACAGAAAAATTGGTGAAAAGAGCTACACGTTAGCAAATAACAATGTGAAAGCTATCACCTTTAAAAAAAAAAAAGATAGAAATTATGTTGGTGAAAAGAGCTACACGTTAGCAAATAACGGTGTGAAAGCTTTCACTAAAAGGGATGTAGTTTATGAGCAAGATCTGAATTAATTAGCGGTTGAATTTCAATACACTCAATTTCGTGAAAAATCACAATATTTGATGACGCCGATGAAATTTTTCTTCATATTAAGTCAAAAAATAAACGAGTGATCGAGAGCAACCATTAAAGGGAGTCGTGTGAAGTCACGAGTGGGAAAGAAATAATCAACCTTTTGGGGGGGAAACCATGCATTTTGGAATTACAAAAATAAAAACCGTGTTTTAACTTCAAATTCGTTAGTAGATTTATTTTGAATCTTGATTCATTTCTATCTACTGTATAAAGTTGGTTATTGTGTATTAATGGCATTTTGATCTCTTTTTATCTTTATATATAATTATTTTTCTTAAATTTGTGTGTATTATTTTTTATTTTTTATTTTTGTGTCTTATTTTAATTTTTATTTTGTGTGTGATTAATAAAGAGTCTTGCTCGGGACTAGCAAGAATTTAAGTGTGGGGTATTTGATTAGTGCATAATTGATCTAAAATTCATATACAAAATATTCCTTTTTCCGGGCATAATCATACTGATTTGTGATTAAAAATACATATTTTACAGATATGTCCAAACATGAGCTAAAAATGGTTATTTTACAGATTACTGACATGAAGCATCAAAAAGGACGGAAAACAAGATCAAATCCAACGACGGGAATTTTTCAAGGCAAAACGACCATACAACACGGCGCAAAAAGGACCGTGTTATGTAGGCCGTTTCACATACAGCGCAACAAGGGTCGTGTCTTGGGCCGTTTCACACACGGCCGGTGTTTAGCGCCGTGTCCTTGCGCGTATTCCGGAAGAGACCGAGTCACCAAAAAACGGCGCACAACACGGGGCAAACTAGGCCGTTTTTCATCGCCGTTTTTCAGCAGATGCCATGCAAAATTAGTCCACTTTTGACCAACTTGTTAACTCAACCACAAGATATTTTTTTGGTCAAAAATCTGAAAATTCAAAGACATGAGTGAAGTGTGAACAAAGAATTAAAAAAATGATATTACAATAGATATTTTGAATTAAATAATCAATTGTATTCTTGAAAATCACCTATAAAAGGACATCTTCATCCATTGCAAAATAACCAATTCTCAAAATCATCTTCTTGCTAATAAATACTCCTTTCTTTTAGCAATATATTTTCCTTAAAACTTTCAATTTTAGTTTGTATTTTATTTTTGGTTTGAAGTTTTTCTTTCATTTAGTTTGTAATTGAAAAGTGCTTGATCAATAAGCACTTAGTATTTTACTTTCAATTTTTGTAAGCTTGTAACCTTTAAACAAGTTTGAAGTTATATTTTGAAGTTTGTTTCTTGCACTTTGATTCATCATATTCAAGTAAGTTTTATCTATTGTCATTAAGTTCTAGTAATTAAAAGTTTCTATATATATATATATATATTATATATATCAATTATTTCTATTATAATTTTAGTTTGTATAAACCAATGAGTAGCTAATCTTTCTTCCTAAGGGAAGGGGGATTTCTATTAGGTTATATATTGAGTATTTGATTGATTTAAACTATTTTTAGGACTAATTGGTTTAAATAGAGATTGATCATATCCTATTTTTACTAATGAAACCTTCTTGATTGATTGTTGAGTGAATTGGAAACATATCTTTTCAATCTATCAAATGTTAATCTTGTTATCAATATCTTAAGATTGCGAAAGTGGTTAAGACATCTTTGATTACGAAAGTACGGAGGTGAAAAGTTGATTACTCGATGAACGATCGTTTATCCTAAAAATAGTCAAGTTAGAGAAATGAAAGGACTAATTGGTTTAAATAGAGATTGATCATATCCTATTTCTACTAGTGAAACCTCCTTGATTGATTGTTAAGTGTATTGGAAACACATCTTTTCAATCTATCAAGTGTTAATCTTGTTATCAATATCTTAAAAAGTGACAGTGATTAAGACATCTTTGATTACGAAAGTACGGAGGTGAAAAGTTGATTACTCGATAAACATTCGTTTTTTCTTTTATATCCGTATAAATCAATTCCGATACTTAATTAAAAACCTAATTTAATGAACCCGTATTCCCCTAGATTTTATAAATTCCCAACTCATTTTAATTCTATTCATTTTCACTAGTTAAAAATAGTCTTCTTAAAAATAGTAGTATTAAAAATAGTCTTAATAAAAATAGTCTAATATAAATAGTCTAGTATAAATAGTCTTAATATAAATAGTCTAGTATAAATAGTCTAATATAAATAGTCTAGTAAAAATAGTCTTACTAAAAATAGTCTTCTTAAAAATAGTAGTATTAAAAATAGTCTTAATAAAAATAGTCTAATATAAATAGTCTAGTATAAATAGTTTTAATATAAATAGTCTAATATAAATAGTCTAGTATAAATAGTCTTAATATAAATAGTCTAGTATAAATAGTCATAATAAAAATAGTTTAAATTAAAAACAGTGCATTTTAATTTAGTTAATTTAAAAATCAAAAAATATATTTTAGAATATTTTAGTATTTACTTCTTGCAATCTATACAAAATATTATACGAAGCCCTGTTGAACAATGCTCGAGAGAAAAGACCTTGGTAGAACTTACCACAAACTACTTCTACCTCGTATATATTTGCGAGCGGCTCAAAAACTCCTATTTTTAGGATAAGTTTTTGACCGATCAGCCTTGGCGATTCTCCTTCTTCAATTGTCGGCAAAATTTATTAGTATGCCCTTTCTTACCACAATGATAACATTCGATATTGGCATACTTCCCCCGAGAACTACTCCTTTGTGGCCCTCTATTACTCGGACCTCTACTTTTGTAACACCCCCAAACCATTCGGGAATATTACAGCGCCGCAGACCCTCTTCGTGAGGATCTACCAGGCTAAATACAGAAAACACATTAACACTATACATGCCGACATGGCTAAATAACGAACCATTAAACCGATTTGGTCTTTTACCACAACATACACATCAACCATACATTACTCTTTCTCGTAACTCATACCCACGCAGGGGTTAACATAAATCAACAATCCCGCATAGGGGAAAATAAACACAACGGAAAGACAAAACAAGACATCACCAAATACTCAACACCGGTCTTCATGTGATTAGTATCGCCGTCTTCCATCATCCTTCGTAACGATCCTGTGAATTGCTCCCCAGCAACCTGCAAATACCTGGATGCAATACAGACATCCACCCCCCGAATACTCGGGGGTTAGCAAAACTCCACTGTTTTGCTAGTGCAAGTATAAATACAAAGACAAGCCATACATATCATACTCCAAGAACATAGAAATCGTGAATATAATTCCCGAGATAATTCATTTGCTCAAAACAGTTTGAATTATGAAAGATAGGAATAAAACCATTTTACATCTTACAAGCCATTTTACGATCTCGGGAGTTTTTGAAAGCATTTGAAGTTTAAGAATTTTCAAGCCTTTCGAAACACTTAGGGACACAGCCCAAAAATCATTTATTTCAAAACACGATTCCGATAACAAAATACGGGATCCACGACCCAATCGTAACATTCCAACCACAAGCACAGGGGTCCGTGAATCAACTTATTCACATCACATACTCACAAGAATAACCCGGCATAAACTACAACGTGTCCAACATTACCAGGACAACGGTCTCACAGAACGACAACAGAGAGCACAACTTTGCAACTTGACCATACGATCGAACTCAACACACCACAGAGCTACAATACACAGAGTAACCACAGGACTCACGTACCCTTACCAAATTATCACAGTCAAGGGACAAATCACACACAACACATTTATCGATGCCATTCCAGCCAAGTACGATACCATTTGGACTGCCATTCTAATCAGACGAAATTTGCGCCAAAAATCACAATTCTCCAACAAAGCATTTCAAAGTTAACCGTTGGTACGAGACTCACGGCCTCCGTACCCCGCAGAGCCCCGTCGGACATCCCTGGGTGGTTAACCACAGTTCGTGATACGCACACTCACGGCATTACGTATCCCTAGAGGTCCCGTCAGACCGTCCGTAGGTGAACATACACATATCATCCACAACGCCACGGGAAGCCATAATTCGAATACTAGAATATCCACAACACCAAGTGTCTCAACCTCCTTACGAAGGAGTAACAGCTAATATCACATATCACATATTCACGGTATAATTACACATCTCAATACACAATCCTTGGCAAATAATTGTGGCCTACTAAATTCACTATAATATGTTCAATATCTTCCATCACACAACACTGAAATACTTAACCAGAAAACACATTTATTCATAAAGCCTATGAGTTATCTTCGAAGGAAAACCTTTATAAAAATATACCTATCCTTTTTGAAAGTTCATTGAAACATTAAAATTCCACATATAATCAATTACCAATTATTACGTCTACGAAACACGAAATATATGGGCAAGATACTTGCCTCGATACCACGAGCAACGGGAAAAAACAAACGGATACGGTCGGGTAGCCTTCGAACCTCCAAAAACGACCAAGACTTCGACAACCTCACGATCGCTACGAAAATAACATCACCACGGATAAATAACGTTAAACGGAATCCGAATCAACCGGAAAAACAACAAGGATCCCTTCTTTCGAAGAAATCAGAAATCAAGTCCCGGGTGATAAAATCGATATATGAGTTACAAAATCCGAAGATCATGGCCAAGACAACAAGAATACCATAATAAATTCATCCACCACGGATTAAATCGAAGAATCACGAAGAAACACCCAAAATTAAATAACTAGGGTTCTACGGAAGAATTACCTCGATCCGACGAAGAACAAGGATTGGATGATGATATAATTGACAAGGATCTTCCAAAACGTCTTGGAATTGAGTAGAATCGACCAAGAACCCTATTTCCCGTCGCACCCATCCGATATCCGCAAGAAAAGTGAAGAAATGAGTAAAACGGCCGCCAGTGCCTTATATAGCCGGCCATCGCCGGACACTTACGGCCAGAATCGGCAAAGGCCTTTACGGCCGTAACTCGCCCATACGGCCAGATTTCTAAGCCTTACGCCGTAATCGCATTCGCTCAAAAATCGCGCCAAAGATCTGTCGGACACTTACGGCCAGAATCGCACACATTACGGCCAGAATCGCCTTCGCCCTAAGATGCCTAGCCGCACGGACGTACCCGATCACGCCTTACGGCCGTAATCGCACACATTACGGCCAGAATCGCACCTTACGGCCAGAACTCGGCCAAAGCCAGCTCGCCCGGCCGTGACTCGGCCGTGGCCATTCCGACGGCCCGGACGACCCCAAAACCCGTACTTGAGTAAAAACCGGAGATACGGTTACGAAGTACTCGCAAAGACGAATCCAAGCGCTAAGAGAACACATGATTTCGACCACCCGAAGTGTCGGAATTCGACAACGGAAGTAATTACCCTAAACTTTGGGAAATTACAAAAATGGCCCAAAACGTCCGAAAATCACGATACGTGATCGAATAACCAAACCGAAGTTTACAACACGTCTAACAAAGTTAAATGGACTTACGGGAAACTCGAAATAGCAGTTTCGAACGAGATTCGCAAGAATCGAACTCAAGTGCGGAAAAGTCGCCAAAAAGCACGGAACTCAACAAAACGACACCGAAACGAACTCGGATGACAAAAAGTGCAGAATTAATCATTCTCGGAATGACGAAACGGTCATGAGCGAGTCGTCAAAATAGACTTTCGCCGAAAAAAATAAATTACCGGAAATCGAAATTACGGGTATTACAACTTTGACCTCTCCCTCGTCTTTCGGTAACTAGAACATCCGACTGTGACGAAGATCCTTGTGCTTTTCTTCGGACCTCCTCATTCAACATGTTCCCTTTAGCTAGTTCCATCGAAATGACTCCATCGGGGGTGGAGTTAGACAACGACGCTTGAAACGTCTCCCAAGAATCCGGCAATGTGCCTTTCTTCGGACCTCCTCATTCAACATGTTCCCTTTAGCTAGTTCCATCGAAATGAGTCCATCGGGGGCGGAGTTAGACAACGACGCTCGAAACGTCTCACAAGAATCCGGCAATGTGCCTAACAACCACGAAGCTTGCACCTCCTCTTCGAATTTAATTCCCATTCCGGCAAGTTGATTAATTTTGCCTTGGAATGTATTCAAATGATCCGATAGAGGAGTCCCGTCTCGAAACTTCAAATTCATCATTTGTTTAATGAGGAATAACTTATTATACCCCGTCTTCCGAGCATACAATTGCTCAAGCTTGTGCCATAACTCTCGAGCATCCTTCTCTCCACTAATATGGTTCAAAACGTTGTCATCCACCCATTGTCGAATATATCCGCAAACTTGGCGATGCAAAATAGTCCACTCCGCGTCGGACTTCCCTTCCGGTTTATCTTTGCTAAAAAACGGCATATAATAATCCTTCACGTATATAAGGTCTTCCATCTTCCCCTTCCATACGTGGTAGTTTGAACCGTTCAAGTTAACCATTCTTCTCGTGTTGGCTTCCATCTTACGATTGAGATACTAAACACCACGAAACAACAAATCCCGTAGCTCTAATACCACTTTGTTGGGAAAAATACCGACAAACGTCACGTCACAACGAATAAAGCGGAACCTCGTTTGACAAATTCCCACTCTTCAATCGTAACTTTGTGGTTACCGACGAGTAGAGCAACAATTACAACTCGATAAAAATAATACAAATGATATTCGAAAGCAATAAATAACGAGACACAATTTTAGCGTGGAAAACCCCTCAAGACGAGAGTAAAAATCACGGGACCGAAGCCGTTTAAATCCACTATCACCAATACACACGAATACACAATCGTCTCTAATACAAACTAGGGGTATACACCAACCGTCAAATACTTGGTAATAAATGTTCTTCAAGTATTTGGAATCAACAACAACAAGATCGAGAAAGAAAACAACCGTAAATGGCTTACACAAAGAGCTAACGAAATACCCGTACTTCTGGACTCAAAATCTCGATCTACACCGGTGAAAGGATTTGCCCAATAGCTACCAACCTCTTGTCAAAAGATCACGACGATCCGACCGATAAATCTCCGGAAAAATGAAGAAATGTATTTATCTCTCTTGTTTCTCTCTCCATCTCTCTCTCTTGTTCTTCAATAATGTGTGTGTGATATTGTTTTTTTTTTCTTCATTACAAGGGGGATCGTCCCTTGTCCTGAGTCCCCCCCAAGAGGCTCGAGCTCACCCTCGATCTAGAGGTAAGTTTGCCAGCATGACATGATCGACTCATTGTCCCCCGCTTGGGTTACAGGCCCGCGCTTACTGGGCCTGGTCAGGGTTAATGGTTTCATCCCCGGATATTGCCTAAGGGCTCCAGCCGTTCCCCCTGTGTGTGTGTGTGTGATATTGTTATGAAACTCCCGTTGCAAAACAGCATAAATGGATCCCCTTTCACAGGGTTGACCCGTGTGTCCCGGCCCGGCCCAAGTGTGCCGCGGCACACAGCGCAAAAATGCGCCCAGGCATTCGGCAGGGGCCGCGGCCCAGCAGGAGGGTGTCGCGGCCCGTAGTACAGGCCACTTTGGCCATCTGAAGCAAAACGATGGGGGGGCGCGGCTCGGCAGGGATGTGCCGCGGCCCAGGGTGATCGGCAGGTCTCGGCAGGGCCCGGCAGGGGTTGATCGGCAGGGTCCGCGGCCCAGAGTACAGGAGGGTCGGCATTCTGAAGGAAATTCTGGGGGCCGCGGCCCGGCTGCTGTGTGCCGCGGCCCGGCTATACAAAGTGAGAAAAATCCTGTATTTTGGAAATTAGTCCTACAATTTGTGCCGAGAGTTACCATCATTCTGGAAACCAAGAGGCCATTTAATTTATCTGGATGGAAGATAATAGTGTGAAGCATATGTTGTTATCTTTTTATCTTCTAATGTTTTTTTATGGTCAAAATTTAATACGAAAGAAAATAAAATGACGCTTAATATGGAGCTACGAGTGTTAGGAAATGATGTTTTTTTTCTTTTTCTAAATAGTGATTGGAATGTGTCCGGGGACCTTTAAATTTTTATAGGCTCATATATTTTATACGAGTTTCTTAGAATTTATAAGAGATTACATCTTGCTTTGGATAAGAGCATTAGGTGTGGTGGTGGCGTGGAAAAAAAATGCAGCCACGTCAAGAAAAAGCCTTCACACTGTAAAACCCCACTAAGACCATATTTCGCTCAGATCCGTCAAGCACCATAAATTCTGGTGCCGACGTCCATTTTTTTTCTTTTACATAAAATAAAATATACACAATATAAACTAAAATAAGCTTCATTAATTAAAAAAACACACATTACATATAAAAAAATATATACATTACATTTAAAAAAATGCATATAATTAAAACCTAGTACATAAACATAGAAATAAAAGCCTAATCCTCGTCGGTAAGATTTCTTCATCAGAGTCCGTTTTATCTTCATCTTCGTCTTCGTCTACTAGATGAAACGAAGTGTGGTCCGAATTTGATTGGGAAGGGATGCCTTGGTTTGTTTGTTGAGTTTGTGTAAATTGATTATATTGGTTTTGTTGTTGTAATTTTCATTGGCTAAACAATGGTAGATCTTCGGGATTCATAAATGAGGTTTGGAAGGTGGGAAAGTAACCAGGATTCGAAGACGATCCCGGATTGTTACCGGGATTCGAAGACGATCCCGGCATTTGGTTCGTCGGATCGTTTAGTATGTTGTTGATCCATGGTGAGTTTGGATTCATTTTGGATGGAAATAGATAATAGAAGTAAAGATTAGTATTAGATTGGAAGTGTGTGGGAAATATGGAAAAATAAGGGGGTATTTAAAAAGGTTTTTTTTAGGATTAAATTTGTGAATTAAATTGTATTTAATTGGGAAAGTTAAAAAATGGCATTATAGCCGTTAGTCCCGATGGTTTGATTTGGAAAAGTGCAACAAAAGTCCAAGTTTTATTCAAGGAAAAAAGAAAAAAAAAAAAAATAGCCCACGACGTGGAGTCATGGTGACGGCGCAAGCCTCGACGGCGCGACTCATGGTGTGGTGCGCCATAGCATATTCTGGGCTGGTGGTGATGGCGCCACCCACGGCACCACCACACCCCGCTCTAAAAGAGATATATATATATTTATTAGATGTTATTAAATAATCAAAATTAAAGGAGCTTGACAAATAAAATCTTTAAAAAAAAAGTTGGCATCCGTTATTAGTTTTTCTTAATAACTTCCTAATATTTTATTTTCGAAGCTTATAAAGATTACAAAAGAATTTACTGTTCGAAAAAAAATTACAGTAAAATCTCTCAAAAAAATATTCTATTAAGAAATAAACTCTATTTAGCAATAAAAATTTATGGTCTCAATTTGGGACTAGTTATAATTTGGAATAAACTCCATATTGTCAAATTCATATATTTTCAAATCCCAACATAAGAAAATACACCTCCATTTAGGAATAAATCATAGTAATAAAATATATATATATATATATATAATTTTTACAATAGATTTAAGTCGATCTAAAATACTTGTTCAAGGTTGATTGTGACAAAGATTTAATCTTTTGTGTTGTAACTATATCATTCGACTTACGTGTGCTCATTAGCTCGTCCAAATGACCACCTTCTTGTTGAACCCAAAACATTTCCAACTTGTCGAGTAAGCTTGAAGCTTATTCACATAAATTTTTTTGTACTTCTATGCTATCATCCTCCAGATTATTTTTCTCATTTTCTTGCTTAATTCTTTCAATGATTTCTTCATCGTTTAAAGCATAAACAATTTTCTTGCCTAATTTCTAAGTTTACAACATATTACATACATGTATCTACTAATTATAATATTTATATATTATACATGCAGTTTAAAATTTAAAAAAAATTCTTCTTAAAACTCTATTTAGGAATAACCTCCATTTAGGAATATTTTTTATGTTCCCAATTATATGACTTTAAAGAAGTTTTACTGTATTTTGTGCCTGCTCGGCATACACCTGTTAGGTGTGATAGTTGTTCCATTTTGCTAGTTTGACTAATTAATTTATTAATTATTTATTTTAATTGTTTGATTTTGTAAATTATATTTTAACTTTTTTTCTAATCATTAGCTATTTTATTTGGGTAGAAAAAATATTTTCTTAATCATGTAAAAAGTCAATTACCACATATTTCTTTATCTTATTTGATCAAAAGAAAAGTCAAAAGCCAAAATCCAACTAAAGAATTGGTGCTCAAACAACCTTAAAATCTCATATTTTACAAAATTGATGATATATACTCGTATAAAATTTACCTAATAAAACCTGCAATTTAGCTGATGGAATTATGGACATGATAAATATCCGCGCATTGCTTGAAAAAAAAAGTTAATTGCGACTAAATTCAGAAGGTTTTACCACTTACGAATTTAAAATTATGTTTTAAAAATAAATCACCTTTTAATTTTGTGTAATTTTACTCTGGTTCATTTGTTTTATCCCAAAGTGAATCATACGTAGCACCCGGATTTGCCACGTTGGACTTGCCAGCCGGCTAACAACACAACGTCGTTTTATGTTGTTTTAACACTTATTTATCTCAAGGGTTAATTGCACCTAAATTCAATTAACGATGCCGGGTTTGGCGGAATTGGTGGGCGCATCGTTGTAATGGGGACTTCTGACATAGCCCATCTGATAAAAATGGCAGCAAAAATTGATAAAAAATGACAGCAAAAAAATTGATCAAAATAACAGCAAAATACATACAAGATGACAGTAAAATCATAGCAAAAAAAGGCTTCCATATGAATACATTCAAGTACTTCATATCAATCTATTTAGAAGTGATAAGCTTGTTGCTCATGTATTTTTGAAACATAATTACCGAAAATTGAAAGGTGATGTATTTTTAAAACATGTGCAATTTGAGAAAATACTGAAACATTGTGAATTTAGTTGCAATTAACACTTGAGAGAAATAAGTGTTAAAACAACGTAAAAACAACATTGTATTGTTAAGCCGGCCGACAAGTCCAGCATGACAAGTCTGGGTGCCACGTGGAATATAATTATGAGGAAAATGAGAATGGAAGTAAAATTACTGAAAATTGAAAGGTGGTGTACTTTAAAACATAATACCCTCTTCTGTCTCAACTAAAGGTTGACATATTGTGTTTATTTGCTGTATTTTAAGTAATGATTGGTATAAGTAAGATTTGTAGATATATGGTGGATTAAAAAATAAAAAGTAATGATAATAGATGTGTGATGCAGATTAAAAAGTAAAAAATAATTTTTTAATTTAATTATATAAAATAATATATAAACTTACTAAACAAATTAATTTTTAATAGAAATTTAAATATTTATGCCGGACAAAGGAACTAGAGTACTTAATATTCGTCACACACACGCAAATGAAATGATCGACCAATATACAATAGCCATGGAGGAGTGGACGGTCAATATGGGGTTCAGGGTATGATGCAATCATTTTTCAAAATTCACTAGTATGCAGTATCGGATACTGCATGGTGCGGGTGTGGGTGCGATTCGCGTGGGATTTATACAGGATTCGTCACGTGGCGAATCCGTATAAAAAAAAATCGGACTCGCGTATTCTTGCACAGGATACGCGTATCCGGTGCGTAGGGAGGGGGCGTGAGTGAATTTTTTTAGTTTTTTTTTGTAATTTTTAAAAAATAAATCAGATAAACTAAAATACAAAAAGTAAATAATTTAATAAGTAATAACTTTACCTTTAGCAGCATTCACGAACAAGATCGTAGTTCGTTTCAAAGCCCATTTGAATTGTTTTTGTATGACTTGTTTTATGTATTTGAATTGGTTTTATGGTGATATTTGAATTGTTGTTTTTTATATTTAACAAGTATTATATATAATAAAATATAAAATAAACAGACGTATTCTTACCGTATCGCACCCTAACATTTTAAAAAAATCGTATCCCCGCACCCGTACACACCTCAGCATAGGGTTCAAAGGATCCTAATTAAATCGAGATAATATAATGCCAAATGACAAGAAGACAGCAACATTGACATTGACAATGATTACACCCAAATGACAAGAAGACAGCAACATCTCGTGAAATTCACATAATAATTTAATAACGATAATATCATGATATTTGTATTGGATCAAATATCAAAAGTTTTGAGTTCGAACGAGTATAGTCGAGTCGGCTTCGTGCATATCTATTTGTTTTTACTCTATCGCATAGCAGCAACAAAAATAAATAAAGGGATTACTCAATACCGTCCTAAATTATTAGAAATCGTCCTTAAAAATTATTTTTTGGCTCATTTGACAGTCTTTCATTATTTTTACCCAACACACAATTTTTTACCAACACACAAGTTTTTCGAATTGAAATATAGAAGCAATTTTTCATTTATTCTACCCAACACACAATCAAATATATATCATCAATATCATCGACAACCACGAAAATGGGCGAGAATTCACATCTGGAGGTAATTTTTTGGAGAAAATGACGCAGACATCTGAATATTCCGCCTGACCCATGGCCCGGGCGTCCACAGATTCCGCTTAGACCATGGTACAGGCGGCTGCAACGGACGCTCAGTCCTTGGTCTAGGCGTCTAGACCAGACGCCTGGACCACGATCATGGCGTCCGATGCAGATGCCTGTACCATGGTCTGGGTGTCCGATTCAGACGCCTGTACCGTGGTCAGGCGTCCATGTCAGACGCCTCTACCATGGTCCAGGCGCAATTTCTGGTAGGGGTGTCGAGTGGTTTTGTTTCGGTTAACCGAACCATAATTTTCGGTTAATCGGAACCATAAACGCCCCAAAATAGGAACCGCTAACCACACCAATTTAAATTTCGGTTAACCGGAACCACACCGATTATATATGGTTCCGGTTCGGTTAACCTTAAAAACCATTTTTCTTTTCTTTTTTTATCCGAAAAAAACTGAAATAATCAATTCTAAAATACTAAAATTAATCTTTTAAAACAAAAATAGTAGACAACAACACAATTAATCCATAAATCCAACAATTAAAAATACAACACAATCACAAACGGAGAATTGATGTGGGGATAATTAATTTACATATTTATTAATTCAATTGAATTTCATTTTAGGATAAAAATATATAATTATAATTTATTAATTTATCATAATTTCGGTTTGTGGTTCTGTGGTTCTGGAACCATACTGTTCCGGTTAACCACTAACCATATTTTTTTTGAAGTAGGAACCACAAACCGCACCCTAACCACAAATAGTGGTTCTCGGTTAACCGGAACCACGTCGGTTCGGTTCGATTCCGGTTAAAACCACTAACCACGAACCTTTTAGACAGCCCTAATTTTTGGACGCCTGGTCGCTTTTTTTGCATGATTTTAAATTTTAATAATAATATTATTGGTATTATTATTAACATTCTGTCAATTAAAAATTTCAGGTTATATTGGAAGATTTTGAAGGTGACGACGTTGATTATAGTGGTTATTTCGTCAATGACGAAATATTCGATAGTGATTGTGATGCGATTGGTTGGGCGAAAAAAATTGCTCTTCAAATTGGTTTCAAGTTGATCATTTCGTCGTACAAGAATAAAGGAAATACAAAGCTATTGAGATGCAACCGTGGTGAACGGTACAGAGGGGTATTAAGAGATTTGGATGTCGCTGCTCGAAAAGACACAAAGACGAAAGCATGCAAGTGTACATTTCAGATAAAGGCCGAACAATTGCATGACTTGAGTGGTTGGATAATCACACCGATGTTTGGGAGTAAGGGTATGCACAATCACTCATTTATTGTATATCCGGAGGGGTATCGTCAAATGAGTGGACTGAGTAAATCGGCCAAACAAGTTGTTCGTGAGATGAGTGTTGCTCAAGCCAAGCCGTGTGCCATCTTGGCGGCCATTCAGAATAAATTTCCCGAGAACAAACCGACTAGACGACATATCTATAACTATAGATACCACTTGAGGAAGCATGATTTTGAAGAATGAGATGTCGTCGGTCAGTTTCACCATTTGGCTGTGACGAATAACTACGTACATTGGACACAGGCCGTCCCGGATACAAATGCTGTTACCCACGTGTTCATGGCACATCCAACATCAATCAACTTAATCCGGACCTACAGATGGTTTATTGGCATGGATTCTACTTACAAAACGAATAAGTATAAGATGCCATTCCTCGAGATAGTCGGGATGACTCCATGTAACAAGAACTTCCTAATCGCCTATGCAATTATGAAAGATGAGACCGAATCGAGCTATGCGTGGGTGCTGGAGAAGTTGAAAATTTTGCTTGGGTTTGATGTTCATCCGACGACTATTGTTACGGATCGCGAGTTAAGATTGATGCGTCCTATTGGAGAGATATTTCCACAGAGTGCCCACTTGCTTTGTACATGGCATATTAATAAGGATGTTGAGGACAAGGTCTACAGAATTTGTGGAAAAGAGAAAGAAACGGGCATGGAAGAAAATCATGGAAGCGACGACCGAAGAGGAATACGATCAAACGGTGCAACTCATGAAGGATACATGGAGATGGAATCCTAAGGTTATATCCTACGTTGAATCATCACCGCCCTCGTTCATGTCCTGATCGTCGTCCTCGTCGTGCGAATAATACTCCCTCGAATCCTCAGTACCAAAATCAGTATAAAATATGTGATCCCTACGCTCTGCCTCCCGCTTTCTACGAACGGAAGCATCAACACCACGAGCTCTGGTGTGACGCGCTCCAGAACCCATCAACTATGTGACTAGCGGAATAGATTTGCCCGCTCCTCCTCTCATCTGCATTTAGCAAACAATACAACTAATGAGTAATAATCATACAAACAATACACATTATTAATTATTAATTGAAAATTTTATTTTTTTTCGAAAAAAGGGCTTGGGCGTCCAGGACGCCTGCACCAAGGCAGGGGCGCCTGGTCTGGACGCCAGGACCGTGGTTAGGGCGTCCAATGAGGATGCCGATTCCAGTTCATAGGCGTCCGATCTGGATGCCTATCCATGGTTCAGACGTCCGACCAGGACGTCTATACTAAGGCTCGGGCGTCTGGTCTGGGCGCCTGCGCCATGGACAGGCGGAATCGGCGGACGCCTGTGAAAAAATTCGACCGCCGCATCCGTCGTGCACTCCGACACGGCGCCCGGCGCCCAAAGTAGCAGAAACCCGAAAAAAAAAATTACCGGAGCTTTTCCTTTTCCAGACATGGCGGCGGATGGCGGCGGTGCGGCGACTGCGCAACGGCTGTGCGGCGGCGGCTGGTGGCTTCTTTAGAGTAGGTCGAGATAGAAAAGTAGTGAGAAGGTAATTTTACAAATCTGCTGAATATGAAGTAAGGGCAAAAATGTAATATTATAGGGCGGTGACTAGTAATTTAGGGCGGTGTTTAGTAATCCAATAAATAAATCATGTTTTATAAGAGGAAGGCTCGATTTTTTTTTTTTTTGAATATTTTTTGGCCATTTGTACAGGGGCGTAGGGAGGGGGTCCAATGGGATCCAAGGCCCATTCCGGCGGACGGAAATTCCCCTATAAAATAAGAGAAGCTATATACATAGTTGTCCGATCTTCGTATTTTCTATAACTCCGGATCTCCCTAAGTAAATGTTTAGCTTTCGCAACTGCATTTGTACATGGGTAAACCTTTTTTTCAAATTTAAAGAATTTATACAGTTTCAAGAACATGCAATATTATACCTTAAAGCACTGGGTACCGTGGTGCCGTTGGCAAAAAGTACTGGCACATAAACAAAACCCTCTATGGCAACAAAAATCCTTTGGCACCACATTTTGTGCCGTTGCCATTGGCACCAGAAATGTGGTGCCGTTGGAATTTTTTTTCATTTATACAAAATAAAACATACACAATATTAACTAAAATAAACTTCATTAAATTAAAAAAAACAGTACATAAATAAAAAAAGTTACATAAAAATAAATAATATAGTACGTAAACAATAAATAAAAATTACAAACTAGTGATTAAGGTTCCATACATGCTCCACAAGGTCTTGTCGAAGATCGTCGTGCACTTTTCTATCTCGAAGTTCTTTCATTTTTCTAATATGTAAATCACATCTTTCGACCCAAGTATCTGGAATGTTCAGCCGCAGATCAACGAACAGATCTCTTAAATTCACTTCGAATCCTTGGTCTTCCAATATCATGTTATGTAATATTATACAACAATATATGATTCTTTTCAACGCATTGATTTCGTAAGCA
This sequence comes from Orobanche coerulescens, assembly GCA_033398695.1. Taxonomy (NCBI): domain Eukaryota; kingdom Viridiplantae; phylum Streptophyta; class Magnoliopsida; order Lamiales; family Orobanchaceae; genus Orobanche; species Orobanche coerulescens. Next base: position 840,182 of record CM065811.1, on the reverse strand, counting down.
CGTGCGGGTTGTCGTATAATTTCCCAACGACCTTGTAGGACTCCGAAAGCTGGTTCACCATATTTTCTAGAACTTTCTTGTACTCTTTTAAATTTCAAGGTTTTTTCATTCCTTGCAACAGAAAACGTTTTGACAAACACGGACCATGCTGGATAAATGCCGTCGGCTAAATACTAACCTTTCTTGTATGTATGCTCATTTACTACAAATGGACATTCCGGAGCTCTATCGGCAAGTTCATCATCAAATAATGGGGAACCATATAACACAATAAGATCATTATTTTCCCCCGAAACCCCAAAATATGCATGCCAAATCCATAAGTTTTGATCCGCAACCGCTTCTAACATAAGAGTTGGGTGTTTATGATCACGTCTTTTGAATTGAGCATTTAAGGCCTTTGGACAATTTCTCCAATCCCAATGCATACAATCAATACTCCCTAGCATTGCCGGGAGTCCATGTTTTTCTTCGTGCAATGCATATATTTTTTCAACATCCGCTGAAGTGGGCTTTCTTACATACTTTTCAACGTATAAAATATGTACGCATTTAATAAAGTGCTCTAAACATTGTCGTGAATAACGTTCACCAAGATGCAAGTACTCATCAAATGCATTAGGCGCAGTGCCGTATGCCAGTTGGCGTATGACGGATGTGCACTTCAAAAGAGGACCAATACTTAAACGACCGGTAGCATCGTAACGTTGTCTAAAAATATTAAAGTACTCGGGAAGAGGGTGAACATCCTAACTTAAAATATCGTTGAGTATTTTCTTAAAACGTGTAGAGCTCATACGATACCTTCCCTAAAATTCTCTTCCGGATACTTAGGAAGAGTCTCACCGTCGCCAAAATAGTACTCGATTAAACGTTGTTCCGCTTCTTCTCGCTCACATGGTATGTACGTCCTCGTCCTCCTAGGAGCCGATCCCGATCCCCCTGGTTCTTGATCACACATAGCTACAAATTGTTCATACGCCGCATAACCCCGGATTGTTGGAAATATTGGATATAATAGAGGAAATGGGCGGTTTTGAGCAGCCCACTTGAGAGGGAATTTTGAGTGGGCTCGACTACGAGTTAAAGTCGAGACTTCATTGGAATACGTAGTACTCCATACGAGGTTCCAAAACATGTAAGAACACCCCAAATGATTGAGGTATGAATGAGATATAATGTTTCAAAGTGAACCCTTTAGAAATGGGTTTGGGATGCTATCCCACATTGGAAAAAGAAGGGAAAAATTGTGAGTATATAAGGAGATGTGGACAAAGTCATGTTCAAAAAGTGAGACATGAGTGGATGTGTGACTAGGCGCCCCTCACGCACACACACACACACACACACACACGTTGCCGCCACCGCCGCCCGTCCGCTCGGGTTGGGTCGGTCTCGGTCGAAAGGTGATTTGGGCGAAATGTCTCGGCGTCTCTAAGTTATCTTTTTACTGCAATTTTATTCGGTAAAAATTTATTTTACTGAAAATACCTCAATTATAAATTCGGATCCGGATAAACATCAATTTAATTGATAATTATCGAATTAAACAGATCTGGATAAGTATTGAGATACCAATCCCGATCGGTTTAGAGTTCCTCCAGCACACAACCTCTTCCAACCCTCACCTATAATTACCCGGCTTGAGGGGCTCGTTTTTAACACCTTCAGACGTACGATATTTAGAGCCTTTTTTTCTGTCCGTTTTTCGTTCCTCGTTTTTTGACTTCGTGGAGTCGGTGATAGTATACAGAGTTGTTCTAGTTCGCTGAGGGTGCAACGGATCATCGGTTCACTGTATCGAGCTGTTGTTTAATCCTGGGAGGCACACGTCATACGCCGTGGTGAGGGCGAATTTGCTTTAAGGAGACAGGTCTTCTGGACTCAACAGCGACACTTCCAGTCGTTACGTGATCGGCAAATTTCTGTTTTGCTAACCAATTTTTTGCAGGATTTAGATAAAATATATATTAGATGTATATATATATATATATTCTCTTGTTTTTCAAGTACTCGTTTTCAAAATTATTCAACAATCTTAAAGCAATTTTTTTTTGTTTACTTGATTAAAACATATCTATTTTCCAAACTTAAGTTAATATGGATGCTTCAAACCCAACTCTGTCTACGGACTTTTCTGGAGGTGCGCCTCAGAAAATTGGATCGGGTTCCGCGACTGGAGGTGCGCCTTTAACTGGATTGGGTTCAGCGAACCACTCTGCCTCGGCTCCGATAACTAATTCGGTTTCGGTTCCGGTCAACCATGCGAACAAACCAGAGAAATTCAACGGCCAGAATTTCAAGAGATGGCAGCAGAAGATGATGTTCTATCTTACCACTCTAGGCTTGTCTCGATTCCTTAAGGAGGACGCGCCAAATATAATGAAGACGGTGACCAACAGACTTTGATGGCCATTGACGCTTGGAAAACTTCCGACTATCTGTGTCGGAATTATGTAATAATTGACCTTGCTGATTCGCTATACAATGTGTATAGCACTTCTACATCAGCCAAGGCACTATGGGACTCACTAGATCATAAGTACAAGATCGAGGATGCCGGTGGCAAAAAGTGGATTGTTGGGCGGTTTCTTGACTATAAGATGGTGGATTCCAAGACTGTGGTCAGTCAGGTACAAGAGCTACAAGTGATCATTCACGAAATCCATGCTGAAGGAATGGTCATTAGCGAATCCTTCCAAGTGTCTGTTGTGATCGAAAAACTGCCTTCGACTTGGAAAGATTTCAAGAATTATCTCAAGAACAAGCGCAAGGAGATGAGCATGGAAGATCTCATCGTTAGACTTCGCATAGAGGAAGACAACCGAGGATCAGAGAAGAAGGTAAATGCTGCTGTGGCAAAGGCCAATGTTGTGGAAACTGGACAGACATCCAAGAAAGGCAACAATGGAAAGGGAACAAGCTCGGACCTAAAGGAGGAATTGGGAAAAAGAAGGAAAAATTCCTTGGTAATGCTACAACTGTGAAAAGATGGGTCATAGGGCGGCTGACTGCAGGCTGCCAAAGAAACGAAAGAAAAAGGATGGTAATGCAGCACATCTCATTACCGAACAAGTGGAAAATCTTGACTTATGTGCTATGATCTCCGAAGCGAACTTAGTTGGTTCAAATACCAAAGAGTGGTGGATTGAAAGTGGAGCAACTAGACATATATGTGCCAACAAATCAATGTTCTCCTCATTGATAGAAACTGATGCCGGTGATATACTGTATATGGGAAATTCTGCAACCTCAACTACTTGGGCGAAGGCACGGTGATCTTAAAGATGACGTCTGGAAAGGAAGTGACTCTTAAACGTGTGTTATGTGCCTGATATTCACAGGAACCTTATTTCTGGTACCTTGTTGATGAATCATGGATTTAGAACAGTTTTCGAGTCCGATAAAGTTATTTTGTCAAAAAATGGTGTGTTTATAGGCAAGGGATAGGAATGTGATGGGCCAGTTAAGCTCAATATAATGACTATAAAAATAATGAAATGAAGAATTCTTCTGCGTACTTGCTTGAGTATCCTAATTTATGGCATGCTATATTATGACATGTTAATTCTAATACAATGCGTAGACTAATTGTATTAGATCACATACCAAAGTTTAAAATTGATTTAAACCACAAGTGTGAACTTGTGTAGAGGCAAAATTAACGCGATCCCCATTCCGACAAGTGGAATGAAACACCAAACCTTTAGAATTAATACATAGCGACCTATGTGATTTGAAGTTTGTTCAAACTAGAGGTGGAAATAAATATTTTATTACTTTCGTGGATGATTGTACTAAATATTGCTATGTATACTTGCTTAAAAGCAAAGATGAAGCTATAGAGAAATTCGTTCTCTATAAAACTGAAGTTGAGAATCAATTGAATGCTAAGATAAAAGTTTTGAGGAGTGACCATGGAGGTGAATATATGGAACCATTTGGCGAATTTTGCTCGCAACATGGGATTATTCATGAAGTCACTGCCCCATATGCACCACAGTCAAATGGCGTGGCGGAACGTAAGAATTGCACTCTGAAAGAGATGATGAATGTGATATTACTAAATTCAAGTCTGCCGCAAAATATGTGGGGAGAAGCCATCTTAACGGAGAATTATCTCTTAAACAAGATATGCCGTAAGAACGGGGACAAAACTCCTTATGAATTGTGGAAAGGAGTCAAGCCTTCCTACAATTACATGAAAGTGTGGGGTGTCTAGCAAAGATGCTGATACCCTTAGAAAATCAAAATAGGCCCAAAAATGGTTGGCTGCATCTTCATTGGATATGCACAAAACAGCAATGCTTACCGACTTCTTGTGCATGAATCCAAAGTGCCTGAGATTCACAAGAATACAATTATGGAATCAAGAAATGCGTCATTCTTTGAGAATATCTTTCCTTGTAAGACTGCAAGTGAACCCCTTATCTCATCCGAACAGACTTCTGAACTAATGGATGAAGATAATGAAGACCAAAGAATGGATAATGAGGACGAACCTAGAAGGAGCAAGCGACAAAGGACGGAGAAATCTTATGGACCAGATTTCATCACCTACTTGCTCGAAAAGGCACCTCAGACCTACAAAGAAGCTATAAGCTCGACGGATGGACCTCTTAGGAAGAAGGCTATCAAAGAGGAAATTGATTCTATATTACAGAATCACACTTGGGAACTGGTAGAGTTGCCACCTAAGTGTAAGACACTAGGAAACAAGTGGATCTTCAAGGATCACTGGAAGGCGATCATAAGGGTACTAAGATACTTTAGGGGTACTCGTGAGTATGGGCTGCACTATCCCAAATATCCAGCAGTACTTGAAGGATATAGTGATGCAAATTGGATATCTGATATAAAAGACTCCAAGTCAACAAGCGGATATGTATTCACACTAGCCGGTGCAGCAGTGGCATGAAAATCTTCGAAACAGACACTTATATCTTGGTCAACGATGGAATCCGAGTTGATAGCCTTATATAAATTTGTAGAAGAGGGAGAATGGGTACACCATTTTCTAGAAGATATTCCAAGATGGGCAAAGCCTGTGACCGCAATATGTATTCATTGCGATAGTCAATCTGCGATTGGCAGTGCACATAGCGTAATGTACAATGGTAAGTCTCGTCACATAAGGAGGAGACATAATATCATTAGACAATTGATATCAACAGGAGTTATCACTATAGACATAATATCATTAGACATAATAACATTGCGGATCCGCTAACCAAAGGGTTATCAAGAGACCTTGTTGATAAATCATCAAGAGGAATGAGTCTGTTGCCTTGAGCTAATGGTTTTATGGAGGATACCCAACCTAAGCTGACTGGAGATACCAAGATCTGTAACACCCCAGACTAGGCGGATATTACAGTGCCGTGGACCCCCAACTGGGACCCACCAGGCAAATGAAAATTAGTGAATTAAATAATATAAATGTAGTACCGAACTATATTACAATACCAATTACTCCGATGAGGAGTTTCATTACAACACACCCAAGATCATACAGAACACATGCATATTTTATATGAAGATAAAATATACGACACTTAATAAAATGAGTATTCAAACGGAAGTCTGCAGCGGAAATATAATGAAGTAAACACGAATGACGGAAAAGGACTGGGGCCCGCTATCACTGGGACTCCTCGCCGTCAACGTTCTCTTCCCGTGCCTTAGCCTTGCCATGACCTGAAAACAACATCCCCAACGGGGTCAGTTACACAGAACAACAATCCTCAAGAGTTGAAAAATATACAACAATCACATAAATGGATTAATGAATTAAGTTGAATGATGAGCATCAATGTACGCCCGAATGAAATGCGTAAGAGCACAAGTAGCCGAGTGTCCGGAGTCCCGCATATACACCCGCTATTGGCCTAATTAGTCTCATGGTCCAATGTGTCCGGAGTCCCGCATATACACATTACCATGCGCACAGTCCAATATGTCCGGAGTCCCGCATATACACATGACCATAGTGTGCCCGACTAAAATTCCACACATTCGCCAACCGGCCATGCACTATAATTCCGGAAGATCACTAGAACAAAAATGACCAAGGTGAGGAGTAATGAATAGAATCCTATAAGGATCAAGAACGACTCACAGAGATGAAATAATGACACAACGTGTGATAGCTTCAATGAAATGATTTGTATCCGTCGTTACTTGTGAGTTACATGATGAGTTGATAAATACAAGTATCGACATGAACGATATATTATGAGTGAATTACATGTATGAATGAACAACAACGTAAGGAATGAATATCCTTTTAACCGAGTAAGAATTTACTTACACAATACCGGTGTTGAAATATCCTTCCTCGAACAACGTCCTACAAAGAGATGTCGGTCGCTTGAACAACCTTGAATAACACAATTACCAATAATCCGCTCAATATACGTATCAAGCATGAATTATGTCTAACTCAAAGGTCGATACAACAATATCCAAACTCATTGAGGCATTCAAACAGCCACTTAACGAACATCAACCCTTGATTACAACCAAAACCCAAATATATCGAAACCAACTCCAAAAACGAGTAGTTCAACCCAACAAAACACCTTCAATGATATCAATATTCCAATAGAAACCACAACTCGAAGTTACGACAACTATAATTGGAAACCCCCAAAAATAACCAAAGTCAACATCAAGGGTTCTTGATTAATTCTCCAAATGTTCATCAAATCCGAAAAACATATCAATAAATCCATAGGAATACATTTATCCAAGGTAGATAATCCATATCTAACATGTTCCAACATAAATCCAAGCTTACACAAAGAGATCGGAAGAAAAATACTCAAAATCCAAAATTCTAGATCCAAGAGATCATTACCTTGATTTGATGTGTTGGAGAGGATGAAATTATGATAAATCCAAATGATAAACTTGAAGATGATGATAGATGAGTGCAGCTCGAAAAGATTTCTCCGAATTGCCAAAAATCGCCCGAAATCGAAGTGAGAAGTGAAAATGATGAATCTGAGCCGGACTGTCCTATTTATAGTAATTCCAGTTTAGCGCACGCTAAGCCCTGATATTTAGCGTGCGTTAACGGGAATTCTGGGTAGACCAGTACCCTCTGTCCGAAATGATAGCGTGCGCTACGTACCTTTTATAGCGTGCGCTACAACCATATACTTAGCGTGTGTTAACCTTGTGTTAGCGCGCGCTAACTGAATATCTGATGCTCAGTAACTGAAGTCCAGGACCTCCTGTCCTATGACCTGCTCGCGATAGCGCCCGCTACATCCAATAATCAGCGTGCGCTACTGCCACATTAGCGTACGCTAAAATCCACTCATAACGTGCGCTAGGAATTATTCCAAAATCACCCAGTACCACGGACTCTGCTGTCGGCCTTAGCGCTACACCGATCGCATAGCGGGCGCTATCCAAACTTACTAGCGTGCGCTACTTACCATTCGTAGCGTGCGCTACTCCAACTTCATTGCGATCCGGTGCCTTCTCGGATCGCAGTTCTCCACATTAGCGTGCGCTAATACTGAGAGGTAGCGTGCGCTACCCGTACTCAATTAGCGCGCGCTAAAGAGAGTACGTAGCGTGCGCTACTCCTCACACACAACCCACTATGAAGATGACAATTATGATGACCACGGTTCGATCCTCCAACCAAGTAGGACGACGAATAATAACTGATGTACGATACAATTACTCTTATCGGTGAATATAATGAATGAATATGAACGATGAATGATCATTAATGAGTGAATAATTACTGAGTGACAATTACTGAATGATATTGACTGAATTACAACCCGGTATTACAAGATCTAGGTTCAATGGGACAACCAATCCATAAAACTGGGCAAGATCACTATAGGGGTTACCCCGAACCGACCATTCCTAGAATGAAAACAGTGATACCCGTAGGGAGAGGTTAAGCTTATGCTTTTAATGATTCTTAAGTCGACAACGTATAGTTGGGTGGAGTAAAATATCGGTTTACTCAAAACCCTTAAAGAGAATCACCTATGTTAGAGAGAAGAGGGGCCGCTTCAACGGATAATTGCAAAGGTACAATTCTTTAGAAACTCTCGCAAAACCAGGACAGTGTCCACGGCCAAAATGGACACAATAATGAGAACAGAACAAATCAGGAAGGGCACTTGTGAAGGATATACGATCACTTACACAAGCGGTCGGACAGTTCAAAGGCATCTAGTCACACTGTCTAGCCAGTAAGGAGAATATATCTTTTCGAGGGAAGGTTCAAGGAGCATACTCTACCTATCCTATGCAATGCCTAACCTTAGTAACCATCACCAAGTCAACTCCGTATCTGACGTGTGCTGCTGGACCATCAATCTCATTCATGTGGGGGATTGTTGGAAATATTGGATATAATAGAGGAAATGGGATGTTTTGAGCAGCCCACTTGAGAGGAAATTTTGAGGTGGCTCGAATACGAGTTAAACTCGGGACTTAGTTGGAATACGTAGTACTCCGTACGAGGTTTTCGAAACAGGTAAGACCACTCAAAATGATTGAGGTATGAATGAAATATAATGTTCCAAAGTGAACCCTTTAGAAATGGGTTTGGGATGCTATCCCACATTGGAAAAAGAAGGGAAAAATTGTGAGTATATAAGGAGATGTGGACAAAGTCATGTTCAAAAAGTGAGATATGAGTGGATGTGTGACTAGGCGCCCCTCACGCACACACACACACACACACACACACACACACACACACACCGCCGCCGCCGTCCGTCCGTCTGCTCGGCTCGGTTCGTGTCGGGTCGATCTCGGTCGAAGGGCGATTTGGGCGAAATGTCTCGGCGTCTCGAAGTTATCTTTTTACTGCAATTTTATTCGATAAAAATTTATTTCACTGAAAATACCTCAATTATAAATTCCGAATTTTTTGGATCCGGATAAACATCAATTTAATTGTTAATTATCGAATTAAACAGATCTGGATAAGTATTGAGATACCAATCGTGATCGGTTTAGAGTTCCTCCAGCCTTCACCTATAAATACCCGGCTTGAGGGGCTCGTTTTTTAACACCTTCACACGTACGATTTTGAGAGCCTTTTTTTCTGTCCGCTTTTCCTTCCTCGTTTTTGACTTCTTAGAGTCGGTGATAGTATACAGAGTTGTTCTAGTTCGCTGAGGGTGCAGCGGATCATCAGTTCACTGCAACGAGCTATTATTTTATCCTGGGAGGCAGACGTCATACACTGTGGTGAGGGCGAATTTGCTTTAAGGAGACAGATATTATGGACTCAACAGCGACACTTCCAGTTGTTTACGTACGCAGCGCTCGACAGAGAAGTCAAGAAGCTACTCGACAATAAACTAATTGGAGTAGCTACCGACGAACCACAGTGGGTAGCCAACGCAGTGCTCGTCAAAAAGCCGAGCAACTCCTGGAGGTTATGCATCGACTTCACCGACCTCAACGCGGCATGCCCAAAAGATCACTTTCTGATGCCTCATATCGACCAATTGGTCGATAGCACTACAGGCTGCGAAATGATGTCGTTCATGGATGCCTTCGTCGGGTACCATCAGATCCCCATGGCGGAGAAAGACATAAAACACACATCGTTCCACACGGAAAAAGACATATACTTCTGGGTTCGGATGCCGTTCGGTCTGAAGAATGCAGGGGCGACCTACCAACGGCTAGTCAACGGGATGTTCGCTAACCAGATCGGCAAGACCATGGAGGTCAACATTGACGACATCGTGGTCAAAAGCCTCAAAAAGGAAGATCACCTCAATGACCTAGCCGAGACGTTCGCCATCCTCGAAAAGTTCAATATGAAGCTTAACCCCCATAAATGCAACTTCGGGGTGAGCTCCGGAAAATTCCTAGGGCACATCGTGGGCCAAAGAGGAATCGAGACGAACCCCACCAAGATCCAGGCGATCCTCGACATGCAGGAGCCACGGAATGTCAAACAGGTGCAACGCCTCACTGGTTGTTTAGCTGCCCTCAACCGTTTCATATCTCGGCTCGGGGATAAAAGCAAGCCATTCTTTGCGACCATAAAGAACAAGAAGTTCGCATGGACAAAGGAGAGTCAAATAGCATTCTCCAAAATTAAGGAGTATCTATCTAACCCCCAGATCTTGGCGAAGCCAATCCCCGGCGAAAAGCTATTCCTTTACCTTGCGGCCTCGGAGGTCGCGCTGAGTGCTGTTTTAGTGCGAGCAGAGAGGCAAGTCCACTTGCCGATCTACTTCGTTAGCCAGGCACTCCATGACGCGGAAACGCGATACACACCTCTGGAGAAGATTGCCTACGCTCTAGTCATGAGTGTTCTGACGACTCTCCCCTTAAGGCAAGTCCTGCATCGGCCAGACACTAACGGGCGACTCCTCAAGTGGTCACTGGAGATCGCCCAATATGGTATCACGTATGCTCCTTGCACGACGATCAAAGGCCAGGCTCTGGCGGACTTCGTGGTGGAATTAACATTCCCTCACAGTCCGACCCAGGTCGGCCGCCCTGCTTGGAAGCTGTTTGTGGATGGCTCGACAACCAACTCGCGAGCGGGGGCAGGGATTGTCCTCATCAGCCCCGACGGGAAAAGTTTCACAAATGCCGTGCGTTTCGGTTTCCATGCGACCAACAATGAAGCCGAGTACGAAGCCTTGGTAGGCGGGCTCGATTTAGCCCTCGCCCTATATGGTCGCCGTCTCCACATTTTTATGGACTCCCTCTTGGTCGTGAACAAAGTCAAGGGAGAATATGAGGCGCGCGGCGAAAAAATGATCAAATACCAAGAATTGGTCGCCAAAATGTGCACGAAGTTTGAAGAAGTGCTGATCGAACAAGTCCCGAGAGAGCACAACTCTCAGGCCGACGCCCTATCCAAACTAGCGTCGTCAGATGGGGCGGACGATTTCTCTAACATCCAAATCACTAAATCAGCAAAGCCGGCGATCGACAGAAGCCTGATTACCTCAGTTGCCATCGCCGAAGAGAACTGGATGACTCCGTTCTTTAAATACTTGAAGGACGGGACGGTCCCCGATGACCGTATCAAAGCTCTCCAGCTCCAACTCCGTGCAACCAGATACTCCCTATTGGACGACGACTTTACAAGCGAGCCTTTATCCTTCCTCTCCTCAAGTGCATTACGCCGGAGGAAGGCCGACTCGTTTTGGCCGAGATCCATGACGGGATCTGTGGAAATCATGCTGGAGGGCGAGCTCTCATCCATAAGACGACCAGGCAAGGTTTTTTAGGGCCTACACTGCAAAAAGACGCGATCGCCTACGCTCGATCGTGTCATAGGTGTCAAGTGATGGGCCCAAACATCAAGCTTTCCCCCGAGCAACTCACTTCGATGTACAGCCCATGGCCATTCGCCCAATGGGCATCGACCTTATAGGTTCCTTGCCGACGGCGCCAGGGGGCTGTAAGTTTGCCATCGTGGGGGTCGATTATTTCAAGAAAAGGGCTGAGGCCGAACCGCTCAACAAGATCGGCCGAGAACAAGTAATCAAGTTCATTTGGAAGAACATCATATGCCGGTTCGGTCTAACCCAGGCTATCATCTCCGACAACGGAAAGCAGTTCGATGGCTTGGAAGTCATACAATTTTGCGAGAAATGGGGAATCAAAAAATTGTTCTCGGCCCCTTACCACCCTCAGACGAACGGGAAGGTAGAGGTTGTAAACAAGATCCTCAAACACACGATCAAAGCAAGGCTTGAATCCAAACAATGGCGATGGGCGAGCGAGCTCCCAAACGTTTGTGGTCCTACCGTACAACGACCCGAAACTCTACTGACGAAATCCCGTTCACCCTCGCCTTCGGAACGGAAGCGGTGATCCCTTCGGAGATCGCCGTCCTGAGCCACCGAACTGAACAAGAGATGACGACGGACAATGATGTGGCCCGACGGATCGACTTGGACATGCTCGAAGAACGGCGACTGACCTCGGAAATGAAGAACACAATCCACAAGAGGAGATCCGAAAAGTTCTTCAATTTGAAGGTCAAGGAAAGACGGTTCCAAGTGGGCGACCTACTCCTCAAAAAATTCCAGACTCACACAGGAGTCTTTGGCCCGAATTGGGAAGGCCCCTTTAGGATTTCTAAGTGGCTAACAAGGGGAGCCTACGAACTTGAACACCCTGACGGCACTCCGGACCAGTATCCCTGGAATGCCGTACATTTGAAGAAATACTACCAGTGAAAACTTTGTATTCAATTTCAGTAATGTACAAAAGAGTATAATGAGAAATCCCACATCCCATCTATTTGATTCGCCTCGACGAGAGCGAACAACTAAAAAGAGGACGGATCGCTCGCCCTACAAGAGGTCATCGTCTAAACCTGATAGACCTATGCAAGCGATCACCCCCCCAAGCACAACGTATACCATCGAGGGTCGTCATCTAACATGGCAATCTGAGGTAGAAAAAGTACAGCCATGATCCTGGAGGTCGATGGAACCGACAGCTTCGTCCATGCAAGGTTCCTTTGGGATGCGATCGCTCGCTTTTCGTTTAAATACGAGGCGAGCGTATCCGAAGGAACCTCCAATTAAATCTGTGGACACGCTCGCGCGCCCTCAAAGTACATCATCCAACATGATATACCCGAACAAGGCGACGCGTCCCTACCCCGTCACAACGTATACCGTCGAGGGTCGCCATCTAACATGGCGACCCGAGATAGAAAAGTGCCAACAAGCCGCGGCCGTGGAGTCAAATAAGCCGACGACGCTTCGTGCAAGGACTCCTCCAGACCGAGACCGCTCGCCTTTCGTTTAAATACAAGGCGGGCGCAGCCCAACGGAGGACCCTAACAATAAAGTGAGTCGCGGGACATACCCACGGATGGAATGTCCCTCGCACGAAGGACACAGTTACGGAGGTTGGTCCATCGAACTCAGCAACCGTGCACACAGTCGTCCTCCCTCAAAGAATCGGCAAAACTCAAGATAGCTCGTCCAACATACTATTTTCGTTCCCTTACTTACACTAAGTAAACAAAAACAAGGGGCAAAGTGGAGCTATTCCTGAAATACGATCGGGAGGAAGGGACCATACACGATCGGCTTCGTTCGAACACACACATGGCAATCGGTTTTGTGTAAGAATTTTCAAGTGTACCAATACAATCGTATCCATTCAACATTAAAACAGTCGATCGTACAAACAAGTCATCATATGCAATTGTGTAAACACTTGTACATATTCATATGCAAACATTCAGAAGAGACAATCGTACATGTAAGGAATCAAATGCGAAGAAGTAGTATTTTATTCCATTCAAAAGGTTTGTACATTCAAGCACGAAGGCAATACAAGAGAAAAACATAAAATTACAAGCGAAAGAAAACAAAACAACTCCACCATCACTCAGGCCGCCCCCGACTGGCCTTCGCCCCCAGCAGGCGGATCGGCGCGCGCCTCCTCACCGGCAGGATAAATAAGTTTATCCAGAAACGGATACCAGCTCAGATCAATCCCTAAGTCGGTAAGATCGAGGATCGGCAGGAAGAAGTCCGGATGCAAGGGATACTCGAGTACGTAGGCCTTGAAGGTTTCCATCATAGGGCCGACCTCGATCCATACCTTCTTGGCGGCACGGATAGGTGGCGCGGCAACCAGCGGATCCAAAATGGATACCTCCGCGTCAGCAGTCGGCAGGGACTCCTCCGGCCTCCGCCTCTTGCGGTTGCGCTGGAGCTGTTCTTCCTCCCGAATTTCCGGCTCGACGACTAGCACCGTAGTAGGTCTCACCACAGGGACAGGACGGGACGTCGTTGCTGGGGCACGACCCGTCTTCTTGTCCTGGTGAAGACGACCCAAAAGACCGGGATTCGACATTGAGATCTCTCTTGGTGGCTCGGCGTAGCGGGGAAAATGGATCTCTGTCAAAGAAGAATTTCAGACAAGTTAGACATCTACTTCAATCAGACGATCGTCATACAGGAAAGAGGAAGTAAAAGTTCATACCTGGAACCTTCAGGTGGCGAGGGAAGCGAAAGAATCGAGCTCCCAACCGGTGAAGTTCGTGTCCGAGTGAGCGAACGTCGATGTAGGAGTCCGGCAGACCGCGAATTCGCTCCCAGACGATCAAGAAATCAAAGGGGAGATCGCCGATCGCTGGAACAAGAGAACCTGCAAAAAGGAAACCAAATTAGATCAGTTCAAGGTGTATCCAAATAAAGAGAAAATTAAAACCCTTACTCGGATTCCTCTCCCGAAAACTGGTGGGGATATCCAACTCTTCCTCCGGCTTATCGCTCGATGTCGACCTCCATGCTCTGCCGACCCAGCACCACTTTGCCAGGTCTCCCCGAACCTTGTTCGGCACCCCAAGGACCACCCTGCCCATGCGACCCTGGATATGATAGCCACCGACCGATCCCTTCTGCGAGGTCAACTTGAAAAGATAGTTCATTTCTAGCGCAGAAGGTAGACAGAACAACCGATGACCGCCAAACAATGTCAAGGTGCTGATAATCTGCAGCCAGGCGTTCGAAGTCAACTGGAGCGGCGCCATATTCCAGGCGTTCAGCAAATACGACACGGCGAACGGCAAGGGAAACCGCAATCCGCCCCCAGGATCATTTCATTAACAGCAACCATACCCTTGGGAGGCTGGTCGGCACGTTAGTTCTCCCAGGGCACGTGCAATGAAACATCAGAAGGGATGTGGAATTTCTCCCTCCAGCGAATCAAGTCTTTCCTGGTCGCCGAACTCCGGATCTGTCGAAGGGTCCATGAGGAATAGTCTGCGGCCCGGAATGACGTCCGCTTCACGGGCTCATAGGGGTGGGCGGCAGAATATGCTTCGAAGTCAAACTCGGAACACGGTCCGGCAATCCTCTTTATAAGTTTAGCAAAATCTAAATAGGCGGGGCCGAACACGCTGTTATGCTCCCAATACAGCCTTACCGCGTCATCCTCATCCACCGGCGGGCCCCTCTACCCTGCCACCGCCGCTGATCTCGCCGCGTCGGCCTCATTGAAGAGCTCCTCAACCTCCGCAGGTGTTATTCCCGCACGGATGGCCTCAACGGCCGTCTCCATGTCGAGAACCGCGGAGGTTTCTTCCCGGGCAGAAGAGCTGCCGACCTCATAAACTTTGGATCCTCCTCCAGACATATTTCGAAGAGTAAAGGGGAAGAGGAAATTTTTGTTCTTACCTAGAAGGGAAATCGGTCGGCGCAAGAATCTTCAAAGAAATTCGGCAGAGTCTTCGTCTAAAAAGCAAGGGCGCATAAAGAGCTGAACGGAAATGGCCCTAGCCCTTTTTATAGGCTGGAGCAGGGGCATCTGTGCAAATAGGCGGAATCCCAGGGGCTGGAGTGCAACCGTCGGGGGGGCACATTAAATGCAACCCTTGAAACCCGCGTACGCGTCTTTTCGAGGGCACGTCAGACGACAAGTCTGACAAAACAGTCGGACTCCCCCAACGATAGCGCGACACGTGTCCCTGCAACGTTTCAAGAGCCCGCCTCCATTTCCCGCTATTTCCAGCGCATAAAGAGATCGTCCGGATTCGAAATCAGATCGTCCAGGCGACGATCGTCCTTGTCATAAGCAGACGAGCCAATCGTTTAAAAGGCGATCGCCAACAGTGCCACCTCACCCCATGTTTTCAACATCGGAGCGAGCTGGGGGGCAATTGTTGTGCGGCGATTTATACACCTCAATGGCGATCGGCATGATGGTCAGGGGCCAGCCAAAGAAGACAGACGCTGGGCAAGTACCTAGCAATCGGAGTCCAAGGCGATCGTCTGTAGGCATCTGGCGATCGCCAATGGTATTTGACTGTAGACGATCGTCCCATACCGCATGTGAATCCGACACCCGTCAGAGTCTTCGAAGACCGAATCTCGGACGAAGACCCACGTGCAGATCCACAAAAGGCGCCGCGAGATAAGGCCTTTGACCCCAGCCTGTCACCAACCTCACACCTACCGACAGGCCCGCCGAAAGGTACAAGATGGGTCCTCCCTGCATATGACTCAGACACGTGCGGGTTTCTCATCGCTCGCATGCTGGCCGCCAGCAGCCTCGGACTTTAAGGGAACAGACCCACGTGACGGGACGATCGCCCACCTTATTCTAATATAGAAAACGGCGGTCGCCCGCGATCGCCGGAGAGGACCCAGCAACCTTTTCACCTATAAATAGGAGGCATCCAACAGTGGTCAAAGAGTAGTGAAAAACGTACAGAGAGAACGGTGGACTCACCTTACAAATACATATTCACACAGAGTAATATTCAAACAGAGCATCAAAAGCAAGAACTTACACAGCTTCATATCTGGTTATTCCGGCAATCTTCACGCTCTATAGTTAAGATAACTAGAATCTTTACACTCATTGTAATAGTATTCTAACATTAATATTTGTACTCTAAAGTATTTATATTAATAACGTCTCGCGAGAGCATTCAAGCCCGGGACTAACAACCCCGGCAAATCTTGTGTTATTTACTTTCCCTCGGAAGTGTTCTCGCATTTGTTTATTACTCGACCATTCCAGCAATATCATCTCCGGATAATATTTTGGGTAACAACAGAGTGTTATTGAAATAGAAATTAAATTGGAAGAGTGTGTGAAAAATGGTAGAATAAGAAGGTATTTATAGGATTTTTAATGGGTAAAAATTTGAGAAAAAATGTTTTTTTTTTTTTTGCAAAATAGCCGTTACCCAACGTCTATAATTCAAAAAAAATTAAAAAAGGAAAAGAAAATCCAACCTCGCCAACCCCGGTACCGTCCGCCGTTGATTTGCCAGCCAACCGTACCCCTTACTCTTGCCCCTTACTCTTACATGCTTTTAGGTAAAGGAAAAGTGATTTGTCTTATAAAAAAAGTTCCCTTTTTCTTTTTTCTTTTTTTTACACTAAAGTTTTGGTGTGGATAATTACTCGATGCTGTTCTAAGGGCCAACGGAGTGGGAGCGGGTAAGGGGGGCGGGTTCATGAAACCGACCGGCTACACCGTGCCGTGTAGGTCGGGTAAGGGGGGCGGCTTCATTTTGCGAGTTCAGAGCCCGAGTGAACCTTGCAAAAAAAAATGGCCGTTGGGTAATTTGAGCCGTTATCCAACGGCTATGGCCCAAATAAAAAAAAAAAAAAATTCTCACTCCTATTTAAACTAATCTTTCACCTCTATTTTCAAAATAAAAACCCACAACACACAATAATCTTTCAAAAACACACACTAATCTCTCCAAAAAAATAATTACCCTCACCTTTCAAAAAAAAAAACACTAATCTCTCCAAAAAAATGTCTTCCGATTCTTCCGATTACGTTATTCCTTCTTCGTCCGACGAGCTATCCACGGGTAGCTCGTTGCAAAATATGCTTCAATTAGCGGCTCAAGATTATGAAGACACGGCAAGCTCTAGCCGAACTAGCGTAGATCGTCATCGGAAATAGGTCTTGCAACTTTAGAGAATGATTGGTTCGTTGAAACACCAAAGTACAACGACAATTACTTTAAAAAAATTTCGAATGGAGAAAAGCATGTTTTTGCAAATAGTGGTGACATTGAAGCGAGATACCCATATTTTCAAGAAGGCTATGACGCGAGATTGAAAAAAGTTTCACGGCGAAACAAAAATCACATCGGTAGTTAGGCAACTCGCAACCTAATCCGCCCGATGAGTATGATGAATATTTATGCATGTCTCAAAGAACGTCACGTGAAAGTCTTGATTATTTTTGTGAGGCCATCATTGAGTTGTACGGCCGAGAGTACCTACGTAGCCGACAAAGACACGACCTTGCTCGCATTTTCCGTGCCCATGAAGCGAAGCATCACCTCCCCAGGATGCTTGGTAGCCTCGACCGTACACACGCTGATGGAAAAATTGTCCTAGACATTTGAGAGGGCAATATACGAGAGGTGACTATGGTGTTCCGACTATTATGCTTGAAGTCACCGTCACAAGATATGTGGATTTGGCATGCTTTTTTGGTCCACCGGTTCAAACAACGATATCAACGTATTGAATCACCGACTTGTATCTTACAAACGAAATGGAACGGCGATGAGTAGTTCATTCCACGTGAATGGACGTTTTACAAACGCGGCTACTATTTGGCGAGATGGAATCTATCCTAAGTGGTCCACACTTGTTAAAGCATACCCGTATCCAAACGACTCCAAAGGAAAAGAGATTTACGAAGTTACAAGAGGGAGCGAGAAAGGATGTCGAGAGAGCTTTTGGTGCTCTCAAAGGAAAATGGAAAATTCTTGATCGACCACTCGAGCTATGACCAAAGCGAAGATTGCCAATCAGGTTCATGCGTGTGTTATTTTGCACAATATGGTTATAAAACGCGAGGAGGGCAATCTCACCGGTTCATATAATGGATCCGCCGGTCCACCATTGTTCGACGACAGTGTGGTAGCGGAGTTACTAGATGAATTTCTCCATGACCGTCTTCGATATGATCTCACGGACCACGTAGCACGTGAATACTTGCCGCATCTCGATGATTAATGGATTTTTATTTTAATCTAGTTATTTTTAAGTATTATGTTATGTTTTTTTAAGTATTATGTAATGTTTTTATTTTTAATGAAATGATATGTTTTTATTATAAATATTGTATGTGATTTTATGTATTTAAAAAAAAATTGAATTAGGGTTCTACTCCCACTAGTTAGGGTAGTGTTAGGGTAGTATTGGGGTAGTTTTGAGTTGGAAGGTTTTATCAATAGAGGTGATGCAAGACTTGTGCAGACAGTGCAGTTAAAACTTCCACTCCCTCCACCCTAAGTAGGGATAAATGAATATGACATCCAAGCTATTCAGATATAATAAAGCCCGAAAGTTACTAAAACCAAAAAGCTTTTATTATTAGGCAAATCATATGTTCGTATAAATATTAGTTATGTGTGTTAATTATATCGAATTTTATATTATTTATAATTTCACGTATAGGAAATAACAGTTATTAATATTTTTTACAGTTTCAAACTACAAATAATATAAAAATGTATTAACATAGAATTCACTATAACCTAGTGGACTTGAGGTGGGGGGATTGGTGCTGAAGGGACAATCACTAATGTGAGATTTATAAAGGAGACCCCCCTATATTAGAAAGGAGATGTAGGGAGGGTTTGTCCTTTTGTTTTGTTTTTTTTCGTTTTTTTGTTTTTTTTTTGTGTGTTATGTTTTTTTAGTGTTTATTTGTTATGTGTTTCTTGTGTAATGTTCTTTTTAGTATTTATTTGTTATATTTTTTGTGTTATGTTTTTTGTATTCGTCTAATGTATTTCTATTTAATTAAACAACAACAACAATAACACGTTAAACATTAACATATTAAACAACTACAACAACTGTTATTATTCAACTAAACAACAACAACAAAATTAACACATTATTTAAAAACACCACCACCAAATATAGTGCATTTACTATGTTTGTGCTCTTATATTTACAACATAAATCAGTAATCATTTACTATGTTTGTGCTCTTATACTCTCAATAATTTCGGTATACATGCGTTGTCGATTGGAATATAAAGTTTCTCATGCGGATGCTGTACGCTCCCCATTGTGGGTGAGTATTGGGGAGTGGTGAACTTTCATCCAGCGTCACATAAATGTACGCTCCCGAGTGTGTTATGTTTTTTTCGTCCTTTTGTTATATCCTACTATCTTAAAAGAGTGAAGGTCGGTGTTGGTCGAAATCGTGATACCTCAATTCTGTTGTTGTTGTGAACGCGTTGTCCCTTTTCTTCTTCCCGCACGAGAATAACCTTTTTAGTTAAGATATATGAATAAATAAGAATCATTGATTTTTGTGTGATCTACGATCCAGATTAAGATATGCATAAAATATATGTACTTTCATGCATTAGACAACGACGATGCAAAATAATCCATTCCATACATAACTTTGCATGAGAATAATTCTTGGCGGTCCATTTTATCAATATTTATAGAACAAATTCATTCATATTTCGTAAGTTAAACCACGTTCTCATCAAACCAACTTATTATATGGTAAAATTGATTTTTGACCGGTCAAATTGACTAAAATTTGACTGAAATTTACGAATTTTATATAACTGATAAAATAGAAAAAAATATATCATTATAAAGTACATATAATCTATTTTAAAATGCAATTTTTACTTTCTAAAAATAATAAAAGAATTATTCATAATCTTTGGTTAAAAATTAGTCAATTTGACCATTGAAAGTCAAAACATGACAACTAAATAAGGACGGAGGTAGTAATTTGTTACGAAACTTGATTTATTACCTAAGGGGAATTAATTAAATACTAGTAATAATTGAGATGCAAGCATAAGCACGCAACCCATTAGAGATGGTGTCCTGTCCTTTTCCTCTTGGATACCGAGTCTCACACGAGTATTAGGTGAAAGGTAAAACAGTAATTAGAGAAAGAACTAGGATTCACCACACGGTAGATTCTCCGTGTGGGTGGAAATGTGAATATCTGTGGGCGCGTGTGTATGTGAGAGAATGGGAGAGAGAGAATAAGAGAGAGAGACCATGACTTGAATTAAAAGAAACTAGAATAGCTCCTCTCGTTCTTTTACATATAATATTATTTTTTTGTCTCAAATTTAACGCCAACTCTTTTGATATTTAAATTATCGGAATTGACCTTTACTCGAATGAATTCGAGTCATATAATGTAATTCCGAGTAACAAAATTTCGAGTGAATTTGCAAAAATATACGAAGAAGTCATTTCGGGTTACTCGAATAGGAATTCGAGTTACACGAAGAAGTCATACGGGTTACTCGAATAAAAGAGTTACGCGAATTCAGGATTCATGTTGCTCGACCGGCGCATTCGTGTTACTCGATCATGTATTCGAGTTACCTGGATGATAATCTTCCCTCAATATTGTATATTTTTGCAAATTGACTTGAAATTTTGTTACTCGAAAGTACAATATATGAAACGAATACATTTGAGTAAATGTCAATTTCAATAATTTGAGTATCAAAAAAGTTGGGTGTTAAACTTGAAAAAAAAAGAATAATACTAATGTAAAATAACAATTCAAGTTTTCTCTCTACAAAGAAGAGAAATGATAGGGCATCCCTGAACCACACCGCCAAACACACTCGTATTTTATGGGTGTTGTACCATGTGCTTTATTATTAATTTTATTATAATATTATTATGAATATTTTATCTGTAAAGCATGCGGTATAACAACCATAAAATACGGGGTATGTATGGAGGTGTGGTTCATGGTGTAGGTGTGGTTCATGGTGTTGCACTATCACCGCTCGGAACAGAAACAATCTTAACACACAAGGAAGGAAAAGAAAAACAAAAACTGTACTAAAAAATAGAAATAACAGAAGACGAAAGAGGCTCATAATAAATAAATAAACACATTCTCCTCTCATTACCATCACAAAAAGACAACAAATAGATTAATAATGTTCAAATAACATACATACATACATAATAATAACAAAAGACAATATGTTTTCATAGTTTTCGATTCTTGCACACAAGGATTTTTCTTCTCTCTACGGGATTTAATTGGTTGGGTGGCTCCTGAATGATCCCAATGCTTTAATGGCGCCAGCCCTCAATAGGTATTGATGGTACCCCGCTGCTGCTAATGCTCCCACAAACGGCCCAACCCAAAATATCCACTGCCAAAAAAAAAATATTCAAGAATTAACTTCAACTATTCATTAATACTCCACTCAAATAGATATGCCTTTGATCGATTAAATCATTTTCTTTTAATAGGGATGATAATTACAAAAGCTAATAGTTAATATTTTTAAAATAAAAAATATTATGTGCAATTTGTAAATAATACTAATTAATAATAATAATAATAATACGTAGGGAAATAGTATGTAATTAGGGTTAATTACGAAAACTAGGGTTGATATTTATAAATCTATAAATCTATTAGAAGAGAGTGGTGACAAGTGCCACCCTCTAAGATTTTTTGATTTTTTTAAAAAATATAGTATATATAGAGAGATGTATTCTGAATTTTCAGAAAAATTAAGGGAAAAAAGAATATTATGACCATGTGTTGTTAGAGTTTTATTCCGCAATTTACATTCATCTACCAATATAAATATTGTTTCTTTCATTTTTTAGGTTAAAATTCTAATGTTTATAATTTTATTTATATCAAGTTTATTTTTAATGAAAAATATATCAAATCAATTCCTATTTCACGATCTTCAATTAGACATCCATATTGAATATAGTAAATCTGATGAATTTACATTAATGACCGATTGCACAAAAGACGTTTATATTAGAAAAAATATGAGTATTAATTTTTAATAAAATTAATTGATGTAAATTAAAAATAAATTAATTTACTTTTATGAAATTAGATTTAAGACTTTATTACTTACATAAAAAATAAATTATGGTATTTATTTAATAATAATAATTAAAAATAGTAAAATATACACTGCAAAGACACATCTATTAAGACTTAATCATATACTATTTTCGTCCCCAAAATTTATTCCTACCGTTTCTTGATATGTCTCCAAAATTTGTTCAGATAATGGATAACACTATATTAATGTGAGACTCTTTCTGTAATTATATTAAATTCTATAATATACTCAACACGTTTTTTTATTAAAATTCATGTCCAAGATCCTAAAGAATAAATTTGGGGATCAAAAAAAATATATGTTTTAATGATAAAATATTTTGTATGATAAATTTTAATAAAAGAGAAAAAATAAAATAGAAAATCATACGTGGTCATCCCAAACTTTGTCATTGTTGTAGATAACAGCAGCTCCGAAGCTCCTGGCTGGGTTAATGCCTGTTCCAGTAATGGGGATTGTGGCCAGGTGAACCACGAAAACTGCAAATCCAATTGGAAGTGGAGCCAATACCTAAACCACCCCCCAACAAACACAATATTTCCATTAATATCCCCAAAATTCAACGAAAAAACACTCCATCTAACTGCTGCTGCTGTGCTGCACATGTATGAGTGAATTTGTATATTAAGTATACTCACCGGAACGTGAGAGTCACGCGCGCTCCTCTTGGGGTCAGTGGCGGAGAAAACGGTGTAGACAAGCACAAAGGTACCAACAATCTCAGCACCAAGTGCTGTTCCCTTCTTGTACCCCAAGGCTACTGAATTAGCTCCGCCGCCGAGGCTGTTGTAGTAGCTTTTCATGAAAGCTTTCACCAAACCAACGCCGCAGATGGCACCCAAACTCTGCGCCACCATGTACATCACGGCTCGGATCAGCGAAACCTTCCGGGCCAAAAACAACCCGAAGGTCACGGCCGGGTTAATGTGACCACCTGGAAACCACCAGAAAAAAATCAAAGAAGAATTTGAGTAACTTGGAATTTAGTAAGCCTAGGGTTTGTTTTATTTTTTGGACGGAGAACCTGAGATTCCGGCGGTGCAGTAGACGAGGATGAATATCATGCCGCCGAATGCCCAAGCGATGCCGAGGATGCCTACTCCGTCACACTTGTCTGCGGCGCTGAGCTTCTTATGGCCGATGACGGTGGCGACGGTGACGTAGAGGAATAGGAGGGTGGCGATGAACTCGGCTATGAGGGCTCTGTAGAAGGACCAAAGCTTGAGCTCGCCAAGGTCGAGCAGCGGCGCCGGTGGCGGGTCCACGTAGTCCTTGCCGTGTTGATGCGCCGGCGGATCTTCGCTAACTTCCTTTGTCATCTCTGCTCTCTCTCTCAACTCTAAATGTTTTTTTTTCTGTTTTTTTTTTTTTCGGATTTGTTGTTCTTCCTTTGGCTTCTGTGAAGTCATGTCTGTGTAGGGAGGAGGGTGAGTTTATAAAAGGTGGAAGAGTGCAGGATTTTCGGATAAGATAGGGGTATTTTTGGAATAGAATAACGGAGGGAAATTGATTGGGGCCATATATTCTTGCGAAATTCTAATCATCTTTGTTTTATATAATTTAAATAAATTAAAATGAAAATATAATTATATAATTTAAATAAATTAAAATGAAAATATAATATGAATAAGCACAATATTATTAAGTCCATCAAGTGTATTGCATCCAATACATTTATTTATTTATTTTATATTACTATGTTTCTTATTATTTGTTTTCTTAAATTGAATTTTAATTATATATTAGTTCTGAATGTATAATGACAAAATTATTAAGTATTATATAATAGAAATATTTTTAGTACAAATCTAACCTTATAATTTTTGTATATTTTATAAATATTTTTATATGATAATATATAGTCATTTTTTCAACCTAATAAACAAATAATAAGAAAATGATAACAACAGGTTACCCTTCTTTTTTACTTAACCTATAGAAGCTCTGAATTTGTTTCAAACAATATAAATATTTTTGAGTGAAATACATCATTCAAGTGTATCATACTTATTACTATACGTGGACTTTTATTTATTCTAATTAAAACGTGAAAACTTTAAGCGCCACTCATATATATATATATATATATATATATATATATATATATATATATATATATATATATATATAAAAGCAATGATAAATAAACTTACAAAACCAACATACAAATAGGTCTACACCACAAGAATGTGATAAGTGTCACTTGTTAACCAATCAATAGTAAGCAGTGTTTTAAAACGCGTTAAATAGCGCGCTACGTAGCGCGCTTTTGCGGAAATTTGAGGAAAAACGCGACATAGCGCGGTCCTACTCGCGCATATGTCTGTTTTGCCCACGCTATTCATGCGCTTTTTCCTGTTCCGCACGCTTTTCATACGCTACTCGCGCGATAGCGCGCTATTCATGCGCTTTTTGGGTTGTCGGCGCACAGGGTATATTGCATCAATATTTCAGCACAAACCCTAGTTACTAAAACAGTGGTATAAAGTTTATACTATAAATACAAACCACAATACTTAATACAAACCAGAAAAATTCAGCAACCTAAACCATCGACCAACAAGAAAAAAAAAAGTTTCGCCACCAAAAAAATTCGGACGTGAAAAAACTCCAACCAGTATTGTGGTGCAACTTTTCCCGAAATACAAACTCTCGATGATGATGATAGTGATATTATATTGGATGAGAACGACTACTACTAGAAATTAGAATTTTTAAGTGTTTTTAGAATTGAATATTTTCATGTTGTGGCTTATTTAAGTTTGTTATTTTGGATTATTATCATTGTTCTAAGTTGTTTTGTTTATTTGAGATTATATCATGGCTATTTTACTTGGGTTATTTATTTTACTTGGGTTATTTACCTATTGATCTTACAAAAGAATAATTATTTTATTTTTTCACTTAAAAATGTCATGTTCGAATTACTTACGCTATGCGCTACGCTATTTTGCGCTACACAATTCTTTACAAAAACGCTACAGACCTACGCAACGCAACTGAAAACACTGATAGTAAGTAATTGACACTTGTCATGTTTTGTATGGTGTAGGTCTATTTGTAGGTTGATTTTGTAGGCCTATGAATCATTTTTGTATATATATATATATATATATATATATAGAGAGAGAGAGAGAGAGGTGCATGTGAAAATGTAATTTACGTTAAGAAGTAAGAATGAATTTCATCCATAGATCTTGATAAATGGATGGTCTAGATTTATTCTCACAAAAATTTGATGCATATGATGCAATATTTTAGTGGATCAATATTTGATACATATAATGCGTATTTTAATTTACATTACTATTTTGATGCATTACAATTTTGATGCACGAAATACATATATTTCATGCATAATTAGTACAAAATTCATGCATATTCGTAATTCGCAGGATAAGAACAATTCGCAGTAGCCGCCGCCGGGGCCGTTGAAGGACTTGCCGCTGGTGACGTCATAGATCTGGCTACGGATCGCCACGTAAATCGGCTTCGACGGATCTGTGCCGTCGTAGTCTTTCAACTGTGCTGGAGTGAGCTCATTCTGATTCCGTTTTCTGAGGGCTTTGGATTTGGTATTGGGGTTTTGGGTTAGATTTGTGTGGAAGATTGACCCTAACTGTTTGATAGGATTTGTGTGGAAGTTTGATCCTTAATTTCCCGATTCCATCAGGAAATTTGAGCCTACGATTTAACCGGTGAATCGTAAGAAAATTAATAATACAATGCTGCATTTATTTTCTCCCCTTCAATCTAACAGTAGTATAGCATATAGCTGGATGTATTGCAGGTTCCCTTGCCGGTTTTTCCAGCTGCTCGGAATCCTCTCGAAGGCTTCCTATTTTCCAAGTCGTCTTGAAGGCTGGGAGCTGTGCGCGGAGTAACCTCTCTTCTGTTTGAGCAGCGTTCATCGAGAGTGAAGTAGCCAATTTCCTCTTAGGTAAGTCCCATGTGGATTAAGCCATGGGCTCAGGTATGGTAATGAGTTTTTTTTTCGTATCATATGCTTTCCTTTGTATTTTTCACTCAATATGTTGTTGTGCACTAAGCTGAGGGTCTTCACGGAAACAGCCTCCCTACCGTAATAGATAGGGGCATGGTCTGCGTACATCTTACCCTCCCAGACCTTGCTCTGAGCGGGATATATTGGGTATGTTTGGTTTGGTTTGGTTTGGTTTCATTTGATTATATATATATATATATATATATATATATATATATATATATAGGGGTTAGTGAATATGTGGATGTCATGTATGTAAACTTACGTATAAAACTCATCAAAACTACGTAGTTTTAAATTAAATTTGATTTGAAATAATTTTTTATTCATTTAATCTAGACCTCCTATCATCGTTTTCTTAATTTATGTATTAATTGGCTAACATACATGGGTAATTTTGGTTCATTTCCAACAATAAAAAACAACCTAATATCACTGTCATATATCGATACAGATTTCCGTTGTCTTCATGAGAGTTATATTTTTTTTTGTAATATCCATCATGCGTCGATATTTATAACACTAAAATTGCACATGTCAAGTAGGATGTAAATTGAGCAAAGAATTAAGATGTAACAATAAAGTCAAAGTAAGAGTAAAAATAGGAAATCAATTTTTCTGAAGATGTAATCGAGGAATATTGTGAGGATTTGAGATAACCAAGAGTAAAAGTAGGAAAACAACTATATTTAAAATTCAAGATTTGTATCTAAACTACGTAGTTTTAACTCAGAACGACGTAGTATTGGAAGTTTTATACATAATGTTACATACATAGGGCTGAGCACAAATGGTCCGGACCCGATTTTTACTCGGACCCGGACCGGACCTGTTAATTAGGTCCGGGTTCTGGGTCTGCATTTTGTCCAAAACCGGGTTCCGTGCCGGACCGGGTCAAAACCCAGAAAATCCGGGTCTAGCCCAGAACGACCCGGTAACAATAAAAATACAAAAAAAATATTTTTATTGTAATTTACCCTCGTTGGTAATGAAATAATGATGATTAATGGCTCGATAATGATTGAACATTATTCTAATTAAGTTTATTTATACTAAAATATTGTTGAACTTGGGAGTTTGATGACTAAATGAAGATATTAAGATTGATACTTTTATTTTATGGGAGTATGTAAAGAAGAAAGCATTTATATGTAATAAAAGGACACTTAATATGCAAAAAAAAAAATTACAAAATCGGGCTAGAACCGGGCTGGCTTAACGACTTGTTTTCTGGGTTCGACCGGTTGGCCTGGCTTCAAACAGACGCCGGGTCGATAAAACCCGACCATTTATAATCCGGGCCATTACGGACCGGGTCGATCCGGGTCGGGTCAGACCCGGTGCTCAGCCCTACATGACAACCACATATTCACTTTTCTCATATGTGTGTGTGTGTTGATTCAAATTAGAGCAGTATTTAAAATGGGAACGTAGGGTCAAATCACAATAGCAGATAAACATCAATAAACAATCAGATTAATTCTTAGTATATTGATTTAGAAAACTAAGTTAAGGTTCTTAAAATTGCAAGTTTAGAAAACTAAACATTATTATGAATTAATCTCTAATCGTTAAATTTTAATTATCAACGGTTATGATTTGATTTCATATTTGAATGAATCAATAATTAACGAATAATATAAATATCTTTTAACTAAAATAATATAAATATTTTTATGATTTTTTTTTATCATGAATTATTGAGATGATGTGATTTGTAGACTATTGCATCTCTACGAGTAGCTGTTGTCAATAAACTAATTATCAAGCCCCCAGTGGCATAGCCTAGTGGTTAAGGTTGAGATGATGTGGGATATCAACCCCGGCAACCGCGGTTCGATTCTCTTGTGGTGCAGTTTTCTCACCTTGTTGTGTCTGAGGCTCAGATCGTGGATCCTCTCGCCGATTCTGGCCATTAAAGCGCATCCTCGTTTATCTCCCCAGCAGACCGGCGCCAATCTGCTCATGGGGAGAATCAACTCCCTCAACAAATAAACTAATTATCAAGTTAACATGAAGGTTTATTTCATAAAAAACAAAACAAAATAAAAAAAAATGAGAGGGAGGTGGGGGTGGGGTGGGGGTGGGGTGGCAGAGGAGACAGCAAGACCATGTGAGGGGGTAAACCTAAATGTTAAATTGATGCCCTGTGTGTGCGGGTCCATTCCATAGCAGCAAAGAGGCAGACCCAACACCAACTCTATGTACCGTCCATTGCGTGTGTTTAAAAATGTCCGATATACGAAAATCTGAAGCCGGAATATCCAAAATTTCGGATTCGGATATCGGATAGTACTTTTTAGAAAAATCGGATATTCGAAATATCCGAAAAATCCTAAAAATTTTATTTTTTTATATTTTAAATAATATAAGGTATTCGGATATCCGATATCCATATTCGAAGTTTTTTCGGATATCCGATATCCAAATCCGAATATTTTTTTTGAATATAAGGATATCCGAATATAATTCTTATTTTTTTTCGGATATTCGGATATCAAAATCTACTATCCGAATTTTCGAATATCCAAAATTTCGGATATTCGAAATTCCGGATATCCGGTTTTGAACACCCCTACCGTCCATGGTACAATCCATGTAGTGCATCCCCTGTCGGATGCACTACACTTGATGTGTACGAACGGTGCAGATCGATACTCTATCTAATGCATCAATCTATCAATCTGCACCGTCCATACACGTCACATGAACAGCAACGGTTACCTGTCTTTCTCTCTCTCTCTCTCTCTCTTTTTTTTTTTTTTTTTTTTACCCCCAACGGATACATGTTTTCTGTGTCCCCATCCCATCCCCTCCCTGTTTTGCTTTTTACCCCGCTTCCATTCCTTTTACTTTGATGATTGATGCCTTTTACGGCCCATCTCACGTGATTTCCATTTTTCTGAAAACAAAAGGTGTTATTGGTCTTTTCCTTTTAAAAAAAAGGGTGCTATTGGTCATCCTTTAATTGTTTTTTTTTTTTTTTTTTTTTTTGCAATATAGTGATGGAAAGTGATTTAGGGGGTGGGGCGGGGTGGGAATTTACCAAATTTTGAGACTGCAATTGGACGTAGAATAAAAATGTACACAATTCAATATGATTGCTAGGAAAAAAAAAAAGTGAATCGAGTATGGAATGCATAGAAGAATATGTAATGAGTTTTTACATACGCATTAACACAAATTCGGATCTATATTATTCCTTCCGTCTCTTAAGTATAGACACCTGTGTGAGCGGCACGGATTTTAATAAAGAATGTGTTGAGTGGAGAGAGAGGGTATGAATTTATAAAAAGAAGTATTGTGTTGAGTGGAGAGAGACGGAGGGAGTATTTCATATGTAATAATACAAAAGTATGGGTTTCATGATTTGCACCATATTCATTGAAATTCTCGAGGCGTCCGTATCATCAAATATTTTCTTTATTATATATTTTTAGTTTCATTTAATAGTATTCGATTAATTTCCCTTCGATTAGGTAACAAATCAACTTTCGTAAAAAATTCTTCATCATATATGTATAGGGTGGTTTCGATGAGAATGTGTTTAACTTACAAAATGTGAATGTATTTGGTCAATAAATCTTAATTAAATGGACGGCCAAAAATTATTCTCATGCAAAGTTATGCACGAAATGGATTATTTTGCATTGTCATTGTCTGATGCATGAAAGTACATATATTTTATGCATATACTAACCTGTATCGTGGATCATGTAGACGCTCAGAAATCTACAATTGATTTTAGGGTGAAGAGGGGACACCAGCAACCTGCAAGACAACACAAGATCAAGACCTAGGACGTAGTGGTGTCGGACGTACTCCGACGCTCAAATCAGTAAATTTGCAAAAATGAGAGGTACAGGAAAATAAAATAAATAAAGTGGGACTTATCCTCTTCAGAGTTAACCAAGAGGGACCGGTGATCCTTCTGCGTGATCTAAAGAACCGTGAGTTTGATCACCTCGAAACCACAAGTCGCAGACTTGGATATGTCCGATGATCTTCTAGGAATGTCGATGAATATCAGAGTCAGACGGAATATAGAGCACAATGTAGAGAGAGAGAGGGGGGGAGAGAGAGAGTAGATGGATAAGAGAGAGGATATAGCGAAGAGAGGGTTATCAGTTCGATTGCTTGATGGCCTCTGGAGTCTGGACTCTACCTACTTATATGTGAGGTGGGACGACTTCTGTTTGAGTGTATCTCGTAACATTTCCCCGTATTTGGGGGTCGTTGGAGTTTTTTTTGAGATCATGGACTTACTCTCACTTATCTCCATATGCGTGTTGTCCAAGATGGCCCCTATCGTGGTACACGTGTAGAATTCGTTGAGAGTATGTAGAATTCGTTGAGAGATTTACTCTCAACGTTCGGGAGTCACATTCATCACGTGGATTTGGGAGGCACAATTCAGGTTGACCAGGTCTACCGTCATATTCTTTGGTTTCGTATTGACTCTATCAGTCAGATGGAGCCTCTAAGTGGATTGGGCCGTTTGGGGTTAAGTGGGTAGGTCAACCTTGGCTTGATCTGTCTTCAAGTTCTACTTTTAAGTAGAGGCCGGGTCTTGGATTGAGCCGCCTAGATCCAATTGAGGGGACTATTCATAGTTTCGTCCCATTGACTATATCTTATAATATCTGCCTCAATTCTAGACTTGGACCGATCTTTTTGGGCTTCAACAATATTTGGGCTTCTTTTAATGGACGAAGATCTATTTTTTGCCAATACAGATCACACAAAAACCAATAGTTCTTATTTATTCATTTATCTTACTAAAAAGGTCACTCACTCACTCACTCACTCACTCACTCGCTCGCTCCCTCGCTCGCTGGTCGTGAGGTCTGAAGGGACAATCACTAATGTAAGAATTATGAATCAATATGAAACATTAAATAAAGAAAGATTTTGCCACACCATCAGTATAATAGCCCTAAACCCTAAACCCTAACCCCTAAACCCTATAATATATTTTGTTTATAATAGCTACAAAATTACAATTTAGATTTCTATTTTAAATCAAAGAAACAATAATTTTTGTTTATAATAGCCACAAATTACAAATTAGATTTCTATTTTAAATCAAAGAAACAATAATTTTATTTGACCAAAATCAATTACTCAATAATAATAACTTAACTTGAGTTATCTATATGGATAATAATAATAATAATAATAATGATAATGATGTGATGTATTTTTAAAAAAATAATAACAATAATAATAATAATGAAGTGATAGTCAAGTGTCTGTATGAGATAAAGTTGTTTGGTAGAAATTTGGACAGTGGTTTTCAGTCACTTTGGTAGACATATGGAGCTTCATCCTCCTTTGTATAAATGAGATTGTCCCACATCGACTAGCTATAGAAGTTTTCCTCTTTGTGTCCTCTATATATCTCACACATGTAAAAACAATCAAAGGGTAGTTGAGCTTGGTTTGAGCTTGATCGGTAACGGTGTTTAGTCTTTTTTTTCTCGAGTTCAAGTTTGAGCTTGATTTGAGCTCGAGTTCGACCTTATATTCGAGCTTGATTCGAGTTCACGAATCGGGACTTTCAGGTTTGTTTCGGGTATTTAGTGAGTCCACAAGTTGATAACAGGTCGGGTATCGGGTATACCCGATAAACTTACCGGGTCTGGTCAGCTAACCCAATATCCAGACCGAATTGGATCGATAACAGGCCTACTCAAGAGGGCCAATGGGACTAATATGTGGATAAAAAGGACGGGAGAAAAAAATACTCACTCTGTCTGTCAAAAACTTACCTCAATTGGGATGACACATGTTATAAGAAAAGTTAGTATAAAGTAATTTTAGTATGAAAACCACTTTTGAGAAGAAAAAGAGAGAGAAGCTTCCCTTTTATAAGTGAGACAAATTTTTGTCGGACACTCCAATAAAAAAACTGGAGCAAGTTTTTCGCGGACGGAATGAGCATAAAGAAAAGTAAAAAGGCCGTGTATGGGACTAAAATGGGGATAAAAAGTACGGGAGAAAAAATATATAATGAAAGCTCCCTCTGCCCAACGATAAATGCGTGATAGAAATTAAAAAGTAAAAAATATTGATCATGAATGTATGGTGAAAATTAAAAAGTAAAAGATTATTATCTGATTTGATTGTGAAAATCGATATATAAATAGAATTTTTTTTGAGAGAAATATAAATATCTGGACGAGCGGAACGAATAAAAGGAAATTATATTTTCAGGTCCTTTTACAGACATGAAATCAATCATTAGCCACTGCGCTACTCACCATTTCTTCGGTTTGCCAGATAAACAATGGGCCACTTAACATCAAATGCCCATCTGGTTCTCTGTTGGCTCACTCGAAAAATGAAAAACCCATGTGCGAAAAAAAAAAAAAAAAGAATTAATTTTACACATCATACAGCACAAAAAACCAAATCTGGTTGTACATCTTCATACAAATTTCTGTTAACATCAAAAACAGAAACATGGACACATATGGACCAATGATGTCTAGCGCAGCTGGATTGAGGTAAGGTGGGTTTTTCCCTTTGGGGGATGTCCCAGGTTCGATCCCTGCACACCACAAAAAAATTCCCCGTGACGGTTTGAGCTTAGGCAAGGAGGACACCGGTGCGTGGGTAGGATTCGAACTCGGGACGCTTGGTTAGGATTTCACTAGGCTTTCCACTGAACCAAACCTTTCAAAAAAAAAAAAAAACAGAAACATGGACACATATAAGTACCTTAATCGGGCAAAGCAGTTCCTCTCTCGAGATTGTTCTTGATCTCGAGAGTGTACTTTCCGAAAGCTCGCTCGATCTTTTTATTGAAATGTTCGTTACGGTCGTTGATCGAGTCAATATCCTTTTCTTCGCGGAACTTTCTCCTCCTGCTGAAAGACCTTGACTTTTCCTCTCTCTCCTTGAGCTCCTTAACCATTCTGTCGATTTTATCGTCTGAGATCTTTGCAGACTGTTCAGAATCACAATTACATGAGAAACCGAGAATTGAATCCAGATTAAGGGTTGTGACAAATATTCTAACCTAATTACGAACAATTCTAGTTATTTGATAATATTAAAAAAAAAAAAACTTGGGGTTTTGTATTTACGAAACAAATGTACCCCTCATGAGATTGCAACTCGTAAAAGAAGAATAAATGTCGGTGGGGCATTTATACTTTCGAAAGGTAATTAGGTTATTTTCGCAATTAGGAAAAAACACTATATACAGTAAAACCTCGATAAATGAATATGATCGGGACCGGAGAAAAATATTCATTTAGCGAAATTATTCATTTATCGAAAGAAAATTTGAACATGTTATAATAAAGAGTTGGGACCGGGGAAAATTATTCATTTGGCGAGGTTATTCGTTTATCGAACATTCATTTATTGAGGTTTAACTGTAGGTAATTTTTGTAATTAACCATTAAAATAATGGTCGCTTGCTTGAAATATGCTAGTGCTTACTTTTCCATATTGAAGACTTGAAGCATCTCGGTAGAATTTCGGATCGGCTTCTTTCATTTTGTTGTACTCCTCGAGGTCTACGTCAATATTCTTTGTTCTTTTCTTGTATGCATTATACAATGTTCTTTGATTGAAAACTGTAGAGAAAATGTCGTCAGTAGAAACACAATGTTAAAGGCCAGAAAGAATTTAAACATAATTTGCTCAGCTAATCATGCAATAAAATTTTAATGGGCGATAAAAAAGGTAAGAGACGAAAGGAAAAAGAAAGGAAAAAGAAACAAAAAATGCATGAAAGCCAACTGTATGCATTAAAAAGGCCAGAGAAATTAAAGATAACTGATCTGTCCTACTTTCATTCACGAATCAAAAACGGATTGGAATCGAAATCAAAAGGAAAATCACCAAAATCTTCAAAAACAAGGGTTCAAGCCAAAATACCTTGATTCGGACGAAGAACACGGATTAGATGATGATATAATCAACAAGAATCTTCCAAAACGCCTTGGAATTGATTAGATCGGGCAAGAACTCGATTTCTCGAGTCTCCCGTCGCCAGCCGTCACAAAAACGAGGAAAGAAGGAGAAAAATGAAGTCTGGCCGAGCCAGGCCTATATATGGCCGGCAGGGTGCGACCTCAGTCGCGTGCGCCGGTGGGCCTTTTTCGTGCACCGAGGCGCGCCTCTGGACACGCTTTTAAAGTTGTTTGTATTATTCTGACACTTCTATTTTGTTCATTATTAAGTTTTTCGTGGATACTTGAATTTCCTGGCCGTTATGTCATTATAAGTTTTATAATTTATTTTATTTTGTTTTTAATTTTTTGTGTGCCTCACCTCTCTTAGGTGCGCCTCACCTTGCACCTTGTGCCTCAGGAAATAGGAGCCCGTATCAATAACTATGGATCATATAAATAAGTCCTATACTTACAAATCAATATTCATGGCTGTTGTTATGCACAAGTTAGAAAATGTTCAAAAAAATAGATGATATCCATACTACAATGGAGGATATCAAGAGACGCTCAGGTATTTCACACAATCGAGTAAAGACAATCAAATAATAAAAAATCACTTCAAAAAAATGAATAATTCAGGTGCATCATGGTTTAATAAATATTTCTTTTCTATAATTTAAGCATGTCCATGGTATGGCTGTAAAACACAGCCATGTGTGGGCACGAAATACGTGCCGATCGGCAAAACCTGCAACCAAACTGCATTAAATAAAATTTAAGGGGAAAAAAAATGACACCAAAGAGCAGCATATTACCATCCCAACCAGCAGGAGCAGGCTCTTTCTCCCATTTCTTGTACTTCGACTCCGCCGTTTCTTGTGTATCCAGCATATATGCCTTGCTCATATCTAACCCATTTGCATCTAGAAGCTTCCCAATTTTCTTCTTCCTTTCCTCGAGCCATTTTTGCTTGGAGATCCCTCTAGGCTCCACCGGAGCTTCTGTTTTTTTCTTCTCGGCAACCATAGCAGTTTGATTGGCTTTTCTTGCTTCATTCTACATGTAATAAGACAGAGGAGAAATATCAAAGACGTACTAACATTTATCGACTATAAAGGAATGTGTCATGTATTGAGAAATAAAAAAAATTGTGTACAAATGATGGCATATCTCTTACCATCTTCAACCTCAATTCAAATAACTTCTTCTGCCTCCCTGTAAGATTTGCAATACTTTTGGCTGCATCATCTTCACCCTCACTTCCATTCCCCTTATCAGAATGATCCTCACCGCCATTGCTTTCAAAATTGGCGCTTTCTTCTTTGTTGGGTGCAGCAATCTTATCTGGTTGTACATTATCATCAACAGCTTGCGAGCCTACTAACACCACAGATTAATAATACTAGCCAAGGGAATAGAAGTAACAGGTTTACTGCAAAAAGAAAAAAGAAACAAGAAAAAAGAAACACACACACACACACAGTATAATTTTAAATGAGTAATGAATTTCTAAAAGGCCTCATTTGTCCAAATGAAATGGGTCAAAATGGTCAACCAATAATGTAACGAAGATTGCTATTCATGATATATCACGAGGATTCACAAAGTACAATTCACACCCAACAAGATGTACTCGAACCATCAAGAACAAACACCAAACACATATGCACATATATAGTTCAAGAAAATAAAGTTTTACGTCCACAAGTTGCATAATAGAAGGCCACACCATGAGACCGTTCCCCTAAAACTAACTTTTATATTAAGAAAAATACCAAAAATAAGAAAATTAATTAAAATACTAAACGATGGCCCCTCAAAAACTGAAAAAGCACCCTAAAATCTGAAAGGAAAAAAAGATCTTACAAGCCCTTAAAAAAAGGACCCTCAGAAACGAAAAAACATAAGAAAAAAGGAATTAAAAAAACAGAAGACCCCCCCCCCCTCCCACCACCACCAAGAATGTAGAATAAAGGGTCCGTCTTAGAGAATACATTTCGTGTGACGGTCTCTTATAAGAAACACAATACCAAGATATGGAAACCCCTTGACGCATCTGCTATAGTGCTCTACATTTTCTATCTAAACCAGTGTTTTAAATAGCGCTTTTTACATGTGTAGTGTTTTTGTTCTGTCATAGCGTAGCGTAAATAACGTAGCGCATAGCATAAGCTATTCGAGCATGTAAATTATCAATTTTAAAAAATAAAAATATACTTATATTGATAAATGAACGAGATAATTAATCATAAAACCATAAAGAAATAAAAATAGACTTGTACTAGTAAATTATGTGCAATACCAAGAGAGGCGCAACTCTTTGAGTTCAGAGACGTACCAAAAATCGCACATCTCAGTCTCAAACCTTATACGCGTGCGCAACCTTCTCCTCGGGTTTCATTCCATTTTTTTGCCATGTGGATGTTTTCATTTCTAAAGCCGATCAATGTGAAAATAAACTATTTTGTTTGAGTGGATGATTAAAAGACTACTTACCCTTAAAAAATTATGTTATCAGGTATTCACAGTTTTTTGCACAAATAGCGCAATTTTTTGCCTAAATAGCGCAATAACGTGCGCTATAGCGTAAATAGCGCGCTACATGAGCAAAAAGCGCACGCTATTTGTGCAGAACGCTATTTAGGCCGCGCTACGACTCGCGCTAAACCGCGAGTTTGAAAACACTGATCTAAACATGTGCGAGAACAATGTTAGCTAAACCGGTAAAAATTTCAATCACTTCTTATTTATTCACAACCACTACCATATCAGAATATACAGGTTGACATTAGAAATCAAAACCAAATGTTGATAAGCAACAAATTCCACAGCACATCACCATATATCAATATTAAAGATGGCCATACGTTTCAGCTTATGTTATCCTGCAGTAATATCTTACTCATCCTAATATTGGCTGCATCAAAAGATGAACTGTACCGAAGTAACATTATCTAAAGCAACAAGAAACCAACCTGCGTCATATTTAACCATCTTTTTCTTAGCTTCAGCAATAATCTTGAAGCAAAACTCACTACATTCGTGATATGCATTTGACGCGTTCCTGCAATCTGGATGTACCCTCCTTTCTTCAGCCATACTTTCTCAAAAATAAAGCTCCCTACACCAGAAGTAAATATAAAATACTGCACCTAGAGAAGAAAGCATCAATTATACGCAGAAGAAAGCATCAATTATACGCAAATTAACCCTAGCTAAACCATAATTTAAAATTCAGCGTAATGAGGCTTAAAAGCTAATTATACCTGCGAATCGAATTGAGGGCACGGGGTTTAGGGCAGCTGCGAACTGTGACGATGAGATGAAGCGATTGGGGATTTTTTTTCTTCTTCTTTTTGGAATTGGATTCAAGAAAACAGATCTTGGGCCTGGAAAGATAGGTGAGTGGGCAACTAATCCGGAAGGCTCGGGCCTGTCTAGGGCCCGTCTCGTCCCGCACCAGAACGAGACGAGACCAAAATTTTAAAACTCAGGTCCCGTCCCATCCCGTCCCATTTTAAAAACTTAGGACGGGCCGCGAGCCCAAATATCGAATTCCGATGGGATCTCGTCCCGTAAAAATGTCTAGTTACTAAATTTATCCGACTATCAAGCCCA
The DNA here is from genome assembly GCA_033398695.1 of Orobanche coerulescens. Lineage (NCBI taxonomy): Eukaryota > Viridiplantae > Streptophyta > Magnoliopsida > Lamiales > Orobanchaceae > Orobanche > Orobanche coerulescens. Next base: position 802,270 of record CM065811.1, on the reverse strand, counting down.
AAACAATCTTATCATCTAACATTTTTAATTTATCTCATTTACTTCTTTCGGGGAACGAAGCTTCCATAAACCATGAAGAACTTGTGCGTAGAAGAAGAGATCACTGAGTATCTGACTATGTTGTAATGTTCTTTACATTTATTACTTCGGGTAAAATAAGAAAGCATTCAGATTTCTATGAACCATTTGTTCAAGAATTAACAAATGACTAACGACGATATTTGATAAACAAATTGATTTAAAAAAATTTAAATTTATTGTCATGTAACAAGTTCAAATATTGTATTCATTTGAGAGTCAACATTGATCAACAGGACCATTTTTCGTCCCGTTCGTGTCCCGATCCCATTTGGGATCGGGACGGTCGGGATCAATTTTTCAAAAGTGCAATCCCACCTCATCTCGTCCCATAATTTTCAAATGGGACGGGATCGGGATTACCTAAATGCCCAGGCCTAGGTGATTTCAAGAGATTAATTGGACGAATATTTTTGTTAATGGGCCCATAGAGGCCCTTTAAGCAGGTCTAAGAAACACCCAAAATATGGGCTGGACCAAAACCCAGCTATATGAAGTTGAAGGCCCATTATAAATTGTGTTCACGACGGGCCCATATACTGTTCCCCCTTTCTTTCCCCCTGACCAAAGAATATGTCTAAATGTTCCAAAACCCTAGCTGTAAAACCTCAGTTCTCACTCAATCCGATACGCACCGATATAATATTATATAGAGACCTGTATCTATAACGCAAATTCATGTGAAAAAATGGTGGCCGGGAGATTCAAAGAGCTGATAAAGAAGTACGGGAAAGTAGCTCTCGGTGTGCATTTCTCGGTCTCGGCGGCCTCAATTACCGGCCTGTACGTCGCCGTTAAAAACAACGTGGATGTTGAATCGATGCTCGAAAAAGTTGGCTTACCCAGCCTCCTCAAGGAAAAGGATACCAAAAGCTCCGATCTACCTTCTGGGAATCTCGAAACGACGATAGATCAGACTGTGGTGAAGGAGCGAAATAGGACGGCGGATCTGGCGGCCTCTAGCGGCGGTGCTTTAACTTTGGCGTTTCTAATTAATAAGGCGCTTTTCCCGGTTAGGGTTCCGATCACATTGGCGCTCACACCACCTCTTGCGAAGTTTCTTGCTAGGCGCAATCTTTTCAAGAGAGCTGTATGATTTCCTTAGTTTTTTCTTTTGCTTATATTTTGTTAAAGCAACCTAGTTGTTACCATCAATATGTGTTTCCAAATTTGTTCATTTTGAAGTAACATGGATTTGGTGTAAATCCAGATGGAGATCAATGGGAATTTTATGTAACTTTAGTATTATGTACTAAAGATCTAAACATATACCTTGCTAATAACATAACATGCGCATTTTTTGACAACCTTAACTGCAAAAGATGTTCTTTTTATTATATTGCACTTTCTTATTGATCGGGAATCAGAACTTTAGGCATGTTTTTTGAGATGTCTTGATTTACGGTAGCCATTGATTGCATAAAAGTGGAGTTAAAGCTTATTACTTGTTTTGGTTCCAGATATTGATGTATATTATTGTAAGTTGAAGTTGTTTGTGTTTTAGTTAAAGCATTTTGAGCCTTGAGCTACTTGAGGAAGTACTCTTTAGTCTATGTAGATTTTTGAGGTGGTACTTATAGTTAGGAGAGTATGTATGTGTCTATCCATATCGGTGATCATTGTCTAAGTCCATGTGTGATTATGATCAAGTCACAGCTAGGGGACATTTAACGGTGTCCATGTATAATTGTTTTGCACTTTGTCCCTTGTTTTTTTGCCTTTATAAATGAGAATTTGCTTCTAAGCCATTTATAGTTTGTGAATCTCAAATAGCATTGATGTGAGTTTTATATTGTTAATATGTGATGTGTTGACAGTGCATGCGGCCTGTGTGTAACTGTTTTAGTGTGTTTGAAGTAAGAGGAACAGCAGCACATATCGAAGGCTTCATGGGTTCAAATTAACCAAAAGAGCCTATGGAGCTCAAAAATCGTGCTTTATAAAAATAAGATTTGATCATCCCGTTATACCCTCTTTACTGAGTGGTACATGCTCCTTGTGTTTATTTGATTCGATACTTTACTTTTTATTCTATTTTATTTTCGAATATGGTTAAGTTTTTTTTTTCTTCTAAGCCATTTTATAGTTTTTGTATCATAAATACATTGATGTGAGTGCGGATGGGTGTGTTAGTGTGTTTGAAACAAAAGGAGGAGGAGCACATATCGAAGGCTTCATGGGTTCAAATCAACTTTAAAGCCTATGGAGCACAAAAATTGTGCTATATAAAAATAAGATTTGATCATCCCGTGATCATGTGCTCTTGGTTTTTCTTGCTTTATCATGAGGGTTTTTATGGGATGGTACATGTCCCATGTGTTCGTATCACTATATTTTACCTTATTTATTTATTCTTGGTTGCTGTTGCTTTATCATGAGGGTTTTTATGGGATGGTACATGTCCCATGTGTTCGTATCACTATATTTCACCTTATTTATTTATATTTTTTATTCTATTTTTTCTTCCGAATATGGTTACGATTTTTTTAAGCCATTTCACAGTATTTGAAGCTCAAATACATTGATGTGAGTGCAGGCTTTTGTGTTAGTGTGTTTGTAGTAAGAGGAAGCGCAGCACATATCGAAGGCTTCATGGGTTCGAGTCAACTTAAAAGTCTATGGAGCTCAAAAATTGTGCTATATAAAAATACCATGTGGTCATCCTTTAATTATGTCCTCTTGGTTTCTGTTGCTTTATCATGAGGGTTTTTACTGGATGGTACATGTCCCATGTGTTCATTTCACTATATTCTACTTTATTTTTTTATGTTATGATTCTGTCTTATTTTTCCGAATAGGGTTATGGTTTTTAAGCCATTTTATAGTCTTTGAAGCTCAAATACCTTGATGTCGGTGCAGGCGAGTGTGTTAGTGTGTTTGTAGTAAGAGGAAAGCACATATCGAAGGCTTCATCGGTTCAAATCAACTTAAAAGCCTATGGAGCTCAAAAATTGTGCTATATAAAAATACCATTTGATCATCCCTTAATTATGTCCTCCTGGTTTCTGTTGCTTTATCTTGAGGGTTTTTACCGGATGGTACATGTCCCATGTGTTCATTTCACTATATTCTACTTTATTTGTTTATGTTTTTATTCTGTTTTATTTTCCGAATAGGGTTATGGTTTTTAAGCCATTTTATGGTCTTTGAAGCTCAAAGACCTTGATGTCGGTGCAGGCGAGTGTGTTAGTGTGTTTGTCGTATGAGGAAAGCACATATCGAAGGCTTCATGGGTTCAAATTAACTTAAATGCCTATGGAGCTCAAAAATTGTGCTATATAGAAATACCATTTGATCATCCCTTAATTATGTCCTCTTGGTTTCTGTTGCTTTATCTTGAGGATTTTTACTGGATGGTACATGTCCCATCTGTTCATTTCACTATAGTCTACTTTATCTGTTTATGTTTTTTATTCTGTTTTATTTTCCTACTAGGGTTAAGGTTTTCTAAGACATTTTAGTCTTTGAAGCTCAAATATCTTGATGTGGGTGCAGGCGGGTGTGTTAGTGTGTTTGTAGTAAGAGGAAGTGCAGCACATATCGAAGGCTTCATGGGTTCAAATTAACTTAAAAGCCTATGGAGCTCAAAAAATGTGCTATATAAAAATAACATTGGTCATCCCCTAATTATGTCCTCCTGGTCTGTTGCTTGGTCATGAGGGTTTTTACTGGATGGTACATGCCCCATGTGTTCATTTCACTATATTTTACTTTATTTATTTATGTTTTTGTTCTATTTTATTTTCCGAATATGGTTGAGGTTTTTTAAGCCATTTTACAGTCTGTGAAGCTCAAATACATTGATGTGAGTGCAGGAGGGTGTCTTGGTGTTTTGCAGTAAAAGAAAAAGCAGCACATGTTGAGGAAATTAACTTAAAAAGTCTATGGAATTCAAAAATTGTGCTATGTAAAAATAACATTTGATCATCCTGTAATTATGCGTTCTTGGTTTCTAGTTACTTTATCTGGAGGTTTATTACTGAATGTTGCATGATTTTTGTGATTGTTTGACTAGATTCTAATTCATTTTATTAATGATTCTATATTGTTTTCCGAATATGTTTAAGGTTTTTTGAGATCTTTGGATACTTCATTTCACCGAAAGAGTGGGCTTAAATAATTTTGAAACGTTTTATGTATTTACTTGCTATTTGAGGTCATTTGTTAATTTGTAATGAGATTCTCAGGCCATTCTTACAGTGTTTGTCCGCTCTGTGAAATGACATTCTAATTTGTGCTACAATTCATGGTTTTGTGGCTAAGAGTGTTAATGTTTATATCTTCTTCATAGGGGTGCAGTTCTCTCGAGTACTTTTGTGTTCGCTTTTAACATTTGTTTGGTCTCTAAATTCCAACGAATCTAGCTGAACCCTCTAAAGGTAGCTCCTTTGGGCTTTGTGGATTGCGCGATTTCTAAGGGTTGAGTTGTGTCATCGTGTCTTGTTTATGTTGCGTTCTCGTGTGTTCAAACAGTCTGTCTTGTTTAGTCATGGATACAATGTCTAGTTTTGACTATTTCCACTCACACACATTCATTACTTGTTGCCGTGGCTTATTGCGTCATTTTTATGCAATTTGCATCGACAAATGCGTATATGGTGCTGTGTTGCTCATTCTCTTTACAAATAGTGTGTTGACCTTAATTTGTAAGATAAAATCAAATTTCAATTGTTTCAGGAAATAACTGACCTTTTACTTCGACTTTAGAAAATGCATTGTTTTCTAGTTTAAAGCATTTTGGCCTGTGTATCGACATTTTGGTGGTTATTGTGCCGTTGATTGTGCCGAATTTTAGGCCCGTTTTGACACGGCTAAGTCCAGATGTGAAGTTGAGGTAGAGCAGCCGCACATATCGAAGACTTCATGGGTTCAAATTAACTAAGCCTATGGAGCTCAAAATTTGCTATATATCAAAATAAGATCCCATCATCCCATAATTACATCCTCTTGGTTCCGGCTGCTTTCTCGGGAGGATTTTACTGAATCGTACATTGTCTTCCTTTGTGTTCGTTTTGAGCGGATTTTATTGTATTTTTTCGAATATGGTTAAGGTTTTTGAAACCAGTGACATTACACAAGTAGTTTGGCTTTTAGAATGAAGATCCCAGCTAGAGCATTTAGTTTTGGATTTTTCGTATGGACCGACTTGATGTTTAAAGTCGTATCTGAATTTGTGATTGAGACTATTGATTCTGGTGTTTCTAGTGGTGTAAATGGCAGCCCAGAGGCATTTCTATCATCTCTCTTTGGATCACTACTTCGCTTTTTCTTGGTGGCAATTTTCGGTTATTTTTTTGGGTTGTGTTCTGTAAAAAATAAAAATTTGAACTATTTATTTTGAGAATTAACATGTTCTGTTTGTACTTCATATATATTATTACCGTCATGAAAATTATTTGAATAACTACTTCATATTTGAACAAAATGTATTTTTCACGTTTCATAACACCGAACTGTTCGAACTAACCACCTGGTTCGCTAGGTATTTGGATTGCTAACGCCTAGTGCCAAGAGGAATACTGGGGGATAAATCGAGGATTACGAACGCCTAATCCTTTTGAGGATTACTGGGGATTTATCGAAATAGGTGGATTTATTTTTTATTATTATTTTATTTATTATTATATAGAAAAAATATATATATGTAAAATATTTTAAAATAACTTAAAATTAACCATTTAAATAGATATATAATCAATTATATATTAAATTTGAAATATTAATATAGATATAAAGGAGTGGCCATAATATTCATAATATCTCAGTTTAGGAATTTATAGTATTATTAGCATAAAAAAAATAGTTTAACTGTCCAGTCACCCACGTAGCTAGGAACTTTGAAACATTGATATAAGTATAAAGTAGTCCTTAGTATCTTAGCTTGCCTTCATAAGTCTCAGCCCAGACCCAACCGCCCCAGTACAAGCGCTTAAGTTATAATCAAAACGATAGAAGAGCTTCTAGGGATTAATCGGGGATAGAACACTAACCACACCACCGAATCCCGGGGATAGATCTCAGTGGTTATGGACGACCTCTGAGTATAAAGGAAAAGAAAATAAGTGTGATAAACTAACAGAAGATATATTCAAAATCATGATACGACCCATATATTAACAAATATCCCATATAAAAGAACAATCTGAATAATAATACAACAATATTTTCCATCCCACCAATTACAAACCAAAAAAAAAAAAAAACAATTCACTGCCCAACCAATAGGGTTCCACAAGGACTACCCGATTTCAAAAAAAAAAAAAAAAAAAAAAAAAAGGAAAAAAAAAAGGGACACCCCCTGTAACATAAATTCTCAAAAAAAGAAAATGATCATCTTGCATCCTGTCAGTCTCATAAGTATACCCAGATAATGTACTTCACCAAATTCCTTTAGGCAAAATACAGAGCATGAGAATATAAGTATCAATATATTCTTGCTGTCCGACACTCGGAAAAATTCCCATCCGAACGACCACGGAGCTTCGCTTCTTTTAATTAGAGTGCACAATATCACTTGCTACAATTGCACCACCTGATTCAAATGCTCGAATTCCTGGCAGTTAGCTCCAACTTCCTTCAAAGCCGTAAAAAGTTTGGGTACGACTTTACCAAGCATTAGCTTAAAACCGACTGAGTTTGAGTTGGTATTAATATTACTATCGCCGATGGAAGAGTCCTTTGCGAGCGAGCCGATCAGGTGTCCTTTCATGTACGCATCACATGCCTTCAGAATATAATAACCTCGTTTCCTGAAATGCTGGATGACGAGCTCTTCAAAGTCCTGCAAAACAATTGAGCGGTTAGGTCACAAGGATATAATAGAGTGTGGCGTAAATGCATTGGGAGACACAAGCCAGAACAAATTCAAACACTTTTATAAGAGAATATGAGAAAGTCTAGAAGAATGATAAAAAACAACAAAAAAAATAATTATATGCTGCTGCAACAGAAATATCAGGAGATATCTATTACAGTTGAATACACATAATTTGGTCGAAAATAGGCATAGGACAGAAAGGTTCGATGTCCCAGTGTATCATTTGCCTAACATAGCTAAAATTTAAGCAGAAAGAAATATATTAATAATAAATACAAAAAATAGTATAATAATTACAACAAGGGACAATTGCAAAAAACAGCCTTGAGGTTTGGCCAAATTACAAACAAACCGTGTCAGCTTTGAACATTACAAAAATAACCATTGAGGTTGCATATTTTCTTACATTTTGCACCTGTCAGTAGTAGAGCTGACGGAAATCAAGTTTTCTAAATATTACAACTAACCCCAATTTTCGCCGTAGATTTTACTTCTACATTCCTAGTATTACAAATACCAAGATAAAAAATTGGGACAATTTGTAATCTTTTGAAAAAAAAAAATGAGGGGTGTAATCGTAATATATTTGTTGATGTCAGGAAATTATGTCAGGTCAACTAACGTTTGGGGCGAAAAGTAAGATGGAATCAAACCTCAAGTTTGAATTTTGTAATTTCCAAAGCCATTTTTCTTCTTCTGGTTTTTGTAAATACCCAAATATACCCATAATAATAATAATAGTAATATTAATAATAAGGAGAGAAAAAAAAAAGAGATGAAGACAAATAAAACAAGACAAGATAAACAAAAACAGAAGGGAAAAGAAGGGAAATGGCTAGTAGTATCTCAAACAATGTCTCGAAATCTCCTAACAAAAAACTGTAGCTAAAATGGCAAAAAAGTTAATATTTTGATTTTGCTCACCTTTGGGGGCTTCCGCATCAGATACATCATAGTCTTACAGTTCAATAAAAATGAGTTCTCATTATATGACAACGAATTTTTCTCTCCTTCAGCGGTCCCAACTTGTTTATCATATCCAGCTTCATTAAAATACGGCTTGGAATTTAGTACCAGCCCTTGAAGTGAAACAAGTACTTGAAGAATGCTTGAGGTTGATGGGTCCCAAACTTCATTTCCTCTACCTGTCCAGGTATTCAAGAGACTGAGGCAAACTTTTCCTTCTTCGTACAAGTTTGGATTTATTCGCCACCCTCCAGAGTGATAATATGCTGACTGTAAATGAGAGAAGATGGTTATTCGAATAGTAATATAACCCCAGAATGGTGTGACGGAGGGATCGTACCATAACGCTAATAGATAACTAAAGGAGGTTTAGCAACGTTGGAAAATGGGTTAATTACCAAAAATCAACTTGAGGTTTAGTCTAATTACAAAAAGGAACAAATATTTTTCAAAACAGGCACCTCCTTTCATATTTATCTCGATTTTACAAACTTCACCCTCACAAAGGTTGTTAAGAAAATGTAGATCTCAAGGGGGGTGTTTGTAATTTTGAAAGATAATCGGGGTTTTTTATATGTAATCGGATCAAATCTCAAAGGTAGTCATTGTAGCTGATTAATTTTCCGTACTTCTGATTAGGAATTGGATTATAAAACATCGAACACGAATAAAGAGGTTTTCTTACAGGTGGAACATCTGGATATTCTGATGGAAGTAGAAAATCAAAGAAGAAAAGCCCATCCTGATAAGGTGTCCCATAGGCTCCAACTATCACAGCCCTCAAAAGATCCATTCTATCTTCGTAGACACGTACATATATGTCCTCTGTTCAATAGCACTTTTGACTTTTCAGGACAGCTTCCGATATGTTTCAACGAGAGAACAAGAATTATCATGATGGAAAATTAGAAAAATGGCAGGAAGCATACCAGGTAGGTTATTTTGAAGAATGCCCCAATCCTGTTGGACTTTCTTAAGCCATTTCCTGGCAGCATTGTTCTGTAAATTTTGTAAAAAGTGCTTTAAAATTGACATAGGATTTGGCGGTAAATAAGGGACAAAACCAGAAGAGAAGCAACTACAGGGGAGTATCTAGAATTCTTTTCTAGTGGGGTCAAGAAATAAACATAACAATAATATCTAAGATATGCATATTACAATAAATAACCATTCGAAGAACTTATAAATGTTAGGGTTCATTACAAAACTACCACTGAAGTGATCAGAAAAAACAAAACTCGTATATCTTTTAAAATGACAAATAATATATAACTGAACTAAGTTTTAATTAGATTACACTTCAGGGTTACTTTTAGCAATTATCTCAAAGTTCTATACCTCAAATAGAAACCCCTTCAAGTAAATTTGATTTGCACAGCTTTATATATACCAAGTTGTTCCTTCATTATTTGAGGCAAATACAGAACAAATATCTTTTACATAAATAACCAAGGCTCATAGTCATTGTTACATTTACAGAGGTCTGAAAGCTCCAAGAGTTGCTGTGAACTCTTTCCTTCGGTCTGCCCCATAGGCAATCGCCAGCATTGTGCACTATTTTAATGGGGATTCTGCACTATTTTACCAGAAAATATGCACTCCATCCCCAACAGTAAGCACTAAATTTTCTATAATATTCTTTATTTTTATTTGTTTAATCTTAGTTTTATTAGGATATAACTGGTAAACATGACATAAATTAATTTATTTACTAAAAAATTATTTATTTAATGAAATTCTGAATACATATTTCAAAATAATGTCAACTTTAATAAAACTAATGCAAAGCAATTATATACGCTTTACTTGTATTAGCAATGTTATCATGTTTAGCTACATTACAAAATTTTCTCTATTTTCGTATTTTTATGTTGTTTTCTCTATCTTTATTGTAATTTTATACTTAATGTAACTTATGTGATTTTTATAATTCTGCGTGTAGTATTTAAATCTCACAGTGCTATTAATTTAATAGTTTATATGCATATGATTTAAATTATCGGAATATCTTTCCACGATAATTATGGAAAAAGAAATGTGAAAAAAAAATATACAAAACAGAAAGAATAAGTTTTGTTATTTTTTTTCGAGGTCTCAAGACATAATATTAACCCTCAGTTCTTTTAGTGGGATCAATATATATATATATATATATATATAGGTGAGAATGCAATTTAAATTAAGAAATAAGAATGAATTTCATCCATAAATCTTGATGAATGAATGACCTAGATTTATTCTCACAAAAATTTGATGCATACAATGCAATATTTTAATGCATCGATATTTTGATGCATATAATGCATATTTTAATGCATTGGAATTTTGATGCACGAAATGCATAGATTTCATGCATAATTAGTACAAAACTCATGCATATTCGCAATTCGCAGGATAAAAATCATTCTCATTTGATCCCAAATATATATATATATATATATATATATATATATATATATATATATATATATATATGGGTGTGGGTGTTGGTGTGTATATTCTATTTGATAATAACATTACCCCAATGCCTCAACGGCTCCCGCAAAAAGCGGGGTAAGGGGGGATCGGATGTACGCAGCCTTACCCCTGTCTTAACACAGAGAGGCTGTTTCCAGATGATCCCAAATGAAAATTGTATCGAGAATTGCATGGAATGACTAGTACTTCATGAGAAAAAAGAAGTGCGGCCAATTTAGTGAGTCATTTTGTTTTATTCCATTATAATCTAGAACTAAAGAATAAGGAGTCTTTGGCTCCATTGGAAACAATGGAAAGGGTGTGTATATTCTATATAAATTTAAAATTCAGTGGCGACATTTGACCCCGCAGCCACAAGGTGGCTACGCCAATGGAAGCAAAGGACGTCACACTCAAATCAATAACATGCATACTTCAGTATACGAGTAGAGCATTACTAACTTGTCCCTGCGTATTGAGAAAGTGATGGTCAATAGGATCTCTAACAATGTCAAAACCTCTGAATGTCGGAATAAACATTGCACGCGAGGGAGCATCTGATTGTGGAATTTTCAAGTTGCAAAGAGCCTGAGCAACTTCTAACATATCAGTGGCATCAGCATCATTTTTCTGCCCCCTACAATTAGTGATTGGACTAGATATTTGATTATCAGTATCATTAGGTTTTTGAGAGCTCGATCCACCATCAGGATCTATATCTAATTCCAAACCATCAGACTGTATATTATCTTCATCCGAATGTTTGCGAACCCTAGAAAATATTCCGGAGGCTAGTCTGGTCATAAAACCAATTGCAGCTAGAGGAATTGAGAGAGCTCCATTCTTTCCAAAATTTTCTGAAACAGTGTCGTTATCTTCTGACTCAGACCTGATGTCACCAGCATTGTCTGTCCCATGTTCCTAAATCCAAATATGAACACGAAATTCATCAGCATGACTTCGAGAAAATGTCCTATAAAAACAATATGATAAATTTCTTATCAAATCACCTCAAAGATAAAAAGAAAATAATACACCATGTAACCATGTGGTTATGATTGGTTCGTTTCGGTCCATGAAACAGACCCTCGTGTGTTTAGTTCGATAGATACACCTTGGTACGTTTCAATATTAATACAATTAATTGATTCAATTAATTAATTATATTAAATATAATTTCTCCAAGAAATAATATGAATAAAATTAATTACCCAGTAATTTATGATAAACTTATAACAGATCATATGATTCATAACGACCTTCCACTTGATTATCGGCCTTGGAGATATTAGATGAGAACTCGTAAATTACATAGTGGCAATAATAAAAGCTACATAGATGATAATGACAAAAATACCATTTGTTTTTAGTTGATATGCTAGTGGACAAAATGCAAAAAATGTACTAATTTAAGTACTTGAGAATGTATGTTCGTTGATTACAATTATTTCCATTATAAAATTACAATTTTCTTTATTGCTCTTCCAAACCACAAATAGGTTTCTATAGCCGGACACGTTCAGTTTACAACTTAAGTAAAGATTTTCAAGTAAGATACTCCACATGAGAAGTATAATTATCAATCAACTCATATCACGTGCTAAGTCTGAAATATGTCTCTAAGTTTGGTTATGCATGTTCATTCAGAGGATGGGATTGAGATTTAAAAACTATCCAGGGAGAACTGATCAAAATAGCTATTTACCTCGGCATTATCAACACTATCCATGTCATCCTCAACAGTTTCCCAGCTACCCGCATCACTTCCAGCTGCTATGGACTCGTCATCATCCCGACCAACAACAAATATTGCTTGAGGGCCAACCTGATATAACAACAAATCTTTTCATTGAAAGTCATACTTAGCCAAAAGTAAAAAGAAAAAGTGAACTATGATGCAAAAACCAGATACAACATAAGAAATAAAATAAGGGATAATTACAAAACCTACCCCTGAGATTTAACCTAACGACCAAAAAACCCAATTATCTTTTAAAGTTACAAATAACCCATTCAGATTTGTATTTGCCTTGCAAAAATGTAACCTCAAGAGGGGTCAAAATGGGTCATTTGTAGTTTTAAAAAATAAGTGGTTTACCTTTTTTTAAAAAATATACTAAACCTCGGGGGCAGGGTCGTAGCCAGTGTAATTTCTCAAAATTGGGGTACTTGGGGCCCATGGTGCTCCCCACCCCCCACCCCGACCCCAACTGCACTCCTGATCAGAGGTAGCTTCTGTAATTAACCCCAAAAAAAAATGATATTCCACGAGGTCTGCAAAAAAATGACCGTAGATATCATTCCATTCGCCCATGCTACTTCTATATCACCATCTTTGAGCCCAGTAATGTTCCCGACCCAAGAGAGATCTGAAAATTCAGTAGATAAGTCATGGGCAGGTAAGTTTTCTGTATTCCCACTTCCATCTTGATGCCTCTCCTTTTCATGTTTGGGCTCATCCGAACCATTAGATGGTGGGTTTTCGATAGAGTGCACAAAAGAATTCATTTCTGCTGGTAAGGAAATAGGCGACAGACGAACAACTATGTCTCCGTAGCAATAATCATAGTCAGGATGCCCCTCCAGCTCATAAACACTCACCATTTCCTCTTTATCGAATTCTCGAGGGTCCTCGGCCCTAGCAACGGGCTTCAACCACCTGACACAAGCTGTCCGATCTTTCGCATTGACACTTTTTACCACCCCAACACGTCTGGTCTCAATGGCATCATCACCATCAGCAGCCTTCTCCACTACATACTGTTCGGCAACGAATTCCTGGTCTCCGGGACTATCAATGGGAATTAAAGATGTAGATTCCACACCCTGTTCCATAGTCCCATCCTGCCAGGCGACATCGACTTTTGTATGTGTATTGATAATTAAAAGTGCGCGTTCGAAATTCTCTACTTTCTTTCGGGATTTCTTGTCCTTCCTGACTACCACTTTCCGGACCTTTTTACGAAGAGGCCAGGTTTCACGAACAGCTTCCTTCGAAGCCGGTACTGAACTATTGCATAATCTTTCTGCACAAGCTTTTTTATCTGATGTTACAGGATTTTTACACAAGGAAGCCTGTGGACCACTTTCCGTTGACTTCGTATTATTCCCTGAAAGTTCCTCCATAGAGGCCAATTCCACATCAGACTCGTCACCTGCTTCAGTAGATTCAGGTTCGTCTTGAGCAGAATCGTTAGAGTCTAGTTTGGATAATCCCTTGTTCAAGGATGTGCATGACAAATCCTGGGATGGTGGAAGTAGGCACCAATCACCCAACTGCCAATTTGTATGGGCAAAACAAGACAACAGTTTTAAATTCTTAGGACTCTGCTCTTCAGCTGGAGTAGAAGCATCGTTGAGCACATATCCAGAAGCAATCCAGTAAACGTAAACCGATCCTACAGTAACTTTGGTCACTGTGCCTTCTAACCTGTTGGCTTTCCATAATCCAGATAGCCACCTGGAATTCTTGAAAACCGACGAAGAGCTTGCCTTCACGCGTTGACCCGGATAATATGGAAAATGTCCGTCTTCGAGGATGTTCTTTCCAACTGGTTTAAGATGCAATGGGTCAGCTTTCATCACTTTGCAAACAGAACCATCATCGAGCTGAACAGTCACATTATCAAAAACATCTTCAATTCTGCCTAGCCAGGGCCCGAGGACAACATGATCACCGATAGTGAAATCTCTAATGCGCTTCAAGTCTGTAGACGGCTTGTCTTTTAAAATCGATCCATCATGTGTTAGTAAATCGACATTAATACTGACATCAACCACAACACCTATTTGACCCGTTGGATCGGAAGCAGCAGCCACATAATCCCCATGTAGAAACCCTCTATCAACAACTTCTACATCCTTGGTAGTCTCTGTTGTTTCGGACCCATCCATCCAAAGAACTCTAACTTGGTCCTCTGTAAGTGGGCTGGGCTTATAGTTATTATTGTCATTGTTCTCGCCAAGATTTTTGCTTTTTTCAGCATCATATTCCTCATTAGAACCAGCCTCGTTATCTTTTTCATCCTCCCCCTCCTCCTCAACCTCCTCTTCCTCCTCATCTTCATCATCAGTTAAGCTGCCATCAGAATCTGAATTGCCAGCAACATCAGTGACTACACCAATCCCAGTGTTAGTTATCTTTCTCACAACATCTTGTCTATAGATGTAGGACACATTCTGTAAGTTCTTGAGAATCTCGCCAGGTCTATTCTCATAGCTCAAGCTTGGATCTGTACTAGGCCCATATGATGATGAATCAAGTCCTTCGGAGGTGGCATCCCCATCAGTATTTGTAGGTTCATTAACATCTGATACACCGAACTGCTGTTCAGATTCCATCTGGTAGACAAACAAGACGGTATCAGAAGGTCAGGAATATAGTTACTGAAGGATTTCATTACTAAGATAGTTCTATTTGATTTTTAAATGAACATAACCATTTGTTTCATATAATCCGCCACTAGGAGTTCACGATGATGGTTACTACAATACTACTTTGCACATAACAAAATCAAACCCCAATATACATAATTGTGAAACATCACAACAATAGTATATACATAGTTTCATATAATCAGTCATAAATCAGCGACAACAACAGTATCATCTCAATTTGTTCAGAATATGTCATGTTAGTTCGGCATTTTCCTCTGAATTCTCATTTCATACTCGAAAGAAGTTCCCAACCACAACAATATAAATTTATCTCATCTGCCGACACCTTTTTTCTTCTTTTCTTTTGTCATTGATTCTCTGTACTGATGAACTAGAAAACTTGAAAAGTTTAACAACCAACAAGTATACCACTTTAAACTTACCATTACAGAGAAGTAAATGAAACACAAATACTTATAGTACTATAACAGATGTTCCAACATTTATCATTCCTCGAGATTCCGAGAAGTTGAATTCTTGAATGAGGAGGTTGCATAGCATAAACAATTATCAAATACATTTTAAAACATAAATAGCTTTATCAAAGAAGATTTTCAAAACATTTGACTAATGAAATCTCCCTAACTAAATTTAGGAAAAAACGTACTTAACATATCAAAAGAGAGAACATTTTAACCTCAACTGTTTTATTAACAAGATTATGTTTGCTAAAAGCAGTGCAAGTGTAATTATATAATAAAAGTAAAAGGATTGCCTTCTCATGAAAGAAAATTAAAAAAAAAAAAAAAAAACATTGTTACAAATACAATGTGACCAAACACCAAACTTTTGACATTCACCTTAGCAAAACCATTGAAGACACTCAATCCATGTATGGCTCAATTGGTGTCGCTGTCCACTCTTCACAAGAGTGAGCAGGAACCACATTACGACAAATTGATGAGATTGTTGATTAATCCCTTAATGATAGTTTAATTGGGAATGTCTACCCCTATCTGTACTGTGTAACCATACGATTTCTTCATTATATTTCCGTTCTATTCCTTGACTATAGGTTTCCAAAAAGTTTATGAAATCTTGAAACGAGTCTCAAATAGCGTCATCTTCAAACAAAGTTTCATTCAACTCCACAGGATGAACCGATTCATTATCACATGCCACCACTTGGATTCCTTCACAAAATCTCATAATCGCCACGGATTATAGAACCAAGATAGAGAAATAATATCTCAGCTTAAATTGAAAACCCAGATGTAAAAGGACTATTAAGTATAAAGTAATACCGGACGGAACATAAACAATCCCTAGTACCCAACTACCCATCAGCTCCAAACTCGCCACATCTAAAAGATAAGCTAAAATATATAATGTGCCCAAACAAGATCAAATATATTGCTGCTCGCACAGATTCATCCACCAACGCGGAAATAATGAAAAATAAATAAACGCGAATACATAAACAGATAATAGAATTCCAAAACTCAGAGACCAATAACTTAACCGATTGCACATCAAATATAGGAATGAGGAGAAGGAGATTTATAGCAAATACCTATTAAATCGAGCTCAAGCCAAAAATTGATTGGATGAGAATAGGAAAACGAGCAGCTCTCTGCGCTATTTCTAATTAAAATCGTGAGAACAAATATATGTCGAAATAACCTTTATAGCAAAATGTTAGGGTGTGATTAACACGCGCCGCTCATCTTTTGAGGCAATAGTTGGGTGAGGCGGTGGCTCGTGTGCAAAGACCAACGGTGGACGGGGACTTGTGTGAGGGAGTACTGTGGCCAGCGACTCCTGTGAGGCGGCAGCGGTTGCCGTCGATTCGTGGGAAGCGGCGATCGGGAGGTGGAGGAGGAGTCGTTTGCGTGAGGGCTTGTTTCTTGATTTTGAGTCCAGATTCCCGTCTGTTTGGTAAATACTATTAAAATTACAAGTACACCGTAAATATTTTTAGATGGTAAATATTTTTACTAATTTTTTAGGGGTAGAATTTAGAAGTATTTTTTTTTATGAATTTCCTTTATATACTAATACAAATATATGAGTTTACATACTGTTTTTTATGCTTCGCCTCTTACATTATATTGTGGTGTTTCGGTTGCTTATTTGTCAGTTTCGTATATTTCGGTTGAAATATAAATCGTAATTAATTAAATAATAAATAAAAATAATAATCCGTAGGATTCGAAATTCCGTTGATATAAAGTTTTTAAACAGCATAAATATGCTTCCACCACTTGATTAAATCAATTGGATGGTACATACAACAACTCTATGATATACGTACTTCAGTCATACATATCAAATAAAATATAATAAAAATACAAAATAGAAAAGAAATTATTATATCATAAATCTACCGAAATAATTCATAAATATATTTAAAATTTAATTCTAATTCTACATGAATTACAATGCATATAAACAAATAAGAAATAATTATCATCTTATTTTTTTCAAAATAATCGTTCATCTTCTTGATTATTATTATTTTATTCACTCAAAAACTACTCTAATCCAGCTCAGGATAAAGTCATCTCAATATCTTTTAGAATGAATATTATTCTTTTTTCAATAATTAAAGGACTTTTTCTTAGTTTTCTTTAATATTTATTTTATTTTAAAATTTCGTCTCAAAACGGAATAATTAGAATTTTTAAACAGTTAAACAAAAAAATTGGATCTTCAAGAAAATATAAATTGAATTAAATTATTAAAATTAAATTCCACGGCATGATACAGGCAAAGTAATTTTGATGGTTGATATAATCTAATACACGAGAATAAAAATTACTATTTTCATACTTACTCATTTACTAATTTCTACAGGTATATTAATAAAAATATATAAATCATTTATTTTTAGTAGAGTATATAAATAATTAGAATTATTTTGGAGAATAAATAATTATTTCTAAATATGATTGGATAATTATTTAATTTAACTATCTTAAGGATTCACTTTAAAATAATAAAAAAATCCATGTGAGAAAAAAAATTAATTGTGTTATTACAATTTATTTGGACGAGAGTTAGTTTTTGTATATTTTATTTTTTATTATATTTTGGATGAATTTGTTAATATATTTTGCATGTTTAATTATATTTAATTTTATAATTATTATTTGTATAAATTTTAAATATATATTGGCAATTAATTAGTAATAGTAATATATTAATAAATATAATTATATTAGCATTTAACTACTCGTATAACATATATTAATACAATTACCGAGTTTATAAATTTCGGAACATATGTTTCTAAACGATATCTAAGCAATTAATTTAATAAATATTGACTGGATAAGAACTAATTTTAATATAATAAAAATTAATTTAAATAGTTCTAAATGTGATCATCTTAAAATTATAAGCATTCAGAAAATTAGGACATTCGTGTAAGAAAATGCATAAACGATTTGATTGTGTTACTGCAACAATAATTAACTCTCAGAGATTTTAGATTTGTGTACTTTATTTTCTATTATATCTTAAAGGATGCACCTTTGCACTATTTTGGTACAATTTATACCCTACGATTTATATATAATTCGGTAACCATAATAATTTGGACTATATAATTACTGATTTTACTGATTTTCACATATATCTTCCTAACATATATAAACATTTAATTTTTAATACCATCATATTAATCAATAGGATCATATTCATAGTAAACAGTTTTAGAGAATACAACTTAATTGTAATTTTATTTAAATATGAAAGGATAATTATTTTAGTTATCTTAAAAAAATTATCTTTCGAAAATAAAAAAGTTCGTATTAGAAAGAAATAAAAAAAAGTGATTGTATTATTGATAATATAACTATTTTAATGAGAAATATTAATATTATTTATTTTATTTTGGATTATATGTTGGATAATTCAAATTTGCTATATTTAGAACGACTTCTGCCCAAGCAATTATATATATTTTGGTAATTTAACTATATTAAATTATACAATTTTATAAACTTTAAATATATCTTTCTAAAATATATAAGTAATTAATATTAGCAATAGATATGAATCCAAACAATTTGTTTTGGGAAAATAAAAATTTATTGCATATATTTTTAAATATGATTTGATAATTTTTTAATTATTCTAAAATTTCAATGACTACGAAGATAGAAAATTACTGTGAAAAACTAACAAAATAATCTTACTATGTTATTGGGAAATAAAAAAAAATTAACAGGATTTGATTTTTAGTTTACTGTTTAATATATTCCAGATGATGTATTTTTATACTTTATTGATACATTTTATGCCATAACATTTATATATATTGTTAATGTAGTTGTATTAAATTATATTAATTCCACCAACTTTAAAGAATTTATCCTAACATTTTGTTAAATAGCTTATATTCAACATAATCATCGTTTTATGGAAGGGAATGTTTTTAAGAATATAGTAAATGTGTAAATATTATTAGATGTAATTGAGTAATCAATTTAAATATCTTAACATTTGATTCAACAAATGAAAGCTCTATGGATTTGTTTAGCAAAACGATAAGATAGCTGATAGTTGATTAAGTAATTGATAAGTTAGTTGATAAGATAACTGATAACCTAGCTGATAAGCTAACTGATTTTAATGCACGTTTAGTATATTAGCTGATAAGGTAGCTGTCATTTTGTAAAATAACATAAAAGGGCATTACTCTATTTTTTTTTTTTTTTCTTAACTTTCTCATTATAGTATTACACTAACTCTTTACAAAAATAAATGATATTTTTTCTCTAATTATTTTAACTTATACTCACTCTAAATTACATATATGTACTATTCACCATAACTTTAATAAAGTCATTAAAAAATCATCAATAATCGAAAAAACTATTCCTGAGTATTCTAACTTGATAAGATAAAAAAGTTAAAATGATTGTATAAATTAAGCCAAGAAAATTGAACGAAAGATAGAAAGAGCGAACTGCAACGACAAAGGTAAAGAAAAATAGTAATATTTGTGGAATAAGAAAGATAAGAAGGAGTTTTTTTTAATAAGCTAACTTGGTTAGCTTGAAGAATCACCAAATTATGTCTATCCGATTCGGTGTTTGACATTCATATAACGAGCTATTTTCTACTAAATTCACAATAAGTTCTCAAACTTATGTCTAACTAATAAGATAGTACTAAATACTTAGTATGTGAGAAAAGGAGAAAATCATTTAATTGTGTTACAACAATAATTGATTTCATGAGAAAGTTTGTCATTAATTTTTAATTTATATTATATTTTGAATGATGCATATTTTTACTATGTTGGTATGATTGTTGTTATAGTATTTATATATAACTAGATTATGCGTACATGCAATGCACGTGCTAATTATATATAGTATATACACTGTAAAAAGCTTAAAAAATTATTTTTGTGAATAATGAGTTTTTTCTGTAATATTATATTTGATACTTTGATGACGAAATAATATTTATATTGAATACTTGATTAGTGCATATCCAGTTTTTATTATTCATGCATCTTCACTATTTATTACTCATGCATTTTTTATTTTTGAAATTGAAATGATAGTTCATAAGTTGGGGTGTTTTCCCAAGTTTTATTGACTAAAGTGCATAAAGTTATTCTTGACTGCATCTTCTATTAATATTGTTAGCATTATTAATTATTTTATTCATGTATCTTCGATATTCAAAATTTAAAAGGTAATTCATAAATTATGAGGTCCATAAGATTATTATTTCTTCTTATTATTATCATTATCATTATATTATTATTTTATTGTTATCATTATTAATTTTGAGATCATACTTTTTTTTTTAAAGTGAGAACGGATAGAATAATTCATAAACAGGGCATTACATAAGATATATTGAGTATAATGAATAAGAACATTCTTGATTATAAGTATATTATCATTAATGTATTTTCAGGTTATGAAATATGAAAACGTAGTTCATAAATCATGGGGTTTTATAATTGTTATTCAGTATGATGTATAAGATTATTCTCTGCTACTATGACTACTACTACAATGACGACGACTATGACTTATTATTATTATTATTATTTATGTGTCTCACCTTTAGAGATTGAAAAATTAGGTCATAAATATATGGTGGGGTTTCAAAAGTTTTATTTAGTAGAATGAATAAGATTCTTCTTCTTCTTTCTTCTTCCTCTTCTTATTATACTAATGCATTATATAAAAATTACCACAATTTTAGTATTATAATTTAGTATTTAATATATTTTAATATTATTATGGTGGTACACCAAAATATATGCTGCACCAAAACTACTACACTTATATATAAACTAATAAATTAGAATTTTAATTTATATTTATGATTTGATATAAAAATTAAAAATTCTTTACATTAACAATTATATATATATAATTAATATATATTAATTAATGTGATGTAATCATTTTGAATTTAATTTACTAAAATTAATTATATATATATAATTAATATCACTATTATAATTTAATATTTAATAGATTTTAATATAAAAATGGTCTTACACCAAATAGGTGTGACACCATAACTAGTAGCATTATATATTAAAGAACTGGTATTTAATGAATTATATAACTAATGATCTTATGAATTTTTAAAGGTATATTCCTAAAATATATAAGCAGTTAATCTTAATAATATCATATGAATAATAAAATTATTTTTTAGAGACTAGAAATTGATTGTAGATATTTTCAAATCTATATCTATATCTATATATATATAAAGATTGAGTTCCACCATTGAATGTGAGCATTTATGTCTTTAGCTAAATAACTCCTTTATGCATGATATAGCTAAAAAACTCCTATGCTCCGTAATGTTCAGCTTAATTTGAAAGCTTTTAATAGCTTTCAATTCCACCATTGAATGTGAGCATTTATATTCAAAAACTGAAAAATGAAAAAAAAAAAAAAATTGGCATAAATGCCTCCAGTCCACAAGAAGCCCAACAATTAGGTTCCTGTAGTTCAAAAACTGAAAAAAAAAATTATATGACAATTCAAGTACATCATCTCAATTCTGAGGAATTCATGACAACATCATAGTATCAAAAAGCATACAAAAAAACCAAAACTATCATCTCATCTTCCGAGACCTGTGGATAGTCTGCTATTTGCCAACAAAATCTTTCCAACTTTGCATTGCGGATGCATCTCCCCACAGTTCTCCTTACAAAGGTTCCTGTAGTTCAAAAACTGAAAAAAAAAAATTATATGACAATTCAAGTACATCATCTCAATTCTGAGGAATTCATGACAACATCATAGTATCAAAAAGCATAAAAAAAACCAAAACTATCATCTCATCTTCCTAGAGCTGTGGATAGTCTGCTATTTGCCAACAAAATCTTTCCAACTTTGCATTGCGGATGCATCTCCTTACAGTTCTCCTTACAACCTCACATAGCATAACTCTGAAATCTCCAGTCTTTTCTTGAAAAATGCGGCTGTTTCTCTCCTTCCAAATAGAGTATAAAAACTCAGTTACTAGAGCCTTAAAAAATCTGTTTTTCACTCATTTCCCTTTGTGCTTATGTTCTTTTTTAATACTTTTAATACTTTAAATTTGTTCCATTAGTTTGTAAGATTCTGAAGTTGGGTTAAGTCGATCATTTTTGTCTCTTTGGTGATATTGAAAGAATAAAACGCCTCAAAGAATACCTTTTCATCTCACCATTGCCTATTTTGAGCTCCATCATTGAATATGAGCATTTATGTTTAAAAAAACTGACTCAGAGAAATACCTTTCCATTTGTCCATCGCCTTCCTTTCATCTTCTCAGCATTAAATGTTAACAGTTAGCTTTCATATGCATGGAGCTGTATAAATCAACCTCCTGCTGTCCCAATACTTCCCATCTATACCTGCAGTCACATTATGTCTAAGTCAACCAAAAGCAAGTCCAAAATCGACTCTAGATCACCTTAAGGAGGAGATGAGGGTCCCATTGTGGTGATGATTTGCCGAATGTGGGACGTGCATAATATTAATGGCAGATACCTCAGCACTGATTTTGTTGTGTCGGATGAGAAGGTGAAAATAATCAGCCGTTGTTGCATCATTGTCAGTGTTTTAATTAGCGTTGGTTGATCAACTAATTTGTGTTGATTCATTTTCGTGAAAATGTCATGCACTGTTCTATGAAGAGCAATATATCTCATTGCTTTGTTGACAAGATCCACCCGGTCCGTGGTTTCAATGAGGTCTTTTGTCATGGCAACAAGATATGAGTACCGCATAATCAGAGAGAATGACTACTTTCTTGAGCTTAATGGTTCCACAGCGGTCCGCAAAGTCTGCAACAAAGTTGGCGGCTTTTTAAGGCACCCGTTCCAGCTCATGGACTTTGAGAGTATTCAACCTACAGAGAAAAAGTATCTTATTGGTAAAAACTTTTTTATGTAGACCCAAATAAGGCTGTTGTGATTTTTTCGTCTGTATTGTTATCTTTCTATGCATGGTTTGCATGTGGCAGATGTGATTGGGTTTGTTACAACTGTGGGAAAAACTGCACAGCCAAGGACTGGCTCAAAGAACCTTGATTTCCCCCTTATAAATGAAAGGTACTATCTGCTTTGTGTATTCCCACGTGGATGACAGATGAAACTCAACTTTTAAACTGAAAGCATAAATAACCAGTGTTTTCCTGAATTAGGGGTCGCGCGCTAAGGGTCACTTTATGGGGGAAATTAGGCGATCAACTATTGAAGATGATGGCAAGTCATTCTGGAAAGTACACTATCATTCTCACCTCCATGAGTGCTAAATATTATAATGGTTAGTATAAGGTTGTGCGGGTTCTATAGCGCTAGAATATATGTCAACTCCCCCTGCAACTCCAATTATATTCAATATTTAAAATTGTTTAATTGTCTTATATATATGCTTTAGTATTATAATTCATTTTGCACATAATCATACTTCATTTATATATGGACTTACATGATTGTCCATTACATTGAGCTTCATTACTACAAGTGATGATCAATCACTCATATGATAGAAAAATGCCCCTGAGGATATATTTTCTGCCATAAGAGCCCCCCTGGGTTTGCATTAGATTCCCATTTTTTAACATAACATCACATAATTAAACATTGACAAGTGGGCTGTTTCGACCTATGGGCTACTTGACATCGATTGCATAGTCATAAGATATTTCACATTCAATTCATCACAGGGCTAAACTGCCCTGCTGTTACACTAACTGGGTTGTTTATTGCATTTAAGGCATTAACAGCTGTGTAAATGTGTGAGAAGGTGGAAATTATGATCACTTAAAAGCTAAAATAAATAAGGGAGTGTAATAAAAAGTAGTAACAAATGAGTTACATGAACGTTTGAAATTCCTACAGGAATATTAAGTGAGCCAAAGGTCACTTGGCCTCTTCCTAACATATATTCTGATCTAAAAAAGGTTCTAAAGCAAACTGCTGTCATACTTTGGGTTAGACCATGACACAAGTGTTGAAGTGAGTATAATCATATTGTAGACACTCTAAAAGCTTTACTACAGAGATGGCTCAAGGTTTGTATTCAATAAAAAATTTTCGTGCGACCTTGCAGAATTATAATGCAGCAGGCTGACTTATTGTCTGATTAGGATAAATAACTCAACTTTTAAACTGAAAGCATAAATAACCAGTGTTTTCCTGAATTAGGGGTCGCGCGCTAAGGGTCACTTTATGGGGGAAATTAGGCGATCAACTATTGAAGATGATGGCAAGTCATTCTGGAAAGTACACTATCATTCTCACCTCCATGAGTGCTAAATATTATAATGGTTAGTATAAGGTTGTGCGGGTTCTATAGCGCTAGAATATATGTCAACTCCCCCTGCAACTCCAATTATATTCAATATTTAAAATTGTTTAATTGTCTTATATATATGCTTTAGTATTATAATTCATTTTGCACATAATCATACTTCATTTATATATGGACTTACATGATTGTCCATTACATTGAGCTTCATTACTACAAGTGATGATCAATCACTCATATGATAGAAAAATGCCCCTGAGGATATATTTTCTGCCATAAGAGCCCCCTGGGTTTGCATTCGATTCCCATTTTTAACCTAACATCACATAATTAAACATTGACAAGTGGGCTGTTTCTACCTATGGGCTAATTGACATCGATTGCATAGTCATAAGATATTTCACATTCAATTCATCACAGGGCTAAACTGCTCTCATTGTTACACTAATCAAGTTGTTTATTGCATTTAAGGCATTAATTTGTGTAAATGTGTGAGAAGGTGGAAATTATGATCACTTAAAAGCTAAAATAAATAAGGGAGTGTAATAAAAAGTAGTAACAAATGAGTTACATGAACTTTTGAAATTCCTACAGAATATTAAGTGAGCCAAAGGTCACTTGGCCTCTTCCTAACATATATTCCGATCTAAAAAGGTTCTAAAGCAAACTGCTGTCATACTTTGGGTTAGACCATGACACAAGTGTTGAAGTGAGTATAATCATATTGTAGACACTCTAAAAGCTTTACTACAGAGATGGCTCAAGGTTTGTATTCAATAAAAAATTTTCGTGCGACCTTGCAGAATTATAATGCAGCAGGCTGACTTATTGTCTGATTAGGAGAAAATGATCGGTAAGTTACTTGATTAGTTAATTGTGTATAATGCATTAGAAATCTGACAAATTCCTAAAGCTTACCACTTGCTATCTACCCGTGTCTCCTTAACCAGACGCATGAGACTAACAAGTCCATTCAATGTAAATATTTCCAAGCCTTCATGTGCTTTAGCCGTCCTTCTATGCTGCAGATTCAAATACGAACATCAGCAACATTTCATCCATCCCCAACATGCTGAACAACTCTCTAAGCATTCATTTGGAGACAAATATACGACCGGATGGAAAAGTCGGCGCTTTTTGTGGGCTCAAGCTAACAGACTGGCCCACGCAGAACTAGGTGAAATAAGAACTTCATGCTTCCCTTAATAATTGCCAATTTCTAGCGAAAATTTGGAAATGACATGCTTGTATTTATGCTTATAAATTGAGATGAACATTTAGGTCAAGCATCGGATGTAGAAGTTGCAGGAATTAGACCATCACATGCATCAAGATATGGCACTAATTCTAACCGTAATAAAAACATCAACATACACAACCAGTGATTAGTTCAAATATATTTTATGTGTCCCTTATATTGCCCATTCCTTATTAGAAAAATTAAAACAGTGAGATATATAACTTGAATCTAAATTATGTCTTGCTTCCATTAATATAGGACCAAGCGGCAATCGTCGTCCCATAA
Organism: Orobanche coerulescens; assembly: GCA_033398695.1. Classification (NCBI taxonomy): domain Eukaryota; kingdom Viridiplantae; phylum Streptophyta; class Magnoliopsida; order Lamiales; family Orobanchaceae; genus Orobanche; species Orobanche coerulescens. The sequence goes on along the minus strand of CM065811.1, from coordinate 776,250 downwards.
AAGACCCAAAAAAGCACTCTTAGCTCAACAGTAAGCAAATATGTTGTTAGCGGTGATTAATTCATTTATGTCTGCTCTAATTATATTTTTCTGACAATTAAACCTAAACATGGCTATAATTATATTTTTCTGACAATTAAACCTAAACATGTATCGTAAATCGTTTGATCTGCAAGGTGTCCACGTTTCTTACCGTAACCTAGGAGCTCCATCTACAAAGTGTTCTAACTGTCAGGCATACATGTGGCGTGAAGAAAGGAGCAAAAAAGCAAATAGAGTTGCGACTCCAACATTCTCCATGTGCTGCCAGGATGGTAAAGTACGCCTACCCAGATTCAAAAATGCCCCTCCACCACTCGACAGATTGCTGAACTTTGACGATCCTGCAACATCGAAATTTAGAGACCAAATCAGAATATATAATGGCATGTTTTGCTTCACATCTTTTGGAGCAAATATAGATCACTCAGTAAATCAAGGGCGGGGGCCATATACATTGAGAATAAATGGGCAAAATTATCACCGAATGGGATCTCTGCTTCCAGAAGAGGGTGTTCAGCCAAAGTTTTCTCAACTATACTTCTTTGACACACAAAATGAGACGGCCAATCGTATGTCGTCTTTCATTGACAATCACACAACAGAAGGTCCTGAAGAAGCAATAGTGAGAAGCCTCATTGCTATGCTGAATGAATTCAGCTCTGTTGCCCAAGCATTTAGGATGGCTAGAGATTGGTGCGCCCAAAACAACTCATATGATTTTCAATTGCGGCTCCTAGGCGTGAACAATTTCTGTGCAATATAATGCGCCATCTGTGTCTGAAGTGGCGGTTCTAATAACAAATGATTTTGGAGACGCTAATGAAACGAGAGATATTATTGTAAACAACAAGGATAGCGGCCCAAAAAGAATATCAGAATTGCATCCATCATACATGGCGCTACAATATCCTTTGCTTTTTCCTTTTGGAGAGGACGGCTTTCATGATAAGATACCTTACCATTTCAATTCAGCAAGCGGAAAACTACCCGTGGTTTTTTGACAATGCGAGAGTACTATTGTTATGTGATTCAATATAGAGCTAATGAGGGACTACTTTGCTAAGAGGCGGGCGCTTATATCAACAATTCGTGGTGGATGCTTACACCGCAATTGAAGAGCACAGCTTAGATGGACGAGAAACAATCAAGATACGGAACAATAAAAGAAGAAGGGTTCACTTGATCAAGACAACTGTCCAACAAAGTATCAACGCATTCAAAAGCATCTTTCCTCAATTCAAGCCCATCATCTACCGTGTGCTTGAAAGGACCTAAATCCACTGTCTGATCAATTCTTTCTGCAAAGACATAATTGAGCAATAAACTTATAATTAATATACACTAGGAAGGAAAATAATTGTCAAAAAAAAAGGAAAAGCTCAAAGAATCAGTCCCAAGCAATCAATTCAACCATTATTATAAAAAAAACATCCAAAATACAAATACCAAGACCGAATAATCAGTGTCAGAATCTCCGATGTTCCAAATTCATTACAAATATTCAAATCCACTTCCAAATTAGTTCTAGATATACATGCAGAATTAAGCTGAATTAGGGATTCATATCCCTAATGGTGGCTTCAGGTTTGTTATTCAGAAATCAGAGAAACATACTCCAAAAAAACCACAGAAATCAAAAACTAAAGAAACATCATAGGGTTACAACACATGATTCGAACCGCCATAACCCACAGAAACCAAGCAACCGCATAGATGAGAATTTGCATACCTCATTCGTCCAAGAGTAACAACACACTTGGGGAAAAAATGCCAATCAATTTCAGGTGCTTCTTTTGCACGAGTTAAGATGGATAACCATGTTAGAGACTTATTCAACTGCACCAGAGACCCACCAAACCGAGGGAAGGATCAGCGAATCCGAACTCAAGAAGACATGGATCTTCCAATTTAGGAATAGGATTATTAATGTATTTTTCTCGCTGGTGAATTTTGGAAATTCTCAAAAGAACAAGGAAAAACAAAAACAAATCAGAAGTCGGGATCTGATATTTCGCCGAGCGCGGAGGAGGATGGAGATGGACGTGCCTGAGATTTCGACAATGAGAAGGAGGATACAAATGGCTGGCTTTGGATATTGAAAGAAAAATCGAACCAGTCGCGAGCTGAAGAATAACGACTGAGATGATGGGGGAGATGAAAAACGACGGCGGTGCCTGTGATTTCAGAGGAGGAGGAGGGTGTGGATGGTCGAATTTGGATGGAGAAAGAAAAATCGAACAAGTAACGGGCTGAAGAATGACGCCGAGATGATGGGGGAGAAAAAACGATGGGGTGCCTGAGATTTCGGTGAAGAGGAGAGATAGAAAAAACTAGGGTTGGAGGGGACAGCGGGGTGATGGTTGGAGAATATAATTCATTTTCAAGAAATTTATTAAGAAAAAATAATTAGATTAGTTGACTATGAAGTTAAGTTAATAGGGAGAATTTAATTCATTTCCTAGAAATTTATTAAGGAGAAATAATTAGATTAGTTGACTATTAGTTAAATTAATAGGTTAGGCATATAATTAGTTCCGTTTTTTTAATAAATAAAATAAAAAGATGGGATAAGGGATAAAGTATCTTCACTATTAATAGGATGAGTCTATATATTGGGGACGGACGAAAAAGGAAAGTCGGGTCTATATATGTGGGACGGAAGGAGTATTAATTTTCTTTGATAAAGAGCTAAAGGTAAACTAAAAATCACACAAATTATTTGATTGCAAATATTAGTTAAGGTTAATATTTATCTCATTGCTATCATGTATGCTCTAAAACATAAAAAACAAGCTGCAGAATTTTCTTAACACTACACACGTTATGCACCTTTTTTTATCTTAATAAGATGACAATACCAATTAGGGGTGGACTCGGTTCCATTCGGTTCGGTTTTTGACCGAAACCGAGAGTCGAACCAAATATTCGGTTTCGGTTTGGTTCGGTTCTTTTTGAAGTTCGGTTCGGTTAAGTTCGGTTTTATAAATATTCGGTTCGGTTTCGATTTGGTTTGATGTTTTTTCGGTTCTTCACAATATAAATTCAAATATTATATGCAATAGAATAAGTTATATATAACAACAAGCCAACAAGAGTTATATATATGTTCAAGATAAAAGCTAGAGTTGCATAGCAATTTCCAAATATCTCAAAATATATAACAATCGTAAATCACAGTAGCTCATTCTCTCAACCTAAATTAATTGAATCACAAATTCATGAGCATATTATCGGTCCTTCTTGGACCCATGAGGGTCTTACAAAAGGAAAACGAATTATACTAAAATTCGAAACACACCAAAATCACAAAAACAAGGTCATTTTAGTATGTTGAAATTTGACTTCGGTCCATTTCGCAGTTCGTTCTCGCTCGACTAGGAGAACCGAACCAAATTAGTTCGGTTCGGTTCTGTTTTTTTGTTTTTCGGTTCGGTCTTCTTCGGTTTCGGTTTTTCGGTTCTTTTTTCGGGTTTTTTCGGTTCGGTTTTGGATTTTCGGTTCCGAAATGCCACCCCTAATACCAATGTACAAAATTTTTCCTCCTGTTTTTTTATGCGTATACAAAGCGTTCACAATTTAGGTTTAGTTTGGAGTATTGCAACTTGAAGTCAAACATTAGATAACCATATAATTAGTTAGTTAAAGGCAAGAGCCTAGGTATATGTAGGTATTTTACATCCATTTTTATCATCACTTTTCTTACACGAAAAACTCCATGCTTATTCAATTTTAATTATTTTTATCCTCAATGACAGTAGGCCATTAATACAAAAACTAAACCACTTTTCAAAGCAATCAAAACAATATTATGTGATTTAAATCAAGTGCAAACATGTTAAAGACATCTTCGATAGTTGTTTGGAATCAACCAATTACGCGTCCCCCTTTTACTCCCACCATAAAAGGATCCAACTTGCCAAACAGATTTTGGAAGAAAAGATTATACAACAGTGTTTTTAATTATATATACTTTATTGATCTAATGTGTTTGCTTAATTTTGTGAAAATTTTGCGAATGGGTTGGCTGTTGATTTGAGGTGGAGAGAGAAAAAGAAAAAAATCAATTGAAAGTTATAATAAAAATACAAGCGGGTGTTTGTTTTAAAAAATTACTTACTTATTCATTCATTAATTAACTAATTTGATATAATAGACCATTGAACCCCAAATAAGATTCCAATATCTTTCCAACTTATATAAATAGAATTAATATCGAGACAATCTTCTATAAATGTATCAGCTTTTTAATATTTGGTTACACATTTTATTTACAGGATGTCTACATCAACCAATACCACTTAGAGATATAACGACGCAATCGTTACAGATGAAAGACAAGACTCGAAGCTGGTACATTAGTTTTGGTGTAAGAGACAAAAATAAAAATGCCTAAGTTGTGTGTAGTATAAACTATGTGTTTGAAATAACATGTTTTGCGTTACGATGATGAAAGTCACTCACGTATTTGATACATTTTGTTTGAGACATTATATTTACAAAAACTTACTTAAACAAACTTCGTTTATTCAATGGAGTAGCCTGTTCGAAACTAACCATAATAACTAAATAAGCATAACCCTTGCAAAATTGATGATTCTTTACGATAAACAAAGCCCGTGCATCGCACGGGCCATGCTACCTCGTATGTATAAAAATTGAGTTCCATGTATTAATGTGAGCATTTATGTTAATTTATATATATATATATATATATATTAATGTGAGCATTTATATCATAAGGTTAGGTCATTCATATCAATTGAAATATTGCTACTCTCTAAAGCTTTTTTTAAAGCTTTAAAGAGCTTCTACAAACCACAATAAAAAAAATGCACGAATAAAAAAAGTATGCATACATGTTCCTTGTCATAAGCTAAATTAATTCAACCAATTAAAACATATCAAAGTCTCATTGTTAAATTTTAAGAATTTCTATAGTCATACCACACAAAGATGTTTATTGTTTAACTCTTTCAACTTCTTCTTTGAGGTATTATACTCCCTTATAAACAAACAAAAAAAGTCACACAACTCACCCGCAAAACAGGTCACAACCATCACCTTCAGTAAAGCAAATGTATCATATACCTTATGAGTATCAAAGGAATTGAGTTAAGGGTGTCCACATCGTTGGTTCTACCTTCTCGACCACCGAAACCCCACCACCATCGCCATAACCGCCGTCGGCCACTGAAATATCCAGATCTGAACACAAAACCAAAACCCGAGTTTGTAACTTACTTATAAGCTCGAAACACATTCTAGAGGAGACCCGAGAACTCTGATAAGACCTTGTTCTCTTGTTCTTACTGTTCCAGCGATGGAGGTTTGTTGGTGGTGGTTTGGCGACAAGGGTGTGGTTACGTGGTAATTTTGGCCGGTGTTTGGTTGTTGATGGATGATGGTTTAGCGAGAGAAATGAAAGGGTCGTATATGTTTTGTGATGAGAAAAAAAAGTGTGTTTTTGGGTGGAGGATACAACTTACAAGTAGTTAATTTTGATAGATATAATAAAATTAAAGAAAATATTATGAAAGGACAAAAATACCCTCTTATTTAACAGTCAAACTAATGGAGTTAGGAAATTCGGATCAAATCCGAAACGGATGTTTCACTTTTTTGGGGCAATTCTATATATACTCAACTTAAACATAATAATTCCATATTTTCTTAACAAATTCTTTAAAGGCATTGTACTTATGCACTAAAAATTTGTGTTTGGGAGAAATATGGTATTTTGATTTTCAGATTGGGTAAATATAGAATTATCCTTTCACTTTTGGACCAAACCTAAAACTTTTCAAAATTTGTCTGAAAATGAAATACCCCGCAAACCACAAGGACTAGAAATGTAGTTAACTCTAATTTTAAAGGATAATAAATTCAAGTCTGTCAATTCAAAATGGAAGGCAATGCAAAGATGATAGACATTAAAAAAAATTTGATTATATTATAGGAAAATAAAGACGGTTTTAACTAATTTTGAAAATTTACAAATTTAAAAATTTGAGGTTATATAGTCCTGAGAACACACATACCACGAATTACATGCACGTGACGCAAAATAACATTATTTACATAAAAAAATACTCTATGAACAACTAAGACTGTAATTTTGTACATCTAAAAAATATAAACAACTATGGAGTAAGAGTGAAATATGTAATAAAAATCATAATATTTGCCATAAGGATTTTAAAGTATAAAAATGTGTGAGAAAAATTAATTCAAATACGTAGCATCGTAGGCGTAATAAGTGTTTGATTAAATGGCAACAAATCATTCATTTTAGATGATCGTACATGTTTGGTAACTTGACTATATAGATGTCAATTCGATATCTTAATATGTTATATATGAACCCATTGTTTGAAATCAACCTCATATAGTACTCCACATATTGACGCTAGGATGCACCACCGAATAAGCTATATATGATAGTTTGATGCTACTAATTAAAAAGTAGTTCGTATTGATTTCTGTAAACACGAACAAATGTTTTGCTTCAGTGATAAATAATTCATCTTAAGAAATGCACATGTAGTTTTTTTTTGGTGTTAGTATCATGTATAAATATTGCACATTTTGAGTACAAGTCATTTTAACTGTCAATTACCCAAATTTTAGGCCATACTTGATATTAAATACGTTAGATAAAAATACGATATTTTAACTTAGAATAATTTCACTCGAATAATAAAAACTGTGAATGCTCGGACTTTGAAATAATATGTAATATAAATATGATATTCGATATTAACGAAGATAAAGTACCCGTGCTTTAGAGTGAATAAAGCCCGTGCATCGCACGGGCCATGATGTCTCGTGTGATTGGATAATTATTTTAATTATCTTAAAATTTCATTTATTAAAAATGAGTATTTAATGTGAGAAAAATACACAAAAACTTAATTTTAGTACAATTATTAACGTAATCGTCTTTTTATATAAAGAAAAGTTTTATAGAATGAAAATTAATGTGAAGTATTTATTTGGCGAATGATGTCAACCACGTCAGTCAAACTGTCATTTAAATTTCAAATATTATACAGACATAAAAAACGAAACAGAAATATATTGTCGGAACCCAATCGAAAATTTTGGATCGGTTTGTATCGGTTCCTAGAGAAAAAACTATGAAACCGAACTCGCAATACACAATTCGATTAGAGTTCTTTTTGTGACTAAAAAAATTTTAGAATCGGAATTTGACAGACTACGATTAATACACGTAATTAAGGGGGTGTATTCAGTTTCTGTCTTTAAAGGATTTTTAAGGATTTCAAGAATCGTATTCAATCAGGATTTTAAAAAATCCTGATGTATTCGATCAGGATTTTAAAAAATTTCTTATAAATTCTGGTATATTCAATTTGAATTCTTAAATCTTGAGGTATTAAAACAACTGGATTACTAAACACCGCCCAAAATTACTAGACACCGCCCTATAAGATTACCTTTTTGCCCTTAATTCAGTTTAATTAGATTTTGGATCCTAGTTTAGTAATACTTTTCTCTCTAAACAACTCATCCGACGCAGTCGAACCACACAACACTACCGCCGATAAGCCGCCGTCCGCTGCCATCTTACCGCCGCGTAGCCGCCGTCTGCCGCCGCACCGCCGCCATGTCCGGAAAAGGAAAAGTGCCGGTAATTTTATTTTTTCATCCGTCTACTGTTTCATTTGTAATATCCGCAATTTTCGATTTCCGGTAATTCTTTTTTTTCCGTCGGAGTCCGTTTTGACGACTCGCTCATGACCGTTTCGTCATTCTGAGAATGATTAATTCTACACTTTTTGACATCCGAGTTCGTTTCGGTGTCGTTTCGTTGAGTTCTGTGCTTTTTAGCGACTTTTCCGCACTTGAGTTCGATTCTTGCGAATCTCGACCGAAACTATGCTTCGAGTTTCCCGCAAGTCCGTTTAACTTTGTTAGACGTGTTGTGAACTTCGGTTTGGTTATTCGATCACGTATGGTGATTTTCGGGCATTTGGGCCATTTTCGTAATTTCCCAAAGTTTGGGGTAATTACCTTCCGTTGTCGAATCTCGAGCCTTCGGGTGGTGAATTGTGTGTTCTACTAGCTCTTAGATTCGTCTTTTTGAGTACTTCGTAATCGTATCTTCTGTATTCGTGTTCGGGTTTCGGTGTCGTTTTGTTGAATTCGGATTTCTAAACGACTTTTCTAAGTTTGAGTTCGTCTTTGTTAGATCACCATTAATTTTTGGTAACTCCAAAAATTATAAATCTTTGCAATATTATAGAACATCGAGTTAGCTTTCCAATGGTTCAAACGGTGAGTCAATCGAGTCCTGACGAGAGAGTTATGGTCGCTTTAGTTTTGGCCGAGCACTTCCAGAGCCTTTCTACGATAGGGGGCCGATAGACCCTCTCACGGCATCCGTATGGCTATCGGTTGGGCCTATCGGCCGATAGGCCGGCCGATAAGTCTCATTGTGTTACACTATAAATGTCTTTGTTTTGAGCGTGAAGCTCATTTCCTTCCCCATTTTCCACTGCGCCGCGAGAGAGAAAGTATAGGGGAGAGTTCTTCATCCGGGGTCGATTTTCATCATTTCTTTTCGGTTGTGAGGCTCGGATAATCAATCTAACGCGTGTTCTACGGATCTTAACACTTGAATCTTCCAAGGTAATGCTCTAAAACCCTATTTCGATTAATTTGGGGTTTTGGGTTTTCTTCCGATTCGTTAGCTTCGTTGGTGGATTCATGATGTATACGATTGATATTGTTAGTATCTTTAGTTTTCCTACGGATTCATGGATATTTTGTGGATTTTTATGGAATCGAGAGGGTTTGGTTGTGGTCCGCCCTCGTTGTTATTTTTGTATGAATATACATGAATCGTAGGCGGGTTTCCGGTGTATTCCTTTTCCGTAATCGTTTAGAAGTGGTTGTGATTGTGCTATTCGAATCGTTAGGTTCATTTTCGCCGATTCCTCGCGGTCGTGCTTGATTCTTCCGCTCCGCTCGTCGTATTCCTTTCGCTAGCATCGGGCGCCCAAGCTTCCCGGTTGAGCCGTATCCGTTCGTGGTTCCGTGCTCGTGGTATCGAGGCAAGTACCTTGCCCATACTTTTCTCGTTTATGTATATGATGATCGGTGGTCGTCTTGATGTGTTTGTTTGGTTATTTGAAATGAAGTTTCAAAAGGATTTCGGTTTGGCCTCGTTAAAGGCTTTCTTTCAAAACGCGTGTGTTTTGTGAACGGTGTGTTTTGGGAATTTATTATGATTTGATTATTTTGAACGTTGAAGGATTTTATGATGATACTCCTATTGTTTAAGTTATGGAATCGTGTATTCCGTATTTAATCTTGTTATGGTATTTTTGAAGAGTTTGATAATGGTGTCGAGTTAATGGCCATCTCTAGTGAGTATTCTTAATGAACTTACATTCTTAGCATGTTAGTATTGCATGAGTAACGTGTGTGTGTGTATGCTCACTACGGGTTAGATCCGACGGGGTCTCGGTAGGGGTCCACGGAGGTGTGGATCGACGGTTAATTGTGGTGCATTTTTGCAAATGTGATTTGATATTGGCATTTTCGGAAATGAGTACTTTTGAACGGTTTTCATGATTGCATGCATCGACTAAGTGTGTAAGAGGTAAGTTGTTCGTTTGGCTTACTTGGCTAGGATGGCACTGGAGTATTTTGTTGTTTGTTTTAAATCCTTTATTTGTGGACTTTGATGTTGGGATACGAACCTCCTGGTCGTTCTTGTGTACTGTGAGTTGATGAGATTTGGGGCTAAAATCCCAATGGTTTTGTAAAAGTCGTTTTACGGATTTGGGGCTAAAATCCCAACGGTTGGTTAATGTCATTTTTCAGAAGTAAACCTTTGGGGCGGTGACCCCTTTTGTCTTTCGGTTTTGAAAAGTAGGATTTGATAATCCTAAATTGTTTTCTATTAAAACTCTCGATGGCATTCTAAATGCTTTATAAATTACTTCCATTGATTTATGATATTTCGTTTTGAAATGTTTTCTCAAACCCTTGCCTCGGGAAGTACTTTTCGCTTCGTTTGGATCTTTGAGGATCCTCGGTTATTGTTATTCGTGGAATGTGAATTGTATGGCTCGTATTTGCACTTTGTATTTGCACTAGCAAAGCAGTGGAGTTTTGCTAACCCCGAGTATTCGGGGTGGATGTCTGCTTTGCATTCGTGTTTTGGAGCATAACACGGTGGTCGGCATGAAGGATGATGAAAGATGATCGATACTAATCACATGAGGAACCGTAAAACGTGTGTTGGTTCAGTAGTACTTTATTTTCATTCTTTGTATTGTTCTGTAAATGCAGGTGTAGTTGTATTTTGTCCCTGCGTGGGCATGAGTTGTATTTGAGTTGTATTTATAAGTGGAAAGACCAAATCGTTCTAATGTGTAATTGTATCCTCGAAGGCATTGTCGAGATGTTAAATGTCGTTACCAGCCTGGTAGATCCTTGAGGAAAGGTTCTACGGCGTGTAATATCCCTGAGCGGATTGGGGGTGTTACATAAATGGTATCGGAGCTTAGGTTGAGGAAACCTAGGCTGTCGGGTCAAGTCGTGTTGTTTGAGTCTTGTTTCGGTGGATTTTTATCTGACTGAGTCGTGTCGCGACGCGTCGTTTGAGTTTGTTGGTCGTGATTAGTATCGTGGGGCGATCATCATCTTCGTGCGACCTGTGGAAGTAAGTCTCCCTTCTTTGTGTTGTGCCTCGTGTGACACGAGCTATTTTTATGATTATTTGTTAAGTGGTGGAATCCTTATGTGAATTTTGATTTCACGAATATGTATTTGGTCGACCTTCGTATTTGATTTATACGAGGAGTGTCGTCGCTTGTGATGTCTTTTTATTGTTGTTTTCTCCGTTGTTGATGATTTTCGAATCGATTTGCACGTTTTACAAGTCTCTTGTGGAAGCTTTGTGCTTATACACGTTCGACTTGTTCACTAGCCAGTGCGGGAGGGTATTTTATCAGTGGTTTTGTTCTGAATGTGGTATTTTATCGTTTATTTTCGTTTAAAGACATGTATTGTGTTGATTTTAAACGTTTTGATGCGTGTGCTAGGAGTTGTTTTATTGAACGTCGGTATGTGTGAGTTTTGGGCATTCTGGCCTATTGGATTTTTGAAAACCTTGAGTATCTTAGAAAAATAAATTTCGAGACATACTTTTCAAATGAGTTATTTCTTGTGGTACATCCTAGATGCCACAATGTATTTCAAAAATTTTCTACCTCGAGGACCAAAATGTTTTGAGATATTTTCAACACTTTTATTTAGACCCGAGGGTCGAATATTTTGAAAGTTTTCACTAAGAGAAAGTGTCTCCATTTTTATCAAATGCGAAATGGTTCTCCAATGTCTCGATAACGATGTTTCACGTTTGTACTTTTTGAAAGGTGATACTCAAGATCAACCAAGATTCTTCAAATTATTTTCAAAATGAAGTTTTCGTTTTAAAACCTATCCATTCCCGTTTGAGGGTCGGGTATGAATGTATGATGTTCGCGTTGTCATTTTGATACTTTCTCCGAGTATGATCGAATTGGCGGTGTGAGCGTTGAGTCGCTTTCCACACATGGGTTGTGCTAGCCCCTGTGAGAGGCGGGATGTTGGTGTTGAATGTTGTCGCCTCGTGGTGATTTCTGCGTTGTCGCGCATGTGCGAGCTGTTAGAGCTTGGTTTGGTATGACCGTGTGCATCGGTGATGGTTCCGCTTTGTGTCGGTTGTTTAATGTCTTGTTACCTTGCTCCCGTTTTGTGAATTTCGTGGACGAGGTCGGTGGTAATGCCCGTACTATTTTGACTTCGGTATTTTCTCTTTCTCCAGTCTATCGATTCGCTCATGTTCGTTGGCACTTTATGAACTTGTTTTGTATTTCGGGTTCATCGTCCGAACGAGCTGTGATCTTGTTGTGGGCCGATCTGGTTATCGGTGTGACTTTTTCGAGTTCGGTTCGATTCTTGTGAACTTTGTTCGGGAGTAACATCATTTGGTTCTACTAGTCCTTTTATTCGAAGGGATCGGATTTTGAACTTCTGTATTTTCTACTTTGTCGACTCATTTATGTTCGTTGACATTTCTGAGCTTGTCCTGCTCCTTGCTTTTGTTGATCGAACGAGTGTGGTGTTATTTCGGAATAACTAAATTATCGTTGTGACTTTTCAATCGCTATTCCCTTTCCTGTGGATCTTATGGGAATGCATGTCTTGTAGTTCTCACCAGATCATCCTGGGAGTTATTGTTGAACTTTATTGTTCTTCGTGATTCGAACATGATTCTTCGATTTTTGTTGTCTCGATCGTTTGTTTGTTCGGTTTTTGTTTTCGTTTCGTGATTGTTGAACGTTCAGGCTCCTTCGTAATTCCCTTTAGTTCGGGAAATTAGTTTCGTTTTCAATCTTCCATCCCTTAGGCGATGGGATTCCGTGTTTGTTCGGTTGACTCGCGTTTTGATTGATGTACCGTTGGGTTGATCAATCATATTGATTTTCGTTCGTTGTGTTTTGTGATTATCGGATAATTGACTTGGCTATGGTATCCGTTTGATGACGCTTGTCACTTGTCGGTTTTATTATATCCCTAACGGCGACGTTGTGTTGGTCACCGTGGAGCGTGTTTACACGCCGTATATTCCTTTGCGTTGTTTGTAACATTTCGCCGTTGGGCATTAGTTACGCATTCTCGTGTGTCTCGTTGAGTTTTTTTCCTGGCGGAATATTTCTTCTCCTACTTGTTTTAAGTTTCGGACGAAACTTCTTTTAAGGAGGGTAGAATGTAATATCCGCAATTTTCGATTTCCTAATTCTTTTTTCCGTCGGAGTCCGCTTTGACGACTCGCTCATGACCGCTTTCGTCATTCCGAGAATGATTAATTCTACACTTTTGACATCCGAGTTCGTTTCGTGTCGTTTCGTTGAGTTCTGTGCTTTTAGCGACTTTTCCGCACTTGAGTTCGATTCTTGCGAATCTCGACCGAAACTGCTGTTTCGAGTTTCCCGCAAGTCCGTTTAACTTTGTTAGACGTGTTGTGAACTTCGGTTTGGTTATTCGATCACGTATGGTGATTTTCGGGCATTTGGGCCATTTTCGTAATTTCCCAAAGTTTGGGGTAATTACCTTCCGTTGTCGAATCTCGAGCCTTCGGGTGGTCGGAATTGTGTGTTCTACTAGCTCTTAGATTCGTCTTTGTGAGTACTTCGTAATCGTATCTTCGGTTCGTATTCAGTTTCGGGTTTCGGTGTCGTTTTGTTGAATTCAGGATTTCTAAACGACTTTTCTAAGTTTGAGTTCGTCTTTGTTAGATCACCATTAATTTTTGGTAACTCCAAAAATTATAAATCTTTGCAATATTATAGAACATCGAGTTAGCTTTCCAATGGTTCAAACGGTGAGTCAATCGGAGTCCTGGACGAGAGATTTATGGTCGCTTTAGTTTTGGCCGAGCACTTCCAGAGCCTTTCGGCCGATAGGGGGCCGATAGACCCTACCGCCGATCCGTATGGCTATCGGTTGGGCCTATCGGCCGATAGGCCGGCCGATAAGTGGTCTGTGTGTTACACTATAAATGTCTTTGCTTTGAGCGTGAAGCTCATTTCCTTCCCCATTTTCCACGCCGCGAGAGAGAAAGTATAGGGGGAGAGTTCTTCATCCGGGTCGATTTTCATCATTTCTTTTCGGTTGTGAGGCTCGGATAATCAATCTAACGCGTGTTCTACGGATCTTAACACTTGAATCTTCCAAGGTAATGCTCTAAAACCCTATTTCGATTAATTTGGGGTTTTGGGTTTTCTTCCGATTCGTTCCGTTTCGTTGGTGGATTCATGATGTATACGATTGATATTGTTAGTATCTTTAGTTTTCCTACGGATTCATGGATATTTTGTGGATTTTTATGGAATCGAGAGGGTTTGGTTGTGGTCCGCCTCGTTGTTATTTTTGTATGAATATACATGAATCGTAGGCGGGTTTCGGTGTATTCCTTTTCCGTAATCGTTTAGAAGTGGTTGTGATTGTGCTATTCAATCGTTAGGTTCATTTTCGCCGATTCCTCGCGGTCGTGCTTGATTCTTCCGCTCCGCTCGTCGTATTCCTTTTCGTTAGCATCGGGCGCCCAAGCTTCCCGTTGAGCCGTATCCGTTCGTGGTTCCGTGCTCGTGGTATCGAGGCAAGTACCTTGCCCATACTTTTCTCGTTTATGTATATGATGATCGGTGGTCGTCTTGATGTGTTTGTTTGGTTATTTGAAATGAAGTTTCAAAAGGATTTCGGTTTGGCCTCGTTAAAGGCTTTCTTTCAAAACGTGTGTTTTGTGAACGGTGTTTTGGGAATTTATTATGATTTGATTATTTTGAACGTTGAAGGATTTTATGATGATACTCCTATTGTTTAAGTTATGGAATCGTGTATTCCGTATTTAATCTTGTTATGGTATTTTTGAAGAGTTTGATAATGGTGTCGAGTTAATGGCCATCTCTAGTGAGTATTCTTAATGAACTTACATTCTTAGCATGTTAGTATTGCATGAGTAACGTGTGTGTGTGTATGCTCACTACGGGTTAGATCCGACGGGTCTCGGTAGGGGTCCACGGAGGTGTGGATCGACGAGCTTTGCTTTTAACCACTACGGGTTAGATCCGACGGGGTCTCGGTAGGGGTCCACGGAGGTGTGGATCGACGGTTAATTGTGGTGCATTTTTGCAAATGTGATTTGATATTGGCATTTAGGAAATGAGTACTTTTGAACGGTTTTCATGATTGCATGCATCGACTAAGTGTGTAAGAGGTAAGTTGTTCGTTTGGCTTACTTGGCTAGGATGGCACTGGAGTATTTTGTTGTTTGTTTTAAATCCTTTATTTGTGGACTTTGATGTTGGGATACGAACCTCCCGGGTCGTTCTTGTGTCTTGTGAGTTGATGAGATTTGGGGCTAAAATCCCAATGGTTTTGTAAAAGTCGTTTTACGGATTTGGGGCTAAAATCCCAACGGTTGGTTAATGTCATTTTTCAGAAAGTAAACCTTTGGGGCGGTGACCCCTTTTGTCTTTCGGTTTTCGAAAAGTAGGATTTGATAATCCTAAATTGTTTTCTATTAAAACTCTCGATGGCATTCTAAACTGTTTTATAAATTACTTCCATTGATTTATGATATTTCGTTTTTGAAATGTTTTCTCAAACCCTTGCCTCGGGAAGTACTTTTCGTTTCGTTTGGATCTTTGAGGATCCTCGGTTATTGTTATTCGTGGAATGTGAATTGTATGGCTCGTATTTGCACTTTGTATTTGCACTAGCAAAACAGTGGAGTTTTGCTAACCCCCGAGTATTCGGGGGGTGGATTTCTGTATTTGCATTCAGGTTTTGGAGCATAACACAGGGTCGGCATGAAGGATGATGAAAGATGATCGATACTAATCACATGAGGAACCGTACATCGTGTGTTGGTTCAGTTGTACTTTATTTTCCGCTGCTGTATTGTTCCCGTCGTACGGGTGTAGTTGTATTTTGTCCCCTGCGTGGGCATGAGTTGTATTTGAGTTGTATGTATCTGTGGAAAGACCAAATCGGTCTACTGAGTCATTGTAGCCTCGAAGGCATTGTCGAGATGTTAAATGTCGTTACCAGCCTGGTAGATCCTTGAGGAAAGGTTCTACGGCGTGTAATATCCCTGAGCGGATTGGGGGTGTTACATCATTGGCCGCGCCGCCGTGCCGGAGTGCACGACAGAGGCCGCGGCGATTATTTTGTTACAGGCGTCCGACGATGACGCCTGGCCATGGCACATGCGTCCGTCGATTCCGCCTGTCCATGGCTCAGGCGTCCACGGCGGACGCCCAGCCTATGGTACAAACGTCCACGGCGGACGTCCAAACCATGGCACAGGCGTCCAGATCGGACGTCTAGCCGCTGGATAAGCGTCTGCCTCGGAAGCTTCGACCACGAAAATGGCGTCCGGACCAGACGCCTATACCGTGGTTCTAGCGTCCGTTCCGGACGCCCCAGCCATATTTTTGGAAAAAAATAAAATTTTCAATTAATAATTAATAATGTGTATTCTTTTTATGATTATTACTTATTAGTTGTATTGTTTGCTAAATGCAGATGAGAGGAGGAGCGGGCAAATCTATGCCGCTAGTCACAGAGTTGATGGGTTCTGGAGCGCGTCACACCAGAGCTCGTGGTGTTGATGCTTCCGTTCGTAGACAGCGGGAGGCAGAGCGTAGGGGATTCGAGGACGTACCTTATACTGATTTTGGTAC
Organism: Orobanche coerulescens; assembly: GCA_033398695.1. Lineage (NCBI taxonomy): Eukaryota > Viridiplantae > Streptophyta > Magnoliopsida > Lamiales > Orobanchaceae > Orobanche > Orobanche coerulescens. Next base: position 759,940 of record CM065811.1, on the reverse strand, counting down.
TGAGGATTCGAGCGAGTATTATTCGCACGATGAGGCCGACGATCTGGAGGGCGGTGATGATTCTTCTTCATTTTCGTGCCGGGTTCGGACGGGGAGAGGGGGGAGGTTTGTTACTTCTGGGTCTACCAGTAGTAAACGGCGTAGGGGGGAGGATGAGACATCTTGGATGGTTTCTGAGGAGATGCCTGGTGGCCCTATCGACGGCAGCGTTATCCCGAGTTTTGGTGGGCATGTCGCCACGCGTATCTGGACTGGAGATATGAGAGGTTTGCTGAAGTGTCACACCAGGACTGCTGCTTGTCAGAGCTTGAGTCAGTGGCGCTCAGTTATGTCACCCTCTTTAGTGAGTCGGATCAGTGGAACTGGGTTATCCCACCTGACGGACGCCATGTTCAGACATATTGACTCCCCGTTGATTTCTGCGTTCGTTGAGCGGTGGCAGCCCGATACGAACTCTTTTCATATTCACTTGTGGTTCAACGTAACGCGTTTGATCAGGGTGAAGATGATCGTGGATCATAAGTGATACGTTACGGACAACTGCAGGATCGCTCTGTCTGACCTCATCGACAAGGGCCTGAAAGTACCGCTGGTCCTTCGATTCAGCACCGGTAGAAGGATCGACAAATTCGATCGTGTCCCCACCATCACTAATAATAAGTGTTTGCCAAAATATGTGAAGACGACTAACACTGCATGGGGTCCGCGATTCCATATGTCTCTTGAGCTCACACGCACAAGGAATCTGATGGGTGGTTTGGAGTGAACAACCGCAACGATCGTACACTTGATCACTTAATTCTCTCATATGTGTCAATTCATTCGACAGTAATCGCAGACAATGATGGGAAACACGACAGCGCAAGTAGTTGAACGGAAAACCAGAATACACCACGCCTGTACGACACCTAGATTGTTCAAGTGTGTATCTGATCTGCGTAAGTTGTGATTCAATCTCGTGGTTCACTTTAGTCCAGACGGTATCGAGGGCTCCGGTGGAAGAATTAAGCCATTGCTTTAACTCAGCATGTGCACTCTCAACTCTACAAGTGGTTGTGTTTCCAAAATGAAGCACTTTATTCGTCCACGCAACAACGAACATCTCCTTGTATTTTAGCCATGTACCCTCAACGTATGATATCACCTTAGGATTCCATCTCCATGTATCCTTCATGAGTTGCACCGCTTGATCATATTCCTCTTTGGTCGCCGCTTCCATGATTTTCTTCCATTTCCCATTTTTAAACCTTTGGCCCATTTCTTTATCTTTTCCACAAATTCTGTAGACCTTGTCTTCAACATCCTTATTAATATGCCATGTGCAAAGTAAGTGGGCACTCTCTGGAAATATCTCTTCAATAGGACGCATCAATCCCAACTCGCGATCCGTAATAATAGCCGTCAGATGAACATCAAACCCAAGCAAAATTTTCAACTTCTGTAACACCCACGCGTAGCTCGATTCGGTCTCATCTTTCATAATTGCATAGGCGATTAGGAAGTTCTTGTTACATGAAGTCATCCCGACTATCTCGAGAAATGGCATCTTGTACTTATTCGTTTTGTAGGTGGAATCCATGCCAATGAACCATCTGTAGGTCCGGATTAAGTTGATTGATGTTGGATGTGTAACACCCCCAATCCACTCAGGAATATTACACGCCGTAGACCCTCTCCTCGAGGATCTACCAGGCTGGTAACAATATTTAACATCTCGACAATGCCTTCAAGGCTAAAATGACTCAGTAGACCGATTTGGTCTTTCAATAAAATATACAACTCGATTACAAACACATACCCACGCAGGGGTCAAAATACAATAAACTCCCGTACAACGGGGAAAAGATACTGCAGCGGAAAAGAAAATACAACTAGACCAATACGACATCAACGGATCCTCGTGTGATTAGTATCGTTCATCTTTCATCATACTTCGTGCCGACCCTGTGTTATGCTCCAAAACCTGAATGCAAAAATAGACATCCACCCCCCGAATACTCGGGGGTAAGCAAAACTCCACTGTTTTGCTAGTGCAAGTATAAAATACGAAAACGAGCCATACATATCATACTCCAAGAAACATGTTAATCATAAACATACTTCCCGAGGTGATTCACTTAATCAAACGATTAAATCGAAAGATAGGGTAAACCCGATAAACATCTTGTGAAAAACATTTTACGACCTCGGGAGTTTTGAATACATTGGGATTTAAAAATCCTCAGGCCTTTCGAAAACATTTAGGGACACAGCCCAAAAGTCATTTTCCCAAAACATAAATTCGATAACAACAAGTGGGGTCCACGACCCGATCATACCATAACAACCTGTTTCTACAGATTATTCGCGTCCCGTGCTAGCAAGCCACGGACCTCAGATGCTCCCGTAGAACAAACCCGAGTGAATAACCCACAGGGAAACTATATCAAATCACATGTCATCAGAATCATCACGTGACTAAAAGCACATATACTTACATAATCAAACCACAACCATAAGTTATCCCAAGATCGTGCTAACAAGCCACGAACCTCGGAGTCCCCGCAAGACATACCCGATGATAACCCCACAAGTTATCTCGGCATCGGGCTAGCAAGCCCCGAACCTCGAGTCCCCGCAAGACATACCCGTATTGGATAACCCTACGGTTTCGCCCGACCCATACTAGCAAGTATGGATCCCTGAGATTCAACAATCCTACCCGAGGCACATCACATACAACAAGCACACAACAATAACCGATTATCAAGACAAGCAACACTAAGCATCACAACCTCCTTTCAAAGGAGTAACGACTAACATCACATCATGTCGAATACCCACCGAACAAATATACAATTCAATGCACAATCCTCGGCAAACAATTATGGTCAATGCGATCATAACGTCTCTCAACGTATGAAACTAACACACATATTCCGAGAACATATCCATTCACGAAGTATACGAATTATCGTTGAAAGACAATATTTATCGAGAACATACCGATCATTTTTAACGTTCATTAAACATATGATTTCGCAAAAAATCATTTATAAATAATTATTCCTAATAAATATGAAATTTATGGGCAATATACTTTTCTCGAATGACCACAACGCGAGAATCACCAAGTAGGTTGGCACGAACCGACTACGAACTCGCCGACTCCACCGAACGACAATCCACAACAATGAACTACGAACGAAAACAATAACAACGAAAATGAATTCCAAAGTACGACCCAAAGCCGCTGAATTCAAAGAACAAATGACGAAGGTTCAAGGATTTCCCCCAAAACGGCCAAGAACACGATTCGTCCCGTCAAAACCCGAAAACGGAATTCCAAGTTGAAATATGGATATACAATCCATAGAATATGTTTAACAACATCATTTAACCATAATCGATCCATCGAAAACGGATGAAAAACGAGATCGAGGACAAATCCCCCAAAAAGTCAATTCGAAGGAAATCAAGAAATATACTTTGATTCGACGAAGAACAATGGATTAAATGATGTTAAACACAAGAATACTACCAAGATTAATCATACCCATCATGAATTAATCTAAAAACACGGAACGAATCGGACAAAAATGCGAAAACCCCTAAATTCACGAAATTAGGGTTCTAAGGAAGATTACCTTGATTCGCTGGATCAAAGGATGATAACGGATGATTTATTGATGTTATGAACTCAAGAACTTCGTGGATTTGTTCTTCAATAACATGCCTCCTTGATCTCAAAACCTCTGGCCGCGGAAAGAAAAGATTGAAATGAAAAAATGGGTTGAAACAGGTCGCTTTGGCCAATTATATAGGCAGATCGCCCTAGCGTTCGCTAGCGTGCCTGCAGCGTGCGCTAGCGGGCCGACCATGGTCCATCCAGAGGCTCTGGACTGATCCTCGCCCAGTAGCGCGCGCTAGATGCCGAGCAGCGTGCGCTACGTCACGGCGAAGCGCAGACCGGGCCAGAAGCGTGCGCTACGGCCAACTCTCTCGAGTCCAGAACCACTGGGCCTCACCGCCCGCCAGAAGGTGGCGTCTGGTGCCGCATAGCGTGCGCTACGATCGCCGGTTAGCGCGCAGCCTCTCCGGCAGATGGCGTACGCTATGCCGGTCCTCGCCGCGCCGTCCGGCCAGAGCTCAAAGAACCGTGCCGGTTCCTCCCGCAACCGTCCGGCCAGCGCCCGGCTGCCGTGGCCTGACGACTCGATTTCCGAAAACGCACGGAACGAACACGACGAAAAGTTCGCGGACGACATCAACGACCCGAAATGAAAACATAATACAATAATTAATCATACGCGACCAAGAAACGGGTCGAGACAACAATTACAGATACGGATACCCGTAACTTTCAAGAAATTACAAAATGGCCCAAACGCCTAAATCACGTGACGTGATCGAATAACCAAACCAAAGTTCAAAACACGTCTAAAAAAGTTAAACGGACTTACAGAAACTTGAAACAATAGCTTTAACGAGATTCGCAGGAATCGAACTCAAGTGCGGAAAAGTCGCTAAAAAGCACGGAACTCAACAAAACGACACCGAAACGATCTCGGATGTCAAAAAGTGTAGAATTAATCATTCTCAGAATAATGAAACGGTCATGAGCAAGTCATCAAAATGGACTTCCGCCGAAAAAAAAAGAAATTACCGGAAATCGAAAATTGCGGATATTACATTCTACCCTCCTTAAAAGAAGTTTCGTCCTGAAACTTAAAACAAGTAGGGAGAAGCAATATCCCGCCAGGAAAACTTAACGAGATACGCAAGAAACGCGTAACTAACGCCCAGCGGCGAAACGTTACAACAACGCAACGGAATACACGGTGTGAAAACACGCTCCACGACGACCAACACAACGTCGCCGTTAGGGATATAATAAAACCAACAAGTGACAAGCTGAGAAATGTCAACGAACATAAATGAGTCGACGGAGTCGAAAATACAGAAGTTCAAAATCCAATCTACTTCGAATAGAAGTTAATTTCCGAAATTCGAAACAACAAGGTAAGGAAATAACATAGCATACAACTGATAGACCACGCTCCTCAGGGACTCCTCGGAGCCGGTCCTGATATTAGTGCTCAAGTCCGTGCCTCGGAAGGTTTGGCAACTAACTCGCAAAATCGAACCTTGTCCTCAAGCCCGCACTTGTAACACGTTACTAGCGGAGAAGGACAATGTGCACGACATGCCCCGCCACATTGCGGTTAAAACACCTCCCGACTTTACCAGAGTCAAAGGCACGACTTGGAACTCTTAGTCCCACGTAACGAGCGACGAGCTTCACAAAGCAGAAAGGCTACGACATTGCGAACTAGAACCACCGGCCTCCCGCACCGTCCACAAGGTCATCGGACTTCCTCTCGCTTCTTCGACTCGGGCACACGCTCCGATGATAAAGAAGCTAGTTCACGGCCAAGACTCGATCTTGGTAGTCCCTCAACGAAGTGCAAGTGAGTCCCGACATATACGCGAATCTCCGCTTCATTCGTCTCAAAATGAAAGATCCTCTCTTCCTCGGTTCTCACCCGATCTCGTACATAATCGAGTTGTTTGCTATAGTCGATTATAGCCTCGAGACATCGAAATATCTTGCGGTTCTCGCCAAATAAAATTCGTGAATCCTCTGTTCTCTAATCGGTTTCGGCGTAACTCGCCTTCCATCAATGCCCGGAACTCCGCCCATATGACATCACGGCCACGAGGCTTAACAGCCTTCCCACCAATTAGCGGCATCTTTATCAAGAAGGTACTGCGCAATAGGTACCTTCCGCTCTTCAGACAATCGACATTTCGAATATCTTTCCCAACTGGAAAAGCCAACCATCCCAAATCAACGCATCCGCAACACCGCAAATCGAGGGGGTTCATACTAATCACCTCCGGCCACCGATTTGCGCTAGTGTTCGGTCACCTCTCGTAACGCTGAATCGCCCGAGTCAATCGAGTCATCTCGTAGCTACTCACGCAAAATAGTAGCAACACCAATACCAATACCATCACCGGCAGCGTGATCCCGATCACGCATCCGGTCGCCACGACCACGACCTCTGCCCCTAGGCATACTGAATAAGAAACCACTCAGCACAACAGGAAATCATAACATGCAACACTTACAACGATTACCATCGTAAAGCAACACACATACAAACACCCCAGCAATGACGGTATCGTTCGGCGACCTCAGCGGTCCGAAAGATATCCAGCATACAGTTACTAAACATCACGAAACAACTACCTTTTGAAAGAAAAATTTTGGGAACACTAGTTGATCTTGAATATCACTTTACAAAAAGTTGGACAGACCTCATTGTCGAGACTTTGGAGAACCATTTCGCATTTGATAAAAATGAGGACACTTTCTCTTAGTGAAAACTTTCAGAATATTCGACCCTCGGGTCTAAATAAAAGTGTTTCTAAAACATTGAAAATATCTCAAAATATTTTGGTCCTCGAGGTATAAGGATTTGGAAACATATTGTGGCACCTTGGATGTACCACGAGAAAATAATTCATTTTAAAAGTACGTCTCGAAATTTATTTTCTAAGATACTCAAGGTTTTCAAAGATAATTCAATGGGCTAGAATGCCCAAAAATTTCAGGTAATTACACGAAACTCTATAGCGCCGTGGATCCCGCGTCGAAACCCACCAGGCTAAAAACCATTTACAAAAACGCCAAGAAGGCCGATGACGGTAATGTTTCAAAAATTTACAAAAGCCATTTACCACACGTTAAATACCGTCATAAGAATTTCGCTAAAATGATCAAGACCATAACATCAAAACTCTGTTAATGGAATCGATTTTCGAAATAAAACTCAGTCGGTAAAATACCGAAAACCATTACAAAGGAACTCACGCAGCGGATAAAAGAAATAAAGTCAAACATGCACAATCCATCAACACTACTCCTCATATGAACGAAGTATGAGAGTCAAGTAACCACATATCACGAAATCAAAATTCATAAAAGGATTCCGTCACTTACAAAATAATCATAAAAATAGCTCGTGTCACACGAGGCACAACACAAAGAAGGGAGACTTACAGCCACAGGTCGCACGAAGATGATGATCGCCCACGATACTAATCACGACCAACAAACTCAGACGACGCGTCGCGACACGACTCAGTCAGATAAAATCCGACGAAACAAGACTCAAACAACACGACTTGACCCGACAGCCTAGGTTTCCTCAACCTAAAGCTCCGATACCATTTATGTAACACCCCCAATCCACTCAGGGATATTACACGCCGTAGACCCTCTCCTCGAGGATCTATCAGGCTGGTAACAACATTTAACATCTCGACAATGCCTTCAAGGCTAAAATGACTCAGTAGACCGATTTGGTCTTTCAATAAAATATACAACTCGATTACAAACACATACCCACGCAGGGGTCAAAATACAATAAACTCCCGTCTAACGGGAAAAGATCTTGCGGAAAAGAAAATACAACTAGACCAATACGACATCAACGGATCCTCGTGTGATTAGTATCGTTCATCTTTCATCATCCTTCGTGCCGACCACGTGTTATGCTCCAAAACACGAATGCAAAATAGACATCCATCCCCCGAATACTGGGGTTAGCAAAACTCCACCGTTTTGCTAGTGCAAGTATAAAATACGAAAACGAGCCATACATATCATACTCCACGAAACATGTTAATCATAAACATACTTCCCGAGGTGATTCACTTAATCAAACGATTAAATCGAAAGATAGGGTAAACCCGATAAACATCTTGTGAAAAATATTTTACGACCTCGGGAGTTTTGAATACATTAGGATTTAAAATCCCCGTGCCTTTCGAAAACATTTAGGGACACACCCAAAAGTCATTTTCCCAAAACATAAATTCGATAACAACAAGTGGGGTCCACGACCCGATCATACCATAACAACTGTTTCCACGAATATTCGCGTCCGTGTTAGCAAGCCACGGACCTCAGATGCTCCCGTAGAACAAACCCGAGTGAATAACCCACATGGAAACTATATCAAATCACATGTCACCGTAACCGCAGTCACGTGACTAAAAGCACATATACTTACATAATCAAACCACAACCATAAGTTATCCCGGCATCGTGCTAACAAGCCACGAACCTCGGAGTCCCCGCAAGACATACCCGATGATAACCCCACAAGTTATCTCGGCATCGGGCTAGCAAGCCCCGAACCTCGGAGTCCCCGCAAGACATACCCGTATTGGATAACCCTACGGTTTCGCCCGACCCATACTAGCAAGTATGGATCCCGGAGATTCAACAATCCTACCCGGAGGCACATCACATACAACAAGCACACAACAATAACCGATTATCAAGACAAGCAACACTAAGCATCACAACCTCCTTTCAAAGGAGTAACGACTAACATCACATCATGTCGAATACCCACCGAACAAATATACAATTCAATGCACAATCCTCGGCAAACAATTATGGTCAATGCGATCATAACGTCTCTCAACGTACGAAACTAACACACATATTCCGAGAACATATCCATTCACGAAGTATACGAATTATCGTTGAAAGACAATATTTATCGAGAACATACCGATCCTTTTTAACGTTCATTAAACATTGGATTTCGCATAAAATCATTTATCAATAATTATGCCTAAGAAATATGAAATGTATGGGCAAGATACTTGCCTCGAATGACCACAACGCAGAGAATCGGCCGAAGTAGGTTGGCACGAACCGACTACGAACTACGACTCCACCGAACGACAATCCACAACAATGAACTACGACGAAAACAATAACAACGAAAATGAATTCCAAAGTACGACCCAAAGCCGCTGAATTCAAAGAACAAATGACGAAGGTTCAAGGATTTCCCCCAAAACGGCCAAGAACACGATTCGTCCCGTCAAAACCCGAAAATGGAATTCCAAGTTGAAATATGGATATACAATCCATAGAATATGTTTAACAACATCATTTAACCATAATCGATCCATCGAAAACGGATGAAAAACGAGATCGAGGACAAATCCCCCAAAAAGTCAATTCGAAGGAAATCAAGAAATATACTTTGATTCGACGAAGAACAATGGATTAAATGATGTTAAACACAAGAATACTACCAAGATTAATCATACCCATCATGAATTAATCAAAAACACGGAACGAATTGGACAAAAATGCGAAAACCCCCAAATTCACGAAATTAGGGTTCTAAGGAAGATTACCTTGATTCGCTGGATCAAAGGATGATAACGGATGATTTATTGATGTTATGAACTCAAGAACTTCGTGGATTTGTTCTTCAATTAAATGCCTACTTGATCTCAAAACCTCCGCCGCGGAAAGAAAAGATTGAAATGAAAAAATGGGTTGAAAGGGTCGCTTGGCCAATTATAGGCAGATCGCTAGCTGGCGTGCGCTAGCGTGCCGGCGTGCGCTAGCGGGCCGACCATGGTCGATCCTGAGGCTCTGGACTGATCCTCGCCAGTAGCGCGCGCTAGATGCCGGCAGATGCGCTACGCCACGTTAGCGCGCGCGGGCCAGAAGCGTGCGCGCTAATGGCCAACCTCTCGAGTCCGAACCACTGGGCCTCACCGCCGGCCCGGGTAGCGTGGCGCTGGTGCCGCATAAGCGGCGCTTACGATCGCCGGTTAGCGCGCTGCAGCCTCCCGGCAGAGCGTCGCTATGCCGGTCCTCGCCGCGCCGTCTGGCGAGCCAAAGAACCGTGCAGTTCCTCCCGCAACCGTCCGGCCCGGCCGCCCCGCTGTGGCCTGACGACTCGATTTCCGAAAACGCACGGAACGAACACGACGAAAAGTTCGCGGACGACATCAACGACCTGAAATGAAAACATAATGAAATAATTAATCATACGCGACCAAGAAACGGGTCGAGACAACAATTACAGATACGGATACCCGTAACTTTCAAGAAATTACAAAATGGCCCAAAACGCCCGGAAATCACGATACGTGATCGAATAACCAAACCAAAGTTCACAACACGTCTAACAAAGTGACTTACAGGAAACTCGAAACAGCAGTTTCGAACTAGATTCGCAGGAATCGAACTCAAGTGCGGAAAAGTCGCTAAAAAGCACGGAACTCAACAAAACGATACCGAAACGATCTCGGATGTCAAAAAGTGTAGAATTAATCATTCTCAGAATAATGAAACGGTCATGAGCGAGTCATCAAAACGGACTTCCGCCGAAAAAAAAAAAGAAATTACCAAAAATCGAAAATTGCGGATATTACAGGATGTGCCATGAACACGTGGGTAACAGCATTTGTATCCGGGTCGGCCTGCGTCCAATGTACGTAGTTATTCGTCACAGCCAAATGGTGAAACTGATCGACGACATCTCTTTCTTCAAAATCATGCTTCCTCAAGTGGTCTCTATAATTATAGATATGTCGTCTAGTCGGTTTGTCCTCGGAAAATTTATTCTGAATGGCCGCCAAGATGGCACACGGCTTGGCTTGAGCAGCACTCATCTCACGAACAACTTGTTTGGCCGATTTACTCAGTCCACTCATTTGACGATGCTCCTCCGGATAAACAATAAATGAGTGATTGTGCATACCCTTACTCCCAGAGATCGGTCTGATTATCCAACCACTCAAGTCATGCAATTGTTCGACCTTTATCTGAAATGTACACTTGCATGCTTTCGTCTTTGTGTCCTTTCGAACAGCGACATCCAAATCTCTTAATACCCCTCTGTACCGCTCACCACGGTTACATCTCAATAGCTTTGTCTTTCCTTTATTCTTGTACGATGAAATGATCAACTCGAAACCAATTTGAAGAGCAATTTTTTTCGCCCAAGCAATCGCATCACAATCACTAGCGAATATTTCGTCATTAACGGAATAACCACTATAATCAACACCGTCGCCTTCAAATTCTTCCAATATAACCTGAAATTTTTAATTGACACAATGTTAATAATAATACCAATAATATTATTATTAATATTTAAAATCAGGCAAAAAAAAGGGTCCAGGCGTCCAAAAATTGCGCTGGACCATGGCCGAGGCGCTGGCTTGGGCCTTTGGCCATGGTACGAGCGTCAATGGACGCCATGGCATGGCGTCTGAATCGGACGCCCCGACCATGGTTCAGGCGTCCGGGTTAGACGCCTACACCTAGGAGAGAGCGTCCGCACCAGACGCCTGTACCATGGTCCAGACGGAATCTGGGGACGCCTGTACCATGGAACATGCGGAATATTCAGATGCCTGCGTCATTTTCTACGAAAAATTACCTCCAGATGCGAATTCCCGTCCATTTTCGTAGTTGTCGATAATATTGACGATATATATTTGATTGTGTGTTATATTCGAAAAACTTGAGCTTGAAAGATTTTGGTGTGGTGTGGTGTTTAGAAATAATGAAAGACTTGAAATGGATAAAAATGTAATCTTATAGGGCGGTGGCTAGTAATTTTGGGCGGTGTTTAGTAATACCCTAAAACAATCAATGGATTTGAATGAATTTTTATAAATCTCTGATTTTGATGGATTTTGAGGCTCTACTATAATACCAAGTACCAACCCTCTTAAGAAATCTCCTCTTCTACCAATCAGATTTTCACGAATTCTTCTGTTTCAAGAATTCTTCTTTTTCGTCTCCGATAGCACATCTCGCTCCCCAAAATTAGGGCTTCGTTCTTCTCTACCTTCGATTTTATTTCATGTTCATCTTCACTCTACCCATACACAGTCTCCCTCTCTCCCTCCCTCCCTCCCTCCCTCTATGTCTTACGGAATTTATGTATGTACCCGTGTCTAAACCTATTGCATATCGCATTGATTCCATGAAGAGTCGGTTGCTCTTGTAGGACATAGTTTCATACTGCATTTCTTCTGCATTTACATGTTTCATTTTTACTTTTGACTTCATTTATGTAGACGTGTGCATCTGGGTATTTGTAGGTGCAAGATTATATTTAGGGCCCGTTTGGTTTGTTGGAATGTTTTTGATAGAATTGGAATTGGAATCTATCAGGAATTGGAATCCAATTCCATAATCTGTTTGGTTGGCAGGAAATGGAATTGGAATTCAATTACATAGTCTGTTTGGTTCGCAGAGATGAATTTGATTTCAGCAATGCAAAATGACATAACTGCCCTTCTTGACGGGTGGCGACGAGCGACGGCGGCGGCAGGCGGTGGTCGGAGAGGCAGCAGGTGGCCGGAGCGGGACCGGAGAGGCGGTGATCGGATAGGCGGCGGTGGCCGGAGAGGCGGCGACAGAAGAGGCGGCGGTGGCCGGAGAGGGCGGTGGTCGGAGAGGCGGTGGCCGAAAAGGGGTAAAATGGTAAATGTCAAATTCCTTCCTTGATGGAATTGAGAATCCCTCCTCATCTTGAAGGAATTGAAAATCCCATAGCTTTGGGAATTCAATCACACCCCAAGATTCCAATTCCCATCTCTATTTTCAACCAAACATAGGAATCCTTGGGAATTAGATTCCAATTCCTTAGGATTCCCAAGGATTCCAGCGAACCAAACGGGCCCATAGAATTTGATTTTCAATGTTCATGTGATTTGCTAATGTTTTTTGTCGAGGCTCGTCAGAAATGTATGATTTGGTGTCTATTTTTGATCGATGATGACGGTAATTTTGGAATATTTTTTGGATATGCAGCGTTGAAAAAGTTTTTGCGCAGAAGTCAGTGAATTTGCATTGGGACTGTGGGACTTCTGATAGGGGAGGAAAAAAGTTATCATGAAAATAAAAATCAAGAATGTTAAAATCTTTTGAAGTAGAGGTCGGACTCGAGTTGGGTATGCTCGAACTCGGGTCTAGTTTTGTTTTTCTGAAATCGGGTCAAGTTGTCCCGGGTCGAGTCGAGTATCGACTGAACCTGCCGGATTCGGTTCGGACGGGTACACCCGGGTCAATCGAGTCGAGTCGGGTATACAACACTAAAAAATTAAAATTACCTCAAAGTTCCGGTTATTTAGACAAAAAATATTTTTTTGGGAAAAAAATAAAAAACCTCGTCGGGTATACGAGTCGAGTCGAATTCAGTCCAGACATTTGAACCCTCATCGGGCAATACGAGTCGAGTCGAGTAGACTCGACTACTAAAACGAGTTTATTTTTGTAGCCGAACTCGACCTGGTCGATGGAATCGAGTCAAATCGAGTGTGCTGAAAACGAGTCGAACCCGAGTCGAACTCGAGTCGAGTCGACCAGACTTGCAGCCCTATTTTGAAGGATCAATGAATTTCGATAATTGTATTGTAAAAGATACTTACACATCCTATTAAATCCTAATAAAACAATCCTCACATATCCTTTATAATTCAGGTAGATTTAAAAAATCGATAAATTTAAAACAATACGAATTCTGAAAAATCTTTAAAATCCTTTAAAATCAAGATAAATCCATACAACCCTTATAATGATAAGAGGCATAAGGGTGCATACAGCGGGACCGTTAATTATTTCGTTCTTTCTTACTACTTTACAATTGCAGTGAAGGATCTCAGCTCAAACAGCTCTGCGCAGAAAAATGATCGTATGTCTTGCCGTCGTCGGCCACCAGGTGCCGCCTTCGGTCTTTTTAATTTCTTTAATGTTCGACTCATAACCTGAAATTCATTATACTATTCGGTTTGAATTTTTGCAGAATAATCCGTTGTACATACAGAGCTTTACTGAGGCAGATGATGTGCTGAAGCTTCATCATATAGTCCACTGTTCGCTCGACGTTGTAGAAGAAAGAGGTGAATTTTTCCATTAGATCTTTTCAAATCAAATGAGTATTAGGTTGATGGACATCATCACTGACGGAGTAAATTAGTAGAAGAGATTTGAGTATGTGAAAAACCTAAAAATTCCCAATCTGCATCGATTGTTGCATTAGTGGCAACCGCCAAACCAAACCAAACCAAACATACCCAGTATATAAGATGTACGCAGACCATGCCCTTACTTATTACGGTAGGGAGGCTGTTTCCGTGTAGACCCCCAGCTTAGTGCACAGCAAAATATTGAGTGAAAAATACAAAGGGAAGCATATGGTTTATGATTGTAATCATATTTTGAGTAATAGGGAAAATAATTAACATCATCATCATCAACTGCACCTTAATTCCAACTATGTTGGGGTCGGTGACAAGAAAATTATAGTGTCAATTGTCTAAAATTAGTTAACACTCTAAACTCATGGAAAAAACAAAGTGACAGTTTTACACCGAATACCCTTCCTGTCGCAACCTTCATACGAAGGAAAATGAGATGAAATTCCAAAACCGTCGACATCATAGGTGTTCCAAAACATGGAAAATATTATGAGACAGCGATGAGTTGAGATAATTGCTATAGTCATATCACATTACGTGATTGATATCGTAAAATCAGCACGTACATTAGTGGCAACCGCGAAGTCCTCAAATTATTTTTTTAAAAAACAAAATTTGCATGTAGGAGAGCTAGTTAGATGTACTAGAAATGCAAATTTCTTGATATCATAACAGAATAAATTCATGGGAAACAGAAATTACCTTGAATAAGGATATTGAAAAGGATTTCACCCTTTGTGGTTTCACTATAGAGATGACCCTGATATCTTATATGGTGGTGGATGAAATTTGATGTGTTAGTTTTAATTTTTTTTTCTAAATATATAGTACTATATATTTTTTTCCTGAGAAATTTTGGGAGGCCTGTAGCACACAGTATTCCATGTATTGCATCCTGCCTTTGCTGTGTGTTAAATGGAAGAATAGTGCACCTATCACACTTAACTATGTTATACAAGTTGGTGCTAGATATATTCAACAATCACTTTATTATTGTGTATGCAGTACGGTTAATGAAAATTGCAGTCTCAACGCTTCTCATGACCTTTAACTTGATTTTACGGCTGAATGGGTTTTAATGATTTCTGTTGTCATCAGTGAACAACCCGAAAAAGTCTGGCCCAACAATAAACGAGGCTTTTCTCGGTTTGCTATATCCAACTGAGAACTACAAAGTGTGAGTACAAAGAATCTCGTTTTATGTGACTATGGTTCTAAACAGGACATGTGTTTACTTTTCCTTTTGCTTTTCCTACCTGAAGCTCGTGATGCGAACATTTTCAGGTATGGTTATTTGACCAACACCAAGGTGAAGTTCATATTGGTGACAACAGATCTTGATGTCCGAGACGCAGATGTGCGCAATGTGAGTTTTTACATTTGAGAGGTGGAATTTCTGCGCGATTAGATTTCTAGTACTCCCTCCGTCCCACTTGAAGAGGATACCTTGTTGATGTCCAACTTTTTATTGATTGCAAGGTACAATGCACAAAATAAGCTTTTTATTACCATTTTTTTTTTCAATTATATTTTAGTTGAGAACTAATATTGGACCATACATATTCACACAAGCAAGGGTATGAGATATAGAAAACTACATATAAGACTCTCTATTGGGACAAAATCGTGTTTTAAATGTAGTATCTGCATATGGGACGGAGGGAGTACCAATTTATTGCATTGAATTAGTACTTCTAAACTTACTTTACGATACCGGAGACCATTTGGGCGGAGTATGTCGGTTAATATATTATTATTCGATAGATCTTGTTCTGTCTGCATTTTGGGTCCTTAACTATAACTTGAGAGCAACTTTTTCACTTTTGTGGTAAAATCAATTGCACGGGGACTTGGAGCGTCATTTGAAGTTGCGGATAACATACTGTTCGCATTCTTGTTTGATTGATTCTCCGATTCCTAACATTTCCAATTATAATATTCATTTATAATTGGCATCTGACTTTGATTTCTGTTCTGTACATTGTTGTGAGTATTGCTGCAGTTTTTCAGGAAGTTCCATGCTGCCTATGTCGACGCAGTTACAAACCCATTTCACATTCCGGGTAAAAAGATAATATCCAAAAAATTTGCTGAAAGAGTCAGTGCGATGGTGAAGTCATTCGGGTTGAACCCAACAAGCTGAGCAGTGAGCACCGACAGCTGAACCATTACTATTCATCGTCTCCTGGCTATCGTAATGTCTTTACTCTCCATTTTCATGAAACTACAATGTTGATCATTTCTCCAATATAGGTTATGTCCCCTATGGAGGGGTTACAGTGAAATGCTTTGCCCTTCCTTAATTTTCTGGTTAAGATTGTGGAATATTCATGTGTTTAATTTTTTAGCAGAAGTCCTGGACCCTTGTAGTTTTGAATCATTATTCCTGTCTAAACCATTTATTTCTTGACGAAGGTACAACCATAGTTGTTAAAGGCGAAAGGCGCACCAAGGCGATTCGGGCTCCCATCGCCTGAGGCGTAAGGCGCAAGGCGAGGCGCGCGCCTAAGAGATGTGAGGCGCATAAAAACTAAAAAATAAATTAAATTGTATTATAAAATTTATAAAAACATAGTCACAAGAAAATATAACTATCCACAAAAAATTTGATAATTAATAAAATTGAAGTGTCAATACAACCAAATAACTTTTAAAATATTCTGAAAAATAAAGAAAAAAACAAAAAAGAAGTCCTATTGCCAAGGCGCGCCTGAGGCGCAGCAAAGAGGCGCACCGAGGCGCACCAAGGCGCGCGCCTGGTTGAGGTCGCCTGCCTGGAGGCTTAGCCTTTTTTTCTGCACGCCTTTAACAACTATGGGTACAACTGTCTAAACCATTTTTCTTTTGTCGAATCAATTAATATTGTATTTTTTATGACATAAAATGTTAATTTGAAAAATATGATCATAAATTTCAATTAGATATTGATGTTGACTTTTGGAAGCGGGCTCTCTCTCTGGGACAAAATTTGTCTTCCAAACTCCACTCGTTTTATATGACGGAGGGAGTACATCACTAGTGATTTCTCACGGTGTTAAATACAGTGATACTTGAATGTGTATGGACAGTGGTAGATCCATGTAATTTCGTACTCATTGTTGTCGGACAAATAAAAGCATAAATTAGACAAATAAAAGCATAAATTATGGGATATGCAGACTGTATCATGTTGCAAGTTCCACAGTAGTTCAATCATTTGCTTATTGCTGCCCGATAGAAGTGAGATGTCCGCTCCCTCGACCTGCATTGCAAATGTTTTGCAGCTAAAACAAAATATAAAAAGATGCATCCAATGCGTCCGAGAACAAAAATGTATGTTCATCTAAAAATAAGGACTCATATTTTGCATCAAATTATGCGTCGTACATTGTATTGCTCCAAGCCACTACGATTGGCAAATTATTCACAAGACAAATTAGGCTATGAAACGGAGAACACGATCATATTGCGGAAATAAGATGAGAATAATACAGCATTATTAATACTGAACACGATAATAACAATCTGTCCTTACGCTTTTAGGGCTAAAATATTTAGGAAACTCAAATATGAAAAAAAAAAAAAAGAAATTAATAATAATAACATATGGATTTGCACATAAATCTGTTACGGAAAATTCCACCGTCAAGGCTGAAATAGACCAGTCGAACCCCTAAAAGAATCGAAATCGCAAAAATGCCATGCTTTGTGAGATTACAACACTCTTAAAGCAGAATCACAACCCATCAAGAAACACTAAGCTTGCCACAATCAAAACTAGCCTTCTTCAATGAGTGTAAAGATTCTAGTTATCTTAGCTATAGAACGTGAAGATTGCCGGAAGAACCAGATATGAAGCTATGTGAGTTCTTGTAACAACGTTGATGAGCTGTGACGACCGTGAGAAATCGACAGTCTCTCACGGTGTGTATTAGCTGTATGTTTGAGTTCCTAGGCTTGTGAGTCTCGTTGAATCTGTACTGCAGGGAGTTCTTGCCTCTGCCGACCGTTTTCTGGATGAGAGATGCTGAGAGAGTAGATCCAAGAGAGGAAACCGAGAGCCTGAAGGAATATATGTATTCTGAATGTATTTTTCCACCGAGAGGGAATGAATTGCCAACCGAGTCGTTCTTCGAGAGGAACCCTTTTTCCAGTTGTTGGATGTTCTCTATTTATAGTAAGATCGAAGTCTCTCCACCTTCTCTCCCTAGCGAATTTCGCCAACCCCTTCTGAGTTGCCTGTTGCTCGTTTTCTTCATCACTTGATGCCTTTTCCTTTAAGGCCCCTGCCAAAACCCGGGCTAAAACGACGCTGTCCTCTAGTGCCGAACATCCTCCTTGCCCTAAGTCAGGTGTCATGGGATGTAGGGCGTCGCCTATGACACAAATGTTGTCTTTGCTTATGTTTCCCCACAGCAGTTCCCACGGACGCCTGCATCTTAATGGTGAGAATACCATGTTCGTGAGTTCAGTCTTTTCGATTACTTGTTTGACTCTGTCGCTGACTTTTCCGAGTTTGCTGAGCACGAATTGCTTCAACTTGATTGGATCATCCACTATATCTTTCTCTGGACAAGTTTTTTAAGATACATTCGGAATCAGAGAGCATATATAAATTTTTGGGTAAATAAAAAAAAAACTACCTCAGAAGGCCTAACTACGAAAAAAATAGTCGGGCGGACTTTTGCCATTTGTCCGTAACAATATTTTTTTTTTAAAATTATTTTTTTTACTCCCTCTTATTCAAAATAAAGGTCATTTTAAATTATTTTTTTTGAGTTACGCAAAATAGAATTTTTGGCAGATTAACCCCGTGTTCTTTAAAATAAGTCATTTACCCCCTCTGTAATTTATGTGGGCTCATTACCCCCCTGAGTTTTTGAAAAACATGCTCATTAAACCCCTGTGATTTACATAAAGTCGAATTCCGAGGGGTGATAGGGCAACACCCTGAACCACACCCCCATACACACCTCGTGCTTTATGGGTGTTGTACCGCATGCTTTACAGATAAAATATTCATAATAATATTATAATAAAATTAATAGTAAAGCACGCGGTACAACACCCATAAAGCACGGGTGTGTTTGGGGGTGTGGTTAAGGGTGTTGCCCTATCATTTCTCGTCGAATTTCCCCTATGTTCCAAAAAAAATGCGTCTTATCCCCTCTTGGAGCCCTATCCACAGGGGATAATTTGTAATATCTGGATAAATACAGGGGTTAATCTGCACCAAAACTTAAAATACAAGGGTAATCAGCTATTTAAATTCCCAATGGGGTTAATGTGCCCATTTTTAAAAACATATGGTGATGAGCCTATTTAAATTACACGAAGGATAAATTGATTATTTAAAGAGCAAGGGGGATAATCTGCCATTTGCCTGCAAACTAGATGTTATTTTAGATTTTTTTTCCCTCTCCTAATTCCACATTACACCTAATTAATTCACCTACTTCACTCTTCATTAAATCAAATTCATTATTTATTAGGGGTAAATCTCGCCAAAATAAAATTTCCTTAATTTATGGGAATATATTTTGAAAAGTCTACTGGTATTTCTCGGATGGGTGCATTTCTCAAAAATAATTTCTCGGCACCGAGAAATGTCTAGACTCTCAACCGCAAACCGGTCCGATTTTTTCAGAAATTACTAACCAAATATGCAGTAAGGGATTAACCACATTTTTCGATCATGGGTACTTCTCATTTTCTTGTGAAGAAAACAAGGCGGTTCAGTATGATCGAGAAATAGGTCGGAACATTGAATGTTCACATTAATGTAAGTTACGAAGAAAAAAAAAACGCGCCTTCTATCTCTGCTAACTTTAAGTGCAAGATCTTTAAGTTCATAAAAGTACCTTGGGAAGAAGGACTAAAGGTGAAAAACCAGTAAACTCCATGATCATTACATGGGATTGCACCAAATCTGACACCCTTTCCAAAGAACTGCATCACTTTTGGATCAAAACCATGAGGTTCTTCGAACTGTAGAAACCCTCTAACAGCTGATCGGCCCACGAAAAACGGCTTACTAAAGCCTAGAAATTTTGCCACCACAGAGTTTACTCCATCACATCCAATTAACACCTAAAATTACAACAGATGATGGAATAAATTTCATGAGGATACATTTGAAAACTCAACTTATGAGATCGTGTCGTCGTCATCATCATCATCATCATCAACTGCACCTTAATCCCAACTATGTTGGGGTCGGTGGCATGAAAATCATAGTGCCATTAATTGTCGAAAATTAGTTAACACTACAATTCATGAAAAAGACAAAGTGGCAAAGTTTTACGCCGGATGCCCTTCCTGTCGCAACTTATGAGATCGTGTAATTCTCAATTTGTTACATATAGATGGAGCGAATTTTGGTTCGAATTCTGCATATCAATAAAGTGATTTCACAATTTGTTCATCATCGACTTTCTTAAATATTCGAAGTTTTAGTTTCTAGTTGCAAACACTACCAACTTCCAATTCTCAAATCACTTCCTCTAATAAGTAAAAGTTCATTTCGAAACACTCCCCAAGTCTAAACTGAATTAATAGCTTACACCAAAATGATTATTAGCTAAGAAAATACGTATGATCAACCAACCCGTGTTCGTTCGTCACATTACCTTAGTTCTTACGACAGACCCATCAGCAAGATGAATAGATTTGAAGCACCCATCATTTTCTATATGAACCACCTTTGAGGAATACCTTATGGTACCCTTTGGAAGTTCATTCTCCAGTTTTTCCAGCAAAACCTTTCTATTTACACACCAAATATCATGATGTCCCCTGCATATATGCATATGCATCCACAGATATATATAAACAAACACTTAGTAAGCGTGACTTTGGAACCAATATTTCCCAAGTACTCGAATAGCACCTGTTTTCACGACAAATCTGAAGAACTTACTGTGAGTCTACGGCTCCAAAAGGCAGTTCTGAAGTGGTAAGCCCCGAATTTACTGATGTTGTCACGATACTGATACACCAGATAGAAATGGATCAACGCCTCAGAACAGATGAGTGTTTACACAAGCATTTGCTTTAAAAGTAGTTGAAAAATCAACCATCAAGTGTTTGCAAACAAGAAAAAAAAAAGGAATATATAAAGCAAACTGTTTGATGAATAAAGGTATCAAAGTACTTTGTTTGTGTTATATAATTAATTCATACGATGTCATGTTCCACGATGTACACGTTAGTTTGAAAATATCAATCACACATGACAATCACAATTATCTCAACTTATCGCCGTCTCATTATATTTTTCATGCAAGTGAAAAAATTTACGATGATGACGGTTATTAGAATTTCATATCATTTCTCCTTCGTATGAGGTTGCGACATGAAGGACATTCGGGTGTAAAATTTTTCTACTTCCTGTTTTGCATGCTTTTATAATATTAACTGATTTTGACCATTATTTGACACTATAATTTTTCTAACACGGACTATAATATAATTGGGATTAAGGTGCACATGATGATGGATCAATTCAGACGTAGAATAAGAAATCCAAGTGAAAAATACACTCGTGTTTCCTGTTGAGAATTGACTAATGTTTTTGACATGTAAAATACTAAAATTTATTTACATTCTAGTGAAAAGTTGACAATCACCTTTTCTGAAGCGTTCGGCTGTCTTGCGGCCGACACCCAATAAGAGAACACCAATGCGTAAAATCCTAACAAACAGCATTTTTATGAAAGGGAAAAATGAAGAGAAAATTGAAGTTACCCGACAAGCTTGTTGTGTTCTGCACGAAGGATGTCCCCTATGCCGATAGCATCTAATGCCTTCCAAGCATTAGTCCACATTATAAAAGCAAATCCTGTAGTTCTTAGGCTATCTGCCGACTCCAAAACTAAACTCCGGATCCCGAATCTTGAAAATAACACAGATCATTAGCAATAGAGCACAATAACCATAAGAGAATTCAAGAAAAGAACTTGATAGCTAGGGCATAACCATTTGACACTCCTTATAGCATAAACAATGCACGTGGAAGTGCGTGCATCAGAACCTTGCATGGACGGCATATATGCCGTCTAATGCGCGGAGAAGACGTGCACGGAATGGGGTGGGCCTGTCGGTGTCCCAACCCCGTATTGAAGTTTTTTCCTTTTTCTTTTTTGCAATGCACGGGCGGGATGCTCTGGGCCGCCCAAAATTTACCTTTTTATCTTGTTTTTTTACTACTACTAATTTGAAAATACATTTTAAAATCTTTAAAAATCGTAAGAAACAAAATTATTTCAAATTTGAAAAAATTTTAATCCAAAATTGAATGATTAATAAATAAACAGAATCGATTATCATAAAAAAAAATCTAAAGTACAAACAGCTAGTTTTTCAAATTCCTCCCAAACTTTATAAAGTAAAACCATTGTCAATTAACTTCAAATATAATATTTCCACTTTCTTTCACAATTCAATACAAACAATACTGACATTTATCTAGGGGTGTTCAAAAATATCAGATA
Source organism: Orobanche coerulescens (assembly GCA_033398695.1). Taxonomy (NCBI): domain Eukaryota; kingdom Viridiplantae; phylum Streptophyta; class Magnoliopsida; order Lamiales; family Orobanchaceae; genus Orobanche; species Orobanche coerulescens. The sequence goes on along the minus strand of CM065811.1, from coordinate 737,660 downwards.
TCCGATATCCGATCCGAAATATCCGAAAATCCGAAGTTCCGGATATCCGAAAATTCGGATATCCGGAACTTCGGATTCGGATATCGGATAGTACTTTTCAGAAAAATCGGATATCCGAAATATCCGAAAAATCCTAAATTTTTTATTTTTATATTTTAAATAATAGAAGGTATTCGGATATTAGGATATCCGATATCCATAGCCGAAGTTTTTTTCGGATATTCGGATATCCGATATCCAAATCCGAATATTTTTTTTCGAATATAAGGATATCCGAATAAAATTCATATTTTTTCCGGATATTCGGATATCCAATATCCGTATCCGAAATTTCGGATACGGATATCGGATATCAAAATCTACTATCCGAACCTTCGGATATCCGAAATTTCGAATATCCGAAAGTCCGATATCCGGTTTTGAACACTCCTACATTTATCTACTTTCGAAAATTTTCCACACTTTAACTTTTGATTATTTGTAACGTTTTATAAATATTTATTATTTTATTTTTATATGTAATGAGTTTTATTTATTAAAATATTGAATTATTTTCAATAATCTTTCTCATGATTTTTAATATTATGATAATTATTTAGATCCACCTCCATTCACACTTCCTCCATGTGAACTTTTCTTCATGCTTACTATTTACTAATAACTACTAAAAAATTTATAAAAAATACCCCAATTATTTTCGAAATTGCAGGCTGTGTGTTAAAAAATAAAAAGAAAGAACTGGGGTTTTATTGAAGATATGTGTATGTATACTGTATATAATACCTGTGAAGTCCCACAGATGTTGCCAGACCGGCAATCCCAGCACCAACAATCACTATATCTTCCTGTGTTGCCATTCCAAACCCCAGATTCTTGATCTCTTTCTCTTTGATTGTTTAGTTGATTTTTATGGTGGAAAGCACAACCACATGTGCCCAATTCATATTAAATATTAGTAATATATAGAAAATGTCAGGTAGATAACTTTAAATACTTGTAGCAAATCCCCCGCCCGAGAGGGATTGTGGAGGAATTAAATTATGGTGACTCATACCAAGGGACTCATCCCCACCATCCATCTAAAAAGAAATCAATGGTTGAGATTAAAAGTATTTAATATTTCACACATTTTTTATAATTTAAATATCTCTTAAACCGTTAATCGTTAAGCGAAAATAATTACACCATCGCCACGAGCATTTAATTATCTTTCTATAGACGGGAACATTGATATACTTCCGACCAAAAAAAATTCGTTTTTTTCACGTTTTTTTTTCGTGCCCGAAAATATCATATGTGATATATCATATATGATATATCACATATATGATATATCACATATGATATTTTCGGCCACGAAAAAAACGTGAAAAAAGCAAAAACAAAAAAAAAATTGTTGAAAGTATATCAAAGTGCCTATCTATAGAAAGATAATTAAATGCTCGTCGTAACGGTATATTTTTTTTGACTTAACGATTAACGGTTTGAAAGATATTGATATTTGAAAAAAAATGATGAAAGTAGGTTTTTTAAATTGTTGGGATTAATCTCATCCATTATATCAAATAAAGATGGAGGGTGGAGATTAGTCCCTTGGTATATAAAAAAAGTTTGGTCCTCAAATGATCTTAAATCTAACTTTAAATACTTGTAGAAATCCCCCACCTCGGCCCGACAGGGATTGTGGAGGAATTAAATTATGGTGACTCAACGGCCCACTAGGTGGGAGGAAGAGTGCCTGGTGCCTACAAGGAGCTATCCCCCACATTGGAGGGATAAAACTCCCACACTGCAGCTGCCAGGACTCGAACCTACGTGCTTGTAGCAATCTGCCACCCAAAAACCAGTTGAGCTGCCCATGCTGACGATAACTTTAAATACTAGTAGTAGGAGAAGATGAGGATGAAGATAAAATATAGGCTTATGACCCTTCCTCAAATTTATTTCTATCTTTCTCCTTGATATATCCTTAAATTTATTTATATATTATTTATAAACATAAAACTATATTAATGGAGAACTTATTCTTCACTTATACTCTATAATATATTCGATAAATTTTATTAAAATCTCTGCCGAAAATTTACAGGCTTGTGATAGTATGAAACAACACACGTCTATCCATATGTCCGATTACATTATCGCTCTGTTTGGCAACTAGCGGTTAGCGGTTAGCGGTTGGCGGTTAGCTGTAGCGGATTGAATTAGCTGTTTTGACTAACTGTTTGAATTAGCAGTTTATATAAATGTGTTTGGTAAATAACTGTTAGCAGTTAGCTATTTCAATATGTAAAATGACTAATAGGACATTAATATATATTTATTTTTAAATTTAATAATTGTTAAAATAATAAGTAAATAAAAATAAATAAACAACATTTATAATTATATATATATATATATATATTCATGATTATATTTCATGTGTTTCATAATATACCAAATATTTACGTGCAAATATATATATATATATATATATATATATATATATATATATGCATAATTTTAATGCAAAATTTAAAATTTAAAGATCAAAATCGGAGACAAAATAGTATTTTTATAAGGGGAGTTTACATGTATATACAATATATATATACAATTTATTTACAAAAATAAGACACCAAACAAAATAATTACATTCATAACAAAAAACACAATTAATAGGTAAATAATAAAAGGCAACCGTTACCAGAAGAAGTGGCCGCTTTTACAGGGGGATTCTTCTGAAAATGGAGAGAGATTTCTCTTCCGAAAAAATCGACCTCTTTCCATATAGAAAACCAATACCAAACACGAAGAAAAAACCCCAGATCTACCAACAGGCAAGAACACAAGAAGAATTACAGTGCAAATTTCGGAATACTGCGAAGTTGATTCGGAATAGAGGTATGACTTCGGAAAATCTTATTCATCTATTAAAATATTATATGTTTTAGTGATTCGTGTATAGCTAAGCAAATTGAGAAATTTTACTGTTGGTTACCCTTTCTGTAATTGAGTCAGCATAATCTTTGATTATATATTTCAGCAACTACAGGTATAGATGAGCATATTGAGTCGTTTTATTGTTGTTTACACTGTCTTGTAATGGAGTCGGCACAATCGTTGCCTATATGTTTCAACAACTGCAAGTGATTTTATTGTTGGTTACCATGTCGTGGAATTTGGATACTCTATTTATGGTGATATATAAATATTTATTATATATTAATAATAATGGATACCACCTAGTATAGTCATATTGAATGTTTTACTGTTGGTTACTCCATGTTGGTACTTGGTTACTCCATGTATGGTAATATATAATCATAAATGAATTTAGTCCTTGTTATTCTATGATGATACTTTGTGTTAGTAATTGGTTACTCCAGGTATGGTGTTTATAATTGTGACTAAATTTGTACTTATTTGTAAAATCGTATTCACATCATTATGACATCCCTCAGTTTCTCATAACTGAGTTAATTTCCTAGATTTGATTTTTCAAACAATATAAAGTATATATATATAAATAAGAGTGGATACCATCCAGTGATAAGCCGAATAGTCAGAACTAATCTTTGCTTGTATAGTAATTCATTAATAAATGATGAGATTGTACATTTTACTGTTGGTTACTCCGTGTTGGTAATTGGTTACTCAATGTATGGCAATATATAACCATAACGGAATTTAGCCTTTGTTGCTCTATGTTGGTTACTCTGTGTAGCTACTTGATTACTACATGTATGATGATATATAATGCTGACTAAATTTGTCCTTATTTGTAAAATCGTATTCATATTTTTATAACATCCCTCAGTTTCTTATAACACTGAGTTAATTTACAAAGATTTGATTTTTTCAACAATAAAGAGTACATATAAATAAGAGTGCATACCAACTAGTGATAAGCTGAATACTCAGAACTAATCTTTCCTTGTATAGTAACTCATTTACAAATGATGGCATTGAATGTTTTACTGTTGGTTACTTTGTGATGGGACTTGGTTACTCCATGTATGGTAGTGTTTAATCATAACTGAATTTGTCCTTGTTTGTATGTTAGGTCAAGTGAAACATAAGAAAGATAAAGATGCTTCTAATGTTTATCTGTACGTTAATTTGAATCAGTTGTAATTATTTCTCCTTTGATAATACAATTGATTATTACAGCACTAAGTGAAAACATTTTTATATTTGGGAAACATTGCTGATTATACACTACCATACATTTTTATGGAAAATTAATTGTTTGTATACTGTTGAAATTGTACTTTTATTTCCATAAAAAAATTATGGAATAAAACTTAATATTGAATTAGTGACCTCTGTTTTATGTTCTAATTACCAAATACAAAGTCATTGGCTACCTTTATGAAGATGTTCATTGATGTTTAATTAAATTGTTTCTTATCAGGTAATGGAAGTGATACCACTGTTTTTGTATTTCAATGGAAAATGGTACGAAAAAAATGAATACAAAGACTTCAAGGTGACAGGGATATTAGTTTCGCCAACAATTTCCTTCTGTGCCATGGAAAATCTAGTGCGCCAGTCACTAAAGATGCTCAGTTCAGCGACAATAACAATGAAATTTCAAATCCAGAATCACATTCCACCTATTGAAATTTCAGATGATGCAACATTGAGTTTCTTTACGGAAATTTCTCGAAAAAGCCCAGACTACGGAAAGTATCCAATTATAGTTGAAGAAGAAGACATCAGACAACTAGCCATATGTTGTGCAGAAGATGTATATACAAAGAATGCAGTGAACTCAGAGAACCAAAGCTCTGCTATGATCCCTTTATTAACTGAAGATTTGGGGAACAGACTACATGCAGAAAGAGTGGCACAATATATCATTGGAATAGGAAATACAAGCCAGGCACTGGGCGAATGCAATGAGGAAAAAGAAAACCAAGTCATTACAACAGCAGGAAATATTGTAGTCAGGAAAAATCAAGTATATGCCAACAAGGATATTTTGTCCAAAACTTTGAGATTGCAGTCAATGCTAAGTAATCGAAAACATAAGGTACAACGATCTTCTTCGAGAGACTATGTGCTGATTTGCATAGACAACCAAAAATGTGGGTGGAAGGTCAGGGCATCTAGAGTGGGCCACACAAGCTTGTTTAAGATAAGAGAATTCAACAACATACCTACATGTTCATCTGATATCTTGATGAGTTCTCATAGGCAAGCAACAAGTGAACTTGTCAGTGAATGCATAAAAAACAAGTTTACAAATCTCAAGAGAGTATACACTCCAAAAGACATCGTAGATGACATGATGGAGGAGTATAATGTCTCTATCTCCTACCAAAAGGCATGGCGATCAAGAGAAAAGGCATTGACAAAAGTACGTGGAAATCCTCACGACTACTCATTGATACCTTCATGGTTGCACATGACAACAATTGCAAATCCATGTACGTAGTTAAATGTACAATATATGTTGTATCACTTGTGACTACCAATATTTGAAGATTTGGTTACCCAATTATACAGGTCTGGTGATCTTTATATTAGCAGTATTAATTTATAATTCATGTGCCTGATTATTGAAGTACACAAAAAATATGACACAGTACCGAGCTGAGATCTAGTGTAACTAGTTTTGAGTATATGAATTGAAATAATTAATCTGAAATATATTATTGTCAATTTAACAGGAACTATCACAAACTTGTCACTGGATACCAATGGCGCTTCAAGTACTTGTATTTTGCCCTTGGCCCATCGATAGTTGCATGGGATAATTGTTTCCCCATTATAGTAATTGACGGCACATTTCTTTGTTCTACGTATATGGGAACCTTACTCACAGCTTGTGCCCAAGATGCAAATAGATCTATTGTTCCGCTTGCATTCGCAGTCGTTGATAGTGAGAACGAAGATTCATGGACATGGTTTTTTTCTAATCTGAGGAAATCATTTACAGTGCGAACTGGACAGTGTATTATATCGACCGACATCATGCCATTGCAAAAGGATTGGACACCATATTTCCAGATGTTATGCACGGTGCATGCACTTATCATGTTCTAAAAATATTAAAAAAGATTCAAGAAAGGAGGAGTGGATGTGAAAAATGCCTATAATGGTGCATGCAGAGCATACAATTTCTGAATTTGATAAACATATGGCAGATTTAGATTCCATTGATAAACGAATAAGACCATTTCTGGAAAATGAGGTTACATTGAGTAAATGCACAAGACTCCATGGACCAACAAGTAGATATGCAACAATGACTTCAAACATTGCTGAATCCTTGAATAGTGCCATCAAGTCAATAAGAGAGTTGCCAGCTTCCACAATGATTGAGTGTCTCCGTTGTTTAACTCAACAATGGTACTTTGCAAACAAGCAAGTTGCGTTGTCTACCTTCACTACTCTCTCAACATATGCCGAGAAGAAACTTGCAACAATCATCAATGACTCCAAAAAACTCAAGGTTAGTATCACTTGCAAAATTAAATATAAATTTGAATAATCTTACATGTATAAAAAAAATCATTACTTAGTAATAATTTCACATAATTAATATTAAGAATTTAAAAAGACAAGTACATTTTAACTAATATAAATTTTGACTGACAAAATAAATTAGTAGGTAGTATACTCTGAACAATTGTTTATAATTTAATACTGCACTAGCCTAAACTAATGTATAACATACCATTTTTACAATGTATAATATACCTTATGTATGTCTCTTTGTACAGGTTGTAAGCTCAAACTTGGTTATATTCACAGTATATGATGTCAACAAACAATATATTGTGAATATATCAGAAAGAACTTGTACATGCGAAGAATTTCAATATCATGAGATGCCATGCACACATGTCGCAGCAGTCATTAGAAAAAGAAATTTCAGCTGCTATGATTTTTGTTCAAAATTGTAATATCCACATTTTTCTTTCCCTTGTAATTGTATTTCCGGTATAATTCTCGATTTTAGTGACCCTCGAGTATCCTTCAGTGTAACTTTTCCGTTATCTTTTGATCTGATTCTCGTAATTGTTGTGCGGAACCGCCGTTTCGGGGTTGCCGTGGATTCATTCTATGCTATGATGCGTTTTGAGGTGTTCCGTTTGACGTTTCGTTCATAATCCGGTATTTTGGGTCGTTTATATTCTGTATCTAGCGCACGCTAAATTTCCTGTATAGCGCACGCTAGAAATCCAGTAGTAGCGCACGCTACGTTTAATTCGTAGCGCACGCTAACGATTTAGCCCTGGGAGTGGCGATTCGGCTCGCCTCTGGACTATCGGATTAGCGCACGCTATCTCGTCTAGCGCACGCGAATGTCGGGAGACTAGCGCACGTTAAATTGTTCAGTAGCGCGCGCTAGTGTGACTGTCCAGTACTGGGCAGTTTACTACTGAACTCAATCAGATGCTAGTTAGCGCACGCTACGCTGGTATGGTAGCGCACGCTAACGGGTCAGGTGAGGTTTGGGCAGTTGGCTCTTTGGACTCGGCCGATGTTCGGGTAGCGCACGCTATTGGTCGATAGCGCGCGCTACCGAGAGGTTATTAGCGCACGCTACGCATGTATGGTAGCGCACGCTAACGCCAAAACTCGGCTCGGATCGGGACGCTAACAGAGGGTTTGTAACCCTATCCGTTAGCGCACGCTAACCTTGAGGTCTTAGCGTGCGCTAACACTCCCGGCTATATAAACCAGGAGTTGACCGAGATAATCACAAAATCTCATTTCTTCCTCTTCCGCGGCCGAGCGACTCCAGAGACGATTTGAGGCGATTTTCTTCTTCCAATCACTTGAGATCCTTGTGCTTGAGTTCTTGGTGTAAGACTAACATCATCCACTTGTGTTTCTCATCCTAAATCCAAGGTAATCTCTTAGAACCCTACTTTTGGATAATTTGGGGTTTTGGGATTTTCTTCCGATCCGTTAGTTTCGTTGATGGATTCATGATGAATATTATTAATCTTGTTGGTATTCTTAGTTCCCTACGGATTCATGGTATATTTCGTGATTTTTACGGAATCGAGAGGGTTTGGTTGTGGTCCGCCCTCGTTGTTGTTTATATACGAATATACATGAATCGTAGGCGGGTTTCGGGTGTATTCCATTTCCATAATCGTCTAGAGTTGGTTGTGATTGTGTTATTCGAATCGTTAGGTTCATTTCCGCCGGTTCCTTGCGGTCGTGTTCAACTCTTCCGTTCCGTTCGTGTCATCGTCTAATTAATCGAGGCAAGTACCCTTATGAACTTACGATCTTGACATAGTAGTTTTGTATGAGAAATTGCGTGTGTGTGTATGCTCACTGCGGGTTAGACTCGACGGGGTCTCGGTAGGGTTCCACGAAGCTGTGGGACCGCGAGCTTGCTTTTAACCACTGTGGGTTAGATCCGACGGGGTCTCGGCAGGGATCCACGAAGCTGTGGGTCCGCGGTTAATTGTGGTGCATTTTTACAAATGTGGTTTGATCATTGGCATTTCCGGAAATGAGTATTTTGGAACTATGTTTTCTTGAATTGCATGCATTACTATATGTGTAAGATGTAAGTCGTTCATCTGGTTACTTGTACTAGCGTAATTGCTAACCCCTCTGGGGACCCGTTTTGGGGAAATTCGTTTTATGAATTTCAGGTCAGGTTCATCGAGACGAACGGGTGCTGGACCAGTATGCGGATGATGGCCGAGCGTGATGATTATGCCTAAGTGACGTCTTAATGTCTTTTTGTCTTTTCATCTTTTGTGGCTTTTGAACTAATGGTTGTACTCGAGTACTTAAGAGTTCTTGTCCGTCCGGATTGTATTGTTGCCTATATGTTTGTGTTGATTGATGATGTTATGGTTGACAGCTAAACTTGGTGTATTATTATGAATTGCTTCTTTATGACATGGTTTTGGTTTGTCGTTTATGTGAGTCGATGAGTATGATGCTGTTCAGCCTGGTGGGTCCCATATAGGGATTCACGGCGCTGTAATATACCTCGAATATCTTGAGGGTGTTACAAAAATTGTACAGCAAAGATGCTCTGGTAGCGACTTATTCATCAGCTATCATGCCAGTCGGAGATCCAGAAAATTGGGAGGTACCAGAAAATATTAGGTGTCTAAAGGTGTACCCACCGATCACAAGAAGACCTCCAGGTAGACCAAAGGCAGGAAGATACAAAAACTCAATGGAGCAACAAAGCCAAATCAGATGCACCAATTGCAAACTCAAAGGCCATAATAGAAAAACTTGCAAAAACCCACCTGTTGTGTAAAACATTATTTATCCTCGTAGTTTGAATAATTAACTATTCTTTTAAATAAATGTTTTTTTTTTTGGTATTCTATTATATTTTAATCACTAACTAAAAAACTAGAATCAAGAATATATAAGTTTAAGTATCCAATTATACATCATAATTGAATACTTTTCCCAATTATATACTTCGTAATAAGTTTAAGTATCCAATTATGCTTTTTCCAGTATCCATACATGGACAATATTTTACATAATTGAATCTTGCAGACACCATACATATATACTTATATATATTACATTATCTATAGGATTGTTAAATGATACATACATTCAAAAAATAACTGTTGCATGAAATATAGTTTCAAAACTAGTCTAAATTTAAGTATCCATTTATGCTTTGCCCAGTATCCACAAATAGAAAATAGTTTACAAAATAAAAACTTGAATAATGAAATATTATAATAATACATTGTGCAAAAAATAGTAAGAATAAATAATTCTTATGTGAAATGAAACTTTCACAAATTCTCTAAATTTAAGTATCCATTTTTTCTTTTTCCAGTATCCATACCTAGACAATAGTTTAGGTAATTCTGTATCTTCCATACACCTTACATATATATATTTCATATTATCTATAGCATTGTTTATTGATACATACAATCGCAAAAATATATTAATAAATAAATAATTATTATGTGAATAGTGTACATAATTAAATCTTGCATACAAAATAAATATTAAGTTATCTATAATATAATACTAATAAAAAAGTATTCCCTAACGTTTTGTTTGGTATCTACAAATAAAACATATTATGTATCTAGATTCTACATACAACACAGATATACAGTTCATATAACATTGTTTAATAAAACATATAGTCAAACCAAAATAAACTTCTTACAAATCTGGTAACCAAAATAACTTCAACAATATAACATAATAACCGAAATAAAACCATTCTCATCAACATAAACTAAACATGCCAACTACAAAAAAAAAACACATAATAGTAAGTACTCAATCTCATCAACATTTAAAATAACCCAAATAAAACTACAATTAAAAACTTCACACAATATTTCACTAAACATCCGCACTGCACTTTTTAAGAAATATTCTACCAGGAAATTCAGTGTCCGACTCATAACCACTCATTTCCTTACTTCTCCCATGCAGAAAAAGGTAGACACATAATTTACTGCGATACTCCTTCACTTCAAATCTTCGGCACAAGTCATCCATCCTTCGCCAGATAAAATACTCCGCAAAACCAATGGTAAAAACACCGCAATCACTACAAAAAATAAAAGTAAGCTATCGTAAAAACATCATACAGATCCTCAAAATCACTAAAAAGGAGAATTTCAGACCAACTTAATAAACTCACCATTGAACCTGCTCTGGGACTGACTTTGCAAATTCCAGTTCAATTGCATCTTCAAAACCTTTATCACAGTACCAGGGCGTAGTGAAATCAACATCATTTCTCCCTTTCCAAAAACCACAGTGAGACAAAATTATAGGAAGCCCAATAATATAAGGTTCACAAACATCCATGATCTTGGTCTGCATAGTGATACAATTTGGCTGAAATGTGTTGTACACAACAACGCGCCGTCGATGCACATCAAATACCAGTAAAAACCAATGAGCAGGACCATCCATATTAATAGGAAATAAAATGTAGTCAACCTCAACCCAAGGTGTGTTAACGCACATCGAATAACCAAAAATATAGTCACATATATCATTATCTCGGGCCAACACATTAGTATCTCCAAGCTTCTCACAGTACTCATTGTACAAGCTAGTCAACTTGACATGGAACCATGAATCAACTGTTGTAACCTTAATCAAAACATGAGGAGAATGTCGCGCCAACTTCCTCAAGTAGTAAAAGCAAATGTTGATATGCTGGCAGGATAAAAAAATAACCCAACTTAACATTTACTAGGTAATACAACATTAAATAATGGAATGACATATTTGTGAATAAACTTACATCATGATCAAGCCATTTGTTTGGAGTCAACAAATTATAAAACCACAATTTACTACTAACACAGGTAAACCCAAAACTGAGTGGAGGTTCAATAATATCACTGCTCCCAGGAAATTTATAAACCCTACAATTAAAATAGATAAAATCATTTTTCCCAACAATAAATTATATAATAATTGATAGTGGCAAAAAAGTTAAACGAACCTCTTTCGAGAATTGAACCCAATCCTGAACCACTGATCAAAAGTTTCAATCTCATCCCTTTCAGGCATTTTCAAACATTCCAACGGAAACGCACACATCCCTTTCCGTATATCTCTTGCATATGGAACAATTTCCTTGCACTCAGCCGAACCAAATTCTGTAGTAAAAGGACTTTTAAAAGCGCACTCTTAACCACTGCACGCTTACCTCTGGTAACAACTTTTCCAACACTTTGCTCCAAATCATCAATAATTTTGATATCTTGAGTAGTAAAAATTATGTCATCCATTAGATTACTACTCTTCATATCAGCGTCATCCTATAGTGTGAAACATCCAGAAAATTAAATAACAAGTTATAGGATACCAAAATAAGTAAGATTGTTACCATCTCTAATACCTCTTGACACTTGGATATTCCCTGACTAAGAAGATCAAATGAGGGATATTCCTGAATGATTGGTTCCTGAAACAAAATACAATTGTATAAACAGATTATTATACACAAAATATCAAGATTGTAACATTCAAACTCACATTACAACTCAATATTTAATGAATAATTAATAACTCATATGTAGACCAGACAAATTAACCTTATAAACTATTCAATCAGACAACTTTTAAGTTCTACAGAAAATAACAATAAACGTTTTTACCAGATTGGTAACTAAGAAAATATTGGCAAATAACTAATTATGCTAATAAATATCTTATATAATACACATATCCAATCTGGTAAATTTGGTACCTGAGTACCAAATTTTTACAATGGAACAGATCAAACTTTTAACACCTAAAAATAAGTTTCCACAAATCATACTAACCTTCCCAGAGGAACCATCATTTTCCTGATTGACTACTTTCTCAACAACTACAGCCTCATCTGTGAGTTGATCTCCAAATCCCATCTTTCCTATGGACACAGTTGGTATATTCTGTGAAAAAAATAACACTGTCATACATATAGGTAACCATAAGAATGATACTCAGGTAACTAAATTGTGCAAAAATAGTATCCTACAATAATATGCATGGATATGTTACCAAAAACTGGTATCCTAATTAACCAACTATACTAATACAAAATAAATAAAAAAAACAGCTTTGACAATATTATCCAAATAAATAGTAATACTACAAAAAGAAGATTGACAACAATAAAAATAACTAATAATACAAAAAAACAAGAATAGATTAAAAAAGAAAACCTGAACAGTATTATCCACTCCAGGTGAAGAAGGTCTGCCTTTAAATGTCCCTGAATGTGCACCACCACTTCCAGAAAAACGCGTCGAACTCCAATAAATCCTTCAACAGTTGCATTTACTCCGCCATTTGACTTCATTTTATCTTCATGACCAAACTGAACTTCTTTCAGTAAACACTTAACTTGACTAATTATCTCAGTCTGGGTACTAAGCAACTGAGCGACAAAATCACACCTCAGCTTCCCAATTTCTTCAATTACTTTCACAATACTGGATTCTAGTGAATTTACCCTTTCCTCAACTAATTTTTTAAATTCAGCATTCATATAAGAACTTCCAATAAAAACCTTCTTCGGTTTTGTTACAAATTTCTGCTCTACTCCAACACCTCCATCAGCTATTTGTAAGAACCTAAACCCTCCTAAAAAATCCATTCTCTCCAACTCCTCAACTGTGGGTCTAAGAAACTCAATTCTCAACTGCAAAAACATTATTAAGTACATAAAAACTCAAATAAACTGCATAGACATGATGACATATATATAATATAAAACCATATGATTTATATATATATATATAGTTGTATGATCTTAAGTGAAAAACGTAAAGACCAAATGATACATCCCGTAACCAAAACATAATCATTCAGCTGATCGTTAGTTGGAGTTTTACCACTTTCAATCCAAGATGATATCCTCAGATACGATTTATCTTTCATAAGACATATTCCACGATCCTTCAAAGTCGGAATGGTTTCATACAAAAAAACTTGAAAACAATACGGAAAACCACACAACTTATACAGTTTAGTGTAATTATTTTTAAAAAAATTATACTCCACAGAACCATTCTTCAACCGTCTTGGAGATCCTTTCACAAAGAATGATAAGGACTTCAAAGTCTGCTCAAAACATAACTTACCCCAAGAAAAAACATTCAAATCACCAGACGCTGCATAAATCAATATTGACCTATCTACAAACCTAGGAGGGCCAGCAGCTAACAAATAATTAAACAGTAGATAAATTACTGAAAGCCTAACCGCCTCATTATCATCTTCAAAGACAACATCTTTATACATATGCTCAATTAACGCTCTAGTAACACGATTTCCACCAAAAAATTTATATATCATATCATTATGTTGATCCTCAAACGCAGATAACTCAGAAAAACCATCCCCACGCAAGCCAGTTATTAAACAAAACTCCGGTAACCCAAAACGAACTCGTAACTCCCCAAACTCAAACCACATTTCTTCATTATCCCTTTGGTAAATTTCTCTAACAAGGGCTTGATGAATAATTTGTGAAAACATTTTCGGCGGTTTAAGATCAAGAAACTGTCCAAAAGGAGTTTCCATAAACAAATCACGTTGAACAACCGTCAATTTATCATGAATAATTTGAGGAACGTCAAAATCATTCCAATAAGTCGCTTTTCCATGAAAGTTTCTGTCACTTTCATCATAATAAAAATTCCATTTATGCAAAAAAAAAAAAAATTTAAAAACATAATTATTTCAGAAATACTTAAATTAAGATAAAATACAAATCCACAAACAGAATATTTTCAAAAAAATGCATACTTGAATGTTAAAACTTTGGTATATATAAATATAAGTAAAATACCTTCAAAAACTTCGGACGAAGAAAGACCTTTGCTTCACCATCGGGATTTTTTTACTTCTTCAATTCACCGACAATTTCACCCTTGCCTTTGTCAATCGGAGATTCAAAATCAGGGTTGAGACATCGTTTAACAGGACCGATTGACTCACCTTCCATTCGAGTCTTCTTCCGAAGTTCTTTTTGCACGGGACTGAGGTATCCACCAAATCTTTTCTGACCAGATCCAGAACTACGCAAATCTACGGCATGAAGAAGAATTTTACCCTTCTCAAGCCTTGCGGATTTCCTCCGATTCTCGGAATTGGTAACCTCCATAAAAAGAACTAAACAAGTTTAGGGTTCCAATCAATAAAACGAAAATATATATCAATATAGGAAGGAGAAATCTTCGGAAAAAAACAAAGAGATAGAAAGAAAAGAGAAAGAGATAGGGGCTTCAGCCGGATTATCGCTCAGAGATAGAAAGAAAAAGAAAAATAATCGCTGAAGATTTTCTTCACCGATTTCTCGGTAGACAGATGTAAAAAGAGAAAGATAAAATCTACCTTTTTTAATCCCGGTAGACAGATGTAAAAAAAAGGTAAACAGATATCAACTTTGTAATTACTTTTACATTGTTGTATTTTTGTAATTAAATACACTAATGTAGTAGAATATGTAATTTTCCCTTTTTATAACATTAGTTACAATCATCTAATTGAAAAAGCTCCTCCAAATAGCTTTTTTGAAATTAGCGGATTGGACCCAATCCGTTACTTAAATCCGCTAACCACCCAACACTTATATTAGAGGATTCATCTAGTCAAACATCTAAATCAGCCCAATCCTCTAATTTTTTCTCAAACCTCTAACTAACTCCCAAACACCCCCTATACGCTATACCTATTATGTTCCACCTAAATAATACTCCTTCAACCCCGTCCAAATATTTACATTTTTATTAAAAAATGGTCCATTTAGTAATTTATATATACCACTTTACAGTTAAATTAAACAATCATATTTTACTTTTTGATCTCCACCATTGATTGATATTATTACTTTATTCCAGTCATTACCTAAAATCCATCATATATATCTCAATCTTTGACCGGAAAAGAGGGAGTATATATCTTTCATAAATATATAAATGTTTTAAGAAAAAATTGTAGTACCAATTTAAATTAAATTTTTTTGTATTCACATTTGTATGGGCACTTAAAATTACATATATACTTATATTTTTTTTTATTTTATTAAAGAATTTTAAAATGTAGTTTTTCTTCTCCCCGTATCTACTTTTTTTTTTTTCGTTTTCTTGTTTTCTCTTCTTCAGTCAGCATCAACTGATTATTCTCTTTCCTCTGTGCATGGGTTTAAACTAAAGTCGGGACAAAGACTTATCGAAACATGGCTACCAAACAGTTGTTTAGGCCGGTTAATATATCTAACCTGCGAACATGTCTACCAAACACGCCATTATTCTTCTACCAATCTGTATCCGTTTGGAACTCACAAAATTAATTAACGAAATCAAAATCTCAGGAGAATCATCGTTTCTTGTTTTTTCAGACCATTGGCTGGCCTCAGCCTGAAGGTCGTCATCTCCGCTGGATCCAGTTCCGATAGTGTTGGTACTTTATCTGTTTTACAAACTTGCTGGGCGAAAAATAAAATACAACTGGAAAAACAAATTACAACTCGAAACTCAGAAACTACAGGACTCACCGAAGAAGAAAATTACAGAACTCGAAACAGAATTGAAAATACAAGAAAATAAATTATAAAACCGTAAAGTAATGCCGAGTCGAGGAATCCTCTATCCGCAAGACGAAATACGCCCCGGTAGTGCTCTCGGTTCTGACGTATCGCCCCCAAAGATAAAACGGCAACGTCGCGTAGGTAGTAGCACCACAAGACCTACGAGCTCCGGCAAACTGGAAGAGGTGAGGACAGAGCTCCGACAGATGATATGCAGAGGATGATAAAAAAAAAACTATATGTTTATGCTGAGTTCGAAATTGCATGTACTGATGCAGAGGGATGTATGCCTATTTATAGGCCATTCACACTGCAGGGATCAAGATTAATACAGCCACTAATGGCTATCATAATGCAGTCATTTATGCTGCATTATGGTCAGGAGTTACGAAATTCAAACAAATGGCAGGGGTTACGAAATTCAAACCTGCCATTAACTCCTCCCCATAACACCTGGGAGGTTACTTCCGGGTTGGACTGAATTTGAACAGTCAGGACGCACCTGGACTGTATTCAGCTCCTTAACCATCGGACGGATGTACCTGGACATCCTTATGTGCACATACGAGCCCAACTACGTTGTTGAGCTTGTCCAAAAAATTCTTTAAGCTAGCCCAAGGCCTAGCTCACGGCCAAGCCCACGAACAGGCCCAAAGACCAGCCCAAAGACCAATTGCCAAGATCCAAGATCCACGAACGCGGCTCGCGGCTCGCGGCCGAGGCCGAGGCCGAGGCGAGGCGGGCGGGCGGCGGCGGCGCGCGCGTGTGGGCTTTAAGCCCATACACATGTGCCATTAATTATTACATGCATAAAGGTAACTCCTTATATACTAGAATAATGATGGTTCATTATTCAATGTGGGATTCCATCCCTTATTAATTCACAATTAAGTGAAACTTTAATTCACTATTTCTCACTCACCGGGAATCGGTTTAGAGAAAGTGAATATACCACGATCATCTACTCGGAACGTAGATCGATCCTATGATATTTAATTTTAAAAAATAAAATTAAAATCATTAACGATTCCAACAATCCCCCACATGAGTGAAAATAGCCCAAATGCAATATGCAGACTCAAGCTCAGTCCTCAAGAGGCGTTAAAGTATAAGGATAGGTAGTTCGTGACTTTGAACCTTCCATAGTTAACATCATCGGGTACACAGGCGGATTAGTAGCTTGATGCTTTGAACTATTCCCCCACGGCGTGCACCGAGACAATGGTGCTAACACTTGAAAACCTCAACCTCATCCGTTCTCACGTTTTGTGTCCTTTGCGGGCCTTGGACACCCCTTTGGATTTATAAGTGTATTTCATGAAGCGGCCCCAACTTCTCACTTATATAGGTGATTCTTTACCGAGTATCTTGCCATACTCAACCTCCTTGAGGTCTTTAGGAATCATTAATAGTCATAGACTTAACCTCACCACTAGGCAAGCTTTCAACACTCAATTGCTCTATAGGGAATAAACTTAGATGAGTGTTTTACACGAACTCTCATAGTTTAGTTCTCCCATTGAACCAAGTTCTTGGGATCTCCAGTCATCTTGGTTGGGTTACCACTATGATAATTCTCCATTTGTGGATTTTAAACCCATTCCCTCTAGCAATTTATTCATTTGATCACGGTTTAACCCTTTGGTTAGCGGATCCGCTAGATTATCCATTGACCTCACATAGTCAATAGAGATAACCCCATTTTTGATCAAATGTCTCACAGTATTATGGCGTCGACGAATATGTCGAGACTTTCCATTATACACGTTACTTCTCGCCCTACCAATAGCAGCTTGGCTATCACAGTGAATCATCACTGCAGGCACTGGCTTGGACCAACATGGAATATCTTCTAGAAAGTTTCTGAGCCATTCGGCTTCTTCACCAGCTTTGTCCAAAGCTATGAATTCCGATTCCATGGTGGATCGGGCTATACACGTTTGTTTCGCGGACTTCCACGAGACAGTTCCACCCCCAATGGTAAACACATAACCACTTGTCGAAAATGAACTTTTCGTATCGGATATCCAATTCTCATCACAGTACCCTTCAAGTACCGGGGGGTATCTCGAATAGTGTAGTCCAAGGTTTTGAGTATACTTTAAGTACCTCAAAACTCTAACGAGAGCTTTCCAGTGTTCCTTGCTTGGATTGCTCGTGTAACGACTCAATTTGTTCACAGCGCAAGCTAAATCGGGTCGAGTGCAATTTGTAAGATACATTAAACACCCAATGACTCGTGCATATTCTTCTTGTGCAACGGGGTCCCCTCGATTTTTGCTCAAGTGATCATTTAAATCTATTGGGGTCTTAGCCGGCAAGCTATCAAAAGCATTAAACTTCTTGAGAACTTTCTCGGCATAGTGAGATTGTGTCAAGATGATTCCATCTGATTTTCTCAAAATTTTCATTCCAAGAATCACATCGGCTATCCCCATGCTTTCATGTCAAAATTTCTTTTTAACATGTTCTTAGTATCGTTAATCACTTGTATATTGTTACCCATGATTAACATGTCATCTATATAAAGACACACAATAACATAACCGTTATTAGTGTTCTTAATATAAACACATTTATCACACTTGTTTATTTTAAAACCATTTGATAACATTACATTATCAAATTTCAAGTGCCACTGTAGTGGAGCTTGTTTCAATCCATATAGGGACTTAACCAGTTTGCATACCTTTTTCTCTTGTCCAGGTACAACAAACCCTTCAGGTTGTTCCATATAGATCTCTTCATCCGTATCACCGTTCGTAAATGCGTCTTAACATCCATTTGATGAATCTCAAGATCGTGCAAAGCAAAGAATCGCGAGAAGCACTCGAATAGATGTAATTCTCGTACTGGTGAATAGGTATCGAAAAATCGTACCCTTCCTTCTCGTTTGAAACCTTTGACTACTAAACGAGCTTTATACTTGTCAATTAACCCATCACCTTGTACTTTCTTTTAAGGATCCATTTGCATCCTAAGGGCTTACAACCTTGTAAATCAACCAAAACCCAAGTTTGGTTTTGTAAAATTGAGTCAATTTCACTGAGCCTTCTTTCCAGAGCAACCCGTGCAGTCCGGCATAAGCTACTTTAATCGACGTTGGTTCTTCATCCAACATGAATGCTATGTAGTCAGGTCCAAATGTCTTTGGTGTCCTAACCCTACTACCACGTCTCGGTTCTACATCTTCCAGATTAGATCTCGATCGCTTACGTGACTTTGGATTTACATCCACAGGTTTTGAACTTGTTCCTTCATCTTCAACTCTATTGCTAGAATTGTTCTCAAATTTATCATTATCCCTACAAGGATATATGTTTTCAAAGAATACAGCATTCCTTGATTCAATTGTTGTTCACACAGTCATTTCAGAACTTCGACTTGTGGATAACGAACCGATAGGCACTACTGTTTAGTGCATACCCAATAAAGATACAATCGACCGTCTTAGGTCCGATTTTAACTTGTTTAGGTAGAGGTACCTCAACCTTAGCCAAACACCCCCACACTTTGAGATATTTGTATGAAGGTTTTCTACCTTTCCACAACTCATAAGGGGTAATATCCTTACCTTTGCGTGGAATCTTGTTCAATATGTAGTTGGGTGTCAGATGACTTCCCCACATGTTCTGGGCAACCTGAACTAATCAATAAGGCATTCATCATATCTTTAAAGGTTCGATTCTTACGTCAAGAACGCCATTAGATTGTGGTGCATATGGAGCTGTTGTTTGATGAATTATACCACTTTCGTTGCATAATTCCTCAAACGGGGCTACATATTCGCCACCTCTATCGCTTCGAACCATCTTAATACGACAGCCTAATTGATTCTCGGCTTCATTCTTGAAGTTCTTAAAAGATTCAATAGCCTCATCTTTACTTCTCAAAAGATAAAGATAACAATATCTTGTGCAATCATCTATAAAAGTGATAAAGTACTTCTTACCACCTCTAGTTTGCACAAACTTTAAATCACACACATCTGTGAATTAATTCAAGGGTTGTGTGTTTCGTTTACCGAATGAAACGGAAGTTTCGTCATTTTTGCTTCAACAAAAATTTCACATTTGTTTTGAGTATTGACTTCATTTAATTTTAGTAAATCTAAGTTTACTAATCTTTTTATAGCATTTAGATTCACATGACCTAATCTACAATGCCATAAATCGAACACTACCAAGTAAGAGGAAGCAGTAGCATTTTCATTAGCATTACTGGACTTGGTTACATGGCGTTTAGCCAAAGCATTAAGTTTAAAGAGTCCCTCCGTGAGGTAACCCTTACCAAGAAACCTATCAAACTTTTTTATGATAATTCTATCCGACTCAAACACTAGTTTAAACCCCTTTTTAACTAGTATAGAGCCTGAGATCAGATTCTTCCTCATATCCGAAACATGAAGCACATTCTTCAAGGTGAGTGTCTGTCCGGACGTGAGTTTGAGGTCCACTTCTCCAACTCCGATAATTTCAGATGAAGTTGGATTCCCCATGTTGAGCTTCCTCCCCTCAACAGCTTGATAGTTCTTAAACTGGCTCCTATCGGCACCAACGTCGGCGGTCGCACCGGTGTCGACGTACCAACCACCTTGGTTCTCAACGTGGTTGACTTCTTCGGTGACCACAGCAGCAAGGTCATCCTCTTTCCATCCGCCGTTAGACTCGGCGATGTTGGCAACATGTTTCTTCTTCTTGTTGGCCTTCGGCTTCGGCGCCTTTCGCCGTATGCCCATGTTTGCCACAGTTGAAGCAATCACCATCAAACTTCTTGACTGGTTGCTTCCCTTTGCTCTTGTTTTGGACACTTGGGCGAGCCCTTTTATTGGAGGGACCGCCATGCTCCAACATATTGGCCTTAGCATCAATCAGGCCTTTTGGTTTGTGGTCATTTTTGCGCACGTCAGACTCGATGCGCAATTTCACAATCAAGTCTTCAAGAGTCATCTCCTTTCGCTTGTGCTTAAGGTAGCTCTTGAAGTCTTTCCAACTGGGGGGCAACTTTTCGATCACAGTTGCAACGGTAAAAGCGTCCGTAGGGCCATTCCTTCGGCATTGACATCATGAACGATGAGTTGGAACTCTTGCACTTGTTCCATGATTGGTTTTGAGTCAACCATCTTGTAGTCCAAATATTTGGCGACTACAAATTTCTTTGTACCTGCATCATCACTACGGTACTTCTTTTCAAGTGCCTCCCACATCTCTTTTGATGTGTTTACAATGAATAAACATTGTACAAACTATCTTCTAAAGAATTCGAATAAAGTTTTTACAAAGATAGTCTCCATTGTGCCTTGTCATAAGCGGCTCAGTAAAACTAGTCTCTTGAGCATTTGGCACCGGTGGCGCATCTTCCTTAAGGAAGTTAGCAAACCCCAATGTTGTTAAATAGAACAACATCTTTTGTTGCCACCTTTTAAAGTCGGCACCACCAAACTTTGGTGGCTTCTCGGCGGTAGGCATCATCCTAGGCCCCGAGGTTGTTCCAAAAAAGGAACCACTCGTGTTGAACCCGTAGGCTCCAACACTAGATCCTAACATGGATCCCACGGTACCACTAAAAGTGGAACCAACGGTGCCACTCGAGGTGGATCCACCGGTAGTCAGAAAGGGGTTCGAAAACACCCATGGAGTTGTTGCTGAGGTAGTCGAGCTCATCATGCTGGACAAGGTTGCGGCAATTGTGTTTGCCACGTTCGAAGCGGCGGTCGCGGAGGCAAAAGCAGCGGCGGTGTTGGAGTCGGTGGAAGCAGCAGTCGTCATCTCCAGTTATATGATTCAGCAAGTATATATTTCGTCTTGCGTTTGTTGGTACTTTATCTGTTTTACAAACTTGCTGGGCGAAAAATAAAATACAACTGGAAAAACAAATTAGAACTCGAAACTCAGAAACTACAGGACTCACCGAAGAAGAAAATTACAGAACTCGAAACAGAATTGAAAATACAAGAAAATAAATTATAAAACCGTAAAGTAATGCCGAGTCGAGGAATCCTCTATCCGCAAGACGAAATACGCCCCGGTAGTGCTCTCGGTTCTGACGTATCGCCCCCAAAGATAAAACGGCAACGTCTCGTAGGTAGTAGCACCACAAGACCTACGAGCTCCGGCGAATTGGAAGAGGTGAGGACAGAGCTCCGACAGATGATATGCAGAGGATGATAAAAAAAACCTGTATGTTTATGCTCAGTTCGAAATTGCATGTACTGATGCAGAGGGATGTATGCCTATTTATAGGCCATTCACACTGCAGGGATCAGGATTAATACAGCCACTAATGGCTATCATAATGCAGTCATTTATGCTAGCCCAATGCCTAGCTCACGGCCAAGCCCACGAACAGGCCCAAAGACCAATTGCCAAGATCCAAGTCCAAGTCCAAGGTCAAGGTCAAAGGCACGCGGCACGCGGCCGAGGCGGCGTGGCGCGTGTGCGTGTGGGCTTTAAGCCCATACTGCGTGCCATTAATTATTACATGCATAAAGGTAACTCCTTATATACTAGAATAATGATGGTTCATTATTCAATGTGGGATTCCATCCCTTATTAATTCACAATTAAGTGAAACTTTAATTCACTATTTCTCACTCACCGGGAATCGGTTTAGAGAAAATGAATATACCACGATCATCTACTCGGAACGTAGATCGATCCTATGATATTTAATTTTAAAAAAATAAAATTAAAATCATTAACGATTCCAACAGATAGCTCGTCGCTGCCTCGACTGTGTTTCCGGTTGTGGGGGAGACACGTCATCTTTCAGGCGGAGAAGCCCAATCGAGATAAACATGAGCGGGCCGAACCGACCGGTGAGTTCCCAACTTCCAATATCTATCGTATAAGATTACGATCTACACTGCATTCGTTACTTTTCAAGGTTCATTAACCTATGAATTTCGCATTTAAACAAGTGAATCTGAACCAGATAATTCTAACATTGTTCGCCTTTTTATTTTTATTTTTCCTCTTTTCACTCTTGTCGAGAAACAGAACAATTGATTCCTTAGGGTTTATATTTTCCGACTGGGATATGTTTGCAGAGGCTGAATTTATAATGAATCAACGATTTACAAAGTTGTTACTATGGAGGATAGGTAAAAGGATCCAACTCACAATTTTATGACCGTCCGAAGCTTGATTCTTCTTGAATCAAGCTGGTTTTGATCTCTCTATATGATGATGGAGAATATAAATGTTTCCTCTGTGGTTTGGTTTGGGCCACCACTGATTCCGGTTTTGGGGAAAAGCTTTTGCTAAGTTCAGAGAAAATGTCAAATATGGCTTTGTTGGCAACGTCGATCCGTTAGCTTATAGAGTATAACTTATAGCGTATAAACTATTGATAAATATTTGGCAATAGTAACATATAGCGTTTTCTCGAAACGGTACTTGAAGTAGCGTTTGATCTTATTATTAGACGTGCCCATCGTCGGGTCCGGTCGGACTCGTCGGGTCGCCGGGTCGGCAGGCCAGGACCCGGACCCCACCCGTACATATGAAATGTACGGGTTGGCGGGTCGACGGGTCGGACACTGGTCCGGGTCCGGGTCCGATCCGTCTCAATTTTTTTTAGAAGTATATAAAATTTTTATTTGTTATCATTTTATATACGAAAAGTAACTATAAGTGAACAAGAAAATCATTTGAAAAAATGAGCTTGTATTTAATTTTAAGTTTTTACTTAAAATTAAATAGCCTACGTATCCTAGTGAGGAATCAAAGCTCCACGTAGTTGTTTTACTTGAGAAGAGTTAAAAAAATGGGCTTGTATTTAATTTTTTAGTTTTCACTTAAAATTAATTTGCCTACGTATCCTCGTGAGGAATCAAAGCCCTACGTAGTTCTTTTTACTTACCTGACTTACCTTACTTACCTTTAGTCGGAGTCGATGTCGTTATCGTCTTGATCATCAGTTTGACTCATTTGACTAAACTCTCCTTCAGTAGTGCCTTCTTGATAGGCATCTTGGTCCGCTAATAGGCTATCCCACTTATTTTCTTGATCTCGTAACTCGGCTTTTGTTGCGTCTTTAAGTATCATTTGAGCCTCGAGATTTTTTGGCGTCATTCGAGATCTCCGCTCGTCCAACATATAGCCGCCTTCACTAAAAGCACTCTCAACGGGGATTGTGGATGCGGGCACTGCAAGAATTTCTTGTGCCATAATGAAAAGTATGGGAAATTCGGTTCCCGTTCTCTTCCACCAATCCAACAGATCAAATGTACCTGCATTGTCATCCTCTGGCACAAAACTAGTTGCATAATATCGATTAAGGTCATTTCTTTGACCGACGTTACTACCACCCCTATTTCTTGCTATATTATAGAGTTGTTGAAATGGGTTAGTGGGAGTTCTGTCGGATTCCATGTTAAATGCATTTGTAGTCCTACTTCTTGTTTTTTGAGTTTGAATCTTATCACCATATTTAGAAGAATATTCAGAAAAAACAGTTTGTAAACTATTTTTTAAATCAATTTTTACTTGTTCAACGTTAGGAATATTTTCAAATAAAGTTTGACTTTCAACACTATCCACAATATTAGGAAAACCCAAATTTTTAAGAATATTATAATATATTTCAAGTAATTGTTCTACTTGAGCTAAATTTAAACCGGGAGATAAAACAACACTAATCAAGAAAACATCATGAATACGATTAAAGTATTTTAGCCATTTTAAACACATATTGTAAATAGCATTCGATAATCTTTCGGATTTAATAGCAGGATTATAGGCATTTTGCATCCTATATTCCCAACCCGTACTATCCGCAAAATTAAAAGGTAAAGATTCTTATGCACATAATTTGCCATTTGTTCTCTAGCAATTTTTTCATTATATTTGTAAAGTTGAGATTCAGACATACCTTGATTGCCGGCTCCAGTAGAAGGTTGGAAGTTGAGTTGACTTTGTGACTTTTGTTCTCCGTGGACCGAGGCATGGTTATTCTCAAATTGCCTTTTAAAATTTTCATATCCATCACCGGCTTTATACGGGTACTCTTTCGAGCAGCAGTTGCAAGATACCTTCATCGAACCATCCGACAATTTTTTCTTTTTAAAGTGTTTTGAAAAAAGTTCGGATACTGATTTCTTTTATGCAACAGGGGCAGACTTCTTTCTCGCTTTAGTTTTTTTGCTTCCTCTTCCTTTCACAATTTTTTCCTCCTCGGATGATAACTCCTCAACATAAGGAGGTTCTTCAGCTTGACTTGCCGCAGGACGCTTCGAATTGATTTTTGCGTCGGAGTTGGTACGCCATGAAGAGTGCGCTCGAACGTTGCATATGTTTGATTTAACATAGCTTCATCGATTTCATGGTCCATTTCTCGTCAATATTTTGCAGTTATTGACGATTCGGGACACGTCGAAATTCCCGGGGGTCAACTTCTTCTTCACTGGTAGTTGTTGTACTATCGTAATAGATACTTTCATGTATAGCATCATATTCAGGTTCTTAGACTTTCATTTTCAAAACCGGGTGGAGCTTGGTTTTGGGGCTCCCGAATAATTATCCCAGTTGTTTTCTTCGATTTGCCTCAAAGACCCATTCGCTCGAACTTGGACATTTTGCATTTTTTGGGAGATGTAGCAACTTTCCCTTGTCAGAACTCGACATAATGATAAATGCGAAAAAAGAGAGATTAACTAATATAGCAATTCGTAATGAGAGAGATAGATTATATTGAACGTGTGAAAAAAATGTGTTGAGTAGTTAAGTATTTATAGATAGTTTTTTTTTTTTAAAAAAAAAAAAAACTGAACTAGCCGTTAGACCCGCCGGGTCACGGGTCCGACCCGCCGTTCCGGGTCCGACCCGCAGGGTCTAACGGCCATATTTCAAATTCTTTTTTTTTTTAATTTTCCGCCGGGTCGACGGGTCGGACCCGGCGGGTCGCCGGGTAGGCAAAACTTAGACCCGGACCCCACCCGTGTATACCACGGGTCCGGGTCGACGGGTCTGACGGGTCAGCTGGGTCCGGGTCCTGCACGGGTCAGCCGGGTCGTCGGGTCGGCCCGGCGGGTTGGGTCATTTTGGGCACCTCTACTTATTATAACTTATAGCATTTCATTTTCTCTTTCAATTTTACCCTCATTACTTTAATTAAATTCCCCATTTATCCTTCATTAAATGAATTTCTCTCTCATTTTTAAGCATTAATTACAAATATTTATTTACGTGATTTTATTTTATATATAAGCTACTTCAACCGCTAGTTCTACCAAACACTTTAATTTTGATCAACTAACTTATCCGCTATTCGCTACTTTATGCAATATAAGCTAGTTTATCCGCTATTCGCTATTTTTTGCAAACAAGAGCCTATAAGTAACAATATGTTCTTTTTTTGTATGTTTTATTAAAGTACAGAAGATCGGATAATTGCTTTCCAGCTTTTCGAAGAAAAAAATGTAATGAGATTTGAAGATTAGGTGAGGAATTTGATTGAACATGATTTTTCTATTTTAGTCTTGCGACATTTTTTAATAGCTCCAGAACCGGAATCAAAAAATTCGGTTCGGTTCTTTTTAGGTTAAAGTATATAGAACGAAAAGAACCGGAACCAATATATATATATATATATATATATATATATAAGATCGAAAATATGGATCTTACCATTTGAAAAAAAAAATCCGAATCCAGAACCGGAACTTAGAAAATAGGTTTGGATCTTAAAAATTACATATTTTATATTGAGAATGAGAGCCAAACTATTCTTTTTCGACACCGATATGTGGATATAAATGCCAATCCTACTTTTTATTATAACGAGGCAGCATGGCCCGTGCGATGCACGGGCTTCGATTACCATGAAGTAGCATCAGTCTGGCAAGAGTTAATTAGGTGTGTCAACATTAGTTGCGAAACTTAAAGTGTTAAACTAAGAAATTCGTTTTATTAAGCTTTTACAAATAGAAATGGTTCCTATGAAAGATACTTAAAGATGCGTTTGAGCATTAGTACACGTGTTTGTAAGTAGTAAGTGCACGTTTGATTTGCTTCCTTAGCGGTACTCAACTTTGATGTTCCTCGATTTCATTGTCCTTCCATGCAATGGTTATGTGTATTTATTTATTAGAGGGTTAGTTTTGATATTAGTTAGTCAATTAAACCAAGGAAGTTTCTGTAACTAAGCTTTTGTAAATAGCATTGCTTCACCGGCAAAAGTATCAAACATACTATTGATTTGTTATTTTAAACATGTAGCTTATACTACAGAGTTCATTTATTTTCCAAATATCTCTTGGCTTCAAACTAACGGAGTAGCGTGGTTATATTTTAAAGCTAGAACGTTCTATTCAGATGAAAAAAAAAAAACAGAAAAAAAAGAAAAAAGTTGTAACTAAAAGTTAAAAAGTTGATAGGTGTATTGGCCCAAACATTGTTGTCTAGTTGAAGGACTACGACCCATTTGCTTATCCTTTTCATTACCCAACTAAGGAACCAAAAACAAACTTAAACATGGAAATTAACCACAAACTTAAAACCTGAAATGAATCATGCATATTTCCATCTTGATACTCGAATACTTGAGTTTAATTGCTCAAGCAAAAAAGACAATCAGTTACCGGTGAATAATTGTCATTGGCAACGCCGGGATCATTTTGAACCCGATGCAACCCTTCATTAAAAACTACACCAGTTCGTGTTTCACTTGTAGTACCATATCAAGGGAAAATGAAATCCAATAGTTGTTTTGCAAAAGTCCTTTCCTTCCTGACCTCACATAAAAACTTGCAGTAATAGGCACATAAAAGCTAGCTCTACTGATATCATATTGTGTTAGTTTGTGTTTGGCTAGAAATTTATCTAGGTTAACTTGACTAAATATAAAAAGAACAAAGAAAAAACATATGATCATAAAAGGGTAAGCAGTGAACTCTAGAACATGTTACTACGTATGTGTTATATCAATTGTGTGACATTTGTGGAACAATGAATAGACACATTTCAGGTCCTATTACCCCTTTGCAATTTGGGTCTGGACACCTCACTTTATTAATGTTTCCTTGGATCTTGGCTGCTACATGTCCTCTAATGCAGTCAAACAGTTCACGAAGCTCACTCAAATCCTCCTTAGCCAGATCCTTAGAAAGTCCACGATTCAAAATCTCCGATCCATGAGGCGGAAGTGCAAGGAGCTTAGCATGCTTCTCATTATTACCATCTCCTAAACCACTACTTGACGACTTCTCATCACCCTGAACACTATTTCTTGATCTGCTTATTTTTAAACTGCAAATAAAAAATAAAACAAACAAATAAATAAAAATCCCGAACTCCCTTCAAACATGTCATCATAATGACTTACATTCCTAATCATTCTAGAAAATTCGAATTTTTGTTCTTTGCAACATTTAGTGCGCGTACTGATTGTCTTCTATACATAAAAATTGAGTTGCAAGTTGAGCATTAATTGAACATGTGCATTAATGGTTTAGGCTTGGCAACTCTATTATGTTGATTAAGCTAACCGAGTAAGCTTCTTTCAAAGCTTCTAAGAGCTCTTAATTTTTCATAATTATACGAATAAATTAAACTCTATACAAATACATTAAACTCAACAAATTAACAAACGATGTGAATGTCTAAAGGCTCAATTATGGTGGATGTCTTTAATACAATGTGAGGATAACTCCTTCCATTTCATCTTCCTAAACCGATTATCCTTTCATCTCCTCAGTGGTTAATGGTTGCAATTACTATATTAAATGTATTATTTATTGCAATATCTTACATGCCTATTTCAAGGACAGCCACATTCTTACACACTTATTATTTATCATGTTAGAAATATATCACACCAGCTTTTAAAATTACAATAGATAGACTCATTGCTAACCTTATAACATTATATATCATAAAGGCATTTACCTTAAAATCTTGGCCAGCAAGTTTAGCAGGTTTCCCGCTCCACCATGAAACTAACTTCTCCAAAGTAACGCCAAATTTAACCCCATACGACCATGCCACAGGATGAACAAACTGAAAAACATAGCAAATTCCGGTCGTTACACTTAAAAATGGACTGCAACGCGATACAATAAGTTTTGAACATAAGTACCAAAATACCCGAAAAACAACTAACTAACCCGTAAGTAAGACATACCTTACCACTTTGAGCTCGGGTGCAGATGGTGAATGATCTGAGCTTAACATATCAATATTCCCATCCTATATCTTTTATGACATAAAAAAATAATAATAATTCAATAATGCACCTCAATAACAATCTTCTATTTTTAATACCACAAAAGAACTCTCAGGGTATGTAGTAGACACTTCTCATTTTATAAGACGTTTCAAGCATCTTCCATAAATTTGAAGCTCGTTTATCAAACGTATTTTTCATTTTTAGGTGTGCTTTTGGTTTATTTGTAAACCTATTCTCCACTTAACAATCTTTTTGAGCCTAGAGGCCTAATGTGTTTTTCTTTAATCTTCTAATTTCACTTTTCGTAACATTATTAATCCTATATCTATTTAAATCTACTTCCAGCTGATCACAATTCCCATTTGACCCGTATGATCCCTATAAGCTAAATTCATTTGCATGTTCAATTGCATAGTCATATACTAATAGTAATGGTTACAATTTAATCATAAGATATAAACATCAATGTTTCCAAAAATCAATAATAAAATTATGAATCTAAACATAACAACTTACAATAGTCAAGCTGGAAAAAAAAATCTACCTTGGTAACCATTACATTTGTTGCTTCCTTACTTAAGGTGTGTTTGGGAATGAATGCTTATTTGAGACCGTCCTGCTTAAATTCATGCTCGGCTTGCTAGGACTTCATCACGTTCCATGAGGACTCTAAAAAGTACAGGAAACCTGCAATTGTAAAAAAGCCAACTATTACGTTGTTTATTAAACATGAAATACCAAAGTAATGGACCTATTAGTACGCACCCATTGTTCCAAAAGCCACCTGTTCAGGATGACTTTCTACAACAAAATGAAATGCTGTTGTGGCATAAATAATCTTTACATACATACTCAAATAGCAGATATTACCCAAAATGGCATAACAAAGATATATTTGTTACCTTCAGTTCCACGGTTCCACCATTCCTAGCTCAAATATTTCCAATCGCAAGATTATGACCGGCATGTCTCTTGCCCACAGATCGTTCCCGACGCGTCATGATTCATGAAAGCCTAGAGCTTTAAAGTCTGATATGGTTTTTGTTCCAAGCTTTAGGCATCCTTGGTTGATTTCTGTCAACAGTCACAGTCCGTATCACAAACACGTTGTTAGTTGTTTCATGAAAAAATAAAATAAAGAAACATTTATCTCATGAACCTATTTAGAACTTGTACACACAAATCCTCATATAATCAGAATTTGCCAACTTAATATCTAAACTGAAAACAGGATAAGCACGTCCAAACACTCTCCATCCTACACCCATTTTTTTAAACGTGCTGCCAAACACATCAATAGTAACCTTGCAGACCAAATCTCCAATGTTTCAAGAGCAAAGAGTGTTTGGAACTGTTCATTTTTTTACACACTTATATCTACTTTAAAAATAAGCACGCACCAAGCGTAACTAACTACAATATGTATCAATCGCTCGTATTGTCTCAACCCACCAAGGCACCCTCTAGTTGTGGTTTGTTTCATATACTTGTCCAAAATCCAAGAATTACTACGAAGTACAGAGTGATAGAGCCTTGAATAAACATGATAGCCTAATAGGTATGGTGGCCGGCGTGTGTATTAAGCTGATAAAAATGACATCTATAAAGTAGAAATCAAAAAATAATTACCTGTCAACAATATCCATGAGAATGACCAAGCCTAACTCATGGGCTTTATCTATCATAGATTTAGGATCATCTGGAGCACCACAACAATTGGTAGGCGTAAAGAAATTCGACACGTGGTACCTACAGCATCACATAAAATATACAGATTATAAAAACAAATACCAACAAAAAATCGATAGCAACAACATATGATAAGGTGAAGGTCGGTAGATGCAACTCCCAACCCGATATTTCAAACAACTTACGTTGATCCTCGCTCATCATCTTCCTCATTGTCATTTGCACCAGCAGCCGCATTTAAAGCATTTAGCCTCTCGATAAGTTTTTCCCTCCTCTCGTCATATGTTAGCTCCTACAGGTTATACCTGAACAATACATGAAAAATTCATTATTCTTGTATTCTTTTCACCTCAACATAAAGAGATTTTACGTTTAACACCAAGATGTTTTTAATCATTTCATATCATCTGAAAACAGATTAAAGCGAATTTATGCCGAGACATGTCCTTTTTTCTTTCATACAATTTTAAATGAAGAGTGATGTTGTATTGTACTCCAAACACTCTTTTGTTCATTTTCAAAGTTTTTTCTTCAAACAAATAATGTGATTATACTTGATCTATCAAAATTCACAGATTAACATGTTAAACCTGATTAAAGAGTTCGACAATGTTATACACATTAAAATTAGAGCTTGGGCTCATTGACCGCAACCATATATAGCTAGATAATAGCTAGATAATTATCTGATCCATGTAAAAATTTGAAATAAGCATGGCACAAATCAACTTATTAGTAAATGGGTCAATATTGCGACATATAGTGTAAAGTTTGTATTTTGATTTGTGAATGTGCTAAGAAACAAAGTAATAATGTTGTTACCCCTTGTGCTCCTTAGGAAGGTGCTTCTCAGATTTCTTTGAGGTTGGTTCAACATGCATGACTGTATGCACCTTCTTGTAGACCTTTTCAATGGTATCTGGTTCGACCCCAGCTTTAATGTGGTCGGAAAAGTGAGCCTGGTACTTTTCTGGCTCATCTTCCATTAAAGTCTGCATACTACATAAAAGAAAAATAAGAAAATAAAGTCAATCGATATATGCGACTGGTGAAGATTACTCCGTTGAGCAGGCAAAAAAAGAATTATCTGATGATGTTTTTACATTTGTGGCTTGGTGCTGGAAGAGTTGGTTATGAAGCTGAAAACATAGATAGAACTATACTGCTCCACCGTGTCACAAATGGTTTTCACAATCGCCTCATTATGCTCTCTCCTTCTTTGTATTTCACAATGTCACTGCAATCAACCAATAAAAAAACCCAAAAAGATTAAATTTAAGCAGTTTAGAGACATCAAATTTGTGCTCGTCTGCTTATTTTAGGATATAAAAAGCAACTTTCAATAAGGACATGCTTATTTGAGATGTTAATTAAAATTAGCTTATACCCTTATAATAACTAACCCCAAGTTCATTTGATTGATAACATCTAAGCGCATTTTTAAACAAAGCCATCAACAAAACGAAATGCTATGGGGGTGTTTCGGTTTGCTTATTTTCTACTGCTTCCGCTTAAAAATAAGTACATTTTAGGAGTAAAAATAAGTACTTTTTAATTACTAACAATTTTAGGAGTAAAAGTTGATTCGAATATGATATGAAATATGAACAACTGCTTATCGTGAAACATTTAACTGCAATCAACCATTATACCATAACAACTCAAAGTCATATTAAACCCCATCTCACTCCAATAAAAATCATTCAAAAACAGTCTAAACAAAAACCTGAATAAAACAGAAAACATTATTAATAAAGTCAACCATACCTTATACCCACATTTTTTTCATCTTTTTCAGATTCACAAACAAACACCCCTTTTGCTTGCTGAATCTCGATTGCCAAAGCTTCTTGGTGACGTGACCCTTGCAACATCCACAAACTGAAGCAAGTAAAAACACACATCATAACTTTAACCAAACAATTACCTTTTTTTTTCATGTTTAGGAACAATCTTTATATAAAAGATCAGACCATTTATACCTTGTTATCATTGACAATCACCAAGAACTTGAATTGGGTTAATTTATAACCCCTTCATCAAAAAAATCCCTGAAAAATACAACTTTTCTTATCTAGGATAGACTATATAATTATCTTAAAACACAATACCAAACACCCCCACATATTATCAGAACAACAAAAAGATCTAAAAACAAACTATAATTAGATATAATCAAACTTACACCTAAAGCAGCACGGGACTAATTATTTTAAAAATTAGTTATACCTTCATCTTCGTCACCAGATTCGGGTGAATCCCACCCATGACCTTCTTTCAACAATGTGATGGTGGTGCGCTGTGATCAAGGTGGTGTGAAGCGAGTGTTTTTGTTTCGCATTTGTGTGAGTTTGTGAGGGTGAAATGTGTGGATAAGAAGGAATACAGAATGGATTTTTTTTGTTAAATGAATGATGTTTTGCATACTCGAAACTGAAGCAACAGTTCACATTCCGCTTTACATTCAATTGCTCGAAATAATTGTGACACCAACTTTAAAAGCTATCAAAAGCTTTCAAAAGAAGTTCAAGATTAAGGAACTTTGTGATTTTAATCATCCTAATAGAGTTTCTTGCCTGATGACATTAATGCTCACATTCAATAAGGGAACTCATTCTTTATATATAT
This sequence comes from Orobanche coerulescens, assembly GCA_033398695.1. Lineage (NCBI taxonomy): Eukaryota > Viridiplantae > Streptophyta > Magnoliopsida > Lamiales > Orobanchaceae > Orobanche > Orobanche coerulescens. The sequence goes on along the minus strand of CM065811.1, from coordinate 704,158 downwards.
ATAGATTCATAATTGTCTAAAAATTTAAAGTGGACCATCAAAAAAGTTCCTTGTCTCGAGCCCCTAGTGTATTAAAACTTTATTCATACAAGTTTAAAATTACGTGGGAATAGCTTGTTTTGCCCATTTGTATATAATAATATTCTTTTTTGCCCCAAGTTTAGTAACAACTCTTTTGATACCCAAATTATCGAAATTGACCTTTACTCGAATAAATTCGAGTCATATATTGTAATTTCGAGTAATATAATTTCGAGTCAATTCCGAAATTTGTGTCAATTTCGAGTAACAACTTAAAAAAGAAAAAAAAAAGAAAAAAAAAAGTTGTTACCCGAATGAAAGGAAAAAAAAAAGCTCACCCGAATGTGGCGGAAAGGAAAAAAAAAAAGAAAAAAAACATGTTACCCGAATGAAAGGAAAAAGGAAAAAAAAAGCTCACCCGAATGCGGCAGAAAGGAAAAAAGAAAAAAAAAACATGTTACCCGAATTGATGTGCATGAGAGTGTTAATTCCAAAAGTTAGCATGTGCATGTGCACGTGCATGTGTAGTGTTACTCGAATTTCTGATTCGGATAACTCGAATCAGATTTGAGTTACTCGAATTTTTCATTCGGGTAACACGAATTCAAATTCGAGTTATCCGAATCAGAAATTCGAGTACCCGATTTTGTTACGAGACACGTATCTTATTCGATAACCCAAATTCGGGTAACTCGATTGTGTAATTGTGTTGCCCGATTGTCAACCTTTCTCGATATTGTATATTTTGTAAAGTTGACTCGAAATTATAATATATGACTCGGATTTATTCGAGCAAAGGTCAATTACGACAATTTAGGTATCAAAAGAATTGTTGTTAAACTTAAGATAAAAAAGAATAATGCTATAAGTAAAAGGTCAAAACAAGTTTTCACCCTTCCGACGTTTTGATTTCACCCTAAAATTATACTTCACGTTCTTGTGTTAGAATTGATTTCTACCCAGAAAATAGCATCTAGACTTGTTATACCAAGACTGATTTTTTATTTGTAGGACTTGAAATCTGCTTTACGGACTTGGTACATTTTGATTCTTACTCCTTATTTCTCGTTTCCCCTTCCGACGTTTTGGAATTTAGAAGCTGCAGTCTGCAGATGGTGTGGTTTTTCTGCTAAACTTCAAGCCTCTATCTCTCTGATTAATGTTGTATGGATTTAACTGTGTTTAACAGAAAAAAAAAAAAATCTCGTAAATGGAATCGGTTTTCTTATATATCCATGGTTCTGGGGATTGTCCTCGTTTCCATATACCTACACGGCCTAGGTTAAAATGCAACATTATCTGTTCGGCCTATGAGTGCCCCTTTTAAGATCACAGGCCCGCCCGACTGAGCTCGGTGATCTTAATTGGAATTGGTTCATCTGAAAGCATTTAATCCTAGAGCATTCATGTTTCCTATCGAGTACATATACTTTGCAAGACCTAACTGTTTCTTTTATGCATTTAAGATCAAATGGCCCTATGAAGTGGAGGTGGTTCGAACACTTGAACCTACACTAGCAAGATTATTTGCCACTTTCTGTTGGTGATTTTAGTGTCACCATTCATTTTGTGTAATTGGAACTAATATGTGAGCTAAGGGGTTTATAATTTGTATTCTAATATATGTTCGGCAGTTCGGGTATGTGCGGAGTGCACACATGTATAAGATCGAATTATATGTTGGGTTGAATTGGATGTCCTTAGTTTTTATCATTATGCAATTTTTTAAATGAAAATCACTTTTCACGCGACATTTCCATTTTAAAAGCATTTTCATTGATTAAAATGTCGAAAGTTTGAGCTTAGAAAGCTCCAACATCTGATGGTGGTGGTGGTGGTGGTGGTGGGGGTGGGGGGGTGGGGTGGGGGTTAGAAAAAGCTCATGTATGAAGAATAAGTAGTTGAAGTTACAAACACTGCCTACTTGAAATGCTTTGGGTTTCAAATATGCGGTACTGATGGAGCGTGACAGGGAGTGTCCTGGGTGATGTGTCACTGCCACAACCACTCGAAAGAAAAGTCAAAAACATGAAAATATTGTGTGGACATGGCAATTCCGCATCACACTGGTCACTGCATAACGGATTGAACCTGGCCACGCTTGATCGGGACCGTTCAAATGTAAATGCGCGCTGTTTGGATAAGTAAGAATATCAGAAGTTACTTGGACTTGAACTAATAATCTGAAATTCTTTTAGTTTGCTGATTTCCCTTTGCTTCTTCAACTTCTCTGGGATAATATTTTCTCGTATATCATTAGTTGTTCGATCAGTTCTGACTTGACCGGTTAAGGGACAAAAAGTTCTTTACATTTGGGGGTGGGGGGTGGGGGGGTGGGGGGGGGTGGGGGACTCTTAAATCTAATAACAAGAAGTAAAGTAGAAATACACTTGTGCTGATATCACATCTCTACATTATTCTAGCCATTATGGAGCCAGCATCAGAAGATATCAGATGAGGTGGCGGATCCCAGTCGGCGCGACTGGGACAATATAAGTACCTTCATGTCTAAAGAATTAGACTCCACCAAATCTGCGTCGAGACTGAAATCCGAAACATCAAAGGCCCCGAAAATACAAAAATGATAAAAACCCACACTAGAAGTACTCATCAAATAGCTATGCTCAAAGCCGATGATAATATATTAACAGACGGAACTCCTAAAAGAAGACCGAAGCCAGTCAAAAAATGGGTCCTGCGGGCGTAGTCTAAAGGCGGACATAAAATGCGGAAGTTCCGAAAGAAAACAAGATAATCCGACCACAGATCATCTAAAGAAGCTTAGCTTTTCGAAATTGTCCGAAAGCATTAGCCAACATTTTCTTTTACGTTACGACATCTTATATCGGCTTTCAAATTCCTGTAAGTAAATTGGGAAAGCGAATTTTGCCGGTTACTGTCTGCGACTTCTATTGTGGAACAGATTCTTGGTTTGTACCTTTTACTTCGTCCCTTCTTTTTCTTGGGAGTAGGTCCCACCGGTTCGACCTTAGGTTTCAAGAGCTCGTGAGGATGATTGCTTGAGCCGGATAACTCGAGCCGGATAAAGAAATCTATTTCTTGCATGATTAGGGATCCGATGGTCCCTCTTGTCCCGATGGCCGCCAGTTGAAGAGTTGCGCCTAAACTATGTGATGTTTGCACCGTCTTTTCTGTGTTGGCAGGTTCTTGTTGGATAGAGGCGGTTTTCAGCTTCGACTTGTATGGAGATTTGATTGGAATGTGAGGCATATTTGGGATGTAGATCTTGCAACTTATTGTTTTTTTTTTTTTTATTGTGCAAGAATTCGTTCACCCTTTTTATAACAACAAAGACAAGGTGAAGTCTTTGTTCTTGATAAGTGGTGTCACACTGGATTCATGTGCATGCAGTTAAACCTATTTAAGTTTGTTTTCAAATCTTGGTAGATGGCTTAGCTTTATGACCTACTTATTACAGAAGGATCATAGTAGGGGTCGCGGTTGTGGTGCTAATGTTAAAATGACACGATTACTACGTTGTTCTTTTGCCATTCTTGTTATTTTTTGTTGAGGGAGTGAGCTCTCCCCACGGGGCCGTTGGCGCCGGTCTGCGGGAGATAAGCGAGGATGTCTCTAGTGGCGAGAATCGGCGAGAGGGCCGCGTCTTGACAGCCTGACCCACATCAAGATGAGGAAACTGCACCACACGAGAATCGAACCGCGGTTGTTGGGGATGATATTCCACGTCATCTCAAACATTTTTGTTATTGACTGGATATGTTGGTATAATATGATTGAATATTGAAGAAACATGATAGAAAAAAGTATGCGAATATAGTTTTCGAACTAAATTTAGTCCATATACGACCCTTGTACATGTCATATAAGTGGATGGTTACCTGAAATTTTATATTTTTTTATAGGTTATTTCAGGTTTATTTAAACGCACGGACAATTTAGTGGTTGAAAATCTGATATGATTGTACCTCACCACTATTGCCACGAAGTTCCAGTAGTGTGCTCGAGAATTGAACCCGACTAATTGTACCTCACCACCATCGCCGCAGCCACTAGATCAATAGATTGATATTTTTTCAAGAATAAATGAATGGTTGGCGAAGAAAATCGGTGTGTGTTTTCGGCTTTTGGGTCTAAAGATTATGTGAGTAAATTTTTGTTTTTGGATTTATTTTCTCTAGTTTCCGGAAGGGTCATGGTAAGCATATGAGATTGTGGGCTTCATGTGAACAATTGTATCATGAAATTGATGACAATATAAATTGTAGCTTCGCGCTTTGCTTGCCCAATTTTTTGTGGAATAAAAATTATTGGTATCATAAAATAAAATAAAAATATTATTCATTACGACGTCATGTCTCTCGTTAAAATTTACCAAGAAAAGGAGAAATCAACTCATGTGAAAAAAATTGTATCACGAACAAAATGAAAGATCTGGTTCCTCACGTGCTTCTTCTCAACGATAGCTTTCTTGTCTAGGGGATTTTGCAGTTGTGCTTGCCGCCTACTCTGCCTCTTCGAGTTGTGTTTTTGTCTGATTACTAGTGCGTAACCCGTCGAAATTCGACGGACATAAATGGTTCTTTAGTTTATAAATTAAGCTATAAAAATCTTTTATACTTAAAACAAAAGGTTATGCTATGACGATAGGTAAGAAGAAAAACTGTTAAAGGGCTAATCAAGTACAATACAAAAATTGGTAAAAGAAAAAATGTCTTAGATGCTCATCCCAACGACTAACTTTTTATACTTAAAACAAAAAGTTCACGCTATTATGGTAGTTAAATAAGAAAAATTATTATAGAGTTGATCAACTACACTATAAATATTAGTAAAAGAATAATTTTCTTAGATGATCATAGAATGTTGTTATTGTTGAATCAGGATGATATTTATTCATTCCCGGTATAGTATTTTCTTACAATTCATCCGCCTAACATTTTTGGTCTACCATCTTCTTATGTTTTTCCCATGTAGCATCTTCTTACGGGTATCCCTTGTAGCACATTCTTATGATTCTCCTATGTAGCATCTTCACATCATATGGTTCTCCCATGTAGTATAATTCTATGGTTATCCCCTGTAGCATCTTCTAGTATTTTTTTTGTGTCTACCTTCTAACGTCTTCTTACGATTCTCTTGTCTAGCATTTTCTTATGGATACCTTCTAACGTCTTCTAGTGTTTCTCATGTAACATCTTCTTCCGATTATCCCATTTAGCATCTTATTACAGTTCGCCAGTATAACATATTCTTGCAGTTCTCCCTTATAATATATTTTATATTATCCTGTCTAACATCTTCTTTTGCTTCTCTCATCGAACATCTGCTTATGATTCTCCTATATAGCAAATTTGTATGATTCTCCTTTGTGGATTTACTTATGGTTCTCTTACTTGACATCTTTTCATGTGTCTCATGTATAGTATTTTTTTATAGATCTCTAGTATAACATCTTTTTATAATTTTTTCGTGTAATCTCACGGAGTGAAGTATTTTTGTTCTCACGTGTAGCCTCTTCTTATGGTTTTCTCAAGTAACATCTTCCTATGAATCTTTCGTGTACATCTTTTTATTGTTCATTCATGAAGCATCTTCTTATGATTCTTCCTTGGAGCATCTTATTACAGTTCCCCATGTAATATCTTTATATAGTTCTCCATTATAACATCCTCTTATGATTTTCCTCTCTAACATCTTCTTGTGGTTCTCCCGTTTAATATTTTCTTATGGGTCCATTGTAGCATCATTTTCTTACTGTTCTCTTTCGTAGCATATTATTGTTAAAAACTGAACTAAAGATTTTTATTTAATAAACTTTCATCATTTTTTGAGGGTGAATTTTCAATCATATTATTGTTTCCGTTTTAGATTAAGTTAAAAGTTGTACGGTAAACGAAACCATCATAAGTATAATTTATATTGATTTTAAAATGACTAATTTTTTACTCTCAAATAACTCTTTTACTTTTAATAATTAAATATATAAAACTATTGACCATTAATATACGAATTAGGGCAAATTTAGTAGACCACTTAATTCACTTATTGATTCTAATTTTATAGAAGTTTTATAATTATGAACGATTGGATTAGGACTAAGATTTTCAGAAATCTGAAATCAATTTTTACGGAATTCAAAATTCCATGGATAAAAATTAAGATCATAGCTAAAAGTAACATAATACGAAAATATTTGTTGTTAGGTTATAACTCAATTAATCACCTTTATATATATAAATACGAAATTTAGCACATGAATGGTGATATATATAGGACTTCTACAACTAAATAAATCATTATTATTTTTAAAATTTGAAAATTCCAGTAGATAATAAATTGAGATTATAAATAAAAAAATAAATAATAAATTCAGGTCATGATTGCAAACTATAAAAACACCGGTTGATGTGAATTTTGGAATTTAATATTTTATTCTCTGTTATTTATAATTTAAAACAAATTTAAAAGTAATATGGTAAACAACATTACCATAGACTGATTTAAAAATATTTTTTTTTCTCGACTTGAAAATAACTACTTTTATTTTGATAATTAAACATATAAATATTTATCCATTAATATAGGGATAAATGTTTAATTAATTGGTCACTTAAGTAATAATTTTATCTGAAAATTTGAAATTTAAATAATTGCGACATATAAATAGTTCATGGATCTCCTAATTTTTTTCCACATGAATTACTGCGCAAGGTAATAACCTGTTGAACAATGATAATATAATTTAAAAATATAAAAAGTATATAGTAATTGGTAATTATACGAAAAGTATATTACAGTCAATATCCAATCAAGTTATTAATAACCCCTGAAATTTGTGCTACATTCAATACAGAAATATTAAGTAATAACGTGCACTTCATACAATTACAAAACTAAAGTTTTGTTTGATAAATATTTACCAATTCGAGAATGAGATTCTTCAATTCTATGCTCTTTTATTTTCATTTAGACTAATTTAAGAATAGTATGGTAAACAAAAGCACAGAAGCATAATTTTAGATTGATATCTCTTACCAAGTTTTTTCTTTCGTCAAAATTTCCTTTCTTTTGCTTAGCTTGTATCGCTGTAATATTTTCTTCAGCTATCCCGCATCTTTGATAAATAATATCAACACATGTCTAAATATTAAAGCATGACAATGTTATGTGTAAATTGTAATTAAAGGTCGGGAGAAGTTTGTTCTTTATCTAAATTATTGCACAAAGTACTAGCGTCTCGAACTAAATATAATATAATAAATAAATAATTAAATTAATAATAATTCATGCAACTTGTGTAGTTTTTTATTCAAAAAATGAGTTCTCAATTACTTGTTGTATGACTAAAAAATAATATTTTTATTTGATAGCATTTCACAACTTTCATGCGTCAAAGTTTATTATCTATAAAGTTTTTCCTCCTCTTCGACAGGGTGAGCGTGACAACCATTTGTTTTTGACATTCTGAGTCAGAAATATATAGCAACAATACAAACTGAATCAATAGAGTATTATATAAAAATATTTTGAATCGGCGGATTGGCATATAAATTGTTATATAAATTCATATTTTTACTCTACGTCAAGAGTTGCAGAAAGTAATAGCGTGTCAAACTAATAAAAAATAGTATGTAAAATGGTAAAAATATATAATATAATATGTAAATAAAAATATTTAAAATAAGAGTACATCAAATTTCAAAAGTTCAAAAAACTCATTCATACACACACACACACACACATCTATACGAATTTCGCACCTAATTTATTTTGAGTACTCTCATCTCTATGTTACACAATAGATAGTCATTGATAACTACACAAAAAAATATATTATACTTAGTATAGTGAAGTTACTAATAGTGCATAAGGCTCATGTTACATTCGATATAGAAACAAAGTCATAAATCACTTTGGGTAAAATTACAAAACCAAAAGGTTTTGTTACATAAACTTCCACTACTTTTTGATGGTGAGTTTTCAATTGCATTGTCTGGTATTTCTATTTCAAATCAAATCAAAAATAGTATAGTAAACAAAACCACCATAAACAAAATGTAATATTTACTTAAAAATAACTAATTTATGTACTTTCATCGTGAAATTCTTCTTTTTATTTAATTATCAAATACATAAAAGTATTTATCATGAATATAAAAAAGTGGGAATCAATTTTTTAATACCAAAGTATAAAATTGATAAGTTCTATATCCCCATTCATAAAACTATAAGTTTTTGGTACCATTTTGATTAAAAAGACTAAAATGTCCTCTATTTTGTTGTATTGTTGACTTCTCACTTTTTTTTTTATTTATTTAATTTAAACTACTTTTCTTCTCTTTTTTCTTTTTTACTTTCCTCCTCCGATCGATATTAATGTCCAACAACCAAAATTTAACTACAAACATATACATCAAAACAACACAACCATTTTATTTTTGACAAAGGGTCTCTCAAAAAATCTTACAGAAATCACAAGATTGTTCGAAAATAAAAGTTGACGTTGAAATAGGACTTCATTTGTCGTGCTTCTGAGTTCATAAAGAAGGTATGCATCATTGTTTGAACGCTGAAAAAAAAATTCCTGATTTGTTCTTACGGACACGATCGCTGCACACGATGGGAATCCACCGTGTGCAACGATCTTGTGCAACGATCGTGCGCAACGAACTTAACATCGTGCGCAACACTAACGTGTACACGATCTTTTAGCACGATCGTCTAAAATCGTGTGCAGCGATCGTGTTCATGGACAGAAACTTGCACACGATCACTGCACACGGTAGTATACAACCGTGTGCATCGGTCGTGTCCAAGGCAGACCGTAATATTGTTCGCTCATTTTTCTGAATATTTATTCATCTTTTTGTAATCAGATGTCGTGGCAGCGTATTTTGATACATCACGGTGGTCATTGGGAGCGATCGACATATGTAGACGGGGACTCCTTTTTTGTCTATATCGACACGAGCAAAGTTAGTCGTGCAAACCTCGTGGGGGTTATCAGAGAGGGTTTGGGTGGTCCAAATGAGTCCGATTACAAATTATGGTACTTGACACACATGGACAAAGGAAACAAAGTAAAAGTCCTATTACGGGGCGATACCGAGATACTTCGATTACTAGTAGAATACAAGGAGGATCCTGAGGTCTATGTTGAGAACAGCAGGTCCTCCACTCCCGAGGTTAATATGGGATGTAGCAGCTCGAGAGTAGAGCCCGGCAACATAAATTATGACATGCCTTCCAAAGAGTATCAATACGAGGAAGATGAGGAAGACGAGGAAGATGAGGAAGACGAGGAAGATGAGGAAGATGAAGAGGTGCATACATCCGAAGATGAAGATTGTTGTAAAGACTTGCTTGAGTCACTATCTACGGAATTTCTTGCTTGGGTTCGCCAACCGGCCCAAATGGATAGGATTATGAGTCGTCGGAACTTCTCATCCGACTATCAATCTGCGAGCGAGCATGAGCATCTACAATCAATGCGTAACTGGATCATTCCATTTCCGGACCCCGGTAGTGCCGGGACTTTGGGTTGGGTCGAGCAGCCTCCACCGGTTACCGGTCAGCTAGAGGTGGGGTCCACCTTTCGTTCGAAGACAGAGTTGAAGATAACTGTAGGAATGTATCATTTGGAAAACATGCTACAGTGTATCACTGATCGTTCCGCCGATAAACATATAGTGTTTGTCTGTAAGAGTGGGCGAAGAAATTGTCAGTTTAGGTTGTGTGCTATTGAGGGTGCAACTATTTGGAGAATTACTAAGTTGACATTGGAGCACAGCTGTCACCCTGATTTGAACCGTGCTGCCGCACGATCGGTCACTTCTGAGGTTGCCGCCCATTATTTTGCTAAAAGATTGACCGGTGAGGGGGTCACTTTGAGGCCAAAGGAGATGATTGCAGAGATGTGTAGGGAGTACGGCATTGACATGCTATACAGTTTTGCTCTCTGGACGAGGAATATAGCGATAGAGAATACATATGGCGGCTTTGATGAGTCGTATCAGAGGCTCCCATTTTATCTGTATTTGTTAAAACAGTGTAATCCAGGGACAATTTATGATTTGCAGACGACTCGTGAGGGAGTGTTTCGCCACATGTTCGTTGCACTCAGACAGAGTATTAGGGCATTTGATACTTGCCTTCGACCGGTGATTATAGTTGATGGGACCCACCTAAAGGGAAGGAATAAAGGAACTCTATTTGCGGCCGTCACATTTGATGGGAACGAGCAAGTTTTTCCTCTTGCTGTTGGTCTCGGTCCGATAGAGAACGACGAGTCATGGACTTATTTTCTGTATAACCTGTGCAGATGCTACAATCCGACGGAAGATTTACTGATTGTGAGTGACCAACATAAGAGCATTCAGAATGCTATTCGAGCCGTCTATCCGAATGCATTCCACGGGTTTTGCTATCACCATCTTGCAAAAAATCTGACCTCCTATGGTGCGCATGCTATAGGACTCTTTAGAACTGCTGCCTACACGCATCGAGAAAATGTTTTTGAAAACTACTTTTCGAAACTACATATCGAAAGCTCTAATGGGGCGCACAGGCGCCTTTCTGAAATTAGGCCAGAGAGGTGGGCTAGGTCGAAGTGTCCGGTACGACTCTATAACTTCTTGACATCCAATGCTGTTGAATGCTTTAATAATCGTATGTTGTGGGCGAGGCGTTTACCTGTTTGCTCGTTACTTGAGATATTTCGCCTAATTTTAGAGAATTGGTTTGATGAGAAGCGGGGAGAAGCTACGTCAAGAGACCATGAGTTGACAATGCACACTTTTGAAAAGCTTTCTAACTCTGTGCAAGCCAGTCTGACTCTTACCGTTCGAGCTACCACCCCACTTGTTTATAAAGTCGAAGAAAACAAAGTTTCTTATGAGGTCGACCTTCGAACATGGACATGTTGTTTTCGTGAGTTTGATTTGGATCAGATTCCATGTCGTCATGCCGTTGCCGCTATAAGGTACATGTCTATGCTGTTGTGTGCATGATCGTTACCCACGATGGGCACGATCGTTACCCACGATGGGCACGATCGTTACCCACGATGGGCACGATCGTAACCCACGATGGGCACGATCATTACCCACGATGGGCACGATCGTAACCCAATGGTCACGATCGTAACTCACGATGGTCACGATCGAAACCCACGATGGGCACGATCGTAAACCACGATGGGCACGATCGTAACCAATGATGGGCACGATCGTAACCCCACGGTCGCCATGACCGTAACCCACGATCGCCCTTATAGTAACCTACGATGGGACACACGATGGGCACGATCGTAACCCAATGGGCACGATCGTACCCCAATCGTGCCGATCGTAACCCCACGATCATTGTGATCGTAACACACGATCGGCACGATCGTGTTTTGCCATCGTTTGCAAAACATGGATGGTCTGGATTTATCACCTCATCAATATCAAAAATACATTATCCTATACAACATCCTTGACATAATTGCTTATTGTAACAGGCGCGCCGGTAATGGTTTGTCCGTGTATGATTTTGTTAGTCGTTATTTCAAGCAACAAGGCCTTAAAGAGACTTATAAGGAGCATATTAGTCCCATACCACATCCTGATGAGTGGAATGTCCCACCGGAGATCTCATCCATCGTTTGCGTACCTCCAGAGGGGGTACGACAAGCCGGCCGACCAAGGATGAGTCGCGCACGGTCCGCTGTTGAAAATTTGTCCGCAGGTGGACGGCCTCAGGTGTGCGGTAGGTGTAAAGGAACCGACCACAATAGAAAATCTTGCAAAGCATTCATTCCCATAGGTGGTGTGGATTTGAATATCCCTGAAGAAACTCAAGAAATCGATGAACAAACGAGGCAAAGGCACCGACAGAAGAAGAGGTGTAGCATTTGCCGTAATGATGACCATGACATAAGGGGATGTCCATACCGTGAAACTTAAATTGCTTATGTATTTTTATATTTTGTGACTTACTAGCAACAATCATGTGCTGATATTTTGATCCTCGATGGACCATGTATTGATTCAGTATTCTGATTATTAGTTGAAATGCATAATTTTGTGTCTATTTTCTTTACCTTTGAATTGAAATTTAAGTGTTCAGTTATGTAAAGCAAATAAAGGTGATTATGGAGCCAAACATTAACCATAACAAAGTAGCTCACTTCAAAGAGCAATAGTTTACAGTTCCAAATCACATAACTTTACAAAATAAAATTTAATCACCATCACACAAAAATATCTAATAATAACATAAAAAAAAAACAATCAATTGGATCCCTTTTCCCCCATCTGCTGCTGTATCTTTAGTCTTGTATCACCGTCTTCATGAACTTCCTCTTCCAAAATAACTTTTTTGCTTTTATTCTCAGAAATATCCAAATCATTATCATCATCACCATCTAGTATGACTGGAGTGCTCGCAGTGTTTTTAAATAGGCCCTGTTTCATGGAACACATTAATTTGCAATGATAGTCACTATACATACAACAAAATCAAAAAACTTACTCTGAGCATTGAGTATCTTCCTCTCGGACTAGTTCTGTATGGTGGGTTGGGAGGAGGTATCCTCCTTCTTTTTGGTGGTAGTGCTTCGCTTCCTCCTGAATCGCTTTCTCGTAATCGGCCGCTCATTTCACGTATTTGATTTTAATGAATTTTAACTGATGTTAATTGATTAGGGTTTGTAGTGAAAAAGGGGGGGACCGACCCACGCTGGGATTTTATAATAAGGGGGGGGACCCACGATGGGATTTTATAATAAAATAATTTGACCTTTGAAGTAAACACGAGCGTGCACACGATCGCCGCGATCGTGTGTTCCAATCATGTGACACGTTAGCAACCAGGTGTCGCATTGTCTTTGGTGTCAAATTGGCGCTGTATCCACATATGCACACGATCGTGTATACGATCGTGTCCACGATGGAACACACGATCGTGTCCACAAGAACATCAAGAATTTTTACCAATTTCTCAAATTACTCGTCAATTTAGGTGTTGTTACTTATATATTAACAATTATTTGTTAATGATACACTTATTTAAAAAGTTATTGATTGAATTAACATAATATATTTCATATCATGTGTCGTCCATTTGTTCTCAGTGTATTAGTTCGTACGGATAAGTTCAATCATCTGGATGAAATACCCCATATACTAATGAATTACAACGAAATGACAAATAGGAGTTCGTATAAGAAGCTATATAGTAATTAATGTTTGAACAAGCGATGTTTGAATCACAAAACATCATTCTAGATAACACAATAAATCAAATTTGCAAAAATACCAAACGTTCATAAGCACACGATCGTGTGCACAAGAACATCAAGAATTTTCACCAATTTCTCAAATTACTCGTCAATTTAGGTGTTGTTACTTATATATTAACAATTATTTGTTAATGATACACTTATTTAAAAAGTTATTGATTGAATTAACATAATATATTGCATATCATGTGTCGTCCATTTGTTCTCAGTGTATTAGTTAAATGCGGATAAGTTCAATCATCTGGATGAAATACCCCATATACTAATGAATTACAACGAAATGACAAATAGGAGTTCGTATAAGAAGCTATATAGTAATTAATGTTTGAACAAGCGATGTTTGAATCACAAAACATCATTCTAGATAACACAATAAATCAAATTTGCAAAAATACCAAAAGTTCATAAGCACACGATCGTGTATACGATCGTGTCCACGATGGAACACACGATCGTGTGCACAAGAACATCAAGAATTTTCACCAATTTCTCAAATTACTCGTCAATTTAGGTGTTGTTACTTATATATTAACAATTATTTGTTAATGATACACTTATTTAAAAAGTTATTGATTGAATTAACATAATATATTGCATATCATGTGTCGTCCATTTGTTCTCAGTGTATTAGTTCGTACGGATAAGTTCAATCATCTGGATGAAATACCCCATATACTAATGAATTACAACGAAATGACAAATAGGAGTTCGTATAAGAAGCTATATAGTAATTAGTGTTTGAACAAGCGATGTTTGAATCACAAAACATCATTCTAGATAACACAATAAATCAAATTTGCAAAAATACCAAAAGTTCATAAGCACACGATCGTGTCCACGATGGAACACACGATCGTGTGCACAAGAACATCAAGAATTTTCACCAATTTCTCAAATTACTCGTCAATTTAGGTGTTGTTACTTATATATTAACAATTATTTGTCAATGATACACTTATTTAAAAAGTTATTGATTGAATTAACATAATATATTGCATATCATGTGTCGTCCATTTGTTCTCAGTGTATCAGTTCGTACGGATAAGTTCAATCATCTGGAGGAAATACCCCATATACTAATGAATTACAACGAAATGACAAATAGGAGTTCGTATAAGAAGCTATATAGTAATTAATGTTTGAACAAGCGATGTTTGAATCACACAACATTATTCTAGATAACACAATAGTTCAAATTTGCAAAAATACCAAAAGTTCATATGCACACGATCGTGTACACGATCGTGTCCACGATGGAACACATGATCGTGTGCACGGCCGTGCCCACGATGGTACTCACGGTCGTGTTCACACGGTCATGCCAGCCATCGTGCGCACACGACAGCATCAAGCTATTACCGTGGGTAGGTTGCACACGATCGTAACACACGATGGCCACGATCGTGTGCATCCATCGTGTGTAACACAGAGCCAAAACATAAAGATTTAACAACACAACACGATCGTGACCCACGATGGTCACGATCGTGTTCATCCATCGTGTGTAAAACACAGAGCCAACACATGAAGATTTAACAACACTGACACATTCATATTGCCAAAACTGTCTAAATACAACATAAATATTTAACAACACACCATAAACCATTCTACATGTCTAAAGACAACATAAAGATTTTAGCAGCTAAACCATATCGATATTTCTTAATATATTTTTCATTAAGTTCCTTGATTTGGTGCCTTGCTCCTCGGTTTGCAGAGACGAGTCGATCCAAGTACATGCACGCGAAGGGGCCACAACTGTGATTGTCGTTTTGTATGAACTGTAGCTCTCGTGGCATAATTTTGAAACTCATCTCCGTGTCATACTTCTTCTTCGATTGGTTGTTCATCCAATACCCGGATTGAGCTAGCACACGAGGCATCAGACGCATAATCGGTCGCAGTTGGTTGAATTGGTATCGACCATCTTCGTGGTGGTGTGACAAGGAATCGTACAACTCCACGGTCCATGCTATGATGTCAATCTTGATAGTCACCCAGTGGCTCTGGTCGAGGCAACAAATGGCAATGATCTGTTGAAACAAAATATGTAATCATATAAGATCATCACATCAAACATAGCGAATCATTTATAAATATAAATTTCAAATGGCAACAAATCGTCAATTATTTATAAATATAAATTTCAAACTTACTTCATTGCAATTTAACCATGGAACCGCATGTGGTGTATCAAGACCTGTTATGTAGTCCTCGATGCATTTAGGAATTTTTCACTCCTTGTAAACCGGCTTCCCCGTCACCTTGATACCAAGTGGATCATCCGGATGGAGTCTTGCAAACTCGTTGGCCAAAACTAACTACAAAAAGCCAAACCACAAAATTAAAAAAAATCGATATCAAACCAATGATATACAAGTGAGTAGGTTATAGAACTTACGTAAAATAGGGAGCCGGCAAGTACAGTGCCAACTCTACCGACACCAACACTACGGACTCCCCTCTGAAGCCTCGCTCGAGTCGCAAGCACATAACAGTCTATCACCTCGGCATCAAAGTCTTCACGGCTAGACTCTATCCGGTCAAATAACGCCTGGGTGAGAGCATGACCAGTCTCCAAACACCGGACAATAGCATCACGTGGCTGCTCCCTCCTAAACTGTAGGTACAACTTCTTCAGAGCCTCGCTATCTCTTGGAGGCGCAACCACAAAAGGCTCCCGAAGAGCAGCAGATGGTCTACTCACTCGTGGTGGAAGACTACGCTCACCCAAATGCTGCGTTCCGGCACTCTCACCATCTTCGTCACCCTCAGCATCCCTCTCACAACTATAACGATCAGAGAGTTGTACAGCCGGCTGCTCGATCTCAAAAACTGACTGCTCGATCTGAAATGGAGGTTGCTGCTCAGGACCACCACCCTCACTTCGAAACATCGCACTGTAATGATGCTCGTCCTGAAACCAGTCGAACATCATCCCATACTGCTGAAATGGCGCCTCAAATGGCTCATACTGATGCTCGTAATCAAGGGGCTGCTGAGTCCGCTCAACAGAATGATGAATCTGAGAATGGTGACTGTGCTGGACCTTAGAATGGTGGGTAGGCGGATGCTGAGAATGGTGACTCGGCTGACGCTGAGAATGATGACTAGGCTGACGATGAGAATGGTGACTGTGTGCTGCGCCAGAGACTGAGTGACGTGGAGGGTCAGGAATCCTCCGCTGGGCGCTGCTAACAGATGCAGAATGACGAGGCCTATCATGGCTCCCAGCTGAGTAGTGTACCGGGCTCCTAGAACGTCTATGCATAGGTCCGAAGAAATCCACGATCCCAGAAAGCACCCGACGAGAAACTCGAGCAATAAATCCGGACTCAGAATCGTCGTACAAGATCGCCTTCAAACGGCGATCGAAGTACTCATCCCTGCTTGTGTCCTGGGTGTGGTCCGGACAAGGAAGTCCGTGGACACAACACACCCTCTCTGGCTGCCTCTCCCGGTCCGATGTCTCTGCACCATCTACTGGTGGGGTACTCTGCCGGCGTCGCTTCGACACAGAATGTGCCGACTCATATGTAATCAATTTTCTAGCAGCCTTCTTCAACCTATCCATAACTTTCTTCCTCGGGATCGGCGCAGGCTCATCCTCCTTATTCTTCACAGCTATTCTTACAGGCTTAATGAACTTAACGTCATATGACGAGCCATTCTCAAAGCTCAGGTAGTAGTACTCAGCCTCATCCTCCTCCAAATGCGGTAAAGAGGGAAGTACTCTGTGCTGCAAAATTAGTCATTAAATAATACCATTAGATGGGCAATCACATAACGTTTACGAGATGAAGTCAGGAG
Organism: Orobanche coerulescens; assembly: GCA_033398695.1. Classification (NCBI taxonomy): domain Eukaryota; kingdom Viridiplantae; phylum Streptophyta; class Magnoliopsida; order Lamiales; family Orobanchaceae; genus Orobanche; species Orobanche coerulescens. The sequence goes on along the minus strand of CM065811.1, from coordinate 687,057 downwards.
AAAATACGTTTAGAAATTTATGTACCTTATCGTCGAAGAAATGAGTGAAATCACAAAACATCTTCCTCGTAGTCAACATCAAACACCGGGGGACTTGGACAGTTTTATCTCGAATACCACACAATGCTCCCAATGCAGGAATCATCTCATACGACCATATTTGTAAAGCCCAAACAGGACCATAGAAGTGATAGTCCTTGTGCTCTTGTCCCTCCTTCATGGCAACGTTGCCTATGTAGTAAGATAAAACCCCAAAGGCATAAGAACCCCAAGGAAACATATCCCACTGCTCGAAATCCTCCACTAATGCCCATGCCCATGTCTCGACCATCATGTCGTCACGGCATAGGATAAAGTAGTAGTATATAAGAAAATTGGCAACCTTGACATAATCTCTTATGTCTCTACCAAAATCTAGAGCATTGAACCTCTTCCGCAGAACACTAACCTTAATATTTTTGCCGTGGAGTATTCTGTGGAAAATACCGTCAGACGAAAGGAGATGGTCGTCCTGGGGATGGAAGGTAGAGTTTCCAAAATGGAGTCCCGTGATCAAGGCAAAATCACGGGCCGTAAAACGAATGGTCCTCCCGCAAACCTTGAACCACGACTCATCCGGGGGGATTTGATCACCCTCCAATTGACGAGCAATCAAGTGATGTAGGGCAGTATTTGAAATCCCATTCCTCCTAACTTTAATCAAGCGCCCCAGGACCCCCTCGGTCAAGCTCTCGATAGCTCGATCAGCAACAGCGGAATTGCGGCCCATACTTCTTAATGTCTCAATGATCTCTTTAAATACCGCCTCCCGTATGTAAAGATTCACTTGACGTGTAACAAAACGCAATGTAGGTCTCTTCCATACGCAACCAGTCTGCAATATGGACATACAACTCATAAGAATATGATAAAATGCTTAAGAGAACGAAAAAAAAAAATTGCCTTGCACACGATCGCAGGCACACGATCGATGCCCGTCGTGTGAAGACCATCGTCTGCCACACGACGTTTCACACGACGGGCAATGATCGTGTGCCTGCGATCGTGTGCAAGGCAGAAGCTTTTGCTCTTCTAGTACACGACGGCACACACGATCGACGACCGTCGTGTGTAACCATCGTGCCCACGAAAGACCATCGTGTACACGATGGTCTCATCTTCTTCAACACGATCGTGGGAAGATGAACAACCGTCGTGGCACGATCGTGTGTGAATGAAAATACTAACCGGCAGCTCATTGACGAATTGCTCTTCAGATGGAGTGTCACTAGCGGAACTTCTGGCGTCTTCAGATTTTCTGTGGTAGTCGGAGGTCGACATTTTCTGGCCGGCGAAGGGTTTTACGACGGGAGAGTTTTTTTGCAGAGAGGAGGAGAGTTTTTTTGCAGAGGAAAATATTGAGTTGTGGGACCGTTTTTTATTGTTGTTTCGTTTTAATAATCTTCCTTTTTCTTTTTTATGTTTTTTTTTCTTTTAGGGTAGACTTTAAGGGTAATAAAGTCTTTTAACACATTTTGGTATAAAAAACTTATAGTTTATGAATGGGGATATATAACTTGTTACTTTTATGCTTTGGTACTAAAAAAGAGAGGGCCCTATAAAAATAAATGCTAACTTAAATGTTCGCTTCTAAATAATAATAATAAATTTGGTATATGAATTGCATTTTATAGGGCTTTTATAATTACGAATGATTTGATTAAGGTTAATATTTTTGGAATACCTGAATCCAATATCTTAAGGAATTCAAAGATTATCGTACATAGAAATAAGGTCATAAGAAAAAAAAACAGCAGGATTACAAAACACTTGTTGCTAAATTCTAACTTAATTGATCTATTTTAAGCACTATATGATTCACGATTTCATATGACTTCTACGATTGGAAATTAGTCAGGACTATTTTTTTTTTTGAAATTATGGAAGCTATTTTTTTAGGAATCGCCGTAGATAAGAAATTGAGATCATAACTAAAAGTCCATAACAGAAAATGCTTGCTGACGCAGGCCTCGGAATTTTCGAAAATCAATTTTTTGAGAATTCAGGAAATCACGTAGATAAAAAGTTGAGCTCAACATTTAGATAAACAACAAAACTAAACAAAATTTGATGGTAAATGCTAACTTAATTGGTCGTTTTTAATAATAATAGTAAATTCAATTTATGAAGCATGATTCTATTGGCCTTTCAAAATTGAAAATTGTTCAAATAAAATTCAAGTTTTAAGAATTATGTATATGATATTTTTTAGCTATTCGAAAATTCCTAAGAATAAAAGTTGAAATTATAATTCAAAAGATATAATAAATTATTATCAGAATTAAATAGAAAATAGATAAAAAAAATACTTGATGACGTGGACTCAATTTTGAATATTTCTATTCCCTATTATTTATAATTAATGAGAATTAAAAGACATATTATTTACATACATACATCTATACTTCTATTAAAAGAGAGTTGAGACATGTGCCATCTCTTTAATATTTTATTTTTTTAAAAAGTATAACTTATATATAGAGATGTCTTCTCAAAATTTCAGAAATATAAAAAGAAAATCTGAATATATATTGTGGGAGTTTTATTCCGCAACTTACACTCATCTACCAATAATTTTTTTTCTAACTTAAAATTCAAAATGTATAGAATTTTTTTATATCAAGTTCATTCTTAATGAAAAATATATCAAATTAATTTTTATTTCACGATATTCAATTAGACATCCATATTGAATATAATTATTGACCGATTGCACAAAAATTTTATATTAAAAAATATGAATATTTTTTCAGTAAAATAAACTATTACAGAATAAAAATAAATTTATTCACTTATAAGAAATTACATTTAAAATTCATATTGTTTATATAAAAATTGAAATTTATTTAATTTAATAACTAAAAATACTAAAACACACGGTGCAAACACACATATATTAGGACTTAATCACATATTACTTTCGTTCCCAAATTTATTCCTACCTCTTCTTTTCGTTATGTACCCCAAATTTATTCATATAATAGACACTAATTAACTTAACATTACGCTAATGTGAGACTGTTCTCCAATTACATCACACTTCATGATACATTCAATAATTTTTTATCAAGATCCGTATCGAAAATCCTCAAGAACAAATTTGGGGATAGATAGAATATTTTTTAAGTAAAAGAAGGTTCTGTCTGGTGCATCGCACGAGTGAACATCTAGTTTAAAATTAAAGTAAGATGTCTTGACAAATGTCGAAAAAGTAAGTACAGGATAATAAGCTAAATAATCATTTTAATATATATTACCTACTAATTAGGACTCTATTTGTATAATTATTTATATAAAGGAATGACTCTGTAAAAAAATATCATATGTGTATGATGATGTGGACAGCCTCAAAAGCTCCGATTAATATGGTGAAAGTTGCAAAATCTGAATTTTTCTTTTAATATATAATATAGATCAGGAATACGCTGTGTAGTAATTTAAGAAAAAATAAATCGAGAGATAATGAATACACGTTGTAAATGTAAAAAGTACGATTTTAAAATAACCATTGAAAATGAAACCACAACTTTTGGCCCTCAAGTTACAATTGATTTAGAAAAACGGTCCTTAAATATAATACTCCCTCCGTCCACGATCTTCCTTTACATTTTGCCATTTCGGTCCGTCCACAATCTTTCTTTACATTTCACTTTTTTCAATAAGAAAATCTTTTTTAAACAACTTTAACCTCACACCTCAACATCATTACTTTAACTACACTAATAATACCATTTACAAAATTACCATTGATGGATCCACATTTAACATCATACATCAACTTCATTACTTTATCTTCCCACCTTTAATTTTAAACACACATCCAAGTGGGACTCAAACTACACTCACTAAACATCTCTGCTCAAAATCAATGCATATTATTAAAACCCGTGCCCGATCAAAACGTAAAGAAAGATGGTGGACGGAGGGAGTAAATTTTATGACGATTTTAAGAAAACTGCAGTAATTTTTTTTTAATTTTTTAATAACAATTTTATCATAATCATCGTAAATGAGAAGACATTTTGCGACCAGTTTGTACATAAATGATGTAAATTTCGTGTGTGTGTGTGTGTGTTTGTTTTATATCGATTTTAGTTTTACTATAAGTGATGTAAAATAGCTGTTGTAAAAATATATTTTTATAGTAGTTATGATGAAAATGAAAGTAAAAGAAATGATGAATATGTGATGGTATTCAATTTATTACCAGGGCTGCAAAAGTAAAAATGTGAATATTTTGCCATGAGTTGACAACACAAATCGTTAGATCAAGGCAAAAGGACAAGTCGAAGCCATGGATTAGTACAATCCCAATTATTCTTATCCTTTTCTATATGGTTCAAAATACAAAAATTTCATGGAGACTGACCAAATTACCAATACTGTCAACCTCTCAAAGAAGATGAGATATAATAATGAAATTGTGTATATAATTATGAATGCTATATGTCTCTATTTATAGGTACACATGTAGGGTTTCGGTGACATATTATAAGTCATTCACGAAATACATGACTGATTCAATTTCATTGTTTTAATTGTTTTTTAAATTTTTTATTTAAAAAATATTGACGTGTCATGCCACTTCTTTAAAAACTGACACGCCAACAGTGACGTGTAAGACGCCACGTCAGCAGTTAACTGCCAACGTGGCGTCTGTAAAAAAACTAACGGCAGAGACGCAAATAAAACCTATCTGAAATCTTAGGGGGCAAAACGAAACAATTGAAAAATAAAGGACGAAAATGAAACTTTGCCCAAAAAATAAAGGACCAGAGTGGCTATTTAGCCTAAATAAAATATAATCATTATAAGTCATTTTGACTACAAAAATCGTGCTTCATATCTCATGTTTGCATGAGTAATGCTTAAAATTGTTGTTTACTCTTCAATAGTTCCAATCATTGTAGTCATATAATGTATGGATATTAATCAATATTCATCGAATTTTATTCAATATGCTATTTTGAACTGCAGGCCAAATAACAAGGTATTGAAGTTCATCTAAATCATATTAGATTGTTTTGTCCATCTTGACCAAATATTTCATTTCCGACATTAATCAACTTAAATCATTATGATCTCTATTTGTATCAAGTGCTATTGTTAAATCTATTGATATAAGCTCCACATTTCGTTGTAACAAAATTCGTAGAACGTTCTATAGTTTAATTCTCTTCAAGAGTATGCTCTTCAAGAGCGACGTCGTTCAGGACTTTTAATTTTGTCACTGATGTTTATTTTTCATCTCCGGAGATATATAATATAGTACTCACTATTTAGATGCGCTAGCCTTAAACACAATTATAGCACTTGCATGTGTCTTCCAAGACATCAATTTCCAGCTGGATTTATTTACCCCTTCTGGAGTATTTACATATAATTGATTGCAGTCGATAATCATTTGAACTTTAACTTCATAATTTTTCAAATAATTTTCTTGATTGGTTGATACTTTCCTCCATCTAATGTCGGGAATGATACTTTCTTACAACATCAATCTTATTCATATCACTCACCAATACTTCAGGTATTGTCATAAAGAGGACATACCCTGACATATTTTAATATTCAATTGGAGCCATAAAGGGGATATGTACACCGAATTACTTGTCGGAATTCAAAATAATGCACTTTTATCGATATCAAATCATAAATTATTCAGATATGTAACCTTAAGTTTACTGTGATGATGATTCTAATTTAAAATAAGAATAAAGACTATTATGTCAACCTCGAATTCGTTCTTGAATGAGTTTGTGACATAATCAACTTTTATTTTATTAAATTTTTAATACGATAATCTACTTCAAGAGATATCAATAATATTCTATCTTTAATTTCATCCTTCAGGGAGAAATATTATATCTTTCAAGAACATTTATTTTTCACAATGCATATTTATGCTTTATCAATGATATAAGTATCATCATTATTGTTATATGTAATAACTATCGGTATTACTCTTCTCGTAGAAGAAAGTGCAATGATTGTTATGCAATTAATCCAACATCTATATGATGTTGAGAAAAAATGATCAACTCAAAATAATATAATTTTATGTGTTTAAATATACTTCAGGACATTCGCTAGTAATTTATGATATTTAGCATACAGCATGTGAGAATTTGTACTAATATATCTTCAGGGTATATATTATAAATAAATATATAGTCAAATAAAATATAAACATGATATAAATAAACTTTAATGTTGGAACATTTTGTTCCATACATGTATTAATAATGTTTTGATGATTTAAGTTGATACACAAAACAAAACAACAAAAAGGCGAAGTAAAGTATCGAAGAAGACGAAGTGCAAAAAGCTGGAAAATGCATGCTTAACGTACGTAAAAAGTATAACTTAGCGTACGTAAAAGAATGACAATAACGTACGTAATGTTCAGTGGATAACGTACGTAAAGTGATGGTTCTAAATTCAAACGAGATGAACGTTGGAGATGACGTCATGGCATAGGTCAGCGAGCAACGGACATCTTGACTATATATAACGTACGTAATGTATGTTTGGTTAACGTACGTAAAGGAAGAAACGAATGCTACTGGACTGGAACTGGGTGATGCTAACGTACGTAAACCGTTGAGGTTAACGTACGTAAAATATCTTACACTACACCAGAATCACGAATTTGTGACTGCCAAAAACAGTCACAAATGGCAAAAACAGTCACAAATAAGTGTCACAGAATCAACTGTCACAGAATTCTTTGTGACTGTTAATGACAGTCATAAAACAGTCGCAAAACTCAGTTTTATGACTTTCCAAAGCCACTTTATATGGCAGTCACAAACACACTTTCTGACTGTTATCAACAGTCACAAATTACTCTATTTGTGACAGTTTAAAGAAGTTTCCAAAGCCACTTTATATAGCGTACGTAATCAAGTCTGAAGGTGCAACGGCTAGTTTGGTTGATGAAACCTATAAATACCATAACCTTGGTATTATTCCACACAACAACTTCAAGCATACGAGACATTGATCTGAGATTTATATACATTCTATTGTTGTTGTATTATTGAGCTTATATTGTTAGTTTGAGTATTTATACATTCAACATATACACGAGAGGTAAAGGAAAAGATACGATTGGATTCGGTATTATTAGGATCAAGGATCCGACATTATTAGAATCGCAATCGCTATCTTCGTGAGGTTTATCTAGTACCCATAGAAAGCTAGAGAGGTTGATTCCTTGTCCTATAGAAAAGGAAAATGGTTTAACTTGGACCGACACAAAGACAAGTACGAGTGGTTTATCACAGACCAATAGAAGAGGTTATTGTAACGGTTATCCCTCGACCGATAGAAGAGAGGTGTAGAGGTTTTTCTTCAACCTATTGAAAAAGATATCGAGAGAGGACGTAGGCTTCGTTAATAGCCGAACCTCTATAAATCCTTATGTCGTTTATTTTCGCACCTTATATTTATGCTTCCGCAACATAGCGCAATATCCGATTTGGTAGCCAACATTTAACATTAAACGTACTTTTAAACATGCAAATATTGAAGTATTGAGATTAGTAGACTTTTGGTTTAATAAGTGGTGAATTTTATACGTCATTTACAATGATAATTTCTCCAATACCAATTTCTTTTCTTTCATAATTTGTATGTGTCATTTGTCTCACATTTATCACGGTATCATACGTATTTCAAGCGATACTTTAGAAATCCATAAATTCATTCGATACTTAAAAGATAACAGTGCATAATCTTCAACCCTTTAGGGATGAATTTAGTGATTCTTCAGGAACTGACAATAAATTTGGAACTCCCTTTTTTCACATGGAAATTACCATCTATTTCTAAAGATATCATGCATATTTACATTTTGATGAGACGGTAAATTATGACCATTATTTAATCCCAATAACTTGGCATTCGATTCACAAAAAGAAAAAATAAGATAAGCCAAGAATTATGAATGATGCAAATATCTTCAGGATATTTTATATATTTATCATTAATTGTATTGCAATGATCAATTGAAATCATACTTCACGTATGACATCATACCTCATATTGATAAATACTCATAATATATCATAAGAGATAATAAAATATTAACTATATAATTGATCAAATTAGAGATTTGACATGTAAGCTTAAGGTTATCATTTTAGTGTCCTTATCATTAAGAGTTGATAATATCCACTTCAAGAGATAAAATTTATAAGTAATTATCCTATACAAGGATAACTCTAAATTTTATCTACTTAAGAAGATAATTTCTATTGATATTATTTACTCTTGGAGATAATTTCTACGTACTATTAGTATTTGAGTCATGTAATATTAAAGTTTATAATTTAATATTGTTCACTTCCGGGAACAACTATCAGTAAATATGATAGGAATATTCAAACCACTCACTAATTGTGCTACCATTGGAGCACAATCGGATTATAATTGTGGACTATACCATATATTGTACAATCTCGATAGAAAATATTCTCAAATTATATTAATATTTTTATTTGAGATATAAGTTAAATTTTTTCCCTTCAGGTATAATATCGTGCTACATCAAGAGCATAATGATTTAATTATGCTATTATATTTATAAGTAACAAATCAATATTCTTCATAAATATTGTATTATCACATAAATTATGCATAAATAAGAATTATTCATTTAGAATAGTAATATTCTTCAAGAATATTACAATTAATTGTGCTACTTCAAGAGCAATAATTTTAAGAGATATAATGAGTTAAAATAGTACGAAAATTAAGCAAGGCTTGAAATAACTAAATTAAAATAATTGCTTTTTCAAGAGCACTTACAATATTGTTCAAGAATATTATTTTGTGTTTTTTTATTAGAAATTTACACAAATTCTTAGATGTCATAGTGTTTTTCATGAACACATCATATTCAACTAGAATATGACGACATAACATTGTGCTTCTTCAAAAACCACAACGAATCTTTTATCTTAATAATATTCTGGATTATTAAGTGTCATTGAATCACGTTTCTTCCAGAAACAAAGAGGAATATGGTTTGATAATAGATTTCTTGGTCATCATATATATTATTTATATATGATGCACACAGAAACATAAAATTTAATAACTAAAGAATGTATGTTTTTTCTCGAAATCATCATATGCGAGAAAGTTTTTGGAGGAGCAAATAGAATTAATATTGTTGACCAATGTAAAAAAAGACTATCTATGTTCGGACTTTTTTTATGTATGCAATATATTTTAGAATTCGATCCCCACTGCTAAATTTGTAGAACTATTTGTGAAGAAGGTACTATAAAAATTCCATGCTGATCCGACGGTTAACAAAGCAGGAATCGCGATTTTAGCGCGGTCTCGCAGTGCAGAAAATTTGCTCGTATTTTTTTGTGTGAATTCAAAAATCGGAGAGATAAAAAATTCACTCGTAGAGTATCGAGCTGATAACGTGTTATAAATATTGAGAGAAAGATAAAAATATAAGAGAAGATGTGAGACACCAATGAACTTGCGTATATCATTATGAAGACCATAAGCCTCTATTTATAAGTACACATCTAGGATTTCAGGACATATTAGTCATTAACTAAATAGATGACTTATTTACAACAATATATTATATTTATGTCGAGAGATGTGAAATATATATCTTATATACTAAAAGCTTAAGTAGTGTTATAAATGTAAGTGGTCATAATAAATGGCTCACAATTGAAAGTGAAATGTGGAGGCTTCATGTGTTAGTACTTTAATTTAATAGTTATGCATAAGGATAAGTACATAGGAGATGAAGTGTTTGGTGCCATGAATGCATAAATTAAACACACCAATTAGTGTTAGTCTTTTTACCTTCCCGTCCATGGGTTACAAATATTTTATCAACTATATAATGTGTCAAAAATCACACACAACAAACCACAACCTCCTCCACACCGCGTGCACATTGGGCTACAACTTATTATGGTGGTAAAGTAAGCATCATATCGTCTTACTTATTTAACATATTGATTTATATTGTTTTATGTAAATTTCACGTGCGTTTTGTGTGTGTAACAATGTATGACATAAAGATGGTGCTTAGGAGGTTTGGTTGTAACATCATCTTCTCTAATGGTTTAAGAGATCCTACACATCGTTGTCTTATCAATTAAGTGCTACATGCACGAACATTTTTACTTTGATCGAAAATGCAATATATTGATTAACTGTATTTAAGTTACTAACGATCAACTATATCTAATTGTTTTTTATAGTACGTCAAGAAGCATTAAAGAAAGAGATCGAGAAGTCACAAAAATTGTATCAAGAACAAAACATGAAAAGGGCCAATGAACAACAACGACAAAGACGACAACAACAACAAGAACAACAACAAAAACAAGAACGACGTCACGGCCATCGGTGGGATGAATACTTAGCATTCATATTAATATGCGTTACAAATTAAACATGCAATATTTTACTTCATGTAATACCGATAAATGAGCTAATACTATTGATTCGTTAGCAAGCAAGTTTATTGAAAATAATGTGACGAGCATTCAATTTTTAGTCAATAATTATTACTACACTTTGTTGGTGCATTTTAATATTTTTGCTCTTAATGTAGTTTTTTGTCTTGCGGTGTGTTAATGTCACTTTTTTTAATTAAACGTCTCGAAATATTGCGTGACTTTGATACTTGATATGACTGTGTAAGTTATGTCGACGTTACATATTGAAAATGGTAGTATATAATAAAAATATTTTCACACTATCATCTTTATCCATAAATGGTGCAAAGCAATATACTATAGATAAAACAAATACGTATTAATGATTCGGGTAATCATATCCATAATTAGTATCGGCAATTAAGCGATTATGTTTGAAAATTTATCATTTATATAATTTTACTGTAGTTTAAATCTTACATAACAAGTAATATCATTTTGACGATTTATGTAGTTTAAACAATATATATATATATACCATTTAGATAATCTGTTGTAAATTAAATTTAAATCTTACTCAATTAGTAATATCACTATGGAGATTAATTGATTATCTTAATATGATTTTAGTTTCATTTGTAGAATGACAAACAAATTTGGCAAAATGAAATAGTTATATTAGTTATTAAGACTAGAAAAATTACATGTTGAGATTGATGTCTTCAAATATATTTATATATGCAATATGGTACAAATTAAATATACTAACAATATTGGACCGATTTTCACAATAATAAAAAATATTGAAACTTAAATGATTTTTGTGCATAAAATAAAGTTCGAGTAATTGAGCGTAGTAATGTGGAGCTATCGTATTTGATATGATAAATCAAGAGGATAATTAATTGTCACAAGCTAGATCTCAAAATATATAGAATATCCACTTTGTTACGATTTTATATAAAGGTTACATTTATTTTGAAAGAACCGTATGCGTTTAACCTCCCTTTGACATTTAGTATGTAACTTATACATATTAAAAAATTACATGGGAAAAGACTCTTTTAAATGTAGCATCTTGAAAAAAGTCTCTTCACATATATTCTTTTAATGTCAATAAACTATTTTAAATGTGTGTCATGCTTAGAAAATGTGTGATACTATCACAACTTAGATATATAATGACGAAAATAAGCGTCAAAGATTACGCTATGAACACTTATAGATGACGAAAATTAGTGTTGAACAATACACTATGAATATTTAGATTAAGCCCATGTGCATCGCACGGGTCTCAATGACTCGGTCTAAATATAAAAATCACCAAACAACTAATTAAACTCATTCATCTTAGGTCGCGTTTGGTATGATTATGGGGTTAGAATAGGATTTGGATTTGGTATAGATGGAAAGAAATGGAGGAGAGAGAAAATAAATGATTATATAAAATGTTGTTTGTTTTATAAATGTTATAGGTATTGGATTTGAATTTTAGTAATATTGTATTATTATAATAATAATAAAAATAAAAGTTGAGAATTGTTTTTATGTGCCCAACAAAAATATTCAAAGCAATGTGATACAGACAATAGTGGTGTAAGTACATGAAAATAAAGAAAAAAACAAAAAAGTTAAGAAGTCTATCATCAAAACCCACGTATCACCCTCAGAATAGTGGACACCCATGTTTATGGAAATCATACACTGTGTCAACACCCATAGGCCTAAAACAAACATTTTTTTTATTTGATTTCTTTCCTCAAATCTCACACCCCCCATAACAAACACACCCTTAAACTCATGCGATGCTTACAAAAGTTGTGATACCATCACAACTTACAAACCTAATGACTAAAATAAATACCACACATTACATTATGACCAATTAGATAGAGCCCGCGTACAACGCACGAGTCTGAATGAGGGGTTCAACTGAACCACCTTAATATAAAAAATAAATACCAAAGAATATTATTTCAATAATTCTAAGAAAAATAAATAGATGAAACTTAATCCTAAAAAAGGTCACACGACTTTTCCATTAATTTGAAGACAAAAAGTCGTATATTTTTCCCGCTTGACTTAATTTAAGTAACTTTTGTGATTAGTTATGATAGAGAGAAACAATGTGACCTTCTTAACGGATGATATATTTTCGAATCAAGAAGCTCCTAATGCGATGGAGAAATCTCGTGCCATCCCTTGATATGTCTTCTGCATATCCTCATGCCCCCTTATGGCGTTGCCGTGGACTTCATTAAATAGTCAAAGAACCCATTCGGACCCTCTGGTAGGACCAATCGGCCCCTGTAACGGACTAGACCCTCGTCGATGGTGTAGCCATTCGTGCCTTCTTCGCCGATATTAATTCGATTTCTAAGGGCGTCCATTTCCGAATCAGCCCGTAGCGCGTGAATCAGTTGTTCGTGTATCTTGACCGTAGATACCGATATGGCGTTGAGATCCCCGGTGTTTCCCCTTCGTGAGAGAGCATCAGCAACTCCGTTTTCCCTTCTGCTCAAGTAGGTATTTGAGGCTTTTTTGGTCGGTGATGACGGTAAACTTTCGCCCCAGTAGATATGGGCGCCACTTTTGTATTGCCAAGACTATGGCCATCAATTCTCGTTTGTAGACTGACTTCAGTTGCACTCGGGGACCCAAGGCCTCACTATAATAAGCTATTGGTCTTCCCTCTTGCATAAGGATAGCCCCAACCCCATGTCCAGAGGCGTCGGTCTCGATAGTGAAATTCTTTGCGAAGTTGGGTAAAGCCAGCACGGGTACTTAGTCATTACTTCTTGTAATTTTCGGAAGGCTTGAGTCGCCTCGAAGGTCCATTTGAACTCGTCTTTCTTTAATAAGTCGGTCAGTACTCGCGCGATCTGACCGTATCATTGTACAAACTTGCGGTAGTACCCACTGAGCCCCAGAAAGCCCCGTAATTCTCGTAAATTTCGCGGAATGGACCACTCTGTCATTGCCGTGATCTTTGTCGGGTCTGCCTTCACCTCGTCCCCGGTGACAATATGTCCCAGGTAATCCACCCGTGGTTGTCCGAAAATGCACTTTTTCTGATTGCAGTAAAGTCTTTCAGCCCGTAGGCAGCCGAATACCTTTGTTAAGTGCTCCTTACGCTCCTTCATAACGGCTGTAAATCAAAATATCGTCGAAAAACACCAATACGAACCTGTGTAGATAAGGTCGAAACACCCGGTTCATCAATGACTGGAAAACAGAAGGCACGTTGGTCAACCCTAATGGCATGACCAGGAACTCATAGTGCCCTTCATGAGTTTGGAATGCCGTTTTGTGAATGGCAGATGTCTTCATCCTGATCTGGTGATAGCCCGACTTTAAATCCAATTTGCTGAATACTGAGGATCCGTGCAATTCGTCCAGTAATTCATTGATCACGGAAATTTGTCAAGGACTGTTGCTTTGTTTAACGCCCTATAATCCATGTGGAACCGCCAACTCACATCCTTCTTTTTCACGAGTAATACCGGGCTCGAGAAAGGGCTGTGGCTTGGCCGTATAACACCTGAGTCGATCATCTCTCCGACCAGCTTTTCAATCTCATCTTTCTGTAGCTGTGGGTAACAATATGGGCGCACGTTGATTGGTTCGGTTCCCCCCTTTAAGATTATCGCGTGTGTTGTGTGGCGATTTATACGCCTCGACGGCGATCGGAATAAGGGCCGAGCGACCAAAGACAGCATCAAATAATCCAAGGCAGACTTGCCAAGCAAAGAGTCCAGACCAAGTTCAGATACCGAGCGATCGACGTCCGGGGCGATCGCCTCTTGACACCTTGCGATCGACTCTGGTACCCGACCAAGGACGACCGTCCTATGCCACATATAAGGCCAGCATCCGTCATATCTACGAGGATTGGATCTCGGAGCGAGGACCCAATGCAGATCCACGAATGGCGTCGCAGAATAAGGATCTTTGACTCCAGCCCATCAACAGCTGTCAACGGCAAGGACTGCCGCACCTACCGACAGACTACGAAAGGTCCCTGTGGGACCTCCGAGAATGACGTGACGTGGGGCGTGTTCCATTCTCATTGGTTCGCACGTCCGGCTGCCAGCAGCTGCTGCGGACTTTAAGGAGACCAACTCATGTGCTAAAGACGATCACCCGCTTATTATAAGACAGGAAAGGCGATCGCCCAGCTACATCCACTCCTATAAATAGGTCCAACAATTGGAAAGGGGTTCACAAGTTTAGAAATTATTTCCATACGAGAGTTTAGCTAATTCACACAGTGAGAGGCCGTCGATTTCTCACAGTCAACACATCACTCCATCGTTGTTACAAGAACTCACAGAGCATCAACTCTGGTTCTTCCGGCAATCATCAGCACTCAAGAGCTAGATAACTAGGGTCTTTACACTCATTTTAATTGTATTCTAACATTAATATTTGTACTCCCAAGTATTCGTATTAATAATATCTCACGAGAGCATTCAAGCACGGGACTAACAACCCCGGCAAATCTTGTGTTATCTACTTCCTCACGGACGTGCTCTCGCATTTTGTTGGTTACTGGTCCATTCCAGCATATCATATCCGGATAATATTTTGGGTAACAATAATTGGCGCTAGAAGGAGGGCAAAACCTTCATTTTCATTCCGATCGTTTTGAAGAATACTCACTGTTCTCCGGGGCATATACTTGAAGAAACACTCACTGTTCTTCAAAGAAAAACCTTCAGAATAATGACGTTTGCCACTACAGCGAAGAAAGCCACTCTCCGATCCGCCGGACGTCATATTCCGGCTCAATCCGAGCCCCAACCTACGGCAGAGGGTAGCCGCGGCGACGCGAGACTCTCGATCCCGGCCCCGAGGGACGGCCCCAGCCTCTCGCTCGACCAGTTCCAAATCGTGGAACAGATCGAGGAGACTATGGCCATCCTAAGGGAGCGACGAAGAGCATGCGTATCGCCCGCTATAACCCCCTCGGTCATCCGCCGCACGGGCAAACAGAAGCTCAAGGGGTTACTGGTCGAGCGATCGTCAGAATGCCCCGATTCACGGGAAAAGGCTCTCGCGAGGCGGGATGGTTCTGTCTTCAGCCGCCTAGGAAGCGATCTATCGTGGGAATACGAGTCTCACGCAGATTACATCGACCGGGTGGATGAAATAGTCCTCACCGGTGAGCCCATAAGCGACGAGCTCGCCCTCTACTCGGTCCTGGGGGGATTCTATGGTCATTCACCCATGTTTAGGCACCTCACGAAGAACATCCCTCCGACCTACGCGATCTTCCGCGCCAAGGCTGCCAATTTTCTGGCCAGGCAAAGGCTCTTCACCCTTCGCCTAGGTGAAGAAACGCCGCTCCCGTCCAAAAGACGGCGATCGCCAAATCTAACAAGGTAGTCACCAAGCCACCCGGTGGTTTCAATTCCTTCGAGGAGGTGGAAGCCCATCTCCTCCACAAGTTCAACCGAACTCCGGCTCATATTTTTTACGCCATTAAGGGGAGCGAACCGCTAAGCAAAGAGATAAGGGACAACGGTCATTTGGACCACAATAAATACTGTGCTTACCACAAGAGTCCCGGTCACAGCACCAACCAATGCCGCGACCTCCTCAGACAACTCTGGAGATTGTTCGAGGAGGGCAAGCTGGACAGTTTATTGGCTTAGTCGGAGCCCCGTCAATCTCCTAAACTGGTCGCCAGAGTCGAACGCGGTAGGCCGAAAGACTCATACGAGTCGACCCCCCGATCAACCTCGGCTGCCGGATCTATATGCTTCAATCAAGAGGTGGGAACTTCGGAAGTCTTTCCCCGACTCCCCCCACGTCAAACCAAAGGCTATTGCCTGAGCAATATCTCGAAAAAGAGGATGACTCGCTCGCCCTCTAAAGTTCGTCATATAACATGATGGACCTAGGCAGGCGATATCCTCCCCAGCACAACGTATACCATCGAGGATCGCCATCTAACATGACAGCCCGAGGTAGAAAAGTGTCGACATAGTTGTGGAGGACGATGGAACCGTTCTCTATGACCATGCAAGGTTCCTTTGGGCAGCGATCGCTCGCCCTTCGTTTAAATACGAGGCGGGCGTAGCTAAAGGCCCCTCCAAAATAGATCTGTGGACACGTTCGCCCGCCCTCAAAGGTCCATCACCTAACATGGTTGATCCGGACAAAGCGACGCGTCCCTCCCCCCATCACAACGTACACCGTCGAGGATCGGCATCTAACATGACGGTCCGAGGTAGAAAATGGCTAACAAGCCGCGGTCGTGGAGTCGATTAATCCGACGACGCCCCATGCAAGGACTCCTACAGACCGAGACCACCTGCCCTTCGTTTAAATACGAGGCGGGTGCAGCCTACGGAGGACCCTCACAATTAAGTGAGTCGCGAGAAGTTGGCCATCAGACGGAATGTCGCTCGCGCACAAGACATGGTCGTGGAGGTCGGTTCCATCGAACTCTACGATTGTGCACGGTTCCTCTAGGCCGGGAAGGTCGGCCTTCCTCGAGGAATCTGCAAAATTGAAGACCGCTCACTCAATGATTTATTTTCGTCCCCTTACTTTCACCAAGTAAACAAAAACAAGGGGGAAGGACGGAGCTATGTATATCACGATCGTCTCTACTCAAATACACGTACGACGATCGGCATTGTTCAGATGCATGTGCAGTGATCGACTTTGTTCTAAAACACTTGTATAAAATCACGCAAGCAAGAAATCAGAGAAGCGAACATTTATTTCATCACTTGGAATAAAAATACAAACACGATCGCCCGAAGGCAAAAGTACAACGAAAGCTACAAAAAATTACAAGTAAAAAGCAGAAAAGTTCAAGGATCAGCGCCCGTTCCATCGCCAACAGCAAGCTCTGAACCCCCATCCTCCGGGGCACCCGGATGGACAAGGTTGTCCGGCAACGGGTACCAGCTCAAGTCGATCCCAAGATCCGCGGAAAGGTCGAGGATCGACACGGTGAAGTCAGGCTGCAGAGGATGCTCCAACGCATAGGGTTTGAAATTTTCAGCCAAAGGGCCGACCTCGAGCCCTCCCTTCTTAGCGGCGCGGATCGCGTCAGCATAAGCCATATAGTAAGCGAATTCGCTGACATACTCCACGTTAGCGAAGGGATCGGCCTCAGTCGCCTTCAGCTTTTCCTTCAACTCCTCAACCGTTTGGCTCACGCCCTCGAGCTCGGCAGTTTTTGCGGCCACCTCTCCCTTCGAGGACGCCAGCTCGCTAATAAGTCGGGCGACGGTCACCTTCAGCTGGTCGGACTCCTTCTGCGCGGTCGCGTACGACCTGCGGGCTTCCGTCATCTGGTCCCGCATCCGGTCAGTCGCCGCCCGCACCTGATCAACATCCTGCTTCGCCTGCTTAGCCGCCTCCACGGAGCTCTTCTCCATGGCCGCGAGCCGGTCGGCAAACTCAATATTTTGTCTCCGTGCGGTTTCGAGGTCCGCATGGAGACGGGCAGTGGACGGCCGCCCCTCGTAGTCCCTCACGGCCTAAGCTGCCATCGTCGCCGTCTGAAGGGCCAACGCGAAAGTAGCCTGCATCGCGTCAGCAGATCACCGGCGCGCGATCGCATCCAGATCGATCGTCCAGGCCTTCGGGAGGGAAGCGGTAGCCCGAGCAACGTAAGAAGGAATATCGCGGACCTCGCGAGGAGCTTTGCTCGACAGGAAGTCCAACACTATCGGCGAGCAATTCGGGTCAGAATGACGGACCATGCACAAATGACAAAAGAGTTAAGTGTGTTTCCTACACAAGTTTCATAACTTGGCAAAACGACCAGGCTTACCTCTCGACCTTCTCTGGGTCACGGCTGAAGAACGGCCTGCCACGCGAAGTCTCGGCCTTAGCAGTCGCCATGAACTGAAGAAATGCCGAAGATGGCGTGGACCCCTCCACTGGAGGAATCGCGGAAATCGGAGGCACAGAGATCGGTGGCTCGTCTGCAGTAACAGGGGTCGAGGGCTCCACATTTCTCCATTTCTTACGGATAAGCCGAAATTGCTCCGCCTACTGAGGCTCCTGCCCTTCGACGACATGCTCCTGGAGAAGTCTTGGCTCCGGGGTCGGTCGCGGCGGAGCAGAAAGAGCTCGGCTCACCTTTTTCCCTTGGCGAAGACGATTCATGACCCCCAGATTAGACATGGCAATCGCAGCAGGAAGCTCTGGGAAATAAGGGAAACGAATTTCTGCAAAAGAAAACAATCGACAAAGTTAATAATCCTTCTCGGTCAAGGCGATCGAAATGTCAAAGAAGATCGCAAAAGTTCGTACCTGGAACCTTTAGATGGCGAGGGTAGCGAAATAGCCGAGCAGCCAACCAGCAGGCTTTATTGTTAATTTGGCGTACGTCTATACGGTCTTCAGGAAGACTCTGTATCTTCTCCCAGACAATCACGAAATCAAAAGCGAGGTCGCCCACCGCCGGAACAATGACACCTGCAAAAAGAAGGCCAAAATTAGATCAATTCAGAATGTATCCGAACAAAGGGGGAGTCTAAAATCCTTACTCGGACTCCTCTCCTGAAAGCCGGTGGGAATATCCAACTCGTCGGTCGGGTAGTCGCTCGCTGCCGACTTCCAAGCGCCGCTGACCCAGAACCACTTTGACGGATCACCCCTCACTTTATTCGGGACTCCAAGAACCACCATACCTGAGCGACATTGGATATGGTAGCCACCGACAGAATCTTTTTGAACCGTCAGTTTGAAGAGATGTTTTATCTCCAATGGCGAAGGAAAACGATACAACCGATGGCCACCAAACAGAGTGAGTGTGCAGATGATCTGCAGCGAGGCGTTCGGCGTCAATTGAAGCGGCGCCACGTTCCAGGCGGTCAGCAAATAGGAGACAGCGAACGGCAGCGGGAATCGCAGTCCAGCCTCTATTATCGCCTCATTGACGGCGACCATGCCCTCGGGAGGTTGATCGACTCGCTCGTTCTCGGCAGGCACAATGAGGCTGACATCAGAAGGAACATGGAACCTCGCCCTCCAACGGTCCAGATCCTTCCTGGTCGTCGAGCTCCCGATCTGGCCAGGGGTCCACGGAGAGCGGCGAGCAGCCCGAAACAACGTCCTCCTTACAGGTTCATAAGGATGGGCGATCGAATATTCGTTAAAGTTAAATTTGGGGAGTGGGCCGGCCAATCTCTTCATGAGTTCAGCAAAATCTGTGAAGCTTTGCCAAACGCGCTGTCCTGCTCCCTGTGCATCGTTGCACCCGCCTCTTCCCATTTCAGTAAACGGATCCGATCGTCCTCCACCGTCTTGGCCGCATTAGCCTCATTAAAAATTTCCTCGATCTCCGCGTGCTCAATCCCGGCACGAATGGCCTCGACGACAGTGTCCACATGAAATTCCGCAGAAGGTTCATCCTGGGCGGTCAAAGCCCCGGCGACGGAAGTGCTACCCGACTCATACACATCTGGTCTTCCTCCAGACATATTCAAAGAGAAAGGAGGGAGAAGGAGTTTTTTGTTCTTACCTAAGGTCTGAGTCGAACGACGATCGTCACATAGAGCTTCAAGAGAAATCGACTATGTCTTCTCCTCAGGCAGAAATTCATAAGGTTTTTAACCTTGTAACCCCAGTCCTTTTTATAAGCAGGAGCGGGGGCTTCTGAGCAATAGGCGGAGCCCCAAGATCGAAGTGCAACCGTCATATAGGCCGCGTTTAATGCTGTCCTCGAATCCCGCGTGCGCGTCGTTTCGAGGGCACGCTAAAGGACATCCTGACAAAACCGTCGGACTCCCCCAACAGGAGCCCGACACGTGCCCCAGTTACGTTTCCACAACCATTGTCATTTCCCGCTCACTTCAGCGATCGACCAGGTCGTCCAAATTCAAAGTTAGTCTATCCGAGAAATGATCGGCTGTTCCGTAAAACGCTGAGTCTCTCATCTACGTTAAGCGATCTCTAGTAGAACCACCTCACCCCACGTCTCCAATATCGGAGCGAGCTGGGGGGCAATTGTTGTGCGGCGATTTATATGCCTCGACGGCGATCGGCATAAGGGCCGAACGACCAAAGACAGTATCAAATAATCCAAGGCAGACTTGCCAAGCGAAGAGCCCAGACCAAGTTCAGATACCAAGCGATTGGCGTCCGGGGCGATCGCCTCTTGACACCTAGCGATCGACTCTGGTACCCGACCAAGGACGACTGTCCTATGCCATGTATAAGGCCATCATCCGTCATATCTACGAGGACTGGATCTCAGAGCGAGGACCCATGTGCAGATCCGCGAATGGCGCCGCAAAATAAGGATCTTTGACTCCAGCCCATCAACAGCTGTCAACGGCAAGGACTGCCTCACCTACCGACAGACCCGTCGAAAGGTCCCAGGTGGGACCTACCGAGACAGCGACGTAGGACGCGTGTTCCCTTCTCATTGGTTCGCACGTTCGGCTGTCAGCAGCTACTGCGGACTTTAAGGAGACCAGCCCATGTGCTAAAGACGATCACCCGCTTATTATAATACAGGAAAGGCGGTCGCCCATCTACCTCCACTCTTATAAATAGGAAACCCCAGCAATTGGAAAGGGGTTCACAAGTTCAGAAATTATTTCCATACGAAAGTTTAGCTAATTCACACAGTGAGAGACCATCGATTTCTCACAGTCAACACAACACTCCATCGTTGTTACAAGAACTCACAGAGCATCAACTCTGGTTCTTCCGGCAATCATCAGCACTCAAGAGCTAGATAACTAGGGTCTTCATTGTAATTGTACTCTAACATTAATATTTGTACTCCCAAGTATTCGTATTAATAATATCTGGTGAGAGCATTCAAGCCCGGGACTAACAACCCCACCAAATCTTGTGTTATCTACTTCCCCACGGACGTGCTCTCGCATTTTGTTTGTTACTCGTCCATTCCAGCATATCATCTCTGGATAATATTTTGGGTAACAACAGCGTGCTCGTGGTTATTTGACAGTGGCAAACCTGTGGGTATCACAAAAATTTCGGAAAATTCAGTTAGTAATCCGTCCAATGTCGGGTGAACTTGCGATTCGGGCAATTCCGTTCCTTCCATACTCGTAAAGGCCACCAAGTAGCATTTATCGATATCATCTTGTCCACGGGCGAGGGCTCGAAGGGAGGCAGCCCTGCGGCCTAGGCTTGGGTCGCCTCGTAATGTCACCCTCTCTCCTTTATACAGGAAGGTCATCGTTAGATTTTGATAGTTTACGTGGATATCGCCTAGTTGCATTAACCATTTTATTCCTAGAATCACGTCTGTGCTGCCCAACTCCAACGGATAGAAGACCTCGGTGATGATTAGTCCTGGCAGTTGCAATTTGGCCTTCCTACATATGCCATAACTTCATTAGGCCTTCCCATTACCCAATATCACCCCCGCTTCTCGTGAACCAGTAACCTCAAGTTGTAGGGGTTCCAATAGTTTCAACGATACGAAATTGTGGGTTGCCCCGTCGTCAATCAAGACCACTACTTCAGTCCCTTGGATACTACCACGTAACTTCATGGTGCGAGGAGTCGTAATACCTACCACCGATTGGGCTGAAACCTCCACAACATCCAGGTGCACAAGCTCTTCGGTTTCCCCACTTGGCTTGTCTTCCTCGTCTTCGTCTCCCAGACCGATGAGGGCTTGGAGTGTTTTCTTCGGGCAGTGATGTCCCGGTCCGAATTTTCCATCACAACAAAAACAGAGTCCCTTGTTTCGTTTGTCTGCATATTCGGCGTCGGTCATACGTTTGAACGGCTGCTTGATGCTCCCTATTCCTGGTCGAGGGACTCCCGTAGTGGTTGTAGCTATTGGACGTGAACCGACCCCTCCCGTTCGGTTCAACGTACTCCTCGTGCTTCCTTTCCCCGATTCCCCGCTCCCGTTTGAACGGTTCTCATCCACCATTAATGCCTGTTTGATTGCCTGGTTCAACCCGTTTGGTTGGAGCAGTCTTCCAGATGTGCGTAGTTCTGATTTCAGCCCTTTTACAGACGTGCCTTCGAGTACCTTTTCTGGTACTCTGACCAGCTGCGCGGCTAGGGTTTCAAACAGTCCCACATAGTCCCGAGCTGTCCCTTCTTGTTTTACTGCCAAAAACTGTTCATAGATATCTCGCTCTTGCGGTTGCTGAAAGCGATCCAGCAACCGATTCTTCAGATCCTCCAAGTTGCGGAATGGATTTCTTCCGTCGCTCCATCGAAATCAAGCCAAAGCTTGTCTATCCATGCATAAGACGGCCGCCCTTAATTTTTCTCCGGTCGCCACGAAGCCTTGGATGTCAAAGAATCGTTTGATTCGATACACCCAACCGTACACGTCTTCTCCTTCGAACAAGGGCATTTTGAGTTTACGTAAACGATAGTCGGTTCCCGACAGCCATGTTCTTTCCCCGCTAGGGCGTAACCCCGCCGTAGTTCTTTGCCAAAACACAGTGGCCCGGTGTTCATAAATGGGTAATTCTTTGGTTGGTGGTGGCATGTGAATTCTTGGGTCAAAAAAGGTCAAAGCGGCTTGATTGGTGCTATTCCTTTCTGAAACGTGGGCGTGAGCATCGTCTTCGTCAAAAACCACCTGGATGATCAAGTTCTTGTGAGCTGATGATTGGTGGTTGTGCGGCGGTCCGTTGTGGAGGTGGCGGGTCGCTGGTGATCGGCAGTGGTGGCGGTGCTGAGGACTGTGTCTGCTGCAGTAGTAGCTTCATTAATTCTGCGTGTCGATTTTCTAAATCGGTGCGCAGAGAGCTAATCGCGTCTTCTAGTTTCACTAGCCGTTCCTCGGCCTCTCCCTTGAATCGCGCTAGATCGTTCTCTACATCTTCGCTGTTAGTTTCACTCCTCGTTTTAGTCATAGCTGATACCAAAAGCCGTACGCCTTATTCTCAAATTATCCACACAATCGACATCATTAAGTGACGTCAATTGGCCAAATGTTCGATATGTTTGGGTATCCTACTTGCCATTGAGTATCTAATTCTTTTACTGAGTTAGATGTGATACACTACGTTCATTAGAGCATGTGTATGAAGCATGACCTTTTTTATAAGTGAAAATAAAAATTGAAAAGAATTATATGAAGCATGACCTTTCTTTTTATTTTTAAATTGGAAAAACATCACCTTTCTTTATGACATAAATCGTAAAGTGTTGCCAATCTTGTGATATACTCTCTCCACTTTTAAATAAATGTCACTTTGACTTTGTACACACAAATTAAGAAAATTTTTTTATGCCAACATTTGCCCCTAATAAATGATATTTTGTAATTAATGAAGAGTGAAAAGATGAATTTTGAGGTAAATTAACTAGGGGTAATAATGAAATAAAGAAAAGAATAAAGTTAAAGTGAAATCTATTTTGAAATAGTTACAAAAGTCTAAAATGACATATATTTAAAAACAGAGAGAGTATATTGTAGAGCTGTCATTGAGCTATAGATACTTTTCTAAGTATTTTATTATTTTAACAACACTCTTAGAAAAATATGTATATTATAGAAATTCTTTGACCTTACCGAAAAAATCATTAATTTCATGATGCTTTTATAAAAAAAATATTAAATTAAAAGTATTATGAAACTCTTTTTTTTTTTTTTTCAAAAACTTTGGAGAGTAAGAACATCACTAAAAGGCTTATTTGCTACGACGCTTTAGAAAAGTACCGGTAAGTTATCGAGCTCTAATTTTTCCTAATCATTCTATCTGTATTAGTAGTTGGAAATTGAAAATCGACCTAAGTTATAAATTATCTTGTCGTGATTAATGATACAACCTTAACTGTTATAATTATTATGTTTGTTTTAAATCATATTATATGAAAAATAGAAATATTGTATTGTAAAGTACTTCATTCGTCCCTTAAGTATAAGCATTTTTTATTATTTTCGTCTGTTCCCAAGGAGTAGACACACTCCATGTTTAGTAAATTTACTTTACCTTTTCTTTCTATAAAATCGTACTCTCTCCCAACTCAACACGACACTATTTTCTATAAAGTCATACTCTAGTCGGGGAACGATGGGGTTAGGGCTGAGAATTTAGGATCGGGAAATCCCGAGTCCCGGTCCCGTCCCGAGTCCCGACGAGAAACGGGACCCCGAGTCCCGAATTTTTCGGGACCGGGACCTTAAATTTTAGTAATTTCGGGACTCGGGAGTCCCGAAATCCCGATCGGGACTATCTGAAGTCCCGATTGAAATTTTTAATTTCAATCAATTTTATTTTTCCTTTTCTGATTTTGGGACATTTCGGGATTTTCGGGACATTTCGGGACATTCCAAAAAGTTATTCTCGAGATCAGGACCGGGACCGGGACTTAAATTTATCCCATTTTGGGAATCGGGACTCGAAGTCGATCGGGGCCAGGCGACCACCAAATGCGTTCGGGACCGGGACATTCAGGATTCGGGACCGGGACCTCGGGATGTCCCGATTGTGGGCGGGGTAATTATTATTGTAAAAATTAGGTGGGAATGTAGTATTGTTTTGTTGGAGGCCTAATTCTTTCCCATTTTGGACATGATGCTTTTTTTACTCTCTCTGTGTAGATTTTCTCTATTTGGAAGTGATTGTGGAGCCCAAGATAGGTCCTCGGCTTTGCTGGCTTGAAGCTCGCGGTTGTTGTTTATAATGGGGTTTGTCTATTTACACGAGAGGTACCAGATTTCCAGTCGCCTCAGTCAAAAACACCATAATAGTAATAGTAAAATAGTAATACCAGCAGACACTCTCCCTCTCCTCTTTCTTTCTTTCTCTGTTTTCCACTCTGTTTTCTCTCTTTTTTTTTTTTTTCGAATTGTCGTTTGATTTAGTGGATCCACAGATCTAAACCACCTCTATCACTATCAGATTTTTCGTACTCGAAATCAACTCCGAGAAGGTAACATCCGTAGCATATTGTTAATCCGCTTGTTTCTCTGTGTTGCTTTTATTTGGAAAATCTGTAGTGTTGTCTTCTTGAACTGCTGATGCTGCTGGAATTTTTTTTTTTTTTTTTTTAAATTTTCCGGTTGGGGTTTCCTTTGTATTGGACCGTCTGTAATACGAACTGTAAGATTATTATTATTGTTCAAATTCTAATTTCTTTATTTTTATTGGTAAATATTTTCAGCTACATACCGAAGAAGAATTGATATACAATTTACACATCTTGAGAGTTTATTAATTCGTGCCGGAGTTCGCTTTCGCTCATCAGATGTTGATTATTTTTTGGGTGTTTTGGATGAGATGAGGGATGCTATCAAGGTTGATGAACTTTTTGAGGGCCTGTCTTCCGCCAAAGGCGGATCGAAATTTTCATACGGTGTCGGATTCTAGTGGCAGTCAAGATGGGCTTTTATGGTATAAGGACTTGGGCCAGCATTTTAATGGAGAGTTTTCCATGGCCGTTGTTCAAGCAAATAATTTGCTGGAGGATCAGAGCCAACTCGAATCTGGTTGTTTGAGCACGAGTGATTTAGGACCTTATGGCACATTTATTGGGATTTATGACGGACATGGAGGTCCCGAGACCTCGAGGTTCATCAATGAACATCTCTTCCAACATCTAAAGAGTAAGTAGTCCCCAAGAGGTTTTTTAAGAAGTTTGCGTAAGGAAAGAAAACATCTGGTTGAGATATTCTCATGTTAAAACTGATATGCAATATATAATATAATACTTTTAATATCAATTATTACATTGGTGAGAGTTGTTATTTTGCCTATGTTCCTTTTAACATTTAACTTTTGATATGGGGCCGATTGATCTATGCTATTTAAGGAGTGCTTGCAAGAACTTCCTCTTCTAGATATTGTGAATATGTTCGGCAAAACTAGCTGTAGCTGTTGCATGTTGCCTGTTGCGGTAGTTGTCAGTTGTTAGCTAGATTTTGAAGTAATTGTTTAATATGGGTGCTCGACACAAAGTAGCTGTTGAAATAGCAAAATTAATAAATAAAATTGTACTTTTCAACTAAATTTGGTAGATTTTATCAACCACTACACCAAAAGCTAGTTTTGTTTTCTTATGTGGAACACTACTTCAAAAGTTAAAAGTTACTATCTACGACTACTTTACCAAACACTACTATTCTTATTTAGTAGTGTTTTTACTTAGTCAAAACACTAAAGCTGCCCTAAAAACTGATGCCGAGCACGCTATATATCAATAGTGATAAGTAAGTGAGAATCATAAGGTGTTAGCTTTTGCAAGTAGAAGCACTGAACTAAATAAGCCAAGACATAGTGTATGTTGATTAAGTTCAAAGTTTTTTTTATATGTGTGTAGAACTCATACGAGAAGCACAAGAAACAATCTAAATATCGTTCTCTGTGATTTTGGATTATGATTAGATGATGCTGAATCTGAAGTAGAATTCGGCATTGGTAAGCATTAAAAGCTATTATTTTTTCCAGCAAAAAGCTAACAATCAGTGTTCGCAAGAACATCATTAACTTGGTTGTTCATGTTATTTCCTACGGGTATGTGTGTTTTCTTTCTTACAGATTGATCGTGATGTTTCTTTTAACATTTTTTTAGGGCCACTTGATCTAGGCTATACATAGGGACTATGGGGTGTTTGCAAGAACTTTTGCTCTTAGAGAAACTGACGTACTGTGGCAGAAGCGAAATGCCGAAAAGTAGTTGAGAATCAAAAGTTGGTAGGAGTTTGCAAGTAGAAGCTTAAACACGATTAAGTTAAAAGAGAGTGCTTGGCGAACAAGCTACAAAAGTGCCTTATGTGTGTGTAAAAAATGAATCAACAGCCTAATTATGATTAGTTTACGCCGAATCTGAAGCAAAACTTGGCATTCAGAAACATAGTATAAAACTACTCTATATTTATATTATTTTATTTTCCAGTGAAAAGCCGACAATCAGAGCTTGCCAAAACTCCCTTAACTTTATTGTTATTAATTGTTTATGTTATTTCTTATGTTGTGCAGGGTTTACAGCCGAGCATCAATCTATGTCCGTCGAGGTCATTCGCAAGGCATTTCAAGCAACCGAAGACGGTTTTCTCTCAATTGTCGGCAGGCAATGGCCCATGAAACCACAGATTGCCGCTGTTGGCTCTTGCTGTCTTGTCGGGATTATTTGCAGCGGGACCCTTTACATTGCTAACCTCGGCGACTCCCGTGCTGTTTTAGGGAGGCTTGTTAAGGCTACAGGGGAAGTGCTTGCTATTCAGCTCTCGGCCGAGCATAACGCGAGCTTCGAGTCTGTGAGACAAGAGCTTCAGTCTTTGCACCCCGATGACCCGCAAATTGTGGTTTTGAAGCATAATGTGTGGCGTGTGAAGGGTCTTATACAGGTTGGTTTGTACTTTCATATGTAACCTTTTTTGGGTTCTTGTCATGTTGGTCTATTGATTGTGATCTAAATCTAAATCTATACTTCCTACCATCCAAAATACATATTGTTTTAGCCATTTTTTTATTTAAAATGTACTCCCTTCGTTCATATCAAGTGTCATTTTGTTTTTTTCTTGTTGAGCTTTGACCATAAATTATCTCATAATATATAATAATAATTTGATATAAAATTTACCACTAGATTCGCAGTAAATATTTTTTTAAAACATATTTTTTTGCATATTTTTTGTCATTATATTACGAGAGATAATTTATAGTCAAAGTTTAACCTGAAAAAAACAAAACGACATTTAATATGAAACTGAAGGAGTATGTCGCTTTCGATGCACTATCAAATGTCATTTCTTAGTATCAATACAATATTATATTTTATACTATCAGCACAATATTTAATGTCAATTCACATATATTTAATTTTCTTGATTAATAGAGTTCTAGTAAAATTTAATTAATTTTCTTGATTTGTGTGAAAATTGCTAAGACGACATATATTTTGGATTGGATCGAGTATCAAATTTGCACTTTAAAATTTTTCTTGTGATAAATTGTTGTTGGTCGACACTTTTGCTATATGAGATGGTGTGCAGATCTCGAGATCAATTGGAGACGTGTATTTGAAAAAGCCAGAATATAACAGGGAACCACTATATCAGAAATTTCGACTCCGCGAACCTTTCAAAAGGCCGGTTTTGAGTGCAGAACCATCAATAACCGTGCAACAGTTGCTACCTCACGATCAGTTCATTATATTCGCATCCGATGGCCTTTGGGAGCATCTTACCAATCAAGAAGCAGTCGATCTAGTTCAGAATCGTCCATGCAACGTGAGCTTTTAATTTAATGCTTAAAAAAATATACTTTAGCAGATTTATCTTTTAACTGTAACTGTGCGAAACGTTTTCAATGTTCGGTTTACAATTTTGTGAAGTGTTAACGGCTTGGTGTGGCCTTAACTCCGATTCTGTATGATCAGTATACTGTTTTCAGAAGGCACAGGGTCAAAAGAAAGAAGTGTTTATTTTGCTTAATTGAATTTGAAAAAGATTGTGGGATATAGATCACATTAAGGGCAACAATGTCTCAATTTGTTTGATAGTAGAGGAATTTCTGGATATTTCCTTTTTTTTTTTTTTTAAGCTACACTTAGTCGTACATTTTTTACATTTGCACCTGCCGTTCCACGTGAATTGCGTCATCAAATATTTTATAATTATGTACCTCAACTTCTCAAAATAGTACACTTAACAGAACTTTTCATTTCACATTTTACATTTACCTCCCTTATTTTTTCTAACTATAAAGTTGAGGCTATTCGCAATATTTCGAAAATTCTAGGGGTAGTAAAATATCCGACTTCGTCAACAAATTCCATCAAGTTAACCGACAGCTGGGACAAAATACAAAATGAAATCATCTCCAAAGGTAGTTTTTAATGTTTGAATTTATTTTTTTACAAATACCCAAACCTTGGGTTATTGTTTTTTTTTTTTTGTTTGCTAAAATGCAGGTATGTTATAGCCACGTAGGCAACTTAACAGCAAACTGGACAACAGTTAACGGAGACCAACGGAACCAACGGAAAAGGCTAAATTTGCTTAAAATTAGAAAGATAAAGGACTTAGTTGGGACAGAAAAAAGATAAAGGACTAAATCGTTATCTGAAATTAAGTTAAGGGACCCCAGGAGCATTTTAGCCTTTTATAAATAAATAAATTGTTTTCATTGTGATAATGATTGTGTTCTGTTTGTCTCAATCTGCGCAGGGGAGCGCTCGGAGATTAGTGAAAAAGGCACTACAAGAGGCGGCCAAGAAACGGGAGATGAGATACTCCGACCTAAAGAAAATCGACCGTGGTGTCCGCCGGCATTTTCACGACGACATCACCGTGGTGGTGGTTTTCTTCGACTCGCATCTCGTGAGCAGGGCTAGTTCGGTCAAATGTTCAAACATATCTGTAAAAGCAGGCGGCATTACTCTACCTCCGAATACTCTTGCGCCTTACACCACGTCGACAGAACCATATGCGATCGGACACGTGTAATGTCTCTGTAATGTTGTATTTTTACCTGTTGTGCTTACTATTCACTATGTGAATACAGGTAGCCGTCTTCTTGGCGTATAAAAAGGAGCAGCCATTGAATTCTTTTAAATGTAACAACGTTTGTTAACCCAAGAACGCCCTTTTTTTCCCAGCCTCTCTTTGGCATCGCAACTAATGCCAGGTACTATTAAGTAGTTTAGGATTCAATCATATTCTCATTACATTAGGTGGATTGAAATTTTTCAAGATTGAAATGAATTTAATTTTGGTCTAAACCGTATTTATGGTTTGAGTTACATTTGAATTTATTTCGGATTGAGATGGAATTCAACATATTATGTAAATAATTAATTTAAGCATCAACATTAAATGAGTTGGAAAATTTTCAGATTGAAATGAACCTATTAATCCGACGCTGTTTAGAAACTATCGGTTCTATTGTGATTCCATTTCGATATCCAAACCACATAATGCCCACCCCTAATTCTGATGAGCACAAGGGGGTCGGCCACCAAGAAATAGAATGAACGGACAACTGACTTGACCGTTGTCACCTGAAAAAGTATCGTGAGGACGTTCTTAGTGAAACACGCCGATGCCGAAGTAAGGAAGACCGAAATCCGATGAAAAATTGATTGAAAATATGTAAATTTGTTAAAAAAATAAGAACCTTATACTGCTTCCCATCTTTATGAAGAATTGTTGATTTTCAGATATCACGATATACATGCTAATTTCTTTATATCATAGGACTCTAATTAGGAAATTGTATCCCGGATATCAAGGGTTTTATTTAGTCTTGACTATTCGAGGTATGATAAGTGCTTGCCTCGAGCTCACGATATCTGTTGATCGAAGACACCGAGCTAGGATATCGAGTAGGCCTCCGCAACCCAGTCTGATATCATGAGGTTCGTTGTTTAGTGGGTATGTGTGCTCCTCTGATTCTCCGAGTTGATATAATTTGTTGCCAACTTTCACCGAGCTCCCGTAGCTCAATCATTTGTTAGAACTGACCAACCCACAACCGAGTTTGAAAAGATCCCTAGATAATGTTCTATCACATTTATGATCAGTGAATTGATCTAAAGTATGGGTCGAGATCAATACTTGAATTTAAGTATTAAGTTAAAATGATGATTAAGATGCCAAATATTTGTATTAATTGGTTGTTTATCACACGTGGTACTGTAATTTATGAAATGTAATTATTGCTAATACTTCTTAGATTAGTGAAATGGATATTTTTCCTTAAAAATCAAACAATTCATGAGCACTTTTACCAAATAAAAAAAAAAAAATTCAGGAGCGACCTAATAAATTTACGGTGATATAGTAACAAGCAAAGCGGACGAAGTTCGAGACGGATTACAAACTAACGAACATAAGAATCCAACAACATCATGAAGTAACCAATTCCTAAGAATATCATGAGGTGAGCTAAGCATGTGTATTCCTCGACCAAAGGTGTAAGCATAATCTCCCTATAAATGTGAGACACTTCTGCCAAATCGAAGTTTCTCAAGAGACGCTGGATATCGGCTATGACAGGCTTGCAAACAGCATTAAGCGCAAAACGCCATTTGATCATTTCCACCGCAACAAGGCTATCACATTCAAGTTGTAACAATTTGTCCTATACGTATAGAGCAGGCTTGATCTCATGCAACATACTCTATAATCCCACATAAAAAATTGAACACCAGCCAATATTAATCATAACTGTTATACCACATACCTCTAGAGTCCCGAATAATGTAAAATAATATCTTTTACAACAACAACAACAACATCTAAGCCTTAGTCCCAAAATGATTTGGGGTCGGCTAACATGAATCAAACTTTGAAACCGTCAATAATCGTTACATAAATAACATAAAAGGAAAAAAGAGGGAAAAAGTAGAGAAAAAAGCAAATAAAAAAAGAGAATGAATGAAAAAAAAAAAAGAAAAAAAAAGAAAAAAAAAAAAAAGATAACATGAAATAAAAGAAAATAGGAATTAAAAAAAAAAAAAAAAAAAATCAGACTTTATCCACCATCCGTATTCTTTCCCGCCACATTTGCCTCTCCATCGCCATACTTTCTCCAATAAAATAATATCTTTTATTTACCTAAAATCGAACTCTTCTGCAAACTTCAAATACAAATAGTAACGAGTTTAGTACACCTATCCAATAATCCAATGAAGAAAATGCTACGTGTCCCACTTATCAGCTTCGTGGTTGGACCAATATATCGCTTGCGGCGGATCACATGTTCCACGCCGATGAGATACGGCAACATGCCTGCTTGTTCGTGTTGTACCTTCCACCAGTAAAAATTGTTGAATTTTCTGTGTTACAAACTTGCTCGGCGGAAAAAGAAATTACAACTGAAATACAAAAGTTACAACTCTAAAACATAAACTACAAACTCGTACGGAAATGAAAATACAAAACTCGAAACAAAATTGAAAATACAAGAAAATAAATTGTAAAACCGTGAACTAATGCCGAGTCGAGGAATCCTCTATCCGCAAGACGAAATACGCCCAGTTAGTAGTGCTTTCGGTTTTGACGTATCGCCCCCAAAGATAAAACGGCAACGTCTTGAAGGTAGTAGCACCACAAGACCTACGAGCTCCGACGAACTTGAACGAGGTGAGGACGAAGCTGTTACTATGAACTATGAACTGTATGCTTTATGCTGTATGCCAGAGTTTCGAAAAATTGCATGTCCAGAAGCAAAGGTATGCATGCGTATTTATAGGCCATCTCACCTGCAGGGGGTTTAAACACAACCCTTATGGCTGTCATAATGCAGTCATTTATGCTGCATTATGCTCAGGAGTTACGAATTTCAAACAAATGGCAGGGGTTACGAAATTCAAACCTGCCATTAACTCCTCCTCATAACACCTGGGAGGTTACTTTCGAGTTGGACTGAATTTGAACAGTCAGGACGCACCTGAACTGTATTCAGTTCCTTAACCGCTCGAGGGATGTATCAGGACATCCTTATGTGCACATACGAGCCCAACTACGTTGTTGAGCTTGTCCAAAAAATCTTTAAGCTAGCCAAAGGCCTAGCTCACGGCCAAACCCAAAGACCAATTGCCAAGATCCAAGTCCAAGGCCAAGGCCAAAGCCAAGGTCCACGGTCCACGGCACGCGGCACGCAGCTCGTGGCTCGCGGCACGCGGCCGCGACCGAGGCCGAGGCGAGGCGGGAGGGCGGCGGCGCGCGCGTGTGCGCGCGTTTGGGCTTTAAGCCCATACACATGTGCCATTAATTATTACATGAATAAAGGTAACTCCTTATATAGTAGAATAATGATGGTTCATTATTCAATGTGGGATATCATCCCTTATTAATTCACAATTAAGTGACAAACTTTAATTCACTATTTCCCACTCACCGGGAATCGGTTTAGAGAAAGTGAATATACCACGATCATCTACTCGGAACATAGATCGATCCTATGATATTTAATTTTATAAAATAAAATTAAAATCATTAACGATTCCAACAATCCCCCACATGAGTGAAAATAGCCCAAATGCAATATGCAGACT
The DNA here is from genome assembly GCA_033398695.1 of Orobanche coerulescens. Taxonomy (NCBI): domain Eukaryota; kingdom Viridiplantae; phylum Streptophyta; class Magnoliopsida; order Lamiales; family Orobanchaceae; genus Orobanche; species Orobanche coerulescens. The sequence goes on along the minus strand of CM065811.1, from coordinate 653,653 downwards.
CAAGCTCAGTCCTCAAGAGGCGTTAAAGTACATGGATAGGTAGTTCCTCACTTTGAACCTTCAATAGTTAACATCATCGGGTACACAGGCGGATTAGTGGCTTGATGCTTTGAACTATTCCCTCACGGCGTGCACCGAGACAATGGTGCTAACACTGGACACCTCAACCTAATCCGTTCTCACGTTTTGTGTCCTTTGCGGGCCTTGGACACCCATTTGGATTCATAAGTGTATTTCATGAAGCGGCCCCCACTTCTCACTTATATAAGTGATTCTTTACCGAGTATCTTGCCATACTCAACCTCCTCGAGGTCTTTAGGAATCATTAAAAGTCATAGACTGATCCTCACCACTAGGCAAGCTTTCAACACTCAATTGCTCTATAGAGAATAAACTTAGATGAGTGTTTCACACGAACTCTCGTAGCTTAGTTCTCCCATTGAACCAAGTTTCTGGGATCTCCAGTCATCTTGGTTGGTTACCACTGTGATGATTCTCAATTTGTGTATTTTAAACTCATTCCCTCTATCAATTTATTCGTTTGATCACGGTTTAACCCTTTGGTTAGCGGATCCGCTAGATTATCCAATGACCTCACATAGTCAATATATAACCCCATTTTGGATCAAATGTCTCACGGTATTATGGTGTCGACGAATATGTCGAGACTTTCCATTATACACGTTACTTCTCGTCCTACCAATAGCAGCTTGGCTATCACAGTGAATCATCACTGCAGGCACTGGCTTGAACCAACATGGAATATCTTCTAGAAAGTTTCTGAGCCATTCGGCTTCTTCACCAGCTTTGTCTAAAGCTATGAATTCCAATTCCATGGTGGATTGGGCTATACACGTTTGTTTCGCGGACTTCCACGAGACAGTTCCACCCCCAATGGTAAACACGTAACCACTTGTAGAAAAGGAACTTTTCGTATCGGACACAGTACCCTTCAAGTACCGGGGGTATCTCGAATAATGTAACCCAAGGTTTTGAGTATACTTTAAGTATCTCAAAACTCTAACGAGAGCTTTCCAATGCTCTTTGCTTGCAGGGGGTTTAAACACAATTATGGCTATAATGTCTGATCGTTATGGTGCATTATCTTCGAGCTATCTAATTTCAAACAAATGGCAGGGATTACGAAATTCAACCTGGGTCATAAAAAAAAAAGAGAGAAAGAGTAGAAAAGGTACGAGGCCTTTTTTATTTCAGATCCCGTATGATGCAAATTCACTTTCGGTTGGTTCGTACAAGTCGGGTTTACTTTATTTTGATTTTTGATTGTTGATTCTGGTGTATGCGAATATTGAATATGCTTCAGTTTGTTGGGAAGGAGTTACATTATGCAGTTTAGGTTTATATGTTTGGTATTTGGCAAATTTTTTTTTTTGATGTATAACTCTATATAGTGTATCGTCAACTTAGATCTAATACAGATCGACAGTAAAGAATAAAACTAAATAAAGAACAAGAAAAAGAAATGGTCTAGCAATCCAAATGATCATGAAATGATTATAGTTGTCAAACGACGCGGCATCATGAGCAGTTTTGTGGGCAGCAAAGTACAAGATGGACTGCAGGTTTGGGAGATCATCTTCATCTCATCTGGTTATGTTGACTATGAATCTATGAAGTACCTAATAAAGGAACGGAACACGCTCGTAGGATGGATTGGGGGGTTCTTTTGTAGTTGGATTTTGCAAAGACTGCATATGTATAGTATCTCGGCATATTCGAGATATATGCGAAGCATTTTCAGTTAATGTGGGGATGTAGTTCAGCTTCCGAGATTCAGAGTGATCCGTGACTCTGTGCGACTTAATTTGTCAAGTAGCATTTAACTCTCTGTCTCTCTCTTTGCTTTCAGTTTTCTGTTTGGTCTGAAATATTGCGGATTTTTGTAGGTTAAATATGGGTGTTGGAGAAAATAACATTGACATGGAGGAGGGAACTCTAGAAATTGGAATGGGTATATTCTCATTGTCACTCATCATTTCTCAGTCACTTCAATAGTAGATTCTAATGTGCATCTATATTATTGCTTAATATCTACTCTGACGAACATTATTTAGTAAAATTGATGTATGTGTGCGTGTTTGTGTGGCGGGGGTTGAGGTTGATTCTTAGGACCGCATGGCTGTTAATATTGTAGTATTGAAGGCCAACCATGATTTCCACGAGCTGTTAATATAAACAAATTTTGATGCGATTTCTTTATTTTCAGACTTTAAGCTACTATATAATCTACTTCCTCCGTCTCAAAAAGATAATCCACTTTCATTTTGCAGACAGATTAAGAAGATATTTTGGAAAGTAAAATATACCCCAACATTCTTTTATGCCCTTTTTTAATACTAATGACTAATATTAAATACTAATCACAACGTCATCAAATAACGGTATTTTAGACAAAGTATTCCCTTTAAAAGGAAAGTGGACTATAATTTGAGACAACCAGAAAAAGAAAAGTGGACTATCTTTTTGAGACGGTAGGAGTAATAATGTCTATTTTCTAAATATTTCCCTATTTCATATGTACTTATATACTGTAGTTTGTAAGTATATAGTTTGATGCTTTTGGATTTTTTCAGAATATAGAACTGTCTCTGGTGTTGCCGGACCTCTGGTTATCCTTGACAAAGTCAAGGTAAATGTTGTACACCCTGTTATTCTTTTGTGTATCCAAGAATTTAAACACACTTCTCTAGCCGTTATGTAATATGGAACCAGGGGACATGGTCATTAGATGTTTCTCTGTAACTATGTCAGGGACCAAAGTACCAAGAAATTGTTAACATTCGCCTGGGAGATGGAACAACCCGACGTGGGCAAGTCCTGGAGGTCGATGGAGAGAAAGCTGTTGTGCAGGTGATCACCATCATGATTTCCTGTCTTTTCTTATTTGAGTGGTTTTCCATGATATTCTCTGTTGTAACTTGTGAGATCTATATTAATTTTTCTATAATTCAATTTTCTGCCACTAATCAAGAAGTAAATATCTGTGTCTTTTAGACCCTTAAGGTTTTAATGACATATCTCTTGAGCTACCTGCTGAAGACACCCTTTTTCTTGAAATTGTTTGAGTTACACATGGTTACTGCTGGATTATATTTTTCTTATTTCAGTTATGTTAGCACAATCAAATCTTGAATTAGAGTAGACTTTTCTTTCGTTTGTTCTCTTGACCAGGTTTTTGAAGGAACATCTGGAATTGACAACAAATATACAACTGTCCAGTTCACTGGGGAGGTATAGTCATTTGACCTCTCTCTCTCTCTCTCTCTCTCTCTCTCTATATATATATATATATATATATATATATATATATATATTATTTCAGTTACTGAATTTATATGAACTTAACTTTCCCTTCAAATTATTTATGTCAGTTGGCTTTTTCCCATTGACTTTTTCCATTTCTAGTATTATATCACCATAATTCTCTAAACTTTCGCATCTCCCGGCAGTCCCGAATGTTGTTCTTTACTGATTTTGTTAACAAATATTCAAACGTTATTGACTGCATAGTTTATATCTAGTCAACTCTATGCATGATGAATAGCACGCTTGAATCTGGAATGCAGTTAGTTAGGAACTGCTTCGATGTGCCATTTATTAGTATCAGACCCACTTGTAGAATTTTGCATGCTCATTTGTTCTCCATATTTTCTTTCGTTAAACATTCGATGCCTATCTTTTCTCTCTGTGACTTCCTGCTGACATTTGCATGGAGATATTTTTTTCTCAAAAGAGTCATGGTGTCAATTACTGAGGATCTCATGCTAATTTCGATCCAGTGCAATATTTAGATGGTTTATCCTATGGAATTGGGCCGAACTGGGTTTTAACTGGATCATTGCTAGAGTAAAGTTTGTGATATAAACTCTTTATTCATCCGAACTCACAATTTTTTTTCCAGAAAGCAGGGACGGGTTTATGATACCGACTACTGCGCTGCTTACAATTGATTTTTGCAATTGTTTGATTTGATGTTTGTTTATTTTATTTTATTTTATTTGTTGAACTTGAATATGAATGAGTTGGGTCCTGATGCACTTTTCATTTTGTAGAAATCTTTACGTTTTGTATACCTAGTTGTTTTACTTTCTATAAGAAGTTTTACTACAACTTGTTTACAGGTTTTAAAAACACCTGTCTCATTGGACATGCTTGGTCGTATTTTTAATGGTTCTGGGAAACCGATTGACAATGGTCCTCCTATCCTACCCGAGGCTTACTTGGATATTTCTGGCAAGTATCAATGGAATATGCAGAATTTTCTTTTTGTATGCATGTCAGCTGTCCATTTGATGTGCTCTTAAACCTGTTTGGTTCAGGGAGTTCCATCAATCCTAGTGAGAGAACCTATCCTGAAGAAATGATACAGACTGGGATTTCTACTATCGATGTGATGAACTCAATTGCCAGAGGACAGAAAATCCCTCTTTTTTCTGCTGCTGGTCTTCCCCACAATGAAATAGCTGCCCAGATATGTCGTCAGGCTGGATTGGTGAAACGTTTGGAGAAAACTGAGAACCTTCTCGAGGTATATTATTAACATCTACAAATCTTCATGTAGATCAAAAAATTCTAAATGGACTGTTGTTGTTGAGCTTAGCAGGAAGGTTCTCTTTTCATACTTGATATCCATCAACTTTTGTCTATTTCTATGTTTAATTAATATATGTTTTTGATATGGTAAAGCCCAGTGTTCTAAAAATCCCCGCCTAGACCGATTAATCCTCCGATTAATCCCTAGAATGTCCTCTACCGTTCCGATTATGGCCTAGGCGCTTGTACTGGGCGTTTGGAAATCGATCGTCTGGACTGGTTAGGCGGGCCTACGAAGGCAAGCTAAAATACTATGGATACTATGGACTACTTTATACCTATATCAATGTTTTAAATTTCCTAGCTACGTGGGCGACTGGGCGGATGCCTAGGCGGTTATACTTTTTTATTTTTTTGTTTTGTTCTAATAATACTATAACTTCTTAAACTGAGATATTATGGATATTATGGACTCCTTTATATCTATATCAATATTTCAAATTTAATATATAATTGATTGTATATCTATTTAAATGGTTAAATTTTAATTATTTTTAATTGTTTTACATATATATAAATTTTTATATCTAAAAGTGATTAAAAGAATAATAAAAAATAAATCCGCCTAGTCTGACTAATCCCCGAGTAATCCTCTGGGCGCTAGGCGTTAGCAATCCGAACGGCTAGCGCCTAGCGTCTTTTAGAACCATGGTAAAGCCGTGTCTTTGCTATCTGAGTTTAGCTTCACTTATCGAAGGCTGTGCCCGATACAATGTGCAGTCAGTCACATATGGAGATCCAACATCGATGTTGTAGTGAGTTACTCTTTCTTATTAAGAGAATCTCTGTTCAGGCTAAAGGAATTTGGATAGCTACCTGCCTGCCGTGACCCATGATTCAAGCCATCATACGTGGAGATTAAACATGAATATTTTAACTAATTTTAGACAATTAATTGGCACTATAATCTTCATGCCACCGACCCCATCTTGGGATTAAGGTGCACTTGATGATGATAATGATGATTTATTAAGAGAACCTTTATCCAGGAAGTTGCATTGTTTTTTCTTGTTGAGAGAATCTTTTAGTCAGCCTAGTGATATTAAGTAGCTGGCCCTGGCTGACTAGCTTTAATAATTTCATTTTTATTGTTCCTCTCTTCCTTTGTTATTTTTTTTTTTCCTTTTTCCTTTTTAGTTCTTTTGAAATATTTAGGTTATTGTTTTCTATTGTAATAATTAATATGCTGATCATGAACTTTATGCTGCAGGATGGTGAAGAGGACAATTTTGCTATTGTCTTTGCAGCCATGGGGGTGAACATGGAGACTGCACAGTTCTTTAAACGTGATTTTGAGGAAAATGGATCTATGGAGAGAGTGACCCTTTTCTTGAACTTGGTAATTATGCTAATCACCTTTTTTAAATTATTAATTTTTTGACCCAACTTAAGGGTCAAGCTGGTTTCCTTCTGTTTCTAATATTAGTTTTTCTGCAGGCCAATGACCCAACAATAGAACGGATTATTACTCCTCGTATTGCTCTGACAACTGCAGAGTACTTAGCATATGAATGCGGGAAGCATGTTCTTGTCATATTGACAGATATGAGTTCTTATGCTGATGCTCTTCGTGAGGTAATACCCTGCTTTTGTCATTTTTACATCAACTGGCATCTCTCTCCCTCCCTCCCTCCCTCCCTCCCTCCCTCCCTCCCTCCCCCCCTCTCCCTCTCCCTCTCCCTCGAGTTAATATACGCATGCAGTGCTTCTATCTCCTTTTTTAACAGTTCGTACAGGTGTGAAGTGCTTCTATGTGTGTTTTTTCACCTGCATCTTATCTTGTCTAAGATTAATGTTTTTCCAGTTCCCATTATTCTTTTCTCAATTAAATTGAAAAGAAAGCTAGAGATGTTCATATTTCCTTCTTAGGTGTCTGCTGCTAGAGAGGAAGTGCCTGGGAGGCGTGGATATCCCGGTTATATGTACACTGATCTGGCTACTATCTATGAGCGAGCTGGACGTATTGAAGGACGAAAGGGATCCATTACTCAAATTCCTATTTTAACCATGCCAAATGATGGTATTACTACTATATGTCCTTGATTTTAGCCAACTGGTAGCTGGCAATTAATATTATCTACTCTTTTCTGTAATTTATGAATCATTCTTATCCTGTGTTTGCCATTCAATTGATCAGACATTACACATCCTACTCCGGATCTCACGGGTTATATTACTGAAGGTCAGATATATATCGACAGACAACTGCATAATAGGCAGGTAAATAGAGAGTTATGCACCACTTCCAGTTAGTATCTCATGTTTTAAGTACTATCACAACACTTTTTTCGACTCAAATATATTAACAAACTTTCTATATGCCTCTGCATATAAAAAAAGGTTTCTTCAGTGAAGACATCTTAATATTGAAAAATGGTTGCTTCTTATCCATTGAAATGTCTGATTGTGATGCTGAAAAGAGATGGATTAGCTGTTGACATGGTTTATCTTTGGGGTTTCTCTTCCTTAAACTAAATGTAGAGTTGCTTTTTGCGTTTTGTCTCAACACTTGGCTAAGTATAACTGTGCTGAATTTACAGATATATCCTCCGATCAATGTGCTGCCATCCTTGTCTCGTTTGATGAAGGTAAATCAGAATATGTACTCAATTTGTTGTGTTGATTTATATGGGAGGAGCATAGAAGGGTAGTGATGGTGCTATAATTGCTGCTTCAATGTCTTGCAGAGTGCCATTGGTGAGGGCATGACTCGTAGGGACCACTCTGATGTGTCTAACCAGGTAGACAATCTATCTCTGTTCCAGAAAACCGATTCCAAGTTCCTCGTTATGATCTCTACATACTCATTAGTTACATTTCAGTAATGCCTTTTCTGTTTTAACGTTTCCAGCTATATGCAAATTATGCCATTGGGAAGGATGTCCAAGCAATGAAAGCTGTGGTTGGAGAAGAAGCACTATCCTCAGAAGATCTGGTCTGTTACTTGTCTGAAACCACTTTATTGTTTTAATTTCTAGTGATGGATAAAAGAGAAAATTACAAACAATAGTACCCTTGAGGTTTGATCTAATAGAAAAAACAAGCATCTATAAGAATTACAAATATCCACTTAAAATATTGCAAATGCCCTGTCGAGGTTTGCATTTTCTTTAGAAATGCAGTTAGACCTCCTTAAATTAATAATGTCATGACCGGAGGAAAATATTAATTAAATGATCCAAATTAAACACTTAAGTCCTATATGTCGGGACAGCGAAAAATTATTGTTTAATCGAGGTTGTTAATATTATCGAGGTTCTAATGTATTCGTCATGAGGGAATGCAAATTGTAAACTAGAAACAATTATCAATAGGGGCTATTTTTATTTTTGGAAGATAGTTGGGTTTTATTATAATTAGTCTGCATCTTTTAAACCCGCAATAGTATGGATCACTAACTCAACATGGTTGTACTTGTACAGCTCTATCTTGAGTTCCTTGATAGATTCGAGAGGAAGTTTGTCGCACAAGGGGCTTATGACACCCGTAACATCTTCCAGTCACTTGATTTGGCATGGACATTACTCCGAATCTTTCCACGTGAACTCCTCCACCGTATTCCAGCAAAAACACTCGACCAGTACTACAACAGGGATGCATCCAACTGATGAGGAGGGAGGGAGAGAGGGAAGGAGGGAGGGAGTTTGGGAACAAGAAAAAAGGCTTGCACGAATACCTCGTCCCTCGATATAAAGAATTGTAGAAGGCAAGAATTAGTTGCATTCGGGTCTCTAAAGCAAGATGAGGGAGGGAGGGAGGCGTAGGGAGTTTTCTAGCTCTGACTGCCTTGGCGTGCACTTTGCAATATATTTCTTGATGTTTATTTTGTCTATCCGGTTTAGCATATTGAGATCTTTGATGGCGCCAAAGGCTTCCCGGCAGATTGGTTATAGTCTTTCGATAGAGAATGAGTCGGATCGTGTAATTTGTTTGGATTATTTTTTCGCTCTAGAGGAACAGGTGCGTCAGGCTCTTCTTAAATTTAAGTGTATTCTCAACACTTATTTGGTGTGGCTTTCATGGACGTGAAAGCCGCTGTTATTATGCGATTTCGATATGTTTTCTTCAAGTTTAGAGGTTCTGATATGTTATACATCTGAAAATATTTTTCAACATTAATTCAACTGAAAATAATGTATTATATATTATAAAAAAATATTTATACATTAATATATTGTATTAATACACATTTAAAAGGAAGAGTCATGTTCACCCTACACATTTTAAGAGGGTGAACAAAGTCTCACTCCTGATATGGTGTCTGTCTGGACTCTGGGCAGTTTTGTTGGAGTTTGTTCTGTATATTGGTTTGATGTTCAAAAAAACATGCATCAGTACAGCATTAGCGCACGCTAAGCTTACTGGCTAGCGCGCGCTAACGAGAGCAACTTAGCGCACGCTACGTTAAGTGATTAACGTGCGCTAAGTAGGCAGACAGTGCAGTCCTTTTTTTTCTGGCTTTGTCGAACGGTTCCTTTGTTTATGAAGATTTTAAATGTATTCAAATCGTTTTTAAATGTCGATGAAAAATTTTCGTCTCAGCAGCAACAGTGTTATGAAGAAGGATGTTGCAAACTTATTATTATAGAGCCGTTTTTTGAAAAAAAAAATGATTTTTACTTTTATCTTAGAAAATATATTACTACACATTCAATTAGAGGACTACATTAGAATATGTAATAACACATTACAATAAGATGGCAGGCAAACGGGCAACAAGTTGCGCCGCAACCCACTTATGAAATCTAATCAAAATATTAATTAAAAGAGCCGCACGTGTGTGTGCGGCGATTCCGACTCCCTTTGTTTTGAAATAAAAGAGAGAATAAAAAACTAAAACACAAACCAAATAGAGAATCATAAAAACCTTAAAAATAAGAGAAACCCTTAAAAAATTAAAAGAGCTAAAACATTGATACCATTAAGAATTGGGATACTAAGAAAACCAAAAAAAAAAAAAAGGAATCTAAGAACTCAAAAATCTAGAAAATCCTAATAAAAATCAGAAGAACTAAAAATCGAAAAATACTCCCCAATAACCAAAAATAAAAACACTAAAAAACTAAAATTTGGTTTTACGGAAAACGTTTCTGTAAAATTGTCTCACGCAAATATTTACCAAATTAAATAATGTAAAAAACCAAACTAAATATACCCAGTATATCCCGCTGCAGCGAGGCCCTGAGGTAAGATGTGACGCACTACGCCCCTATTTATTACGGTAGGGAGTAATTGCTTAGTGAAGACCACTCAACAGACAACAACATATTGAGTGAAAATACACAAGGAAGCATATGATACGAAAAACTCAATACCATACCCGAGCCCATACTTTAATCCACATGACTTACCTAAGAGGAATTTGGCTACTTCACTCCGATGAACGCCGCTCAAACAGAAGAGAGGTTGACTCACAGTCAGCCTCCCCTCACAAAAATACACCACACGCAAAAAGCAATAGGATAAAATATACAATAAATGTAAAAATGCAATGCTCTAGGTCAAAGCTAACCGAGACAACCCTACCCTGAGGCTCTCAACTACAGCACCACTCCCAACTAAAGAATCCACAACTCTGATCTGGCGTCTCCAAGCGTGTAATATCCGACGAAAATTCTTACTTACTGTTGTATCATTCGGATAATTCAAATACTGTTGTAGTCTTATTGCATGTGTGTAATGTTTATTGATGTTGGAATATATCATAAATAGACATAATAATAACGATCACTCGCATTATGATTGGATTCTCAACGTCGCATAGATTAATACATTTTTGAGCTACTAAGCCTGAGCCTAACGTACACTAATCCTTAAGCATTACGTACGTTATTTTAAGTCCTTTACGTACGTAAATGGGTACTTGTTACGTACGTAACCAGTGTAATCGTATCCGATCTCAACTTTCGGCGTGTGAGGCCGGACAGGATTCGAATATCTGATCTTTTGGAGGCAACCTAGTTGACCTACATTACGTACGTAATGCTTCATGAGGTAACGTACGTAATGATGTTCGTATTTCAGTCCAGTATCCTATGGACTTCGCTTACGTACGTAACACTTTTCGTGTAGCGTACGTAAAGATGTTAACGTACGTTATCCTCTTGTGATAACGTACGTAACGAACTGTGCTGTTATAAAAAGACAACTTGTGTCTTTCATTTTGCACGACCAAACTCTGAGTTTTCACCAATATAATCATCCCCCTGCATCCCTAGATCAAAATTACCCTCTTCCAACTTGTGTTTGAGCTTTACATTTGGATTTTGGAGCTTGTTGATTGGGAGTTGGAGTCATTCTTGAAGCTTAGATTGTGTTCCTGTGGTTTTGGTGTATTGTTCTTCAATTCTGAAGGTATGTTATACGATTTAACTCTATAATCTCATAGTTATAATGATAGTGATTAAGTATACTCCACCTAGTGATGAATTAATCAAGCTAAACATGTTTATAGTTAAGCTTCCAACAAACTTAATGATGGATATGCTGATTAAGGGTTTTGTAATGATGTGTTCTTAGTGTTTTAAATGGTGATGATCATGTTTAGTTAAACCAAACTCTTATTCCTGGACTAATAACACCATTGGAATACTAAGAGTCCTTGTTTCATTATAATGTAAATAACTTGTTGGAATAATTACCATAAAATGTTTTAAGAAACCCTTGTTGATCATTAGAAGAATGAAATCACCTTCTTGAACCTAAGCTAAGTGAATTCAGGGGAATAATATTTGAACCTCCAAGTTAATTACAAGATTATAGGGAAGGTGTCGAACTTGAGGTAGTCTTCATGATCATAACATGGTTTTGTAACTACTTAACTCAACATAAGTAATTGATTGAAGTGCAGATTTTACCTTTAATCAATTGAGATGTTCTTGATAAGTTTAAAGGATAGGAGATTATTGTTTAACACATTTTAATCCAGCAAGCATTTGGTAAACATCTTGTAATCAATTGTAAGAATAGAATGGTATTGAATAAGGTTCTTGGAGTAACCCTTCAACATCTTTAAAAGTTGAACTACTCAAATGAGAATTAGGATGTTGTCTCGTTAAAGTTGGTATAGATGATCATATGAACGTATTATTGTGTGAAATATACTTCATTCAAGGTTGATTGTCCGAGTAACCAATTTTAAATCAAGGGTCGGTTGTTCGTTCAACAAAGAAGGACTTTACTCGCCTCCGTATTGAGGCAAGTTATCTTGCTTGATTATAATGATGTGTGAATTCTTCTGATGACTATGCATTTCGTGTATATGAAATACTTATAAACTTGTGTCTTGTGATTTGAGGTTGTTCTTAATGTTCCGTTTTTCATCGTGGGATTGTATTCCCAAGTTCGTCACTTTCGGACCCTTGATATTGTTGATCTTGATGTCATTTCGGTGAGTCCTCGATCCTTAATCGGATTTGTGAATTATTGAATTCGTTGTCATGTTGCATCGTGACATATCCGGAGTCATATCTACGTTCCGATTGGATATTGTGTAGGATTTTTAGCCGGGCACATATATAGTCATGCGTGAATATTTTCCGTGAAGGGCTGTGCACACGAGACGTAGTTCATTGAGGCTAATTAGGTACATTGTCCCACGTATATCCTGGATTCCGTATACGGGGTGGACATGTGCACTGACACATATTCGGATCGGGCGTACTGTGATGTCCCTCTTGAGCCGTACTATCTTAGTCGTTCATAGTCCATTTCTATACTTGGATGTGTTCGACGTTTTGTGACTGAGCGTTCATACGCCCGAGGGGTGTGTTCGTTAGTCGGGCGTTATTCTTGAAATCTTATATACGTGAATTGTATAATATCTTGAGAATCATTTATCATGTATATCTGACCATGTGTTGGGCGAAATACTTGTGTTATATTTTAGGTCGAGGAAAGGGCAAGGCACGGGAAGATCAAGGTGATGACGAAGGGTTCGAAGGATACTAGTTCGGGGGCCCCAAGTCTTTCGTGTCCGGTCATGTTCGTACCGTGTAATGTTATCTTTCCGCTTTATTTTAAGTATGAACAAATGTATTGTTATTTAAGGTATATTTCATCTCCATATGGATTATACTTATGTTTTTGGATCCTGTGTGTATTAAGGCTGTAGGCCATACTGCTGTAAACTCCAAATCGGAGTAAGTACTATGTTTTGTGGTTCGGTATCACATGTATTGTGTATTTAATCTGTACTTTGGGTATCGCCTGGTGGATCCCAGTGTGGGGTACACGGCACTATAATGACCGCCTTATCGGGGTGTTACAAAGCGCACCTATCAACAGTCATGGTCTCGGAAAGGTTTAAGGCCTTCAAATCTAATCTCAGTTGCTCCTTCCACGTCCTCCTCGGCCTGCCTCTCCTCTTCTCCCCGACAAGTACTAAACTCTCGACCCTCCTCACCGGAGCAGATGCCTCCCTCCTGCGGACGTGGCCAAACCATCTCAATCTCCCTTCCCTAACTTTCGCTGAAATGGGCGCCACTTCTAGCGCGTTCCTGAAGACCCCGTTCGAGATTCTATCTAACATTGTGCGACCACACGACCAGCGTAACATTCTCATTTCAGCCGCTTCCAACTTGTTCTCAAGCGACTTCTTCATCGCCCAACATTCAGAGCCATACAACATTGCAGGTCGGATTGCCGCTCTATAGAATTTGCCCTTCAACTTTAGAGGGACTTTCTTGTCGCACAGGACCCTGTCGCTGCTCTCCACCCTAGCCACCCCGCCTTGATACGATGAGTGACATCATCTTCACACTCACCTTCATTCTGAATGATTGAACCCAAATACTTGAACTTATCCGTACGGGGAACGATCTGATCCGCAATCATTACCTCTACATCTTCCTCGTCGGCCTCACCACTAAAGTTACACCAGAGATACTCTGTCTTAGACCGACTCACACGCAAGCCCTGGGATTCTAACTTAGACCTCCATAGCTCCAACTTCGAGTTCACCTTTCTCCTCGACTCTGCCACTAACACAATGTCGTCAGCAAAAAGCAAGCACCACGGGACGCCATCTTGTATCCCCCGCGAAATGACGTCACGGATCAGAGCGAAGAGAAGAGGGCTTAGTGCCGACCCCTGGTGTAGCCCTATCTCAACCGAAAAATACTGGGTGTGACCAGCTGGGGTCCTAATGCACGTCCTAGCTTGGGAATACATGTCTTGGATCGCCCTAACGAACGGCAACGACACCCTCCTCTCTACTAGGCTCCTCCAAATAACATCGCGCGGAATGCTATAATAAGCTTTTTCTAGATCTATGAACACCATATGGAGGTTCTTACACTGCTCTCTAAACTTCTCCATAAGGCGTCTGACGAGATGAATGGCCTCAGTCGTGGACCTCCCCGGCATGAAGCCAAATTGGTTCTCTGAGATCTCAACTTCTCTTCTAACCCTGCATTCCACCACTCTTTCCCAAAGTTTCATAGTATGACTGAGGAGTTTAATACCCCTATAGTTACTACAACTCTGAGCATCGCCTTTGCTCTTGAAAAACGGCACGACAATACTATGCCTCCACTCCATCGGCATCTTAGAACCTATGAGGAGGATGTTGAACAACTCTGCTAGCCACTGAACTCCGACTTCCCCCAGACAAAGCCAAACTTCAATAGGGATCTGATCCGGGCCTACCGCCTTAGCTCTACCCATTCTCATTAGAGCCCCCTTTACTTCCTCCTTGCTGATGCTTACCCAGGAACTAAACGAACGGGCAGAAGATAGACTAACTCCTTGCACCACCGAGTCACTACCCCTAGCCTCATTGAAAAGTTCAAAAAAATACCTATTCCACCTCTCCTTAATAGCCACATCGTTCACTAATACTTGGCCCAAATCATCCTTAATAAACTTAACGGGACCCAGGTCGCGCCGCCCTCTTTCCCTAGCTTTCGCTAGTTTAAAAATAGCGTTCGCTCCTTCTTTGGTGTCTAGGCGCTTGTACATCTCCTTGTAAGCCTCCCCTTTAGCCTTAGTCACTGCCTTCTTAGCCTATCTTTTCGCCACCTTGTACGCTACAATCTTCAAGATTCTCTCCTCCCCAGCACTAACCGCCAAAAGCTCCTTAAATAGCACTTGTTTAGCTTTAACCTTCTTTTGGACCTCCTCATTCCACCACCATGCCTCCCTAGGTCCACTAGACCTACCCGAAGAAACCCCCACCACCTTCTCGCCCACCCTCCTAATAGCATTGGCCATGCTGGTCCACATAAGGTTAGCATCGCCCCCTTGCAAAAAACCTCCTTCGCGGGTCAGAGACTCCTTGAATACTGCCGCCTTCTCACCCTTCACATCCTTCCAGAGAATCCTAGGTCTAGCTACTCTAGCCCTGCTAACAACACGACCTCCCATGGATAGATCCATAGCCAGCAGCCGGTGTTGAGAAGCACAGGCCTCGCTCCGGAACACCTTGTAGTCCACGCACGCCCTAGCATCACGAGTGCGCAAAAGAAGGTAGTCAATTTGGGTGTTGTGCCCCCCACTACTGAAGGTGATGAGGTGCTCACTCTCTTCTGAAAAATAGAGTTTGCAATTACCAACTCATGCGCAGTGGCAAACTCCAACAGTACTATTAATCGTATTAGACAACTTTCAATCTTTTTGTTCGTTTTTCAGGCTTTTCTACCGTAAGGCCAGGAAAACTTGGTCTGACGTTAGGCCGGTACTAAAATTACATATTTTTTCATATTTGTTGGTTCTAATCTGTACAGTTCAATCATAACAAGAAGAATATACAAGCTGAGACCGATAAATATGAAAAAATATATAATTTTAATACCAGTCTAATGTCAGACCAAGATTTTCTGACCTGACGACAGAGAAGCGCTTGTTTTTTCCATTCATTATCTAAGGGTTATTTATTAGAAAGCGAATCTAAATTAAATGGGTTAAAGAACCTGAGTTCGGAGTAATTACAAGAAAAATCAAATAAGTTTCTAAAATTACAGAAATCCCTAACGCTGATCCCGCGTTACATTGTACTTCGATGTTGATTCCGTGTTTTCTTTTTCGTTGCTTGATAAAAATTTATACTAGATAATACTTATCTCTCTTAATTTAACTTCGAAGGGGGATTTAATTGTAACTTTTAATTGTAAATATATGAAGAGATTATTTTAATTGTAACTTTTAATTTAATTAAACTAATTTAAATACAAAAGTTATGATAGTATAAATTGCATCTTCTAATACACAAGGTGATTAAAATAAACTTTTAAATGATATTATAAATTACAAGATGGTTAAATTTTAGCTATGAAATCTTAGATACAATCGGTGCATCGCACGAGTTGAATAAACCAAAAACAACCCCGGAGCAACATACGAGTTAGTAAAGCCTCATTTCATATAACTAATTACATAGACTAAAATAAAAGGACAATAACAATAAAAAAAAACATATAAACTTCTCTAAAAATCATTTAAATTCTGCCATCTGCTCATTCAACCGTCTGCCCCAACATTACGTACAAAACACGTAGATATTCAACCAAAGACCGTGCATCGCACGGGTTGAATAATGCCTCGTTAATAAGAAAAATTACAACAGGTATATATAAAGAAAATACAGGGTTGTTTATATATAGAAAATACATAAAGAAAGCACCACATAAGAACTAGGAAACTAATAAACCAATACAGGGATACAAACTAGTACCATATTTTTATTATTTAAAAAAAAAATTCTGATGAAAGATTAATAGAAATAGTAGTCATACAGTGCAACGCTTTCGTCCCCGTCTGGATGGATATTATGAGTTTTTTTTACTTAGGCCTACTTAATGCTTAATCAGTTTAATCGGTGTTATATCTTGTTGTTTACTTTCAACTTAATGATCTTAATAATGTTTTTTTTATTAAGCAACTTTTGGGATGTTCTTACCCTTAAGTCAGAAATACTTCCCCAATATACCAAAATTACCCTCTAATAATAAAAGAATTGAGTATATATAGTATAAATTTAAAATATATATTAATATTATATATTTAAAATTCATAAAATATAAGCTATTTATTGATAAAAAATAATATAACTATATATATATATATTAAAATATAACTTAATATATTTATAAAAATATTGTCTGATTATTTAAATATATCTGAAAATTATAATATGATTTATGAATATATATATATATTATAATATAAATTAAAATATATATTATGTTATATTATATAAATTGATTTATTTTATATTGACTATTAAAAAAATTAATATAACTATATATATATTAAAATATAACTTAATATATTTATAAAAATATTGTATGATTATTTACATTTACCTAAAAATTATAATATAATTTATGAATATATATTATAATATAAATTAAAATATATATTATGTTATATTATTTAACTTGATTTTTTATATTGACTATTAAAAAAATTAATATAACTATTTATATTAAAATATAACTTAATGTATTTATAAAAATATTGTCTGATTATTTAAATATACCCGAAAATTATAATATAATTTATGAATATATATTATAATATAAATTAAAATATATATTATGTTATATTATTTAAATTGATTTTTTTATATTGACTATTAAAAATTAATATAACTATATATATTAAAATATAACTTAATATAATTATAAAATATTGTCTGGTTATTTAAATATACCTGAAAATTATAATATGATTTATGAATATATATTATAATATAAATTAAAATAAATATTATGTCATATAATTTAAATTGATTATATAAACTAAAATGCTCAATCCGTCCTTTATCAAAAAGGACTTAATTCATATTGAGGGGTAAAATGGTCATTTCTGTGATTCAGATAGTTCATTCAGAAAAGAAAGAAACAACAAGATATTTTTTCAAATCAGACAGATTAATCCAATCAGACACTTTAATCCATTCAGGTATTAATGAAAAAAAAAGTAAACAGCCCCTTAATAGGCTTAATACTAAATAATCTGAATTGCTCAGATTTTTTTTGTGTTTACTTTTTGCTGAACGGGTTGAAAGTTATCATTTTGGTTCAGCTAAAAAAAAAATGCTCTGGTTCCCATTCAGTCCAAAAAATTACACCTAATACCCTTTACCTTTTCCTCTCCATTTTTTTCTCCCCTTCTCTCTCCCGTACCTTTTCCTTCTCTCTCCCCGCGTCCTGAAAATCGTTGCCCGCTTTACCGTCCCCGCGTCACCGTCGCCCTCCTCACGTCCTGAAATTCGTCGCCCGCCTCACCGTCGCCCTCCTCACCGTCGCCCGCCTCACCGTCGCCCGCCTCACCCTCGCCCGCCTGTCGCTCGCTCGCCTCGCGTCGCAGCAGAGTCGCCCGCCTCACCGTCGTGCGCCTCAGGTTTTTTTTCAGATGTATCCAGATTTTTTGATTTTCAGTTTCTCCTTGTTGTTGCTATTTTCAATTTGTTGCTATTTTCAGATTTTCAGTTTTACATGATTCCAGATTTCGTTTGTTGCTATTTTTCTTATTCCAGATTTATGATTCCAGATTTTTGTTGCTATTTTTTTGCTTTCTGGTAGAGGTAAATTTCAGTTTGATGATTTCATCTTGTTTTGATTTCTGGTAGAGGGATTCCGTGGCTGCTTGTTGTTAGTTGTTTTGATGATTTCATCTTGTTTTAGGTATGGAACAAATTGGGGAAACACAACCAAATAAACGAACTAGGATAAAATGGTCATTTCTGTCATTCAGATAGTTCATTCAGACAAAAAGGAAACAACAACATATTTTTTCAAATCAGACAGATTAATCCACTCAGACCGCTTAACACATTCAGATATTGATGGGAAAAAAAGTAAACAGGCCACTATATATATATATATGTAAACATGCCACTATTAATACAAAACTCATGCATAAATTAGTACTGTACTATATCTAATATTGGTACTGCATAAAACGCGCCACTATATATATATATATATATATATATATATATATATATAGGTGGCCACGGTTCCGGAAACGGGAACCGGAACCGAACCGGTAACTTTGTGCTACGGTTTCAGTTCGAACTGGGAACCGGCGGTTCTCGGTTCGAACCGTCTGAACCTTTTTTTTTTTTTTAACTTCACTTTAATTGTTTTTATAATGAAATAATCAATATAAAATAAAAGAAAGAATTTTGAAAAAGAACCGAAAAGAAATAGAAGAGATTAGGGCAACTATTTCTTATTATTCCTTAGATAATAGTTTGTGGTATTTATAACTAAGTCCTGTCGGTTCAATAAAGGCGTCATGGGAAAGAACCGAAAAGAAACCCATGAAGGAGTATTAAACTCTTTTAAAAAATACATTAAATTTCAGAAATTACTAATGATAATCCTAATTACTAATAATAAAGTCTTCCACATGTCGAAGTCGAAGTCATCGTCGAAGTCTTCGCCTTCGGTGCATTGAGATGACTCGCTCGCATCGGTGGTCTCGGCCTCGGTCGTCGTTATTGGGTATTCTTGGAACAAATCATCCCATTTGTTCTCTTGCTCTCTTGCTTCGGCCAATGTATGATCTTTGAGCAATAGTTGGGCTTCAAGATTATGTGGTGCCAGTTGGGATCTTCGTTCGTCGAGCATGTATCCTCCCTCGCTAAAGGCTTGCTCGATCGCTACCGTTGATGCCGGGACAGAAAATATCTCTTTCGCCATGATTGCAAGAGTGGGGTATTGACCTTGTTTGATTGACCACCAATTTAACACGTCCACGTCATTTGGCCCTGCATTAAGTAATTCCCCTCCCTTAGGCTCCCTAAGGTATTCTTCTAGTTCAGAAAATTGGGGTTGACTACTATGACCTTTATTTGCGAAAAACGATTGAAGCATTTGACCCGCTTGAGTACTAGTGTGAAATCCATAAGAGGAAGAACCACTGCTCTTAACAATTTGTTTACGACTAGCATTTCCACTATATTTTGAAGTATATTCTTGAAAAAGATTTTGTAAATCACAATAAAGACTAGTTTTGATTTCCATAAAATTTGACAATTCTAAAGTTTCATAAGTAAGACTTTCACAATATTTTATTTCTTCAAAAAATTTATAATAAATTTTCAAAAGATTGCACACACCTTCGTATTTGAAGGACGGGTCTAAACATTTTGCAATTAAAAAAACGTTAGGAATTTGTTTAAAATATTTTATCCATTTTTTTACCATGAGAGTAACGGGTAATTGTAAATTTTGAAAAGTACTACAATGAGCTAATTGAGAAATTATCATAGTACAATGATAAAGAACACGTGAACAAGTAGGATAATAGACACCCGATAGATCTTTAGTAGCCGTTTCAAAAACTTGAAGTAGTTGAACAAGATCGTAACATTCATCCCAATAACTAGGCAATAAAATCATAGAATTAACTTCAGTTGTAAAAAATTGTACTAATAAATCCTTAAATTCGTACGTTGAAATTCAAATTTGAAATTTAAATTTGAAATTGAAAACCTTGGGAACCAAAATCTGAAAAAATAAAAAACAAATCTGAAAAGTGGGAATCAAATCTGCCACCATGTGCAAAATTGATCCACAGTCGGTTCCCTTTTTTTCAACGGTTCCAGGTTCCAGAACCGTGTGAACCGGCGGTTCCGAACGGTTCGCGGTTCCACGGTTGATTCTGATTCGAACCGGAACCGCCGGTTACATTTTTGGAACGAGCGAACCGTCTGACACGGTTTTGATTCGGTTGAGCGAAATCTAACACGGTTTCGGTTCAGAATCGTCTATACTGATCGGTTTCACGATTCGGTTCGGTTAGGGTTTTTTGTGCTCTTAGGGCACATGATATATTGAACCGTGAATATATAGATCATATATTTCCTATCTTGATATATTGAACCGTGAATTTTTCTATTTATAGGAAATAGATCATATATATATATATATATATATATATTATTGTGTGCCCTTAGGGCACATGATAAGACTTTATAAATTGAAATAAATCAGTGATTCTATTACCAAAATGGTAACCTTGCTTTATTTTTCAATATATCATGAGAATACCATTGATTTATTTCCATTAATAAACTCTTACGATGTTCGTAAAACACATAATAGAAAAATCGATATATATATATATATATATATATATATATATATATATATATATATATATATATATATATAAAAGAGGAAATCCACTCCTTTAGCCACTTTGTCATAATCAATGACAATATTTGTCAAGGGACTTAATTTGTATAAATTCTAGCCAAAAAAGACATGGTTGGACCAATATACCCTTACTTTTCAATAAAACTAACCCACTTTATCTCTCTCCTTATCTTTTATGAGTTTCTGGGTTACAACGTATGTATTTCGTACCGTCTCGTTATCATGTGTTGTTTACCTTTTATGTTATTGTATCGTAACTTCGTATCTTATTTACTATGTTGGAATATTGTACACGAGGTATCAGTAAGCGGATACGATATTTGTTTTTCGTTACATTCGTTACATTACCCGATTAATAATTGATCATTTATTATTTATTTTTCATTACGTTTCGTTACGTTCGTTACCAATATAGTAACATGTTAAGTCTAAATGGTACACTTGGTAAGAAGTTACAATTTCTTACCAATATACCAGAACCCCATTAAGACAGATACTAATTCGTAGCTGGAAATAGTTACGGTTACACTAATACGAAGTCATTAATTCCTAACTTCGTACTAGTTACACTTGGTAAGAAGTTACAATTTCTTACCAATATACCAGAACCCCATTAAAACAGATACGAATTCGTAGCTGGAAATAGTTACGGTTACATTAATACGAAGTCATTAATTCGTAACTTCGTGCTAGCTAGTTACACTTGGTAAGAAGTTACAATTTGTTACCAATCCTAACAGTTACGAATTCGTAACATGTATACCAAATCTCCAATACGAAAATTTCAAATCGACACAAATGTGTTATAAAATTCGAATTTCGTAACTTCATACTAATACGAAATGATAAAATCTTAACACAAAATCAAGGCATAGTGATACGAAATGACAATATTGTAATATGGTAACCCAGTACGAAATGAATAAATCGTAACAACTGTAAATTCGTAACCACATATGCAAACATGCGAAAAACTAGATCTAAAACACCAATACATACAAATCGATCATAAATCACCCCAAATATACCATGAATCACCAGAAATCATATGAAAACTTGTAAATCATCAAAAACAAATACGAAAATAACATTATTTGAAGCTAGATCTAGGATTTTTCTAGAGAGAGAAAGATGGAGAAAGAGAAATAAAATCGAAAGAGAGAGTAGGGAAGATTCGGAGCTGCTGGCGGTCGTCGGACAGGAAAGACCGGAGCTCCGACGAAGTCGGCGCCGGAAGGAGCTAGGGTTCCGGTGCAACGGCGCGGCAATGGTGTTGGAAATAGAAGGGCGGTGCAACTTCAGCGGCAGCGGCTGCAGAAAGAACTGGAACTCCAGAGAAGTCGGCTCCGGAAATAGCTAGGTTCCGGCGAGATCTGGAGATGGTTGTGAGGGAGGGAGGGTGGATGGGTGGCGCGGGTGGAAGGGAGGGTTCGAGAGAGACGAGAGAGAAGAGAGAAAAAATGTAAAAATGAGAGAGATAGAGAGAGTGAGGCGGGGGAATGAGTGAGAGAGAGACAAGGGGGAGAAATAAGTGAGGTCAAGGGTAAATTGGTCTAAATTTGTTCTTTTTGGCTACAATTTGTAGAAACTAAGTTGCATGACAAATATTACAATCTCCTAAGCAATATGGCTAGATTACGCCTTCTCTCTTTAATTATCTATCTTTTTTTCTCATTGTCGTTTATTTTGTTCTCTCAAGTGGCCTCTAATTTTCCTTTAAATCTTTGTCATTTTTATTTGCTTGATATTTCTAGGTTATTTTCTTGAATTATACAAGATATGTGAATACATATGTTCGTTAGTTCGCGAACAGTTTACAGACAGTTCGTGAATAAAGGATTTTTTATATATTTATTATAACTAATAGATATAATTATCAATTTAACAATAATTAATAACTATATATACAAAATAAAACCCGCCATTCCAAAACCCCTAATTTCTAAATGAATCTTCTCTTTTCATTTTTTGAATTGTTATTGCTTGTAATTCCGGTCTTTTTCTATATTTTGAAACACAAACGGCAAACGAACAAACAAAACGAATCGAATAATCGAACGGTAACGAACGAATACGAAACATATGAAATTTTAACGAATCGAATACAAACAAGTGGTTTGTATTTTTATCGAACACAAACACAATCTAAAAACCGAATAAATTAATTTTAAACTTTGATATGTAATCTAATGCAATTAATTTTTAACGAACGAATATTCGTTAAGAGAAAACAACATAAGTCGTGAGAATTGAGATGTAATTTATGTATGTGCAACAATTAACACATGGGTATGCCCAAATCCTAAACCTAAAGTTAACATTCTACTACCACACACGAATCGGGATATTGCAAGTACCTCGCCTGCCCTGGTTTTTGTGGCTACTCAGTCGACCTGATCTCCGATCCGACCAACATCGTCACCGAGCTCCTCCTCCTCCTCTTCCACTTCGTTGTGGATCTCTGCCTACCTGCCTTTTATATCGCTTACACGTGACTCGAAACAACAGGTAATGGAAGAACTGCGAAAAGTTCCACTCAGGGCGGGCTGTAGCCCGGCCTAGCCCTAGTGTGGGATCCGCTCGTGTCTTCTCATTGCTTTATATTTTTCAAAACCATCTGCAAGCCTTTTTTTTTTGATGCGAAATTCCATATTCTCCTATTAAATGTTTCTGAAGGAAATTATGTAATGATGGAATACTATGAGACTTCAATGATCAACTCATTATACATGTTTAATTACTTGATGGTAGGTAGGGTTCCAGGCACAAAAATTTTGACATTTCAGGGATGGCATATGCATGCCATTTTGTTGATTGACATGCTATTTTTTCTTTTTAGATTATTTTGTTGTTTTTAAAATTGTAATTATTTATTAATAATATTAAGTACTCCAGGATCGAGAGTATTTCTTTATGGACATACTTGTGCAAATAAAATATGAACGGGCAAAGGAGTTTAGCATTAGATGAAACCTAGAACAACTCGTCGAAATCATGTGGATGTGGAACTCCCAATTGATTATTTTGACGTGTCAGTTGAAGATGATGTTGATGATGATATTTTGGTGGAAGAGATTGAAGAAGTCAATTTCAATTATAAAGACATTATGACTCTGGTTATTGAGGAGCTCTTTGGCTTCAATGATTTTGATGCCGATAATGTTCGCACTGCTTTAGAGGCCAGTGTAGAGAAAAGTATGGATGCATCTGAAGCCGAGGGAGAATGCAGTATTGATATTATAAAAGAATTCAAATGAACTTTGCTACTTTTATTTTTTCTACTTTTGTTTATCGGCCTCGGTAATGTAAATATTATATTTTCATGGACAGTGATATGGGCAGAGAGGGTTATGAAGAAGTTCAGGAATAGATATGTATATTACCGTGTACCTTCACTTATGCACAACTAGGGAAAGGTTTAAAAAAAAGGTATGTATATTATTATTATCCATGTGCCTTCACGTATATACACTCATCATTACTTAACTTGAGGGCACATGAAATATACATACCTATTCCTAAACTTTTCCTAGCCCTTGCCCTGCACGTATCATTACTCTATTCTTATTCACATGAATTTGGTCATTTTATTACTATGTCAGAAAAACATATGCTATAATTGGCATGCCAAGATGGCATGCCATTTGTCATTGGCATGCCAAAATAAAAAGTCCTGCCAGGCACCCTGCTCGATGGGTTCTGGCCTGCAATTTGAACAAATTGCTAAAGATTCAGGGACGGAGCCAAGGGCCGTGGCAGGTGGCATCAGCTGCCCCATCCAACTTCATATTTGTGTTCAAAATTGATAAAAAAATATTAATTTATAATTGTTAAATCCATGATCTTACATTTAAAGTTCGAAAACTTTAAAACTAAAAAACTTTAAAAAGCACTTATTTGGTCCCATTTATTAAGAAGAATATAAATCCCCCGCCCCCCCTCCATTCAATTTCTGGTTCTGTTCTGTCCCTGCTAGAGGCTTCATATTGTCCGGCCAAAACTCTGCATCAGTATATTTGACCTTCAACAAGTAACATGGAAATTATTTCTATCATGGCGAATGAATTCAACTTACCTAACAAATGAAGGGAGAGAGGAGTGTCTATGGGTGGTTAGGTAAGGACTATGTTCTTGTATAGTGGCGTTCTTGTATTGTTATGGCCTCTTGTACTCTTGGAACAATTAGACTTATTATCTTGGGCTCGTCAAAATGTTAATAGGTTTCATTAGTAATAGTTGGAGGAAGTATATGGGGACATGAAAAATAAGTTGGCTCAGTGGACGTGGGATGATCAAAGTATGGGGTTCCTTTGTTTTCAGGGCTGTTATGTTGTGTGCTCTCAGACAAATTTATTGTCGCAAAAACTCGTGCGAGTCGTGCCTTCACTAGGATTTTGGATGTGTCGCAGTCCTGCCATGCCATGTCAGTGCTGGGCTCCGTCCAAGCGTTGGCAACATAGCATCTTTGCCATTCTTTTAGTTCACAAAAGTTAGCATGTACTATTGTTTAAGGTTTTCTTTTTTCTTTTTGCTTCTGTTTCTTCACCTTGTTTTTCAGATGTCATTGACTTCAAAAGTATATACTTGTTTAATTTGAATTTTATGTTTGATCTGATATTTCTTTCCGTATTTAGGACCCGAAATACATGTTTTTTTTTTCTTTCTCATTTCTATCATCAACCAACAATCTTATTTTTTTAAAGTTCTTATCTGATGCTATAGTTCAGGCAGAACATATATTAGCTTGGAACTCTGCCTGAAATTTGTGTATTTGAAGATCGGAACCTTAGAATGTAATTTTCCTGTTTGTTTAGAGTTTTAGTGTATTGGATATTTTTATTAAATTGTGAAATCAGTTATGCTTATGCAGCCATGAAGTGGGAATGGGAAACTAGGTCGCCTAACATTTGCGTAATACTATAGCATGTATGTTTTTTTTTTTTTTTTATGCCTTGTAATTGATTAAATTTCTAAATCCATCTTCATGTTTCCCCTTTGTATCCAGACGTGCTGCTTTGGTTTGGTTGTATCGTTGAGGAAGGCATTCCTGTATGGATACTGAAGTTGACCACTATGCTGTTTTGGGCCTTCCTTCCGGTGAGGAAGGTTCCAGGATTTCTGAGCAAGAGATTGTTAAAGCCTATCGATCGAAGGCCAGGGTGCTCCATCCGGATAAGAGACCAAATGACCCTAATGCACATGCTAATTTTTTAAACCTTCAAAATTCTTACCAAGTTATCAAGAACGAAAATACTAGGAAGTTATTTGACGACCTACTTAGAATAAAAAAGGAGAAACTTCAGCGACAGGGGCAACAAGATTCCAAGAGACGAAAAATGATGTCAGATCTCGAAGAAAGAGAACGATCGTCTTTTTCTGTCGACGATGATATGAAATCTCGAGAAGAGGAAGAGAGAATAGCCCGGAAACTGAAGGAGGAGATAGCTAAAATTATTGCAGCGTATACTAAGAAAACATCCTCTTCAACAACACATTGCAAGCAAGATACAAGAGCAAGGGGAAAGGATAGTGCTGGTGATGGAGGTCTTGCGTTGGATAAGGAGAAGGTTCTGAAAGTGTCGTGGGAGAAGATTGGTGGAGACTACACTGCTCAGAGGCTTACAGAAATTTTTGAGGAGTTTGGTTGTGTTGAAGATGTAGTCATCAAGAGTTTCAAGAAGAAAGGGTCCGCTCTTGTGGTTATGGCGTCTAAAGATGATGCTGTAAGTTTTGACAAAATATGGCCGCAATTGGATATGATTTTTTGTTTTCCATTCCCAGTTCACTGGAGGAAATTTCCCACTCCAAATTTTTGATTGCATCTAAATTTTTGTTTTCAAAAAGATATTCTCCATCCGCTCCGTGCAAGTTGTTACATTTCACCCAAAAAGTTCTCTTTAGAAGTGTTACATTTCATTAAGTACCTTCAATCACATACTTCACTACGCAGTCACCATTAATAACGTTTACCTTTTAATCTACACTTCATACTCACTATCAATAATTCCAAAACTCACACACCAAATGTAACACTTGGACTGGGACGGAGGGAGTACTGTTATTCACTGTTTCTCACTTTTTCTCTCTCCAACCTCACCCACACACTTTTTCAATAAAGGACAAATCGTTAATACACACTTTCCCACAAAATTAATTTTCATCTCATCATTTTATTATGTTTTTATCACAACAGCTTTAATCATTACATTTTCATCTTTTAGATGGTTACACATAATAAATTCATCATTCTTCCCTTGATCTGTTTTGGTCCACTATTCTCTAGCAAAAATAAAATTTTGAAAATGAAAGTATATCCAATCTTCCTTGGTCTTTGTTTCGATATGTTCTGGTCATATATATATTTTTTTGGGGGGGTTTCTGAGAGGAATTTTTGTTGGTAGATTGCTGCTACTGGGAATGTGTTGGGTAATCTTTCGAATCCTCTCTTAGTTTTGCCTCTACAACCAGTAGCTTCACCGGTCATTTCTAGTGCCGAGAAAAATGAGGCTGATGGTTTAAATTTGAACAATCTTGTCGGTGTTGGACGTCAGACATATGAAGACTCAACATTGGAGAAATTGAGAAAGGTGAGAACATGTTTATTTTTTTCCTAATCTTCTGTGTTTACACTGGAGGAATTTGATTCATCTATCGAAACTTTTCTCAAATTTCTTTACTGTGGGATGGGTGTTTGGAGTTTTTATAAAAGAGTAGCCAAAATATTAAATAGCTGTCCTGGTTATATTCACCATGTTCCATTTATATGGCGACAGGCACAAGCTGCTCGAGATGCAAAAATGACTTGTTAAAAATGGGACCAAGCGAGGGGCTGTGTATTCTTACAGTACAGTGTTAAAGATTGCACGAGACACTTGAATGGGCAAAGCTTATTTCAGCATGTACGAGATTTGAGGTATAGTTTATAAATATTTCATGAGGAATTTGATATAATCAGTAAATGTAACTTGCAACTAGTCCTACACCATGGTTTTTATTGTAGTTCCTCAAAATATATGATCTATCCTCCCCCGCCCCCTCTCTGAAATTTGTATCTTATCATAAATATTATTTTAACCTATTGTTTCTTCGACATATTGTATCTACGATTTGATTATGTTACGGGAATATATCCCAACATTCGGTGAAGCGAAGAATATGATTTTCTGGTAGCTTAATGGCATCTCCAACAAGAAAGTATTAGAGGAATTTTAGAATCAAAAATGAAAAAAAAAAAAGGGGCGTTAGGCCATATTTAAAGAGTAGAGCCAAAATGGAGAGGAAGCACAAAAAGGATTTTAGCTGATTGATTGATTGTTTATATATATAGAGTCAGGTTCAAACGAGAATGCTAACTATTTAAGAGAATACGAGAATGGTCGCCCATATACAAAATCATATATGATTCACGTACAAAATCATATATGATTATGTGAGTGTGTACATCAGTATAAAATCATATATGATTTTATACGTATATAAGTGATTTTTTTGGTCAGTATAAAATCATATATGATTTTTTCCGTCAATGTAAAATTATATATGATTTTATACATGGGCGACTATTCTCGTATTCTCTTAAATAGTTAGCATTCTCGTTTAAACCTGACTCTCTCTCTATATATATATATAGATATGTATGTATGTGTATATATATATTGTGCAACATTTGACTTTTCACTGGGTTCATTGTATAATTATGATCATTAGAATCTTGAAAATTTGAACAAAAAATAATATTTAAAAAATATATTGTATATGCTATTTTTCTGTATATGATGGGCGCACGTGCTCCAGAGTGGGTGCTGTCCGTCTCTCTGCATTTCCTTAATAGTATTATGAATGAAATTAAGAGCATTTGTCTATTATTATTGGCGTAGGGTATCTTCTCCATGTGAGTTTGAGTTGCTTGCTCTATGGAATGCATCTTTTCCCTATAAAAATTTGAATTTTAGTATATTTTTATTTTTTCCCTATAATAAAAAGACTCACTGGTTCAGTTGATAAAATAAAACTCTTGAATTATAAGTTGAGAGGTATAAGGACTAGATTGCAATCCAAGCATGTACAAATAAGTAGAAAGTAGAAACATGTATTACTACTGGGTACAAACTTTAAAATGGCATTACTACTAGGTACAAAATTGTGTTTGGTAGGACAATTTTACCCTTCTGTAGCCTTTTGTGTTATTTTCATTTAAAATTTGAAATTCTAATTTATTCATTTGAAATTTGAATTTTGCATATCTAGAATAAAATTAAAAATTAAATATTTGAAATTGATAAAAACACTTTCTTTGTCCTTCATCTTCATATTTCGTCTCATGAGGACCACCCGCATACAAGGGACCTCAAGATTTGGAGCCTCCACCTGATACGAAAACCGCCAGATTTTTCCTCCTGAGTCTCCGTTCTGTGTTGTCTTCTTCCACATTAGAAACCCCTCCGCACTCCACTTTTTCGTTACTACTCATACACTGTGTCTTGGTTGTGGCGCGTAAAGTGTGTGAAGATAATGAACAATGAATTTTCAGAGAAACCCATTTTGGGGAACGAATCTGGGATAGGTTTGAAAATAAATTATTTTGGGGAAACTTATTGGAAGGAATGGATGGGACCGGAGACGCTCGAAAAAGGGCGTTGGGTCTACCAATTTTCTATTCGAGTTGTTAATGACAAGCACTATTTTCGAGTCCGACGAGAAAATAGAAGAGCTTGTCTTCCAAGATTGTAGCTAACCCGGACGACCAATCTGACTGTAAGGAAGATTGGAATCAGTCCGGTACCGAATTGTAGTTATCGACCAGTACTATTTCCGGAGGAAATAGAATAACTGGTCTACCAAAAAGTCTTCTTGTCTTTTTTATTGTGTCGACCATTCGGACTGGAAGGACGAATGGAGTAAGACACTCCATTGGGACTGAAACTTCTGCAGGAAAAAGCGGTGTTAGATAAACAAATAAAATGAAGGGTGTTTTGGGTATTTTGAATCATGTTTTGTACCTAGTAGTAATGCAAAAAAAACTTGTACCTAGTTGCAATTGTGTTCCGAAAATTGTATCCAGTAGTAATTATTTCTTTATTTTTTCATTCATTTTCCACTTCCAGAATGCAATTAATATGCTTTCTTGATTATTATTTATCCACATTAGATTGGTACTATTATGTACGAATATATGTGATTATATGTATTAATTTTTTTTTAAAAAAAACGAGATTTATTCAACACGTGATTATATGTATTAATTGGCCATCATCATCTTAACATTTCGTTGCTGATTCTTCAAGTAATTAGTCATCAACTATTAATTTAATAATTGTTTGTCTTCGTATAACAACACTCATGATGGGATGGGAGCGTTTGGTAAATGACATTTAATGATTTTTTCAACGACTTCTGGCCTTCTTATGTCCGCCAAACAGGCAAGAAAATATCTATACTTCTATTAAAAGAGAGTCGTGACACATGTCACTCTCTAAGTTTTTTAGTTTTTTATTTTAAAATATAGTTTATATATAGAGATGTATCCTTAAATTTCTTAAAAAAAATTCTAGATATGTATTGTGGGAGTTTTATTCCACAACTTACACTCATCTACCAATAAAAAAATTCTTCCTTTATTTTGTTAGCTTAAAATTTTAAATGTTTATAATTTTTTAAATCAAATTTATTTTTAATGAAAAATATATCAAATTAATTTTTATTTCACAATTTTCAACTAGACATCCATATTAATATAATAAATTTGATGGATTTACAATAATGACCGATTGTACAAAAAAATTATATTATAAAAACTATGAATATTTATTTTCAGTAAAATTAATTGATGCAAAATAAAAATATATTAACTCATTTATTGCTTACATAAAAAATAAATTATGATATTTATTTAATTATAATAACTAAAAATAATAAAACATACATTGCACACATACACATATATTAAGACTTAATCACATATTACTTTCGTCTCTAAAATTTGTTCCTACTTTTTTCGGTATGTCCAGGAAATTTGTTCATGTAATGGACACTAATTGACTTAACACTCCGCTAATGTAGTACTGTTTCTTAAATTATATTACACCCCATAATACACTCAATAAGTCTTTTATTAATATTGCGCTAATATGATATTCATATCGAAGATTATCAAAAATAAATTTAGAGATCGAGAAATTATTTTCTAATAAGAGAATATCTCATGCGGTGCATCGCACCGGAGAACATCTAGTTTGATAAATAATAGGCTTGGACTTTTCAAATCGAGAACCGCGTAACCGATCCAAATCGTGCAGGAACCGACGGTTCGGTTCGGTTCGCTTCCTAGAAGCAAAATTTATATTTTTTAGGCGGTTTGTTTTCTTCGTTTTATAGTGGTTCGGTTCGCGGTCCTATTAAATTTTTTAAAAGAAACGGTAGGAACCGAAAGGAATCGATGGGCATTGTGAATTAAACTACAATTATGATAGACATTTTTATCGGAACCGCATTGCTGAACTGATTTGACCTGTGTAGGAACTGAAGGAACCAAAAGGAACCGCAATGAACCGTGCTGAAATTGAACCGAGAAACGACTTATGGATATTTTTTTCAGATCTCACAGAATCGAGGAACCGCTTGGAATCGTTAATTTTTTGCGGTTCTATTCCGGCGCGGTTCCAACGAAAAACCCGGTAAAACCGAACCGATAGTTTTTGCAGTCTGTCTCAGTTCCTTTATTTTTTGCGGTTCAATATCAAAAAACTAAAACAATATCAAAATGATTTTTTTCCTTAATGGTACAAGGTGACTAGTGTCAAGAAGAAACAAAACATCCGGACTAGGATGTAAAAGCTAACTGTGCATCTTGAGTAAGGAGAGCGGCGAGCGAATTCGGAGGAGTGTCCCATTTTTCGATTTCCTCCATACCTCCTGCCATTCTATCCGTAGCATGCGAACATTGATTCGCTTCTCGTGGTATCCATTTTAAGCTACAACTCCACATTCGGTCGATGAATCTATTGATCTCCATGAACACACTATATGTAATCAGGACGTTAAACATCAGGGGGAGTTACGCTTGTATTACTTCATGCGAGTCCGTCTCAATAGTCGCATTAGCCGATCCTTTAGCCCATGCATGCCTAAGAGTATGCCAAATCAAGAAAACGTCAAGATAGATTGTAATATTTATAAATAATAAAGCTTTGAACTCAAACACTGTAAACTAGGAATATAAACACAATATATTCATAAATACTTCAGCTGTAATTGGGTCCAAGAATTGTATTTCAGACGCTGCTCGAACCCGATAAATTGGATTCCTGCTTGATCGATTTTTTTGGCTCCGCCTTCCATCGTATCCGCCCCATAGTAATTTCTTGGATCGGTCCTGAGTGCAAGATCGATTCATACTATAGTTTTATATTAATCTTAACTATTGTAAATAATTGAATGAATGATGATTTTATTGGTAAATCAAAATAGGCAATCCCAAATTTGAATGTAAATAAAGTTGAACTAAGCTATAAAAAAAAAGTGTCTAATTGATGCTCTCTCCGTCCCATATAAAAGTTCATTAAAGTTTATATATATTTTTTAGAAAGTTATAAATATATATATATATATATATATTATCACTTTTACAATCCAATCAAACAATCACTTTTTTACTTTTTAGTACAATCACTTTTTTTACTCTGACTTGTTAATCTCAGTCACAAATCCACCGTTATTATTTATACCAATGATTATTTAAAATACGCTAAATATATATTTTCTGTCAATCTTTGACTGGGAAAGAGGGAAATATAATATATATATATATATATATTGGTCCATATAATAAACAAAAAAAGTGTAAAGGAGAAGATAAAAACCAAACCAAACCAAACATACCCAGTATATCCCGCTCAGAGCAGTGCAGGGGAGGTAAGATGTGCGTACCATGCCCCTACTTATTACGGTAGGGAGGTCATCAAGACCCATACTAGTCTGCGAGAATCTTGTGTGATAAATACAAAGGAAAATATATGATTCGAAAAGCTCGAGACCATACCCACATGACTTGATCCACATGGGACTTACCTAAGCGGAATTTGGTTCTTCACTCCCGATGACGCCGCTCTAACAAAAGAGAGGTTGGGCTCTGCGCATTTATCAAAAATACACCACACGCAGACAATAGGATAAAATATACTGATAAAAGTAAAAAAACAATGCTCTAGGTCAAAACTAACCGAGACAATCCAACCCCGAGGCCTCAACTACAAGACTGTGCTCCCTATAAAAGAATCCACAACTCGATCTCAGACTCCAAGCGCACCTATCAGCGATTATGTGCCGGAAAGGTTTAAGGCCTTCAAATCGAATCTCAATTGCTCCTCCCACGTCCTCCTAGGTCTGCCTCTCCTCCTCTTCCCGACAACCATTAAACTCTCGACTCTCCTCACCGAAACAGATGCCTGCCTCCTACGGACGTGGCCAAACCATCTCAATCTATTGACCAAACCATATCAACCTCCTCGCTCGGCCTCTCCTGTAAAGGAGAAATAGAAATCTCTAATTATAAATTAGGTACACATGAGGCATCAGACATATACACAAAACCCACGCCCCCTGGGTTCCACTTCCACCCCCGAAACACGTGTCTGTCACCTCCTCGCCCCATGCTCCTGGACCCCAAGGGGCCCACAGCGCCCCCCTCGTACTCTCCTAAATCTCACTACTGGCCAACGCACACTTTCTAAGTGACGTAATAATCCTGTTATAGCCATGGAAAAGAGGAAGAAGAAAAATAGGGAACAAAAAAATCGACAATATTCCTACTCATTTTTTCAGATTTTGCCATGGTAAATTTTCTGTAACTACCGGAAGGCATTAGCGATCACAGCCACGGTGATAATCGCCTTGAGATGATCGTTTCCCGGAGCAACAGCTACACCAGCTTGAAGGACTTGCTTCCCGATTCTCCTCCGTCGAAGGCGGCGCCAGCATCATCGGCGGCGATCAACCGGGGAGACAGCTGGCGCGAGATTCCGATCAAGGATCCGTTGTTGCAGCACGCCGCGTGGGCGTATCTGCAACCGATGACGGCGGAGCGTTGCGAGAACGAATGGCGGTGGAATCGGTTTTTGGATAACTGCTGCGGGCTGCTCGGCTGCTTCAACGACGTCGTCTTGGTGGTGCTCGGCGTCGGCGGGTGGCTCCCCGATCAGGAGCAAGTTAGCGACAGAGTATACAGACATACGAAACCTGCTTCTGTCGAAACTTGTTTTGACAGGTCTCTCTCTCTCTCTCTCTCTCTCTCTCTCTCTCTCTCTGGTTTCTAATTTTTGTAAATAGAATATATACAAAATTTTCATGTTTGGAGTTTAGTTTTATTTCATGATTGCTGAGAAATTAAGATTAATTTGATCGAGTTTAAAAGTTCAAACTCTCTTTAGATTTAAGTATAAATTGACCTAAAATCATGAATTGCAGATAAATTATCCAAACAAATTTCACTATAATTATTCCAAGATATGTGGAAAATTCAAAATACAAAGATTACTTTAAATATAGATATAATTATGTAATCAACAAAATCAAAATTAACCAAGAAAAATAATAAATTTTTTAACTAAAGACAAAAATAAAAATAAGGAGAAATAGAGAAATCTACCGAGGATGCAAATTGAAGTGCAAGTATCTAACTAATACTTGAATGTTAATTCGAATTGATATATTTGTCATTATTATTTTAGATACTTTTTAAAATATATTTTTAATTTTTTATTTCAAAATAATTATAATTATATGTTATTATCAATGACGAGCAATAAAAACACAACTCATGCTTTAACTTTTTTTTTTTTCCAATATTGACAGCTAATTTCAAATAATTACATTTATCAAATATTTTTTCATAAACAATTATCACAATCATTCCGTTAAACCAACAAACAACACTTAGCGTCCTCAGGGGCATAGACTGATGGCAAGTTGCAAGGTGATTGGGTGGAAACACTCCGACATCGCGAGTTCGAATCCGTGTGGTGACAATACTTTGCTGAAATATTGCAAGTTTTGTTGCTGGGTTCGTGTCTCGTTGGTCCTCTCAGGCCGCTTATTAGTCACATCCTCGATTTAACACCCGCCTGGTCAAGGGACCTCTGATACAGGTGGGGGAATTTCTCGTCTCTCCCTCAACAAAAAAACAAACAACGCTTAGCTATTAGCTAACGTCCAACTCTTTCAAACAATACCTTTAACGATCTTCAGTTTCGTATCAGTACCCACTGCCCACTCATATATTTTGGCCTTTATCATCTCACATTCTCACTCGAATGCCATTGCCAGTGTGAAGAAGACTATGAATTAGTTATCGAAGCTCAGCAAATGAGAGTGCATTTTGTTTGACAGATGTTAAATGTTCCATCAATATAAATCGAGAAATGATAGGGAACGTCCTGAACCACACCCTCAAATATACTCGTGCTTTATGGGTGTTGTACCGCGTGCTTTACTATTATTTTTATTATAATATTATTATGAATATTTTATCTGTAAAGCATACGGTACAACACTCATAAAGCACAAGGTGTGTATGAGGTGTAGTCAGGATGTTGCCCTATCACCCCTCTTAAAAAAAAAAAAATTACTCATTTCATATGCCAAATGGTTCTCTCTTTTATACTCCCTCCGTCCCGCCCAAAGGTTTACATTTCTATCAAAAAGTAGTCCCTTTAGTAAGTTTACATATATCACTTTTTACAATCAAATCAAACAATCACTTTTTACTTTTTAATCTCCACCACTCATTCATCATCAATACTTTTTACTTTTTAATCTTCACCACACATTTAATCATCATTACTTATACCAATCATTACCTAA
The DNA here is from genome assembly GCA_033398695.1 of Orobanche coerulescens. NCBI lineage: Eukaryota > Viridiplantae > Streptophyta > Magnoliopsida > Lamiales > Orobanchaceae > Orobanche > Orobanche coerulescens. The sequence continues at coordinate 618,071 of CM065811.1, read as the reverse complement.
AATACACCAAATATACACCCTCTGTCAACCTTTGGCTGGGACAGAGGGAGTACTACTTAATAGGTGCATCAAAATGCCACGGAAGCTTCTCACTCCATCACACGTGCGACCGGACCTTCTTAGGGTGGGGGAGTCATCACTCAACTCCTCTCTCCTTCACTCACTCTCAACCATTCCCCTTGCGCCACGTCATCTCTCACTTTTTTCTTCACTCACCCTTCACTCACTCCCTTTTTGGAGACGCCACCTTTTTTTTTTTTTTTTTTAAAAAAAAAACAAAATACGTCCAGAGTGGACGGGGGTTGAGGCGGGACCCACCAACCTGTAGATAATAAAATCAAGAAATACAGAGTATCAGCCCCGAGTTATGACCAAGAATGGGTCATAATTCGGGTCCAAACATCGGATAGATACACGGCCCGCTAAGGAAATACAAAGTGCACCACAAATCGTGGGCTAATGTGCGGACCCATATACCAAATAACTCAGCACCGAGTTATGACCAAAAATGGGTCATAATCCGGGACATAAAAACTAAAGTGCCTACGGCCCGCTAGATCGATCTGAGGTGCACCACTAAAGCGTGGGCTAATGTGTGGACCCATAGCAACCAATCAATCGATTAAAGTAAATCTATCTAAATCAAGCACGGATAACCAAGGTGATCCATCCGTATAAGGGAGAGGAGGTACGGAGGAGCGAGATCGTAAGTATAAGTCCGAATGCCGAGGGACGACACGCCGAGCTCAGAAGATAATCTACGGCTGTTGCCCTCCCTAAAATATGAGTGACTCGAATCGAATATCTCTCGAGAATGTGTCGGATACGCATAAGAGTGTGACGAACTGCTAAGAGCCCCGATGGCCGATGATAGCGGGGACACAACTGGCAGAAAGATCAAGCTCAATCCAAATATGTCTCGATCTCTGGGAGGCAAGAATCAATCCGATAGCCAACGCCTGGACCTCGGCATCAAAACTCGAAGAGGCCTGAAAAGAGGAGTGGAAAGCAAGAAGGAGCTCTCGTGATGATCTCTAATCGACCTCCCCACCCGCAACTGTGTGTCTCGATCGAACGAACCATCCGTGTTCGGCTTGATCCAAGGGGACTCGGGACGAAGCCAAACCACCGGACGGGGCGACAAGTCCGAGCGGGGAAGATGTAGCTCACTGGAAGCGATCGGGAGGCGAGCGGTCCGCCGAACTCGAGCAAATAAGCCCGCAGCTGACTAATAAAGCAACATGGCGCTCCACCGCACAATAACATGAGAGGAAACAAAAGTAACCGCCCTATGCTTTGCACTATTCCTTTGTCGGATGAACCATAGGATCAGACAAGGAATAATGAAAGTCGCGTGCCTAAAGTGTGTGCCGTGTGCGAAGAAACTCAGGAGCTCAAAAATATTCTGAGAATGGGGTAGGGATAAATGAGTCCAAGCGCCAAAATACTCCCACACATCACGGGCCACATCACTCTCCAGGAAAAGGTGTGCAATGGTCTCGGTATGGTAGGTCTGGGTAAGGGTATGCGAGCAGCACAAACATCTAGAAGCCAATGAAACGCCCCTCCTCTGTAGGATGTCATCAGTCGGGATCCGACGCATGAGAAGTCGCCAAATAAACACCGAAATGGTCGGTGTGAGGAGACGCCACCTTCACTCACTTCATTTTTTTTTCTTTTTTTCTTTTTTTCTTTTTTCTTTTTTCTTTTTTAAATTCTATTAAAATTAATTTAAAAACTAAAATTTCATTAAAACTCCATAAATAATACATAATATTTCATTAAAATTAAATAAACAATACATAATATTATTAAAATTACATAATACTAAAATACTAAACGTCTGCGTCTTGATTGGCTACATCGACTTCGTCGTCCACCTCGAGGTATGGTAAATCTTGAACGTGAATATGCTCCATAAGATCAAATCGGAGACGAAAATGTGTGTTCTCATGTCGTATCTCGTATAAGGCTTCTTCGTCAAACACCGGTTCGATCGGAGGATCCCGAATATGAACTGGGGATATTGCGTTACCGGAGTCATGCAGAATCATGTTGTGCAATATCACACATGCATAAACAGTTTACTAATTCTGGCTACTGTGTACGGCCGTAAGGGTCGTCTCAGTATACCCCATCTTTGCTTGAGAACACCAAATGCCCGTTCAACATCCTTTCGAGCCGACTCTTGTAGTTTCTTGAACTTTTTCTCTTGCGGGTCGGTAGGAAATTTGAACGCTTTAACAAAAGTAGACCATGAAGGATATATGCCATCGGTTAGATAGTAGCCACGCTTGTACGTATGGCCGTTGACAACAAATGGGCACTTAGGTGCCGTACCATTACGCTCGGTGAGGAATAGCGGAGATTGCATCACAACATTAATATCATTGTTTGAACCCGGCGGTCCAAAGAACGCGTGCCATATCCACAAATCTTGAGACGCCACTGCCTCCATCATAATCGTGGGGTATCGATGATCACCTCTTTTATATTGACCCCTCAATTCGATTGGACAATTCCTCCAATCGAAATGTGTGCAATCTAGGCTACCGATCATACCCGGAATGTGATGTCGAGCTTCGTGTGCTTCATACAAACATGCAATATCATGGCTTGTTGGCCTACGTAGGTAATCTCGACCGTGTATCTGAATAATAGCATCAAAAAAATGTTGAAGGCATTCACGTGACGTTCTTTTAGCTATTTGTAAATATTCGTCAAACTCATCCGGTGGATTACCGGTTGCGAGTTGTTTAACGGCAGACGCACATTTTTGTATGGCTGTGAAACTTTTTTTCAGTCTAGCATCATAACCTTCCTGAAAATACTCGAATCTAGACTCAATAGCATGTGTGATTCTTAAAAATAAATGTTTAGGCATACGATACCTATCTTCAAACACTTCATCGTTGTATCTTGGTTCTTCACAAAAATAATCACGATGCAATCTTTTAGCAGTGTTGATCCGATCGCGTTTTACTGACGTACGTGTCGACCTTGCCGTATCTTCCTCCTCATCTGCGTCAATCGCGTTAGCAAAAAACTCGAGACTACTATCGTTAGACCACTCAAACGGCTCGTTTAACAATAACGTCGAACCTATTCTTCTAGGCTCCATATTTTGTAAAATGAGATTTTTTTTTTTTTTTTGGGCTTTCGAATTGCAGCAAGTTTTGAAAGGGAGTGTGTTTTTTTTTCTTGCTTTCGAATTGCAGCAAGGCTTCTATATAAACAAACAAAAAAAAAAATAGCCGTTAGCCCCGCTCCTCCCAACGTCTCTTTTGTTCCCGTGCGTGAGCTGATACCGCAAAAGAGCATACCGTGCGGTATGTAAACCGAGGCGGCGGTGTTCCCGCTCGGTAAAACATACCGCAATAGCCCATACCGCAACCACTCCCAGTCCTCTTACCACATGGCGGAAAGTTTTTGTATCCACCACCCAAAATTAGTACTTTAGCCGAAAGTGTTATGGCCGTCGGTTAAAATTGGTATTTTAGCTAATGGATATCAGCCGATGGGTCCTTAGCCAATTAGCCGACAACTTTAATCTTTAGCTGACAACTCGTCGGCTAAAGTACCGATTTTGGTAGTGTACATCATATTGCTTCCATCATTTTTGTTATTATTATTATTATTATTATTATTGACGCCATGATTTTCTTATCCTACAACCCTGCATATGGAGATTTATTACTATTTCATACCGTTGACGAAAAAATCTTACTACACATCACCGCAGGCTGAAATTTCTTATTCCCTCACATTGACGATGATTGACGACCATCGGCCAATTGTTTTATTTTTTTCTAAATTAAAAAAAAATATTTTAACGGCATTGTGGTCTTTTTATGTATAAATTTGAACTATTTAATAAGAGTTAGGTACTAAATAATTTAAAATTTGATGGCAGTTACAATTTTGACCAAAATGGTTTAACACAAAGAACTTGATCATCTTGCTATCAACAAGGTACAGCTCACACGATTACTGTTCTACTTATCTATCCTATGATGGTACAGATTAATGATACACTTTGTACGTATCGGCCATGACGCATTCACGTGGCGTCATCTGCGATGCAGATTGATGCACTAGATGGAGCGTCGATGCATGCCACGCATGCGCACGTGCATCCGTGAATGCACTACATAGGGGTGTATCATGGACCCAACCATTCGTAATCAAGAAACAATAATTTGGCATGATAGAGCCGACTCTTTTGTACGATACAGCTGACCTCACTCTGCTGCAGCTGTGTGGTAATATTAAGTCGATAAAATTGACAGGCTATTAAGCTATTTTTTTTGGGGGGGTTCTTTTTTACGGCAGGGATCTTCTGCAGTGCAGCACCCTGCTGTGCTGCACTGCACCGTCGGATTTGACACGCACACACACACACACACTCATGCGGGTGTGTGTAATCCGACGGTTGGGATGCAGCACACCCTGCTGTGCTGCAGAGGATCCAAATCCTTATTTTTAAGTATGCATGTACTTGAAGTATACTCCTCTGTCACGTCCTCCAAAAGTTGACAGATGAGGTACATTTAGATATATTTTAATTAATAATTGAGATAAATAATAATAGTGAATGTATGATGAAAATTAAAAAGTAAAAAAATATTGATAATAAATGTGTGGGAGATTAAAAAATAAAAAATGATTGTTTGATTTGATTGTAAAAAATACATATGTAAACTTACTAAAAGAACTACTTCTTGAGAAAAATATAGACCTTCGGACAAGATGGAAGCAGTGGCGGAGGGAGGGGGGTCCAAGGGGGTCCACGGACCCCCCCGGCGGATGGTCCACAGAGTAAATGTAGTCCAAGGGGGTCAGCGGACCTTCCGACCTCCGTAATTTTTATAACTCCGGACCCTCCTGAGTAAATGCTCTGCTTCCGCCACTGGATGAAAGTAGTAAATAAATTTGATATATTTTAATCCAAAATAAATGAGTAATTTATTTTAATTTTTTTAAGGTATAATGTATTAAAATTTAGAATTCCATCTCAAAATTAATTGTCTACGGGAGTGACTCATAATCTTTATATTTTGAGTGATGTCATTGCAGGGATTGGGCTACAACGATGTCAACCAACACAACAGAACAATGGATGGCTGAAAATTAAAAACGCTGAAGAAATCGGAAAACAAATCAGCAAGTGTTGTTTTTAAGACGACATGATTCACAATTAATGACAGGACATGCCTTACAATTGTACGTAAATCATAGGGTAGAAAAACAAAATTGGAGGTTAATGAGGCTACAACCGCTAAGACGACCAGAAGTTCGAACCAAAACATTACGTCGCTTCGCAACCCAACTGACGAACCTGGACCCGAACACGAATTGCCACCTCTAGAGAACACATGTGGTAATGAACAAAGGTTTCTTCCTTTAGTGATGTGACTGATGTGCACGTCTAAGGTTGGAGAAAAATCCGCCTGATTTCTCCTTTCGTCCCTCTCCATCTCCAACCTGCTAAATGCACAATTAGAACAACAGCTCTACATTCCTTGAGCAACCACTGTATTTCGAATGGATTTACTAGGAGGATTCGATATCCAGCTTATTAGATTGATTGAAATAAAAAGGATATCATTCAGCTGCAAAATACATTTGAAGGCACTTTTGGTGCAAACTTGTTTGAAGTAGAAATCGGACCTCGTACCAGGTTTACGCAGTGAAAATGAATAGGCAAGAAAAACAGACCTCCTTAGCGATTTGCTGTAAGATCCGTGTTGCTTCAGAAAAGTCGGGTCTCAGAGCTGGATCCTTTTGCCAGCATCTCTCAAGCAGCTCAGTCAGCTTTGGATGAGTGTGTTTCGGAATTGTTGGACGGAGACCCTGAGAGGATAGATAATGGACGTTCGCATGTCCATCCGGTTGTTGCAACAAGTGAAATAAGGTATAATTATGAGAAAACTACCTATGAGGGTTTAACCTAATCGCCAAGAAATTCCATTTATCTTTCAGAATAATCTTCTGATTTCTTTTTCTCTTAATAAATTAAAGTAACCTCATGTGTAATTTTTGTAATTAACCCAATGAAATAACCAATTACACGAAACACAAAATGTTTCACCTGTTGGACCACTCCAATGGCTGCTTGTAAAGGGGTCAAGTACTCGTATGGAAGCTGGCAGCCCAGAAATGACAATGTTTAAGAAATTAAAATATCAGGAGAGTGCTGATACCAACATTTTAGAGAACAAAATATGAAAAATACCTTCCCTGTCAGTAGTTCCCATAGAAGCACCCCGAAACTAAAAACATCAGCCTTGTGATCATATCGTTTATGCTCTATAACCTTCAAATTGGAAAAATAATTATAAAAAATATGTAACCAGCGCCGGATCGAACAGCCTTTAGCTCAAACATCTCAATAGACAAGAATAGTCCAAATTCTCCCATTTTCTATTTTTGATATAAATGCTGTATACCTCAGGGGCCATCCATCTATATGTCCCAGTTTCCGCAGTCATAACACCTGTTTGTGCTTTCACTCTGGCCACTCCAAAATCAGCCACCTTAACAACCTGATAGTATAGCTTCATATAATCAACTGTTCTCCTCAAAGTAATAGAATGGGTATGTCCTTTTACTGAGGAGAATATATCCAGTTAAGAGTGATTATTCTTTCCAAAAACCGAGTTTAACTTTTCATATTACAAGATTTGAAATGTGAAATATCGGAATTCATATGACTTACAGTTGAGAACTAATGGAAAAAATATAATTATAATGAAGAACATAATGCTTACTTCATTTTCATCCATCAAAAGATTAGCTGCTTTCAAGTCCCTGTGAATTATGTTGTTCTGATGCAAATAGTTCATTCCCTTCGATACATCAATGGCTACTTTCAGCAATTTTGGAAACTTAAAAATACCCTTTTGCTTGTGTAAATAGTCGTAGAGACTCCCTCCAGACATATACTCTATAATTAAAGAAACATGTCATTTTAAGCCAAAATTAACTGAAATGGCAAAAGAGTTTCCCTTTTTTCTTTAGAGGAAAATCTCATATAAACTTCTAAAGACTTGTGTACTTTGTCTAGACAAACCTGTTACTATACACAAGTTTGGAGGTCTGGTGCATGCTCCTATGAAATGCACAACATTTTTGTGCCGAATCTTTCTGTATGCAATATACAAACCCAAAAGGAAAAGAAACATGAGAACAAATAAGTCAGACCTATAATCATCTCATAGTCACCATCTGTAGAAACATCGTCTCATAGGATTTGAATATCGAAAACAACAGGTAAGTGTGCATTTGGACTAATCATAACTACATTCAGTTAATACATTATTAATATCCTATTAATACGATTCCAAGTCTCCAATGCTTGAAAAGATTGATAAACGGCCTATCAAATATTGTGTTGTGCCCGTATAAAGAACTGTTCATGGAAAAGCAAGTTAATGTAAACGAACCTCATTATATATACTTCTTGTGCAAACTCTTTCTGGAGTTCTGTATTCAACCGTTCAGTCTTCAGTATTTTAATTGCTACTTCTTGACTACAGTAAGTACCTTTGTATCTGGACAGAAGTTCATAAAGTAAATTGAGCACTCAACTGCAAGATTAGACTTCAAAGTAACATCTGTGAAACTTACAAATCACCATATGATCCAGATGCTAATTTGGACGTAAACTTCAAATTTTCAGGATTGATTTCCCAGACATCAGTTCCATCATTGGGTATTGTTAGATGATCAAATTCACACTTGATCTCTATTTGCTCATGTTTAACTAGAGGCGGCAAAGATTGTGAATTTGGCAAAAAGTTTTTCTGCATGAAAAGAAAAATATCCTTAGGAGTTGTTACTTATAGTTGAAGATTGAAAAGAAAAACCATAAAATAATAGAATCCATCTGTAAATCCACAAATTAAGACCAAAGTGTGAGAATTATAGAAGACAGAAGAAGTATGGATTAAGTTATTCCATTATGATAATATTATCAGTCTATGTCTTTGGCGCATGTATCCCCAACTGAGATCATGGCTCATGCATTTTGGCCAATGTCTCCTTAGAAAATGTAAACTATTGTTTCGTTCCAATGGAGCGCTTTTGGAGTTTAGCTAAAATACAATATGATGATCATGCTCCAATTTACAGGCAAATTGCCTTGCTCCATAATTAATGCTAAGCATACTTTTTTTATCCTAATTTATTAGATACAACTAATATTATTCATGAAAAACTTGACCTAACTATCAGTTAGGGTAAGGAAGATTATTAAACTTGCTTCTTATTTCTTCCAGATTATTCTTCCATTTCACTCCCAAGTTGGCTTCTCGAATTTCCTTGAATGTTCACTGCATTATCGTGTGCCCTTCCATGTATCTTCTTGTGTTTTGTGCACACTTATTTTGAAATACGGACTTCTTTTTCAACACAAAGGTCTTTCCACACAATTCTAAAATAGTTCCAATCAAATAGACAAGGAGTAGTAGTACCTCAATCTTCAATACTTCTTTTTCAAGGGTAGTCCGAAGTTGTTCAACCTCCTGAAAAGTCAAAACACAAGGGTCAATCAAAACTCTCCCCCTTGATCTGAGGGGCTAAAGAAGGGTGTAAAGAATTGCCATTTTATCTCTAGAAGTGCAATGGGTGTCCCCCCAAAAGTAAGTTTCAGCCCTTTCAGAAACTTCATTTCCTTGATAATGAAATGAAACAAGGTAACAAGATCAAGAATGCATGCAGTCACTAAAAAATTGTTCAAAGATAAATAAATAATAACAAAAAATAATTAAATAAAAGGAGAAATGAAATGAATCCAAAGAAAAATACAGTGGAGCCCATCATTATTTTGGATAGAACCAAGTTTTTTGCTAATCAATTCTTTATAACTACGACTGCTCTTAAATGCTAATCGAGTTTATACAAAGTCAACATTCTACCACTCAAAAATGTGGATGAACAAAACATCTTTAACTACTCTAAAAACAAGACAGATGAACAGCTGAAAAGTGTAGAAAACAAGCGATTCTAAAATTCAGTGCAATCCAACAGAACCAGATTGGACAACATTCATAACAGTGAGATACCTCAAATGGCCAACCATCAACGACAAAGACATCTAAAGAATAGCCATCCACAGTGGAAAACGCATGTGCTTCCTGGATGTTTAGGCCAACTTCAGCTAATAAAGAAGTCAACTGCAAGTTGACCCGTCGTATATTTCAGTCAAGAGTTAAAACCTAAAACACCCTCCTTTGAAGTATGTCAAACAATCATTGCAATTACTGAACATATTCAGGCATCTTTAAATAAGGCAATAACCATTTAATGATCTTCATAGACTGATGCATCAGAAAAATAAGCAACACTGTTACCCGACTGAGAAGCTTCGGCTTGTCAATCGTTGAGAACGTAATCTCGTGCATTGGCCTGCATTCTCAATTATAAAAAGATACATAAAAAAGAGAAACTCGATAGTACATACTTAAATGTATGACAAGTATGCTTTCATGAAACAGTAAACGTCAACAAAATTTATACCGCGGTGCATTATATATTGATTGCACATACATACATCCATATAGTAGTGCCAATGTAAGTATCAAATAGACAAAGTCGGTCGCATCTCAGATCAAAGCAAATTATACTTCACCGCAATGAACTCAAGTGATGGGAAAAGGAAGAATGCAATAGTGTCTAGACTATTCGTGGTGCTAATCAAATACCAAATCCTCTGATATTTTATTAATAAAGTCAAAGGATGATCATTCATGACAAAAATAAGACAAGGACCATAACACCACAATATAATATACCTTGGAAACTTGGCACCAAGATTCATACCATTATCATCGTCTTTTGTGTCTAAATTACCAGCTTGCAGCCCAAGTGCTTCAAAATTAGGAGGAGAACCAAAGGCGGGTGGTGGATGGATGCTGAACACAAATTGTAAGTACTTCAAAGAATCTAATACGATTTTTTTTTTTTTTTTTTGGAATAATGAACCAAAACGGAAGGAAAAAGAAAATAATTAGTTCAATTTTTTTTTTTAAAAAAAAAAACATAACGACAAATGAAACATCAAAATACCTTCCCCTTATTGGAGAACTTGAACCAACTGAGTCTCCTGAGTTCCCATCCGAGACAGGCAGAACCTGATAGATAAAATAGTTATATCTATAACGCATACAGATCACATCAACCAAGCAGGAATCGGATGTGTAAGCATAATCTCGCAAACGAAGTTAGTTGAATAGTGGGAGGATGAGGATGCCTTTCTATGCCTGCTACTGGCTTATTTAAGCACGTGAACAAAAGATTGTTGATTCACATATGATTTTACTCGATGGGTGGACATTATATACCAAAATAAGATCCTCCCAGAAGCATGAAAACTGTCTGGTATAAATATAAACTGAAGGAGACAATGCATATATTTCAGGTTATGGTTGAGATTCAACTTTAAGTTGCAAATACTACAATTTTTTTAAACCTAAATCCTTCAGATTTACACACTGAAAATGCCAAGAGATAAACACTCTCTAAATGCACCTTCTTTATCTTTCTGCAGCTCACTCTCGTATTTAATTAAGTTGCAGACAACCGCATACAGAAAAGAAAAATGTGTCTAAGTAATTTCATGAATGTCATGTACACATCCAATTATAGGCCTTTTCCTTTTGATTGTTTCTAGAAGCTTCCATGCAAAAACCCAGGAGCGTCGCACCACAATATAATTTTCCAAAATGTTCATGCGCACTCCATAAACTACCAATTTCTAATCTTGATTATCACTTGTATAAAGTTGCTAAGCTCCACCCTTGAGGAATCGTAATCCTCTTTAACGGTTGATAATGATCAGCAGAACATTACACTAGTATGTGATAAATGTATATTATTTAAATTACAAATAATCATTTTTCAGCTATCACCCAAGCTTAATTGTAACTGGAGCATTAGTCTGGAGTTGCTTCGATCTTCTGGAATTGAGTGTTTGGTAAAGCAAGATTTTAGATGACATGTATTGATCTTGCTTCAATATGCTGTGATCTTAGATGCAAGAAAGATATCATGTCAATTCCTTTATTACGACACAATTACAATTGGACTTGAGGCAAACACTGGTGAGAAATGTATATGTCCAAATTCCAGTATTGGCTTACTTTAGCTCAAAAGAAAGATAAACAATAACTCTATAGAAAAAGCGGTCCCCTGTTGACCCATATTATCAAACACACTATGAAGTTCCAGCGATTCTCAGGCAAACTCGATGGACCATATCATGCCCTAAAAAGTGGATTGCTCTAGCACAGCAAATCCACCGTAGAGGTTCAATGTATGTAGCTGCCAATCAAGTTCTCATTAGTATATCACCATTGTAAAAAATCAATGTAAAGAAACGCAAACCCCACCAAAATCAAATAAGACCGTGTCATAAGTAAGATGAGTAATCACCAGTAAGTTCCACAAACATTAGCCAGAAACATGCAAGAAAGGTCTGACCATACACAGGTTGGAGGATAGGCCATGACAAAACCTCACCTGCACAAGCCGGATTTCAAGAGCCGGCCTGTTAACTGGATCACGCGCCAGATACAGTAGCCTCTTGTGCGTTAGGACATCTTCTGCCCTGTCCAAATTCACATCCATTGCGTACCTACAATAATGCTTAAACCTCAAATCGTCGATCATATGGTGATCACAAACCAAGACAAGTGAACAAAATCATACGGTAACATGTTCGGAAATTAAACGACTGCGTAATGTTCTTTTTTCCGGTGGGTTAGCCTAACATATATACCATCATAAATGAGGAAGGTACAAGTGACCTGGCAGGAAGACGATTGAAATGCGCCCAAAGCTGATCATCGAAAGCCATATCCTTAGTTTCGGGATGCTTGGTTTCCTTTAGCCGGCGCAAAACCTCATTGTAAACCTCCACTTTCTTCATCTGCTGCCGGCTCGTAGCCGCCGATGACTCCACGGCGCCCTTACTTCCAATACTCTCGTTATCTTTCATCGCCATTTGAATTCTGTAAAATCCACACACAAATTTCCACAATCATGAGACGTTTGGTTTTCTCCCGAATTCGTCGATGATGCAATGGCTTCTGCAATTTACGAGAGTGAAAAAATTTCATCACGAAACGTGGATTTCTACGTAGTAGATGCAGATTTGAGATGGCTGCGAACCGAAATTTTTATCATCAACAACTAGAAGAACAGAATAATGGGAAGAAACAAATTTATTTCAAAAGAATTATGGATTTTGAATTGGTATATTCCTTCATCCATATCCTTTTCTTTTCCACCACCTCTATCCAAAACGTTCCATCTCTATATACGTGGGCTTAGATGAAGCGAGTCAAGGCTGAGTCGGCTGACTGTTGAAATTTAGTATGCATCTCTTTATACTATTGGGGGGGATCAGCGTTGGGATCGCAAGCGGCGGCTCGAGCTTGACGCTGCCGTCGACCAGAATAGGACCCGAATATGGACAAGCGCATTTACATTTCTATGTTATATATCTGGGATGGATATTTTTCATTCTTAAATAGTTTATCCTTTATTTTAATTAATACTAACATTTAGATTTTTATATATTAATTACAAAATACTTACTTGTTCTTTTATTATTATAATTATTGTTTGTGATTTTATTAGATTTGTTTTTATATATATTTTCAGATATTAACTTTTTATAATTAATATGATTAAAAATATGTATGACACGTATAAAAGTCTAAATTATCATTTTTTTATGACGGGGGAATCCGTAGCCGCTACTCTTCGAGTGCGCACCGGATAAACCTTCGTGCTGAACGTAATAGCCTGCAAACTTCGCCAATCAGGTAAACTACACTAGGTAAGCCCTGTGTGACAGGCTCAACCAAGAAAGTGTTGGTAGGAGGAATCGAACTCGTGATCTTTCAGTCCCGCGTTCACCTATTCCACCAACTTGACTACGTTTGCGGGTAAAGTCTAAATTACTACGATTAGAAAAGAATAGTAGTAATAAAAATTAAGTTTATGAAAGGAAATTTGTGGTCCTCCTTTGTAGTGGAGATGATGAAGCATGAAATGTGATAGTGGAATATATATATTCTTCAAGGCTATCCTATTTCTTATTAGAGTGGTGATAGAACCACAAAAATAATCCCAAAAAAATTCTCACATGTCACTCCTTCGGCTAAATCACTGGGAAGAGAGAGAAAGTATAGAAAAATGCTCCAATTAAGGAGTGACATCTCATTTTGTGAGAGTTTTTGTGGGATTCTCTTTGTGGTTCTATCACCACTCTATTATTATGGTAGCAAATATCTAAAGGTCCTTTTATTATGATTGCAAGGTTTGTTGCTGGGTTCGTGTCTCGATGATCCTCTCCCATACAAGGCTGTCATTAGTTCATATCCCTCAATTTAACACCCGATTAATCGAAGGACCTCTGATACATGTAGAGAAGTTTCCGGTCTCTCGCTCAACAAAATATCTAAAGATCCCTTTTGCAGCGGTTATATTTTGTATTTAATGTAACGTCTCACACGCCTAATGGGCTCAGTGACTCAAACGCTCCAATACTATAAAATAATTAAAAATTATAATGGACAAAATTCATGTAGCGACATCCAGTAAGTTATTTACTCAGTCGAACTATTATGACAAATCAGATGTGCCAACTCAATAATAAAAAAATAAATAAGTCTACATCACATGGCTAAATCAAATAAGCCCATAGAGGGGTGTCCTTTTGATACATCATATAGGCCGAACAAGCCCAGCCCATACGTGTATGCTTCGATTGAATCAATCAACTCGACGTGTATGCTCCTGAGGCAATGTCCGGGGATGAAACCATTAATCCTGACCGGGCCCAGTAAGCGCGGGCCTGTAACCCAAGCGGGGGACAATGAGACGATAAGAGCAAACTTACCTCTAAATCGGGGGTGAGCTCGAGCGGGGGACTCAGGACAGGGGACGATCCCCCTTGTCTGCGTGTGTGGAAGAAAAAAAAAAAAACTCGACGAACTAGACGTGTATGCTACTAAGTTAAGCATATTGTTGGACTAAATTGACTCACTCACGATTTCAGGAGTGTCCACACTATCCGGCGAATAAATCCATTCTTACTCCAACAGAATCAACATCCGACGAGTTACATCTCTCTTTTTTCTAGTTAAATTTTGTCGTCGTCATTGGTGTGAGATTTCTCAATTTTTGACTGATTCTTCTTCCGTTGCGTAGTTAATCTACATGTTTGCATAAAATACTTGGGGCACTTCGCATTAAGCAAAGTATAGATATCATAGAGGAGATCTATTTATTTATTTCAATTATTTCCTCAAAATTATGGAATGGATAAAAAAAAGGTTTGAACAATTAATTATCCATTTTTTTGAACAGCGAAAAACGGACGAGTTTGGATGAACATTTGAATCAGAAAGAATAAGCTGTGTTTGGAAAGAAGCTGCTCCTCCAACTAATATTTTGTCGTTGAACATAAGAGAATACATAGAAATACAACCATACAAGACTATTGCAGATAGCAGTAAAGCAAAAAGATCATATTTGATCATTCACTCACACCGTCAGCCGCGAAGCTAAAACCTCTATCAACAGCATAATCAACAAAGCTAGACAATGGCAAAACCCTATCACCATATTTCTTTAAAGCATCCAACTCTTTCTTAGCCTGTAACCTCAATTCCTCAGCCACCTCCATCGCTTTATCCACCCCATACACCGACACATAACTCTTACCCTTCTTCCCGTTTTCCGCACCCTTCTCCTCCTCCGTTTTTGCTTCCAGAATGTCGTCCACCACCTGATACAAGACGCCCACAGCCCGACCGTAGTTTCTCAGCAGTTGGATCTCATCATCCGACGCGCCGGCCAACAGCCCTCCACACACAGCAGAGCACTGGCCCATCTCCCCGAACTTCTTTTCTTGGACGAAATCGACCGCATTGGCCCCACCTTCGAGGTCGATGAATTGACCGGCGGCCATACCGGTGGACCCCACTGCTCTCGCGATCTCAGCGACGACTCGAAGGAGGCGGGTTTCTGGGACGAGATCGGTTGGGGTGTGGGAGACAATGTGGCGGAAACCGAGAGGGAACAGTGCGTCGCCGGCTAGTATTGCCATGTCGACGCCGAATATCGTGTGGTTAGAGGGTTGGCCTCGTCTGGATGAGTCGTCGTCCATGCATGGCAAATCATCGTGGATTAGTGAAGCCGCGTGAACCTAAAAAACGAACAAGTATGGTCAGAAATAAGAGAATACCAACAAAATGAACAAGTATGGTCACAACTGATGTCTTGAGTTGTGATCTTACCACACCGGCCGAGATATTTGAGTTCAGATATAAGGAAAAAATTGGGATAAAATCAAGACATCAAAACCTATTTGACATCAAAAAAGCGCAAAACAAGAAAAAAAAAATATATGTACATTTCGTCCGCAAGTATATGTGATTCTACTTTGACGGATAGGGTGCGAGTGAGATCTGGCTTCTTCACTTTAAACTTTCAGTAAATGGAGCTAAATACCACAACAAATGTAATGGGGTCAACATCTGAGAAACAGTGGCAATGACACCCATTACATGGTTATACGGTTCACCTGGTTCGTGCAGCAGAGAATCCAAATAGATTCAACAATAAGCAGATATCAGTATTAGTATCAATGATCAGTGCAAACTGTTTTAATCCGAATGTAGAATTCGATTATTGGGACTCCCACCTGTTTATTAATCTCATCGAAACAAAACATACATGAAAAAATCACAAAAATTTAAGGTAAAAATAATAATGCTTTTAATTACTAAAATACAATGGCGAAATTAAAAAGACAAGAACCCAAAATTAAACATCAAGAGACATGAATCCTTCTTCCATAAATTCAGATATAACCATTCGTCATGCATTAAAACACAACCACATTTGAATTTGAGTGTTTGAGTGCTCATTGACCGTGTTTTAGAATCCATAACCAACAACTAGGTTGATTTGTCTAACACGAAATCGTATGGATTATGTTGATGGGTTCTTCATGGCTAAAATGTTGCTCCGAAAAACTCATGATCTTACATTGGATCTAGTTTCAAGTTCTTATGCCCTCCCCAAGAGTAACCCCATACCTTTAAGTAGGGTTCATGGACTAGAGGTACGGGATTTGACTTTTGAGAAGGGCATTAAAATCATGAAACTAGCTCCATCGTAAAATCGTGAGTTTGGAAGTATGAAGATCAGTCAAACATAATATATCAAAAGCATAACAAAATGTTAAAAACAGAATATGTAAGCTTTGTGAAGTAAAAATTATCAGTAGAATTCAATTTTTACAAATTCACACTAATGCTTGGTTCCCGAATTTAACTTAACGAGAGAAAATAAGGGAAATTGATGGAAATAAGAAAAAAAAAATATTTTTTAATGAAAAAACAAAAAAAAAATGGAAGGAAAACTTTCCCTCCTAACCTGCCTTCCGATTTGGAAGGATTTGGAGAGAAAAGAACAAAATGGTTAATTTTCCTTTCACTTGCTTCCAACTCGAGAACACAAAATACAATTTTATTTCTATTCTTTTCTCTCCTAACTTTCTTTCCATATCTTTTCTTTTCTTTACTAAAACTTGGGAAAAGGTAACTTACAAGATGGAAGGTAATTAATAGAGTTCTAATTTTACCCAGCATTGATGCCCGCACAATCTCATAACTGTGATATCAAAATCTTGTACCTTCTAATTAGCTCATGAAAATTGGGAGCATATCTTACCATCAACAAGATAAAGTAGAAGAAAATACAAAAGGACGAGCCAGAAAAACTTCAAAATAATAATAATAATAATAATAAGAAGAAGAACTCGAACCATTTCAAGAGCGCAGGCCGTAGGGAAAGCGGCAAGGCGGTTTCCACCGAAGAGCTCACAGGCGGCGACACACATCACTGGCGGCGCTCTCTTAGCGCCTTTTGCCAAAACCGAATAGCGCATGGCTTCATAGATCTGGTGCGGGTATTGCACAGTTATTGCCTCGTCGAGCTTCTGATCGATTTCCTTAATCAGAGCAGTCCAATACGTCTTGAGATCAAACTTTGGCGAGATTGAGGCCGCGGAGCACCGGATTGTGCGGCGGATGATAGGACGAGTGGCCTTGGGTGCGAATATGTGGGGAGATGAAGTTATTACTGTTGGGAAAACCATAATTAAAGATTCCAAGTTTTCTGCCTTTGCTCTTGTGCAGAATTGAACAAGTGTTTTTTAACACTTTAAGAGTGAGAGCAGATGGTGGGTGATTGGAAAGATGAAGATGGGTTGACCAAACGAAGTAAAGCACTCGAACAATGGAGGTTACTAACTACTGCGTATGGCTATGGCCTACGTGGGGTTGCTGGTTGGCTAATGCCTCAAATTCAAATACTTTTTCTCGATTACTAAACACCGTCCAAAATTACTAGCCACCGCCCTAAAAGATTACCGTTTTACCCTTAATTCAGTTTAATTACATTTTGGATCCTAATTTAGTAATACTTTTCTCTCTAAACAACTCACCCGACGCAGCCGAACCGCCACAACACTACCGCCGATAAGCCGCCGTCCGCCGCCATCTTACCGCCGCGTAGCCGCCGTCTGCCACCGCACCGCCGCCATGTCCGGAAAAGGAAAAGCGCCAGTAATTTTATTTTTTCATCCGTCTACTGTTTCATTGGCCGCGGCCGCCGTGCCGGAGTGCACGACAGAGGCCGCGGCCGTTATTTTGTTACAGGCGTCCGACGATGACGCCTGGCCATGGCACAGGCGTCCGTCGATTCCGCCTGTCCATGGCTCAGCGCCCACGGCGGACGCCAACCTATGGTACAAACGCCCACGGCGGACGTCGAACCATGGCACAGCGCCCCAGACGGACGCTGGCCCGGATAAGCGTCTGCCTCGACGCTTGACCACCACGGAAATGGCGTCCGGACCGAGACCGCCTTTGTTCTAGCGTCTGCTCGGACGCCCAACCATATTTTTGGAAAAAAATAAAATTTTCAATTAATAATTAATAATGTGTATTCTTTTTATGATTATTACTTATTAGTTGTATTGTTTGCTAAATGCAGATGAGAGGAGGAGCGGGCAAATCTATGCCGCTAGTCACAGAGTTGATGGGTTCTGGAGCGCGTCACACCAGAGCTCGTGGTGTTGATGCTTCCGTTCGTAGACAGCGGGAGGCAGAGCGTAGGGGATTCGAGGACGTACCTTATACTGATTTTGGTACTGAGGATTCGAGCGAGTATTATTCGCACGATGAGGCCAACGATCAGGAGGGCGGTGATGATTCTTCTTCATTTTCGTGCCGGGTTCGGAAGGGGAGAGGGGGGAGGTTTGTGACTTCTGGGTCTACCAGTAGTAAACGGCGTAGGGGGGAGGATGAGACATCTTGGATGGTTTCTGAGGAGATGCGTGGTGGCCCTATCGACGGCAGCGTTATCCCGAGTTTTGGTGGGCATGTCGCCGCGCGTATCTGGACTGGAGATATGAGAGGTTTGCTGAAGTGTCACACCAGAGTGCCGCTTGTCGAGCTTGAGTCGATGGCGCCGGTTATGTCACCCTCTTTAGTGAGTCGGATTAGTGGGACCGGGTTATCCCACCTGACGGACGCCATGTTCGACATATTGACTCCCGTTGATTTCTGCGTTCGTTGAGCGGTAGCGGCCGATACGAACTCTTTTCACATGCCGTCGGAGAGATGACCATCATGTTACATGATGTGTGGCGAATCCTTCGCATTCCTGTCGAGGGGCGATTGGTTGATGCCGATAGCACATCTACACAGTTGCAGGTGGATGTGATGGAGGTTCTTGGAGTATAGCGGTTGGAGCTACTGAGTACTCACTGGGGGGGTGGTGGCGTACTTATGGACTCGATTTTTAGGTCATGTCGCGATGGGGGTCGAGTGGAGGGCACCCAGGCCGTAGCTTGGATGTGGTTGTTATTTGGATCCACCTTGTTTGTTGACAAGAGTGGTAACCGGATTAGGCCTTCCTGCATATTGGAGGTGAGGGACGGTATGGATATTACCGGTCAGTATTCATGGGGTTCGGCCGCATTGACTTTCATGTACCGTCAGCTCGGTATCGCTAGTCGCGGCGACTCCATGGGGATTTGTGGATGCCTTACCCTCGTTCAGGCTTGGATTTATGAGTATTTTCCCTGCTTTCGACCTCATCGAGAGCGTATGATTGTTGACTCCACGCAGCCTCGAGCTTCTACATGGAGTATCCAGCCCGAGGGTAGGGACGAGCACCGCCTCTAGTCTTTACGTCGCCGCATTGATCAGTTGACAGCCGCAGAGGTATAACGATTCCTTCTAACAATCACACAATTCATTTAAAAATAACTTGTATAACTTGTTGATTACATGTACGCAAATACAGTGGTTGCCTTATGGCCCTGATCCGGTGAGGGATGTCCCGAGGACCACATTCATTGGATGGCTACGATATCGGGATATTATCGAGCCATACATGCCTGGTCGGGCATTACGGCAGCTCGGTTATGTGCAGACCATCCCTTTCCGATCACCGACCGAGAAAGCGATTCGGGCGTGGTCGAGCAGATTGTACCGAGTTGACTATCCCATCCGGATGTCATCGATGCTTGGATGATGTTTCCGGTGCATACAGCTTCCTCTCGCCGACTATGAGGCGGCTACTCATGATCAGCCGCTTGCACCGATGATTACATTGAGTGGTATTATCGGTATTCGCACCCTCATCTATCAACGACGGTGCAGACTGGATCGCTGATCCCTTCTCGTTCCAAAGACCGATTACGTATGTTCTTTAACTTTGTACTTTGTTTGATTTCATCATACATTACTCATTGTATTATATTGTCTCTATTTTTTACAGTGGGTGAGTCGATCCGTCGGTATTACCCAAAGATCAGATCGTGCACCTTCCCCGCACCAGCGGAAGACGCGACGATGATGCTCGAGGAGTTCATGAGGGATTGGCATTTGGCCAACCGATTTTGTATTTTATATTTTGTTTGTGACGGTATTTTGTTTGGCGTTTTCGTTTTTTTTTGTATTTTGTATATTGATTGACACTTTCGTTTTGCATTTGGCACTTTACTTTTGTTTGTTTTTTTCTGTTCTGCTTACAAAAATGAAAATTTTTCTGTCAACTATCAAGATCAACATAAAAGAAAATCAACTATCAACTATAAAGATCAACAAAAACGAAAATTTTATTAATTAAGGAACATACAACAAATAAAGTTTTACATCATACCGACTAATCTATTCCATTTTTCTCTCCTGCTCGTATACAAATTCTCTGTAACACCCCAAACTAGGAGGATAATACAGTGCCGTAGATCCCCAACTGGGACCCACCAGGCAATTGAAAATGAATGAATTATACAGGATAAATGTAGTACCGAACTACATTACAACAATAATTACTCCGATGAGGAGTTTAGTTACAACACACCAGGACAATACCGAATACTAGTGTATTTTATATGAAGATAAAATACACCACACTGGATGAAACGGAGTATTCAAATGAAAGTCTGCAGCGGAAAATAAAGGACAATAACATGAATAATCAAAGATCGGGCCCCTACTAGTATCACTGACTCCTCGACATCAACTCGCTATTCCCGTGCGTTTGCCTTGCCACGACCTGAAAAACAAAATCCCCGGGGTCGATTAAAATGAACAACAATCCTCAAGAGTTGAAATTACACAATCATGAATTAAGCGAAGTTATGAAATATTCTTAATTATGAATTACGCTGAAGAGGAGTATCATAGTACGCCGTAATGTTACGTGCAAGTGTACAACATCCGTCCGTGTACCTAATTAGTCTCACGAGACAATATGACCCGTGTGCACTGGCCTAATGTATCGGTGAACCCAATACAATAACCATCGTGTGCCCGACTAAAAATTCCACACAGCCACACCGGCCACGCAATATGAACCTGAAGGTCATATGAACGAGAATGACCATAATGAATATCAATGAATAATAATTAGACAAGGCAAGAATGACTCACCGAGATGAGAGTAATAATGAAATGAATGATAGCTCAACGAAAAGATTGGAACCGTCGTTCCTTATGATCAAGTGATTAATTGACAATAACAAGTTTTAATATGATTAATACAATGATGAATGAGTTATGATTATGAATGATCAACAACAAAAGGTATGAATATCCTTTTAACCGAGTAAGAATTAACTTACTCAACACCGTGACAATTATCCTTCCACGAACAATGTCCTAATTGAGATATCGGTCGCTCGAACAACCTTGAACAATTCAATTACCAACAATCCGATTAATATACGTACAAACATGAATATAACGAACTCAACACGTCGATACGACTAAACCAAGTCCATTGAGGCATTAAATCAAACACGTTGCGTCAAACTCCGATTGTTTACAATCAAACCTCAATATACCAATACCAAATCCCCAAGAAGTGTTTCAAACCAACAAAACATCTTCAATACGATTAATTATCCACAACGAATATCCAAAAACGTGATTATAACAACAATTAGTCGAAAATCTCCAAATCCAACTCGATATTCAAAGTGTTCTTGAATAATCCCTCAATAATCCAATGAATCCTTATACAAACTCATAATCATACACATATCCCTTCATATAACATGATTATAACGTCCAAAACATCATATCTCAACACAAAATCGAAATCCAAGATGTTGAAGAAATTACCTCTAGAAGATCCAACCACTTCGATCCGAAGAACACGAGTTAAAACGAGTATCCGAGCTATATGATCGAATGGAAATGAATAAACTCAAGTACACAAGTGTTTGATGAAGGAAGAATCCCTTTCCCCAAGCTCTCTCTCGGACAAAAAGGAAGAAGAAAGTGAAAATGAAGAAAATGAGGAAAAGTGTCCCGGCCAAACTATAAATACTGCCGGAAGTTACGGCCGTAACTCGGCCCTCTTACGGCCGTAACTTTCCAAGTCAACGGCCTTACGGCCGTAATCGCCAACTCATACGGCCGTAACTCGGCTTCGTCCTAAAGCCTGCCGACACATTTACGGCCTTAACCGCCTCGAGTTACGGCGTAACCCGCCTTCGTCAAAAACACCTGTCGGAGTCTTACGGCCGTATCGCACACCTTATGGCCGTAACTCGGATGATACGGCCGTATCCGGCCAACCTTACGGGTGTAACCCGCCTTCGTCAAAAATGGCCAGACATCCTTCCTGCAACGTACGGCCGTATCCGGCCAAGTCTTACGGCCGTACCTGCCTCGACTTACGGCCGTATGCCGCAACCCTTACGGCCGTAAGTCGGCTGGTCGACAACACCGAAATATACGAACACCACTTACGGCCGTATCTCATCTTCCTTACGGCCGTAACTCACCTTCGCCAAGATGCAGGTAGCTCTTTGGATCACTTATGGCAGAATCGCTGACTCTTACGGCCGTACTGCCGACTTACGGCCGTAGCCCAGAACCTTACGGCCGTAACTCGATGCTGGCCAAGGTGAATCAATCCGATAATTCCGATTCCTCGCTACGACTGATGAATGATCCGACATATCATACGAATGTGGAAGTGAACAAGTCTAACACGATCCAAAGATGATACTCCCAGTACAAGGCTATCAATCACAATGAAAATGATCATACTCCCGTCTCGATCTAAAAACGGAGATAAAATGACGATCGGTAACTGATATACGATTACAACATGCCAACATTGAACGCAAAAGAGTGATTCATGAATGATGAGTGATTATTAATGAGTGAAAATTACTGAGTGATAATTACAGACTGATAATTACTGAGTGGTACAGAATGAATTATAGCCGGGTATTACATACTCCCCCCCTTAAAAAGAGTTTCGTCCCCGAAACTAAGGGTCAAACAACTCGGGATAACTCCCCCGCATACTCTCCTCGGTTTCCCAGTGTAATATCCGGTATTTTTCTTTCCCTTGTATTTTCATTTTTTTTTGTATATTTCTCGGTCATAGTGACCCTCGTGTATCTTTCAGTATGTCCTTCCTGTCAACTGTTGAATTGTATTCTCGTTATTGTTCATTATTTCAACTTTCCTCATATGAGTTCGACTTTGTTAGATCACCATTAATTTTTTTGGTGACTCCGAAAATTATAAATCTTTGCAATATTATAGAACATCGAGTTAGCTTTCCAATGGTTCAAACGGTGAGTCAATCGGAGTCCGGACGAGAGAGTTATGGTCGTTTGCTTGGCGATCATCGCGATCGAACTCGGCCGTGTCGTCCGACACGGCCCGTGCCGTACTCGTCCTGGCCGCGAAAGTTTCGTCTCAGACCGACCGTGTCGTCGACACGGCCCGTCTGCACTCCCGTGTGCATGCGATCGCCGACACGCCCGACCGTGTTCGAGGACACGGCCGAGTCATGCGGCAAGCCACCGCATCGAGCGAGCACTGCATCGAGCGATCGGGCCGAGCGAGCGCCCAGATCGAGCGAGCGCCCATCGAGCGATCATCAGACGAGCGAGCGCCGTATCGAGCGAGCGCCGTACCACGCGATCGCCAGACGAGAGCGCCGTATCGAGCGAGCACCGTATCGAGCGATCGCCGACGAGCGAATCTTGTCATCGACCGATTGTGTCAGATCGAATCGAGCGTGTGTCAGATCCATCGTGTTAGGACCATTTGTTTTGACAGTTCACTTAACCATTTTAAACGTGGAGTAAATCCTAACAAGGGTAGATGAGTCATTTATCGTCACTTTTTGGACATATTAGGATCGATTGACTATATTACACGGATCTCGGGAAGGTCTTCATTTTCCTCTCCTCTCTTTTCTTCCTCTCGTTCAGGCGATTCAGAGCAACTCTTGGGCGATTTTAACATTTTCGGACTTGAAGAAATCATCCACTTCAAGTTTTGTTGTAGATTACCGATTTCTTCTTGAATCATTCATCCTAATCCAAGGTAATCTTCTAAGAACCCATTTTTGGGAGATTTGGGGGTTTTCGAATTATTGTTCGATTCTTTCCGTATCGTTGATTAATTCATGATGAATATGATTAATCTTGTTAGTATTCTTAGTTTTCCTACGAATTCATGGTATATTTTGTAGTTTTGCATAATCGAGAGGGATTGGTTGTGATCCGCCCTCGTTGATGTTTTTATACGAATATACATGAATCGTAGGCGGGTTTTCGGGTGTTTTCCAATTCCGTATCCATTTAGAACTGGTTGTGATTTTTGTCCTTCGCATCGTTAGGTTCGTGATTATCGGTTCTTAACGTTCGTCGGTATTTTCCTTCCGCTCGTGCGTCGTCATTTATTCAAGGCAAGTATTTTTGGAAACCTTTATGCTTAACGTGAAATAGTAATGTATATTGTGTGTGATTGCTCACCTCGGGAGGGTCCGACGAGATCACGGAGCGGGAGCAATGGTATAGCCACAGATTCACGAGTTTGTTTCGCTAGCCACTCGGAGGGTCCTTAGGGATCACGGAGCGGGATCAATGGTATAGCCCTGTTCCCAAGGCGATGCGTGTGCGTGATTTGTTTTATAATATGGCGGCTCGGGAGGGTCCTTAGGGATCACGGAGCGGGATCAATGGTATAGCCTGCTCCCACGGCAAATTGTTTGACTGCTTATTTCCTAAAAGACATGTCTTGTTTTGGTTTTCGAAATGATATTGGTGCATGTACTATGAAATGTGTAGCGATTGGTTTGCCTTGATTACTTGTACTAGCGTAATTGCTAACCCCTTTGGGGACCCGTTTTGGGGAAATTCTTGTTATGGATTTCGTGTTATGATTATCCTACGAGCGAGCACCAGGACAAGACGAGGATGTTGGCCTGTGGTCGTTGACGTGTGCATTTGGGTCTACTTATTTCCTTTGTCCATTTCGATATGGTTGTTCCCACGCTTTAAACTTATAGATTGTACTCGCGAGTACTTAGGCTTTGGTTTCAAACTCCGTATTGTATTGCTTTAAATTGTCACGTTGTTGGTTGATGCTTATTTTGCCGGTTTCTCCTAGCGTATCTTTATATGTCATATTATTTAATTGTGTATCCTCGCTAACCAAGATGGTTAGTCGAGTGGAGTTTTCCCATTATAGCCTGGTGGGTCCCATGTAGGGGTCTACGGCCAGAACATATTCCGAATATCTCGGGGTGTTACGAGAAAATGGTATCGAGCATCTAGGTTTATGGATACCTAGGCTTGTTGGTTAATTGGGTCTAGTCGTGTTTGTTTTGCACATTGTCACACCGCCAAAGATCCCAGTACTTCCAGGTGCTCGTAAGTTTTCTTATTCGGCTCTTTTGTTTCTTGCATTGTATTTCCACTTCAATCGTAGTTGTTTTTCCTCCCTTACTCATCATCGATATACTTCGTTATCTCTTAACATCGTATGGATGCCGGAGGAAACCGTGGTCGTGGTCGTGGTCGTGGTCGTGGACGCGGCCGAGGACGTGGGGCAGCCGGTGGGGCGGCCACGTCGCATTCTTCGGGAGCCGGCGATCGGTGACCGTCACGGTCATGCTTCTTCTCGGGAGCGCGCGAGATCTTGGTATTGCAGGCATTATGCGGCAAATGGTTAACCAGATGGCGGCTATAGCTCAGTGGTCAGTAACCCCGATCGTGCCCATGCTAATCGGGCGGAACGGATCGTTGGCTTCAGGATGTCATCAAGATGCATCCTCCCGTTCGGGAGCTTCGACCCGATCGGCCGGGAAGGGTGGATCAAGGAGATATCCAAAATATTCACTGCTACCAATCGCCCAGGGACCGCAAGGTCCCTATTGCTCAATATTTTCTCACGGAGACGCTACAGTTGGTGGGAGGCCGTTGGTCCCAAAGATCATGTTGCTTCATGGGCCGAATTTCAAGAATTGATGGAGGCCGAATATTGTCTGTGGCCGGTCGACAGTGCTCGAGTGCATGCTTTCTATGATGCTCAACCACGGGATATCCCGTATCTCGTGCCATTGCCGACTTTAACAAGGAGTTGGGTTATGTGAAGACCCAAGTTGTCGCCGAGAGCGACAAAATTTTCCATTTTTCCGGGAGGATGAAGTTGCCCATTCGGGACTATATATGCAGGCTCGCCTGTACTACCCTCAAGGATTATCGAGTCGAGCCCTTGCTTATGATATGTCGGTGGCGAGTGATTTGGCTCGTGAGAGCAAGAAGCAGAAGTCGGTCGGAAACTTTTCTGGTCCCAAGAGTGGAGGCCAGCAGAATCTCGAGCTGCGAATATTTCTATGGGCGGTTCGGCTCGTTTCTCTGGGAGCTTTCGGGGTGCCGCCGGAACCCCCGCTCGTGAGCTCACATGCTTTAACTGCGGCCTTTCGGGTCATAAGAACCGGGACTGTCCTCGTCCGCCTTTAGCTTGTCATACTTGTGGTCAGTCGGGCCACAAGGCTTCTTTTTGTGATCAGCTCAGACAGCTTCGCGGTGCCCGTTCTTCTCACCCAGCACCTATGGAGCCGAGTGTGAACCAGGGCTCATTTGCTCCGCCGCCTCCACCGAGTGCCGGCCGAGGTAGGGGTCGGGGTCAGCCCGCTAGGGGTGGAGCTTCCAGTGTCGGCTCTGCTCAGCCGCGTATCTATGAGATGAGGAGAGCCGATGATCCAAAGCGGCCATCGTGGCGGCAGTGCCGTTCATATTCATTTCCATCCCGTCGGTGTGCTTTTCGATTCGGTGCAACGCATTCATTCATTTCGCTAGAGTGTGTACGCCGTTTGCGTCTCGACTGATTGTCACCTGGCGAGCCTTTCATCGTTAAACTTCCTAGCGGTGATAGAATTGTCGGTGATCGAGAAGTCCGGACTGCTCTGTGATTATTTGTGAGAGGGCTTGGCTCTCTAATCTTATTGTTGTGAGTATCGGGCGAGGATTTAATTCTCGGGAATGATTGGCTCGAGCGGCATGGTGCAATCATGAACTACCGCACGAGAATCATTACCATGTTAGCCGAGGACGGCCTTTGAACACTCTTTCGCGGGCGAAAGAGAAACCAGTTTGTTATTAACGCCTTGAAGGCGGTGAAACTCTGCGAAAGGGTGTACTGGTTATTGGTGCTACGCCTTGAAGGCGGAGAATGGTGGAGTCGAGTTTTCGTCGATTCCGATCGTTCGTGAGTTTCTGATGTATTTCTGACGAGTTGCCGGATTGCCACGGATCGTGAGGTTGAGTTTGCTATAGAGTTAGAGCCGGGCGCGGCTCCGATTTCAAGGCGCCGTATCGCATGGCACCTTCAGAGATGTCAGAGTTGAAGAAACAGTTGAGTGAACTTCTTGAGTCGGGGTATGTTCGACCGAGCGCCTCGCCTTGGGGCGCACCGGTCTTGTTTGTGCGTAAGAAGGATGGTTCACTACGTTTGTGTATCGACTATCGTGGAATCGAACAAGGTGACCATCAAGAACAAGTATCCTTTGTCGAGGATTGACGACTTGTTCGACCCGATTGCGAGGAGCGGTATTCTCAAAGATTGATTTGAGATCGGGGTACTATCGGCTCGGGTGAGGGAGTCCGACGTGCCGAAACGGCTTGTCGGACGAGATAAGGACATTATGAGTTTGTAGTTATGGGTTTCGGGTTAACTAACGCGGCGGTGTTCATGCGATTGATGAACAAAGTCTTTATCGAGTATTTGGATAAGTGTGTCGTCGTCTTCATTGGCGATATTCTTATCTATTCGACGAATGAGGAAGAGCATGCCCATCATCTGCGGATAGTATTAGACATTTTGAGGACCGAGCAACTCTATGCGAAGTTCTCGAAATGTGAGTTCCGTGAAGGAAGTGATGTTTTGGGTCACGTGATTTCGGTAGGAGTCCGTGTGGATCCGCAGAAAATTGAGGCGGTGTTGGATTGGGCATCGCCACAAATGTGAAGGAGGTCCGTAGTTTCTTGGGTTTGGTGGCTACTCCGTAGGTTCGTGAGGTTTCTCAAAACTAGCTCGACCACTTACACGATTGCTCCGTAAATCCGAGAAGTTAAATGCTGACCGATGAGAGGCGATCGAGTTTTGAGGAGTGAAGAAGCGTTTGACTTCAGCCCGGTTTTGGCGTTGCCATGTGGCAACGAGGGATTCGCCGTTTATAGCGATGCTTCGGTCGTGGTCTTGGGTGCGTATTGATGCGGCCACGGCAAGACCATTGCCTTTCGTCGAGACAGCTTGAGGCCGTATGAGCCGAACTACCCTACGCATGATTTGGAGTTAGCGGCGGTTGTTTCGCGCTCAAGATTTGGCGTCACTATCTTTTCGGCTCTGCATGTCGATTTTACCGATCATAAAAGTCTGAAATACATATTTAATCGCGGGAGTTGAATATGAGGCGGAGGAGGTGGTTAGAATCGATTAAGGATTATGACCTCGAAATCCTTTATCATCCGGGTAAGGCGAACGTCGTGGCCGACGCCTTGAGTCGGAAACCGATTGCGTTGCGAACGCTTGAGGTCCTTACGTCTCAGTCTGAGCTTCGGCGGGCTTTGATTGAGTTTGATGTTGAGGTTTTGTTGCCTGGAGCTGTCGGGCAACTTTGTGCCTTAGAGATTTCGTCGTCTTTGATCGATGAAATTAAGCTGAAGCAATTAGAGGATCCGATGATTACTCAAATCCGAGAAAACATTCTTAAGGGAAAGTCTCCTGGGTTTGTGATTCACGAGGATGGTGTTTTGAGATTCCAGAGTCGGCTTTGTGTGCCGAACGATCCAGAGTTACGACGGAGTATTTTGCGTGAGGCCCATTCCACACCTTATTCCGTTCATCCTGGTTCGAGTAAGATGTACAAGGACCTGAGGAGGAACTTCTGGTGGAATGATATGAAGGAGGAGGTCGCACAGTATGTACCGAGATGTTTGACTTGCCAGCAGGTCAAAATCGAGCATCAGCGACCAGCTGGGTTATTGCAGTCACTTCCCGTTCCGGAATGGAAATGGGAAGACTTATCGATGGACTTCGTTACGAGTTTGCCGAGATCGAGGTCGGGCATGAATATGGTATGGGTGATTGTTGATCGTCTGACCAAGTCGGGACATTTTCTGGGCATCAAGGACACTTGGGGCCCGGAGAAGTTAGCTCGTGTGTTTATCGCGCAGATTGTGAGACTTCACGGTACACCGAAGTCTATTGTTTCGGATCGTGATGGCCGTTTTGTATCGCACTTTTGGCAGGCGGTGCATAAGGCGTTAGGTACCCGTTTGCATTTGAGTACCTCTTTTCACCCCCAGTCAGATGGGCAGTCGGAGCGCACTATCCAGACATTTGAGGATATGTTACGTGCTTGTGCTCTCGATTGGAGCCATGGACTGGAGGAGCATTTGCCATTGATCGAATTCACGTACAACAATAGTTGGCACGCGTCGGTCGGATGGCACCGTATGAGGCACTCTATGGGCGCGATGTCGATCACCGATTTGTTGGAATGAGGCATCCGATTTAGTCGGGACCGAGCCGGACGTCGTTTTAGAGACGAGGCGGAAGATAGAATTAATTCGAGAACGGATGTTGACGGCCCAGAGTCGACAGAAGTCATATGCCGATGTCCGTCGTAGACCTTTAGAATTTGAGGTGGGAGACCACGTTTTGCTGAAGGTGTCGCCAACGAGAGGAGTTTTCCGTTTCGGGAAGAAGGGGAAGTTGAGTCCGAGATTTATTGGACCCTTCGAGATTCTCGAGCGAGTCGGTGGGTTAGCATACCGTTTGGCGTTACCTCCGGCCTTGAGTCATGTTCATAGCGTTTTTCATGTTTCCCAGCTGAGGAAATATGTTCCGGATCCTAGTCACGTCATCGATTATGGCGAGATTGATATTGCTGAAGATATTACTTTCGAGGAGCGTCCTTTGAAGATTTTGGAGCATCGTGAGAAACGACTGAGGCATAAGACCATCCCTTTGGTCAAAGTGCAGTGGTCGAGACACGGTGTCGAGGAGGCAACTTGGGAAACCGAGGATAGCATGCGTGCTAGGTACCCTGAGTTGTTTGTTTCTTAAGTTTCGGGACGAAACTTATTTTTAGAGGGGTAGAATGTAATATCCGGTATTTTTCTTTCCCTTGTATTTTCATTTTTTTGTATATTTCTCGGTCATAGTGACCCTCGTGTATCTTTCAGTATGTCCTTCCTGTCAACTGTTGAATTGTATTCTCGTTATTGTTCATTATTTCAACTTTCCTCATATGAGTTCGACTTTGTTAGATCACCATTAATTTTTTTGGTGACTCCGAAAATTATAAATCTTTGCAATATTATAGAACATCGAGTTAGCTTTCCAATGGTTCAAACGGTGAGTCAATCGGAGTCCGGACGAGAGAGTTATGGTCGTTTGATTTTGGCGATCACGCTGATCGAACTCGGCCGTGTCGTCCGACACGGCCCGTGCCGTACTCGTCCCGAATCGCCGAAAGTTTCGTCTCAGACCCGACCGTGTCGTCCGACACGGCCCGCGTGCATTTCGTCCGTAATGCGTAACCGATCGCTGACACGCCCGCCGTGTTCCAGACACGGCCGAGTCATGCAGCAAGCCACCGCATCGAGCGAGCACCGTCATCGGCGATCGCCAGATCAGCGAGCGCCGTATCGAGCAGCGCCGACCAGCGATCGGCGACGAGCGAGCGCCGTATCGAGCGAGCGCCGTACCGCGCGATCGCGGTATCGAGCGAGCGCCGTATCGAGCGAGCACCGTATCGAGCGATCGCTGTATCGAGCGAATGCTGTATCGACCGATTGTGTCCTGTATCGAACTGAGCGTGTGCTGTATCCATCGTGTTAGGACCAGCTGTTTTGACAGGTTCACTTAACCATTTTAAACGCTGGAGTAAATCCTAACAAGGGTAGATGAGTCATTTATCGTCACTTTTTGGACATATTAGGATCAGTTGACTATATTACACGGTATTCGGGAAGGTCTTCATTTTCCTCTCCTCTCTTTTCTTCCTCTCGTTCAGGCGATTCAGAGCAACTCTTGGCGATTTTAACATTTTCGGACTTGAAGAAATCATCCACTTCAAGTTTTGTTGTAGATTACCGATTTCTTCTTGAATCATTCATCCTAATCCAAGGTAATCTTCTAAGAACCCATTTTTGGGAGATTTGGGGGTTTTCGAATTATTGTTCGATTCTTTCCGTATCGTTGATTAATTCATGATGAATATGATTAATCTTGTTAGTATTCTTAGTTTTCCTACGAATTCATGGTATATTTTGTAGTTTTGCGTAATCGAGAGGGATTGGTTGTGATCCGCCCTCGTTGATGTTTTTATACGAATATACATGAATCGTAGGCGGGTTCAGTGTTTTCCAATTCCGTATCCATTTAGAACTGGTTGTGATTTTTGTCCT
Organism: Orobanche coerulescens; assembly: GCA_033398695.1. Classification (NCBI taxonomy): domain Eukaryota; kingdom Viridiplantae; phylum Streptophyta; class Magnoliopsida; order Lamiales; family Orobanchaceae; genus Orobanche; species Orobanche coerulescens. Next base: position 586,735 of record CM065811.1, on the reverse strand, counting down.
TCGCATCGTTAGGTTCGTGATTATCGGTTCTTAACGTTCGTCGGTATTTTCCTTCCGCTCGTGCGTCGTCATTTATTCAAGGCAAGTATTTTTGGAAACCTTTATGCTTAACGTGAAATAGTAATGTATATTGTGTGTGATTGCTCACCTCGGGAGGTCAAGCGGGATCACGGAGGATCGATGGTATAGCCACGGATTCACGAGTTTGTTTCGCTAGCCAGCTCGGGAGGGTCCTTAGGGATCACGGAGCGGGATCAATGGTATAGCCCTGTTCCCAAGGCGATGCGTGTGCGTGATTTGTTTTATAATATGGCCAGCTCGGGAGGGTCCTTAGGGATCACGGAGCGGGATCAATGGTATAGCCCTGTTCCCACGGCAAATTGTTTGACTGTTTATTTCCGGAAAAGACATGTCTTGTTTTGGTTTTCGAAATGATATTGGTGCATGTACTATGAAATGTGTAAGCGATTGGTTTGCCTTGATTACTTGTACTAGCGTAATTGCTAACCCCTTTGGGGACCCGTTTTGGGGAAATTCTTGTTATGGATTTCAGGTTATGATTATCCGGTCGAGCGAGCACCAGGACAGTACGAGGATGTTGGCCAGGGTCGTTGACGTGTGCATTTGGGTCTACTTATTTCCTTTGTCCATTTCGATATGGTTGTTCCCACAGTTTTAAACTTATAGATTGTACTCGCGAGTACTTAAGCTTTTTGGTTTCAAACTCCGTATTGTATTGCTTTAAGTTGTCACGTTGTTGGTTGATGCTTATTTTGCCGGTTTCTCCGGGCGTATCTTTATATGTCATATTATTTAATTGTGTATCCTCGCTAACCAAGATGGTTAGTCGAGTGGAGTTTTCCCATTATAGCCTGGTGGGTCCCATGTAGGGGTCTACGGCGCTGTAACATATTCCGAATATTTCGGGGTGTTACACCCAAGTGGCCTCTTCGACTCCGTGTCTAGACCACTGAAACTTAACCAAAGGAATCGCCTTATTCCTCAACTGTTTGATTTGCCGCTCCAACACTCGTATGGGGCTCTTCTCATACGAATGATCATCTGCGATCTCGATTTCGTCGAACTGAAGTATGTGCGAGACGTGAAACACATTATGAATTCGGCCCAACAACAGAGATAGGGCCAATCGATAAGTTAACTCGCTTACTCAATTCAAAATCTCACACGGTCCAATGAATCTCGAACTCAACTTCCCCCGTTTTCCGAAACGGAGAATACCTCGACTCGGGGATACCTTGACCAAAACGGGATCACCCGTCTCGAACTCTAGTGGTCGATGACGATTACCTGCATATGATTTCTGTCGACTCTGAGCAGTTAACAGACGTCTCCTGATCAAAGCTACCTTCTCACGGGCGGCTAATAAGCATATCAGGCTCGGTGCTGATTGATTCTGATGGGCCGTCCCAACACAAGGGAGATCGACAACGGCAGCCGTACCGAGCCTCGTAAGATGCTACCTTCATCGCGGATGCTAACTAAAGCACGTGGACACAAACAACAGTAATTGGGCTTCCCAATCCTCTACTAATCGAGGACGCATGCCCTCAACATGTCCTCCAATGTCTGAAAAGTCCTCTCTGATTGTCCGTCGGACTGAGGATGAAAAAAACGGTAATGAGATTCAGCTAAGTTCCCATAGCACGATGAATCGATTTCCAAAATGGGACACGAATCGTCGTCACGATCGAAGCGATCTTGTTAGGGTACCGTGAAGTCTCATTATTTCCTTGATGAACAATCGCGATCTCTCGGGACCCCACATATTCTTGATTTCAAGGAAATGAGCTAATTAGTAAAGTAGTCCGCGATCGCTCGGATCGTATTCATGCCACGACGACTCGTCGGCAACTCGTGATGAATTCCATAGAAATGTCTTCCCACTTCCATTACGGAATAGGAGCGGTATCGACATACTCGCGGTCGCCGATGTTCCATATTGACTTCTTGATAGGCTAAACATCTCGAAACAAATTCCGCGACTTCTCGCTTCATATTACTCCACCGTAAATTTCGTTTCAAGTCCTTGCACATCTTACTAGACCCGGATGAACCGGATATGGGGTAGCATGAGCTTCTCTCAAGATCGAGTTTTCAACTCATCATTCACCGATACGCACAACCGATTCTCAAATCTCAAGAGTCCATCTTCGTGGACCACAAATCCGAGGGCTTTCCCTGTACCACATCCTCGCGGATGATCAACAAAATGAATCGAACCCGATTCTCCCGATTTCCTTCTCAAGAGATGATGAAATCTCTAACATACAAGCCATTCTGAACTCAAGCCGGACCTCGATCTCGGGTCTAAGGAATTCTTTGAAGTTCCTTCAATCTGTTAAACGAGCAAGCATCTGCTCTAGACGGACTTACGACTCAAGGCGTCGGCGACAACATTCGCCTTGCCCGGGTGGCAAAAGACCTCGATATCATAATCTTTGATTAGTTCCAACCACCGCCTCTGTCACATATTTAACTCCTTGTGAGTAAATATATACTTCATCTCTTGTGATTGGTGAATAACTGACAGGTGACGCCATAAAGGTAATGACGCCAAATTTCCAACGCGAAAACCACGGTTGCTAGCTACGGTCGTGGGTTGAATAATTAATCAACTAATCAGAAACTTGGATTTACTTAACATCTTTCGGAGGTTGCCAATCTCGGACGACCTCCGTCTTCGAGTCGACACGAACTGCTCGGATGAAATTACATGCCCGAGAAAGTCATTTCGGACCTCGAACTCACACTTGGAAAACTTTCCATAAAGTTGCTCTCGTCTCATCACGTCGAGAACCTGATGAAGATGAACCTCGTGTTCCTCTCGGCTACGAGAATAAATCCAAATGTCGTCGATGAAGACAACAACAAACTGATCCAAAAAGTCGATGAAAACCCGATTCATTAACTCCATGAATAACGCAGGTGCATTAGTTAGCCCGAACGACATAACTACGAACCCATAATGACCATAGCGTGTTCGAAACGCCGTCCTCGCGATATCCGACTCTCGAATCCGCAACTGGTGATATTCAGATCTTAAGTCGATCCTGGAAGATACTGAAGCTCCCTGAAGTTGATCTAAAAGATTATCATTACGGGTAAGGGTACTAATCTTGATCATCACCCTGTTCAAGTCTTGATAATTTATACACACACGAGACAAGCCATCCTTCTCCTTGACAGATCACACTGGTGCTCCTCACGAGGACGCAAACGGTCGGCGATAACCTTTCTCGAACTACTCCTCAAGTTGAGTCTTCCACTCCTGCATTCAGTGGGGCCATCCGATACGGTGCCTTCGATTAAGGGGACGTACCGGCTCCAACTCACTCCTGAACTCCACTACTCTATGTGAAGACAACCAAATAACTCGTCTGGAAATACGTCGTCAATCGATGACAATGATACCACAAATGATCGAACATTTCGATTTCCATTGAATGGTCAATCGATAAAAAGTGATACAATGAATGTTTGAATAATTCGATTGCCTTAGAAAGGCCAATCGATGAAAATGACACAATGAATGATTGAATAGCTCGATTGCCTTAGAAAGGTCAATCGATGAAAATGACGCAAATAAATGATTGAATAACTCGATTGCCTTAGAAAGGTCAATCGATGAAAATGATACAATGAATGATTGAATGACTCGATTGTCTTAGAAAGGCCAATCGATGAAAATGAAACAATGAATGATTGAATGACTCGATTGCCTTAGAAAGGCCAATCGATGAAAATGATATAATGAATGATTGAATAGATCGATTGCGGAATCTCTCTGCTTCCGCCCTAATAATAATTCTACTGGAACAACGGGGATTACTCCCCTGAAGTACACATTCGACAACCAACGACGGAAAGATAGCGACCAAACGCTAACAAACATTAAGGATAGTATCAAAACGATCAACCCAACTAACACCGAAAATTACATCGTCCTAAGATAAAATTCACCACGATTAGGTCCATCAATCAATCGCGATCACTAAGCTTACTTCGGTATGATTCCGAAAATTCTTCCATCGCCAGGTAGACCGATGGTATGAGGTCCACAAGCAATAGGACTATCCCAAAATAAGTCTATTACAACATGATTCGAAAATGAATGAATGCGGTGTACCAGAATCAAAAGGTACACACAAGTTGAAATAAAATTACGAGTATACCTGAAATCATTCGGTCCACCGGATCGTCGATCCTCCCCATCATATGAATCAGGACTTGCGGCCCCGAACCGGACGCTCCGTCGATAAATAAGAGCTCCAACACTATTTGCTTCAATTGTCTTAAACAGCGTTGACAAAGTAGTCGATTCTCAAAGCGGATTGCTTGGGGCTGAGATGCGCGGGGCGACTTGGAGTCCTTTCGGCAAAAACGGGCCTTATGCCCGAAATTCCCACAATTATGACATGTGATAGACGGCGTCGTACACCTAATCTTGAAATGGCCGCGCCCCACGGTTGAAGCAGAGATGATGGCCGAACCCTGTTCGGGCGAGATCCGCGGGATTAGGTGCCGTAGGAGGTCGCTCAGAAACGATAGGACCCGCACGAGGTTTCTTGGAGGTTGACCGACCGCTCTCGGACCGATTACGCTTCGTTGATTTCCTGCTGACAAATGAAGGTTGTTGTTCAGCACTTTCCTTAGCAGCTGGCTCATACGGGAGAGTTCTCTCGATTAATCCGGCCAGAGTGGCGCAATGATGATTGAGCAACTGCACATGGGTCATTGTTGTTACCCAAAATATTATCCGGAGGTAATATTGCTGGAATGATCGAGTAACAAACAAATGCGAGAACACTTCCGTGAGAAACTAGATAACACAAGATTTGCCGGGGTTGTTAATCCCGGGCTTGAATGCTCTCGCGAGATATTATTAATAAATATACTGTCGAGTACAAATATTAATGTTAGAAACAAATACAAGGAGTGTAAAGATTTCTAGTTATCTAGGCTTTAGAGCGCGTAGATTGCCGGAAGAACCAGATAGGTAGATCTGTGAGTTCTTGCTTAGGAGATAAGATGGATATGTATGAATATCACTTTGAATGTGTAAGCAGTTGCTAAAAGAGTCTTTGATTTTCTCTTTTGTGTGTATTTTGCACTGAATCTGTAGTCAAATTCGCGTCCCTTTCTTTGCTGCGGTGAGTTCCTATTTATAGGGGACAAGGTAGTTGGGATCACAGAGGCGATCGCCGGCGACCGCCGTTTTTTATATTATAATAAGGTGGCCGATCGTTCCGTCACGTGGGGCTGTTCCCTTAAAGTCAGGGGCTGCTGCTGGAGTCAACTGTGTGAGCCAGTGAGAGGCCAACACGCGTCCTGGGCAGCATGTGAGGGGAGGACCCACTTTGTACCTTTCGGCGGCTTTGTCGGTAGGTGAGGTAGGTGACAGGATGAGGACAAAGGTCTTTATCTGCCGGTATCTCTGAAGATCCGCATGTGGGCCACCGTCCAAGATTCGGTCTTTGATGACTTTGACGGATGCCGGACCCATACGTGGTCATGAGATGATCGTCTCTGGTCCGCTCATTATAGACGATCGTCAGACATCAAAGGACGATCGCTAGGTGCCAAAAGACGATCGCCGTATTGCGCCGAACTCTAGGAGTTCGTCCAGAGTATGTCTTCCACGATTGGCTTCTCTGGTCGTGATGCCGATCGCCTATCGAAGCGTATGAATCGCCGCACAACAATTGCCCCCCAGCTCGCCTCGATGTTTGAAAACACGGGGTGAGGTGGCATTGTGGCCGATCGTCAATGTTTAAACGATCAGCCGATCTGAATTTAAATATGGATGACCCTCTTTTACGTCGGGAGCAACGGGAAAAGAAGGCGGGCTTTTTGAAGTGGCAGGGACACGCGTCGCGCCGCGGTTGGGGAAGTCCGACGGTTTGTCAGACTTGTCGGCTGGCGTGCCCTCGAAAAGACGCGTACGCGGGATCCGAGGACATTTTTTAATGCGTCCCCACGTGACGGTTGCGATCCAGCCCTTGGGGTTTCTCCTATTTGCATATAGGCCCTCGTCTCCATCTATAAAAAGGGCAGGGCTTCTCCTCTTTCAATTTTTTACGCGTCCTTGGTATCCATGCCGAATTGCGAAACTTGGGAGCTTTTTGTGCCGATCTCCTACTTTTTCCTAGGTAAGAACAAATTAACCTTCTCACTCTCTTTACTTTCTAATATGTCGGGAGGATCAAAAGCATTCGAGACCGGAAGTTCTTCCGCCGCTGCCGCGTCGCCCGGACGGGAGGAGGTTCCCGTTGGAGTGGATATGGAGGCGGCCGCGAAGCTATTCGGCGGGGATTGCACCGTGGAACTCGAAGAGCTTTTCAATGAAGCCGAAGTGGCGAGGACGGCGCGGCAGCGGAGCGGGGCTCGCCGGCGGAGGAGGATGATTTGGTGCGGGAGGCTTGGGAACGAGAGAGTAGATTCGGCCCGCCTACATGGCTTTTGCTCGGATGATGGAAGCGATCGCGGACCACATCCGGGTCGATTCGAACCCTACGCCGCCGCTCACCCTTACGAACATGTGAATCGGGACGATCTTTCGAGCCGCCGTCCGTCTTCGTGGACTCTCGGACGAATCCGAGTACGGCGACCAATAAAGATCTGGGCCGTTGGAGGCCAAATATCACATCCCTTCGATGTCTCCCTTCACGTGCCCTCGGAGAATGAGCGCGCCGACCAACCGCCGAGCACATGGTTGCCGTCAACGAGATGATTATGGAGGCGGGTGCGATTCCGTTGCCATTCGCCGTCTCCTACTTGCCGATCGCTGGAATTTGGCGCCCCTTCAATCGACGCGAATGCTTGTGCAGATCATCTGCCACGTTGACCACTGTTTGGCGGTCATCGGTTGTTCCGCCTTCTTCTGCGTTGGAGGTGAATTATTTGTTTAAATTGGCCGTGCGAAGGGGTCAATCGGCGGCCATCATATCAAGGTCGACTCGGGAGAGTGGTCCTCGGTGTGCGAGTAAGACCGGGCGACACAGCTAAATGGTTATGGGTCGGTGGGGCATGGCGATCGGCATCGAGCGACAGGCCAAATGAGGAGTTGGAAATCCCCACCACTTTCCGGGAGAGGAATCCGAGTAAGGATTTTAACTCTCCCCTCGTTTGAGCTTGTCTTGGACTGATCTAATTTCGTTTTCTTTTTGCAGGACTTCTTGTTCCAGCGATCGTCGACCTTCCATTCGATTTCTTGATCGTTTGGGAGCGGATCCGCGCTTTGCCTGATTCCTTTATCGACGTTCGTTCTCTTGGTACCGAAACTCATCGGTTGGGAGCTCGATTGTTTCGCTACCCCCGTCACTTGAAAGTTCCAGGTATGAGCTTAAGTGGTGCTTCCTTTCTTGACGATCGTTTCCAAGAGGTCGTTTTGTTTTGTCTAACTTGTTTATGTTTCTCTTTTGTCAGAGGTTTATTTTCCCCGAATTTCCGAACCGACTGCAGAGATCGCCATGTCGAACTCGGGACTCATCGGTCGCCTTCACTTGGGCAAGCGGACTGGTCGCGTTCCTGCGACAACGTCTCGCCCTGCCCCGGTGACGAGGCCTGCTGAGGTGCCGATCGCTGAACCGGAAGCTCACGATGAGGAACAGCTCCAACGCCGCAAAAGGCGGAGGGCGGAGGAGTCCCCGTCTATTTCAGAGGCGGATGTATCAATTTTAGAGCCTCCGGTCGCTGCGGCTCCTATCTCTGCCATGTTAGGCGTATTTTTATACGCTTATTTATCATTATTTTGTAGTATTTTGGAGTGTGAAATCATCTAAATGAGCTTTTAATGCCTTAATTTTGTATGATTGACAGGAAATTGAAGTCCGGAAGCTTAAACGAGGCAAAACGGTAGCGGCAAAAGCTGGACTATGAGCCGCGACACAAGGAAGCCGAGCCATGCAAAGGAAGACACCAAGAAGGGCGAGTAGTGTACTGTGCCGCGGCACGGCCCATGTGAGCCGCGCACGTAAGGATTTAATTACGCCTGTATTGATTTTGGCGATGTGCCGCGGCATAGGTTGATGAGCCGCGGCACACTTAGCGGGTTTGGTACGTCTGCGCGGATTTTGGGCCGTTTGAAGCCGCTTTCAACCAACTAATACGGACGCGATTTATGGAAGTGCTGAGCTATAAATAGGGCTTAAGACCCTAATTTAATTATCTTGGAACCTTGGAATCGGAAATCATTGAAGCTAAACCTAGGAGAGCTTAAGCTTGGAGACAGAGAAGAGGAGGAAAGCGAGAGGAATTCAAGGGCGATATGAGGCGAAGAACGGAGGAATCCGAGCTTCATCTGCGTTTGAATTTTATGCTTTCGTTTATTTCTTCGTATTTTCGCTTTTAGTATGTCGCTAAAGCCCTAATCTAGGTTTTGATGAAACCTTTATTTTGACGAATTGATTAAGATTATCCAATTTATTACCTTTTTATTGAGTTTTCCCAATTATGTTTAATGCTTGCAATTATCCGGCCAATAGTTGTATTGATTTAATCATTCACTTGAATCGGGAGAGGAGATTTGGTGAGAACTATTGGTGAGGACCGTTTTATTCTCGTGAGATAGGAATATACTCATAGGAACTACGTGGCCTTTAGGAGATTTCATGCTTTTGCCTAGCGACGAGATAATTCACCTAGGGATAGAGTGCGTTAGTCGCCGTTAGATAAATCTATTGACCTCGGGAGAGGCGGTAGAATATATTAGCAATCTCCGCCTTCAATAAATTGGGAAAATTATTTATTACGGATAATCAAGACTAAATTCGGATAAATTAAGGTGGATTGAACTCTAGACTTATTTATCATTTGATTCCTTTTATTCAAGCTATCGCTTCGTTTAGTCTTTTATTCATTCTTGTAGTTATTAATCCAAAACCCACTTCGATTGTTCAAATAAAATTGGAATACGAAAACGTCGGTAGTTAGAGACTCAATCCTCGTGGGAACGATACTCTACTTATCACTTTATTACTTGTAAACGATGACGTGCACTTGCGTGTAGGAAATATCGCAACAAGTTTTTGGCGCCGTTGCCGGGATTGAAATTTCTCTAATATCGATTTAAGTATTTCCATCTTAATTTGAGCGTTTTATTTTTGTTTATTTAATTTTGTTTATTCGTTTTCCTTTCGGGACCTTTCGTTAGTGCATGAGAAGACTCAGAACGAAGGCCTACTACCTTTGGACACCGAGCTCGAGCGCACTCTAAGAAGGAACAAAAAGGAGAAAAGAGAGGCTGCAGACGGCCAACATGGCCGAGAATATTGAAATCCAAGGAGGAGACAACCAAGTGCGGCAAGTTCAACGGAACTCGCTCTTCGAGATTATGCCATGCCGCAAGTCAACGCAAATTTTTCGAATTCGGCGTCCCACCATCCAAGCTAATAACTTTGAGATCAAGCCCGCCATTATTCGGATGGTGCAGCGAGCCCATTCTGTGGACTACCGAAGGACGATCCGAATGCCCACATTGCTTCTTTCCTTGAGATATGCGACACTTTCAAAACTAATGGTGTCACCGACGATGCCATCCGATTGAGGCTTTTCCCTTTTTCTTTGAGGGATAAAGCAAAATTCTGGTTGAATTCCTTACCGCCGGGGTCGATTACAACTTGGGAGAGGTTAGTGCAAGCCTTCCTTGCAAAATTTTTCCCACCAGCTAAGACGGCGCGGTTGAGAAACGAGATAACCACTTTTGCCCAGTACGATATGGAATCGCTCCACGAGGCGTGGGAGCGATATAAAGAATTGCTTCGAAGATGCCCTCATCACGGCATTCCTGATTGGCTTCACCGCATCGTTTTATGGTGGTTTGAGTGCTTCTACACGCACTTTAGTGGATGCGACCTCGGAGGAACATTCATGGGAAAATCTATGGCCGAGGCTCACGTGCTTTTGGAAGATATGGCTGAAAACGCTACCAATGGCCACAGAAAGATTGACACCGAAGAGGGTAATGGAAGTTTCGAGCAATGATCCGATTTCCACCTTGTCACTCAAGTCGCCGCTTTGACACAACAGCTCCAGAACTTTTCGCACGCACCAGCCCCCGTTACCATTGAGACATGTAATTGGTGTAACGGATCACACCCGAGTGCGGAGTGTCAATTTGGAAATCCGTTCGAGCAAAATCAGATGGAGCAGGCTCAATTGTAGGAAATGGGAATCGACCAATAACCCGTACTCAATACTTATAATCCGGGGTGGCGCAATCATCCCAACTTTTCATGGAGAAACAGATGAACACACACCAGCCCCCTTTCGCCCGGAATCAACGGCCCCTTCCGCTCCCAAAGTGTCTCTCGAGGAAGCGCTTGCAAAATTGGCGGCAAATACGAGTCAATTTATGACTCGGACGGAAGCTACACTACAAAATCATTCTGCTTCCATTTGGAATTTGGAGGTTCAGCTGGGCCAAATCGCTAATGTATTGACAGCTCGTCTGGAGGGAGCATTGCCGAGTACCACAGAGACAAATCCTCGCGAGAGTCTAAATGCAATTAGCTTGAGAAGCGGGAGAGATGTGCTAGATCAGCCCGAGCTGGGTAAAGAGAAGAAGGTGATTGAGGAAGAGATGGAATTGAAGCTAGAGGAGTCGAAGGAAGTTCAGCCGGATAACTCAAAGACATGTGTTCCCCCCGTTCCGTTTCCGCAGAGACTACAGCAAAGGAGGGCGGACAAACAATTTTCTAAGTTCCTTGAGGTGTTCAAAAAGCTTCACATAAATATTCCGTCACGACGATGGAGCAGATGCCGAGTTATGTCAAATTCATGAAAGAGATATTATCGAAGAAGAGAAAGCTTGAGGAGTTTGAAACGGTTGCCTTGACAGAGGAGTGCAGTGCAATTCTTCAAAAGAAGCTCCCACCTAAATTGAAAGATCCGGGAAGCTTTAACATACCGTGCACCATGGGGAATCTTTCGTTTGATAAGGCACTATGCGATCTTGGTGCAAGTATCAACCTCATGCCTCTATCGATTTTTCAAAATATTAATATTTTTGAAGCTAAGCCAACCACAGTCTCATTACAATTGGCGGACCGATCGATAAAGTATCCGAGGGGAGTGATCGAGGATGTATTAGTTAAGGTTGACAAGTTCATCTTTCCAGCCGACTTCATCGTACTAGACATGGAGGAAGATGACAATATTCCGATCATCTTGGGACGACCATTTCTAGCGACGGGCCGAACCCTTATAGACGTGGAAAAGGGAGAGCTAACTCTGAGGGTCCAAGACGAGGAAGTTACTTTTCAAGTATTCAAATCGTTCCCATGTCCCGGAAGTGCTGATAAAGGATCACAAAGTGAGGGTGTGGATGTTTGTGAAAGAGGAAAGCATCGAAAAAATCGTCGTTGGGAAAATTCAGATTTTGTGTTAAATGGCCCAAGTTTGAAGAAGGATGTAGAACTAGTGGCGTTTCTCGACCATGAAGAAAAATCTGCTGCAGTTGTGAGTTCGTTTGTGAAGGAGGAGAGTGAGCCGAAAGCCAAGAGAAAAATTAGTCATGGAGAAATCGGGTGTTTCGGGAAGTTCCTCAAGTCGAAACCTTTTCGAAAACTACATTTGATGACTGAACCGAAAGTCGAACGGCTGATGACCAACGGTCATAATTTTAACCAAAATACAAACGGTTCGATGAACGGGGCGGAAGCCAAGTGGAGTTTGCGAAAAGCGAACTAACGTTGTTCAATAGGTCCGGCTGAAGACTATAAACTTAGCGCTTCTCGGGAGGCAACCCGAGCTCGTAGCTGTAGATTTTTGGCATTTCTTTATTTTTCTTGTATTCGTGATTTTTATTTTTCATCTTATTTGTGCTTCTATTTGCTTCTTCCTCTCGTTTTTAACGTCTTCTTTTCAAAATTCTGCAGAAAGTCCTGGGAGAAATCGAGTATGAGCCGCGCACGCTTATTGTGAGCCGCGGCACACATCGATCGCAATGGGAGGCAAAACCGATCAGACTTTGTGCCGCGGCACGGCATAAATGAGCCGCGGCACACTCGAGCAATGAGCCGCGGCACACGGAATTTGAGCCGCGGCACACGACAAAACGAGACACAGGTAAAAGGGACTGTACCTTGTGCCGCGGCTCACTTTATCTGTGCCGCGGCACACTATGCGGAAGCCGAAAGGCCAGGTAGCTTATAACATGCATTCAGCCGGCATTTATCAGGTGCGTTCTTTTTTCTTCTCCTTGCCTTCCCTCCTCTTCTCTATCGGCCGACGTTGTTCAAATTTCTTCCTGCAATTTTTCTTGAAATCTTCAAAAGGTACGCTTCCATCCTTATTGTTTATTTGCTTATAGGTTATATTTTGAAGTTGTTTTTGCGTTGAATGGATGGAACATGCCCAGTTTTTCCTTCAAATAGTTTTGTGATTGTTAGAATATAACAGGGTAATTTCATCGAATTTTCTTGATTAAATTGGAATATCAATGAATTGATTGTGTTAAGTTGTTCATGATTGAATTGTATTTCTGTTTTTGGGGGCTGAATCGAGCTAGAGCTATGTTTATTCTTCAAGTAAACATGCGCCCTCAAGGTGTCTGATAAATTGCCCAAATGAAAATTTTCTTTGAAAAGGCAAACGTTTTGAATTCTCGTGCAACGTCTACGTTTTGAATTTACAGCAAGTCCAACCCTTACATCCAGTTTTGATGTTTAAGTCCAAATTCATCTTTGTCTCTCGTATGCGCTAGTGTCTTAAATTCGGAATTTCTGGTTTGATGTCTTTAGCCGCGCATATATCATCGTTATTATTTTTTTGCGTAAATAAACCCTCGTGTTGTGCTTCTCAGATCGATTATGGCGCGCACGAATAAGCGGACCAAGCGTGCTTGGACCGAGTCATCCCCTCCGCGCGGGGAGACCTCTCGGGGTGGGGCCGAGGCGAGGGGCACCAATTTTCGACCCCGAGATCCACAAGATATTCAACAAAAGATCCGTCCGCGTCCACTTATTCCCGAGAGAGGTTTTACTCCAGGCTCCTCGGGACGGGAGTTGCTCATGATGATTGACGAGATGGGATGGGCTAGATTTACCGCACCTCTGAGCGGCGGTCATTTCGATCGTCCGAGTTTTATGCCGGCGCTCTGTGAAGCACATCCGGCGGGGCATTCGTTGCCATCTTTAGAGTCCGGACTCAGTCGACGTCAGGGGTCACGATTGATTTCTCCCATTGCTATTCGGAGGCTTTTTGGGTTTCGGCGGTGGGCGAGACAACTATGACAGCGTGATGACCGGCCTCACTAAGGAGGCCACTGCTTGAGACGATTACACGGCCGGTACCGGCCCAGGAGCAGCGAGCACGAGCTCATCTACTTTTCACTTCAGAGCTCGCGCCTCGGCCCGGCTCGGGCGAGCACAGCTTTACTTTATTTGTGCCCGCATTGATCCCACCTCCCGGATCCGTCTGATTTTCTCTCCGCGCCGGATACTTTTTGCTATCACCTCCGGCTGCGCTTGATGTGGCCCCCATTACGGTCCGATCTATCTTCCACAGTATCGAGGGGCGAGGCGGGTTGAAGCACCCCTCCCTCATCTGCGCTTTATGCGGCGTGATCGGGGCGACATGGTCGATCGGCGAGCCGATGCTTGCCCCACGAGCCCCGATCGACCACCGCATCATATCGCACTTTGAGCGGTGGGGTGGAGCGCCGGCCACACGCTCGGGCGAGGATTTTTGCTTGAGGAGGCTCACGAGGATCCCAGAGCCACTTTTGTTGGCCTTGCGGAGAGGCGGACCGCGGCCAGAGCAAGGTTGGAGGAGGCATTTGATGGGGCTGCGGGAGGATATGAGGAGGCAGAGAGAGAAGAGCATAGGGAGGAGGCTGCGGAGAGATAGGGAGGAGTTGAGGAGAGAGAGAGATGAGATGAGGAGAGAGAGAGAGAGGCTGGATGGTTGCCTTGCGAGAGGAGCGGCGGCGGCGCGGGAGAGTGTTATTCTTGCCGCGCCGAGCCGAGATGAGAGAAGCGGCCAGCCGACGAGCGGAGAGGCGTCTTGCTGCGAGGAGGCTTATCATCGGGAGCACCTCGCCGCATGGGCGGCCCACATCATGCATCCCGACGGGCCATTTCTGCGCCGCCCGGCCAGCCACACCACCCTCCTCACCGGACGATGCAGCACCGGCTCTGAAAGCGGAGAGGGGTGTACTTGACCTTTACTTTTCTTGCATTTCATTTTTGTCCATTGAGGTCAATATACGTCCTAAGTTTGGGGGCTTTACATTGATCTGCATTCATTCTTTGTACTCTATTTTCTTCTTTGTACATTATATTTTGTTGCACTTTTCTTTCTTTGCGAAATTTTTTTAATAGCCTTGCTTGCCGTAGTTTTTCTTTATTCGTGAATTTTCGTGCTTCTATTATGTGTGATCGATGTTACGACCTTTGTCTTTCTCTCTGAAGATGCGGGCGAGTTTTAGTCGAGTTGTAGTCGATTATTTACATTACCTTAGTATTGATTAGGTCCGAAATTTTTCGTGATAGTAGAGGACTTGGCGTATAAGAGACGATACATACTTGTTTTTAAATCCCCATCAATACGTTTGGCTTCATTTTCCGGATAGTGAGTCGTCTTGTTTCTTTAGTCGTGTTGGCACTTAAATTGAGTTTAGAGTCGGGCGGTTTTCCCTAAAAGTCGAGATAATGTGTTCTATGAAGGAAGTCTAGTAACCAGGGGTATTCGCGTGACCCGTTGTTTACTCTCGCGTAAAGCAGCGACCACGATTAGACTATTGATTTAGATATTTCACATGTGCCAATGATAGGGAGCCTAGTAACAGGGCATTCGCGTGACCATTGTTTACTCTCGCGTCAAGCGGCAACCTTGATTCGGACATGCGGAAATTGTGTATTCGAGTTGTTTCTCCGCTGTAGACGGGAACTTAGTAACTAGAAGCATCCATGTGCCCCATGAGTGTCTTTTACGTCAAACGGTTTCCTAATACATGAGAATGGAAGTTCCACTCTAGGATTATCCCGATGAAACATCCCGAGATCCTAACCTAGTGGTCAACTCGAATCGAATTCTTGAGCATATTTATATAAGGGGACACTGTCCGAGGTTTAGTTGTTAGGAGACTCGTGAAAAATTGTGCCTTTAGGCGTGGAGCAGGACGAACTAACTTGTCTATTTTAGCCTTTCATATTGTGGTCGATTCGACTCATGTTTTGTTAATCTTTGGTGAGTTTTCTTCATGAACAAAGGATTAGGACTGAACTTGATCACTTTGCGGTATCACTATTCTGAGTGCAGCTCTCTTTTATGACACTCGTATTATTTAGAGAGAATGGCAGGATAGTATTGATTAGGTTGAACACTATGAGTTGCACGATGATTCACGACATTCTTTTATTGACTTTAATTCTTTTTGCTTGAGGACAAGCAAAGGCTTAAGTTTGGGGGTATTTGTTAGGCGTATTTTTATACGCTTATTTATCATTATTTTGTAGTATTTTGGAGTGTGAAATCATCTAAATGAGCTTTTAATGCCTTAATTTTGTATGATTGACAGAAATTGAAGTCCGGAAGCTTAAACGAGGCAAAGCGGTAGCAGCAAAAGCGACTATGAGCCGGCACAAGGAAGGCGAGCCGCGGCAAAGGAAGACACCACCGAAGGGCGAGTAGGTGTACTCTGTGCCGCGGCACGGCCCATGTGAGCCGCGGCACGAAGGATTTAATTACGCCCGTGTATTCGATTTTGGCGATGTGCCGCGGCATAGGTTGATGAGCCGCGGCACACTTAGCGGGTTTGGTACGTCTGCGCGGATTTTGGGCGTTTGAAGCGATTTTCAACCAACTAATACGGACGCGATTTATGGAAGTCTTGAGCTATAAATAGGGCTTAAGACCCTAATTTAATTATCTTGGAACCTTGGAATCGGAAATCATTGAAGCTAAACCTAGGAGAGCTTAAGCTTGGAGACAGAGAAGAGGAGGAAAGCGAGAGGAATTCAAGGGCGAAGGCGGGAGGCAAGAACGGAGGAATCGAGCTTCATCTGCGTTTGAATTTTATGCTTTCGTTTATTTCTTTGTATTTTGATTTTTAGTATGTCGCTAAAGCCCTAATCTAGGGTTTTGATGAAACCTTTATTTTGTGAATTGATTAAGATTATCGATTTATTACCTTTTATTGAGTTTTCCCAATTATGTTTAATGCTTGCAATTATCGGCCAATAGTTGTATTGATTTAATCATTCACTTGAATCGGGAGAGGAGATTTGGTGAGGAACTATTGGTGAGGACCGTTTTATTACGTGAGATAGGAATATACTCATAGGAACTACGTGGCCTTTAGGAGATTTCATGCTTTTGCCTAGCGACGAGATAATTCACCTAGGGATAGAGTGCGTTAGTCGCCGTTAGATAAATCTATTGACCTCGGAGAGGCGGTAGAATATATTAGCAATCTCCGCCTTCAATAAATTGGGAAAATTATTTATTACGGATAATCAAGATTAAATTCGGATAAATTAAGGTGGATTCAGAACTCTAGACTTATTTATCATTTGATTCCTTTTATTCAAGCTATCGCTTTCTGTTTAGTCTTTTATTCATTCTTGTAGTTATTAATCCAAAAACCCAACTTCGATTGTTCAAATAAAATTGGAATACGAAAACGTCGGTAGTTAGAGACTCAATCCTCGTGGGAACGATACTCTACTTATCACTTTATTACTTGTAAACGATGACATGCACTTGCGTGTAGGAAATATCGCAACATGCCATCCCGATGATGGAGCGACCAGGCTTCAAACCAAAGGTCTCCGGCCCCCAGCCATCCGGTAGCTCGGCGAAGAAAGTGGCGATCGCCGATGTGGAAACCTCCCGGGGCAAGCCTTATTTCGGGCGCGATCCCGAACTGGTCAATAGGTAAGAAAAGATCAAACTTTTCTGAGTTAGGCATTTTGAGCATGGTATGGGCTAACTCCTTGATTTCCTTGGTTTCTTGCTGCGAGTTCGTCTCGCCGACCGGACGTCGCCCCATGGTCTTGGACTTCTGTCGAGCAAAGCTCCGCAAACTTCTCTCGAAGTCCCACCACGTTCGCCGAGGCTATTACTTCTCTGCCCGAGGCTTGGGCGACCGACCTTGATGCGATTGCTCGTCGGCGATCCGAGACGCCATGCGGCGGCCGTTGCCACAGCTCTTGAGATGGCGGCGATGGCCGTCCAGTGCCGGGATTTTGAGGCGACCCTCCATTGCTCATCTCCATCGCGAACTTGAGACCGCCGGAGCGAAATATTGAGGATGCCAACCGGATCCGGTCTATGGAGAAGGAGTATGAGGAGACGGCCAAACGGGCTAAGCTGGACGTGGATCGATTGAAGCAGGAGCTGAGCCGCTCCAAGGAGGCTGCCGATCTATCCTGTGCTAAGGAGAAAGAAACTCGCCAGAAGCTCGAGGCTTCGCAGGAGGAGGCGACCGGGTTGAAGGCTGCGATGGATCGGCTCAGCAGTGAGGCGGCGAAGAGAGAGCTGGAAGCGAGCCGGGCGAGAATGTTGCCAAGGCGTCCAAACCGACGGAGGTCGAGAAGGCGGCCGTGGATTTGAAGGCGGTGAAAGGCGATCGAGCCGATCCTACCTCAACGTTGCGCTCGTCGGCGGGTCGCTTATCGGTTGGCCTTTGCTGATGCTGTTCGAGCCGCTAAGAAGGCAGGATCGAGATAGGTCCCCTGATGGAGAACTTCAAATCCTATGTCCTCGAACATCCTCTGCATCCAGAATTCTCCTTGCCGATCCTTGACTTCGTCGACTTCGGGATCGACTTGAGTTGGTATACCGGCAAACTCATTCATCCCGAGGTCGATGGGGGTGCCCAAGCCGATCCACAACCCGAGGGCGAAGACCAGCAGGCGGGGCCTTGAGAGGCATTGAGAGGCATTTTTGTTATTCCTCCGTAACTTGTACTTTTTGTTGTAATGCCTTCGGGCTTCGAAATGTATGAAGCTTGTGTTTATGAATAAAATACTCCTTTTTTTTTTTGTAATTTTCGTCGGACGACCTCGATCGCAGTGCATGTGTTTGAGCGAAGCCGATTGTGTTTGGGATTAGCTCGACCCATATCTGCCCCCTTGTTTTTGTTTATATATCGCAAGTAAGGAAACAAAAACTTGTTTATGGAGTGAGCTATCTTCGTTGTGCCGATTCAAGAATCAAATGCGGTTGGGGTGTTCGATGGACCGACCTCCCCAATCGTGTCTTTGTGTGCGAGGGATATTGTGTATCCCGTGACTCACTTTTTGTTAGGGTCCTCCGTTAGGCTACGCCCGCCTTGTGTTAAAACGAAAGGCGGGCGATCTCGGTCTGGAAGAGTCCTTGCGCGGAGTGTTGTCGGTTGATTCGACATCACGTCCGCGGCTTGTCAGCTCTCCTTCCACCTCGGCCCGCCATGAAGATGGCGATCCTCGACGGTGTACGTTGAGACGGGGGTAGCGGCGCGTCGCATTGTTCGGGTTCACCATGTTAGATGGTGTACCTTGAGGACGTGCGATCGTGCCTACTGATTGTTTTGGAGGGTCCTTGGGCTACGCTGGCCTCGTATTTAAACGAAGGGCGGGCGATCTCAGCCCAAAGGAACCTTGCATGGGCGAAGCTGTCGGTTCCATCGACATCCAGGACCATGGCTGTATCAATTTTACCTAGGATCGTCGTGATCAGCGATCTTCGGCGGTATGCGATATGCCTGGTGGGGCGATCGCCACAATAGATGGGATAGGAAAAATTTCATTATATTTCTTGTACATCACTGAAATCGAATACAAATTTATCACTGATAGTATTTTTTCAGATGCACGGCGTTCCAGGGATATTGGTCCGAGTAGTCGGGATGTTCGATTCGTAGGCTCCTTTAGTTAGCCATCTGGATATTACGAAGGTCCCTCCCGATTTGGACCAAAACGCTGTGTGGGTTTGGATCTTCTTAAGGGCGAGATCGCCCACTTGAAATCTTCTTTCTCGACCTTTGAATTGAAGAACTTCTCGGCTCTCCTTTTGTGGATTGTGTTCTTCATTTCTGAGGTCAGCCGCCTTTCTTCAAGCATGTCTAGGTCGATTCGTCGGGCTACATCGTTGTCGGTCGTCATCTCCTGCTCGGTTCGATGGCTGAGTACGGCGATCTCTGAAGGAATCACCGCTTCCGTTCCGAAGGTAAGGGCGAACGGAGTTTCACCGGTTGAATTGCGGGTCGTCGTTCGGTAGGACCACAAAACGTCTGGGAGTTCGCTCGCCCAACGTCCTTGCCTGGATTCGAGTCGCGCTTTAATTGTGTGTTTGAGGATCTTATTCACTGCCTCTACCTGCCCGTTCGTCTGAGGGTGATAGGGCGCTGAGAATAACCTTTTGATTCCCCACTTCTCACAGAATTGCATGACTTCTAAACCGTCGAACTGTTTTCGGTTGTCGGAGATGATGGCCTGGGGCAGACCGAATCGGCATACTATGTTTTTCCGTATAAACTTGATCACCTGTTCCTGGCCGATCTTGTTCAGTGGCTCGGCCTCTGCCCATTTGGTGAAATAATCGACCCCTACGATGGCGAACTTACAACCCCCTGGAGCCGTAGGCAAGGGACCTATAAGGTCGATGCCCCATTGCGCAAATGGCAAGGGCTATACATCGAGGTGAGTTTCGGGTGATAGTTTAATGTTGGGGCCCATTATCGACACCTATGACACGATCTAGCGTAGGCGATCGCATCTTTCCGTAGTGATGGCGGAAAAATCCTTGTCTGGTTGTCTTATGGATGAGGGCTCGCCGCCGCATGGTTTCCACAAATCCGTCATGGATCTCGGCTAAAACAAGCCGACCTTCCTCCGGTGTAATACACTTGAGGAGGAAAGGCTAGCTTCGCTTGTAAAGCCGATCGTCGATAGGGTGTACACAGTCGCACGGCCGAGTTGGCGAGCTTTAACACGGTCGTCGGGGACCGTTCCGTCCTTTAAGTATTTGATGAATGGGGTCATCGATTCTCTTCGGCGACGGTGACCGTGGCAACCAAATTCTGTCGATCGCCGGCCTTGCGACTTTGTGATTTGGATATTGGAGAAGTCGGTGCCCATCCGATGATGCTAGTTTGGAAAGAGCATCGGCACAGGAGTTATGCTCTCTGGGGACTTGTTCGATTAGTACTTCTTCAAATTTTGTGCACATTTCGGCGACCGGCTCTTGGTATTTGACCATTTGCTGCGCGTGTCTCATATTCTCCCTTGACTTGGTTTACGACCAAAGGGAGTCCATGAAGATATGGAGGCGACAAACATCTAGGCGAGGCTAGATCAAGCCCGCCTACCGAGCTTCGTATTCGGCTTCATTGTTGGTCGCACGAAAACCAAACGCACGCATTTGTGAAACTCGACCGTCGGGGCTGATGAGGACAATCCACCTTTGCTCTCGCATTGGTCGCCGAGCTATCCACGTATAATTTCAGCAGTGCCAGACTGAGTCGGACCGTGAGGAACGTTAATTCCACCATGAAGTCGCGGTGCTTGGCCTTTGATCGCCGTGCGAGAGCGTAAGTGATACCGTATTGGCGATCTCCGGCGACCACTTGAGGAGTCGCCGTTGGTGTCCTCGGTGCGGGACTTGTCTTAGAGGTAGAGTTGTTAGGACTTCCACTTGGTGATCGAAGAAGTAAGCCCTCGGCTTACGTACACTCATGACAAGGGCGTAGGCGATCTTCTCCAATGGTGTATAGCGTGTCTCGGCGTCGTGGGCGCTGGCTAACATAGTAGATCGGCAAGTGGGCTGCCCTCTGCTCGCACTGAAACGGCACTGGGCGACCTCGGAGGCCGCCAAGTAAAGGAATAATTTTTCACCGGGATCGGCTTTGCCAGATCGGGGTTAGATAGATATTCCTTTATTTTGGCGAATGCTACTGGCTTTCTTTCGTCCACGCGAACTTCTTGTTCTTGATGGTCGAGAAGAAAGGCTTGCTTTATCGCCGAGCCGTGATATGAAAGCGGTTGAGGCGGCTAGACAACTTGTGAGTCGTTGCACTGCTTGATGTTTCGCGGTTCTGCATGTCAAGGATCGCTTTGTATCTTGGTGGGGTTCGCCTCGATCCCCTTTGGCTCACTATGTGCCCGGGAACTTCCGGAGCCCACTCGAAGTTGCATTTCTTGGGGTTGACTTCATGATAAAATTCTCAAGGATGGCGAAAGACTCGGCTAGATCGACGATGTGATCATCCTTCTTGAGTCTGTTGACTACGATATCGTCAATGTAGACCTCCATGGTTTTGCCGATCGATCGGCGAACATTCTGTTGACTAATCGGCTGGTAGGTCGCCCTGCGTTTTCAAGCGAACGGCATTCTGACCCAAAAGTATATGTCTTTTTCTGTGTGGAAAGATGTGTGTTTTATGTCTTCCTTTGCCATTGGGATTTGATGATATCCGGCGAAGGCATCCATAAATGACATCATTTCGCAACCTGCCGTGCTATCGACCAGGTGATCGATATGAGGCATTGGGAAGTGATCTTTTGGACATGCCGCGTTGAGGTCGGTGAAGTCTATGCATAATCTCCAGGAGCCAGTTGGCTTTTTGACGAGCACGCGTTGGCGACCTTGTGGTTCGTTTGTAGCTACTCGATCAATTTGTTGTTGAGTAACTTCACGGACTTCTATGTCGGCGCCTCGTATTTCTCGGGACCGAACTTCCTACGCTTGGTGAGCAGGCTTCGCCGCGGTCGATCTTCAGATAATGGCAGGCGTGTTCGGGACTTATGCCAACCATATCTTGATGCGACCAGGCAAAGACACCGATGTTCTCACGTAGCAAGTTGATCAGATCGCCCTTTAATTCGCGGTCGATGCTTGCGCCGATCTGTACTTCCCGTTCTGGATGATCCGGATCCATCGTAATGCTTTCCAATTCTTGGAGGCAGTCGCCTCTCGTTGTCGATCTCGGACTCGGTCCTTGGATCGATATCGAGACTTGGCTCGAAACCGATCCTCGGCTCGATGTCGTCCGTCGATTGATGAGAGATGGCGTCCCTTAGTCGGGTTGGTACGAAGTGTTTGGTTCGTCGATCTCCATGGGTTGATCGTCGGTCGCTTCAATGTTACATATAGCATGGGAAGTAGCGAAATAAGTAACAACACAGAGTAACTCAAACATCTTTTGCCATTAGCCGATCTCCCTTTACAAGACCGACCGTCCCATCGGCGGTGGGGAATTTGATACGGAAAAGAAAGATGAGGCGACCGCCTCAAAGGTTTCTAGAAAGGCGACCTAGGAACCCATTATAGATGTTGGGCCTATCTATGATTACAAAGCTTAGGTTCCTAGTAATCCTAACCTTGGGATCATAAAAGCATACTAGCTCAACAGAGAGCTTGATCCTCCCGTAGGCTTGGACTGTGTTGTCGCCGAACCCTTGAAGCACGGTGTCGAAAGGCTTGATGAATTTGATTAGGTTGCCGAGTTGGTCTAGGGCGGATTTGAATATGATGTTGCAAAAACTTCCATTGTCGACCAACACGCGATCGACCGTCTTCCCAAGGATGCAAGCGGAGATCACTAGTGCATCCTCTTTGGGACATTGCACTCCTTCCCTGTCCTTGTTGGAAAAGGTGATGAGCGCGTCTCTAGAGATGGTCGGCTCCGGAGGAACTACAACATGGACTCCGGCGAATGCCCTCAACTCGGCCTTTCGCTTCCTGTTCGACATGGTGGAAACCGGGGAAAGACCTCCGAGGTTTCCACCCCCGGCTTGAAGCATGTTTATCCGACCGCCAGGGTTGATCGGAGGGACCGATTCATCGAGTATTCCGGCTCATGCTAGATCCTGGCGACGGATTGGGAGGAGTTCTCTCGCGTTGTCGGCGTTCGCGCCCTCCGGTCCTTTTCCGTCCTTGGCTCCGGCTTGGTGATTAGATTGTCGGCTTGCCTTCTTCAAGCGATCGCCATAGGTATGCGAGGAGGTCGCGGCATTGGCTAGTGTTGTGGCGGGACTCTTATGATAGGCACGAGAATTTGCTACGGTCTAGGTGACCGTGGTCTCTTATTGGTTTTGGCTTGGAAAGCCACTCGCGACCCTTGATCGCGTTGAAGATGTGTCTGGGAATAAGTTGAGGTTGTGAAGAAGGTGGACCTCCACATCCTCGAAGGCTTTGAACTCGCCAGCGGCTTGGCGACCGCCTTTACAGGCTTGGCGACCGCCTTCTTCCGGACATGGAAAGGTGCTTTTCCTTCTTGGTGTCCCTCGTCAAACGGAGTGAGAGCATCTTGCTGGCCGGAAAATCGGCGGCTCGGCGGAGCACGCTGTATAGGTCGGTGGGAAGTCCTTTGTGAGGTGCTGAACATGGGCGGCGTCCAGTGGAATCCGTTCAGATCTGCGTGGTGAGCGATCTCGTCGGCGACGGGTTTCTGGTGAGGACTATCTCGTCCACCCGGTCGATATAATCCTCATCCGATTCGTCCTTCCCCTGCGATTTTCATCATGCGGTGGGGACCTTCGGCGGCGACTTTGGCGGCGAAGTACGACGTGAAGTCGTTCGCCGACTTCTCAAAGCAATTGATTGAGTGAGATGGTAGCGAGATGTACCACCTGTGGGCGAGATCGTCGAGTTAACGGGAACATACGACATTTCGTCGCGTCAAGCTCCGCATCCGGTCATGTAGATCCGGAACCTACTCAAGTGGGTTCCGGATCCGTTCTCCCCCTCATATAGAGGTGTTTGTGGGGATTGATCGTTGGTTGGGTGAGGCGAGCTCGATCTGAGTCGCGAGTGGCTCGCTTGACCCAACGATTGGTCTCTGGCGCTGCCCCATTTTCCAGAGCGCCTTCATCTCGTCATTTGGCGTTGCATGGCGGCCATCGCCGTCGCTTTGGCCCCCTTTCGCCAGTGGCTCTCGGGCGTGCACCAAGGCGATCGTGTGCGATCCCCCAGCCGGGGTGAATGGCGAGCTCCACTGCCCGGTGGGTTCCTTCCTTGGGCGGCAGGGCTCGTGGCCGACTGTCTCTTGGGGGTCGGATATGCCGAACTCTGGTAAAGGATTCGAATCGATGTCTCCATTTGGGGCTGAGTGCCCAGTTGCCATGAGGATCACTTCTGGCGGTGAAGACGGAATCGTCCCGCCTTACGAGAGCCTTCCCCTGCGGCTCGGGACTTTCTGTTGATTTCTCAACATAGATCCCCTTGAGCTTCCGTTTGCTTGCCCGGCGGTTAGCTGACGGGGTGATGGTGGGCGTATCGCGGGCCCTCTGCCGCTCCCTGAGGATGGCTATAGCCTCCTCAATCTGTTCGATGTCTGGGCCCGATCGAGTGAGAGGCTAGAACCGTCCCTCGGGGCGGGAGTGAGCTAGCGTCGCCACGCTCGCCTTCCGCCGTGGTGGGATTCGGTCCTCGCGGAATAAGATTTCCGCAGATCTCAAGGTGGCTCTCTTGGAGGTTGTTCTTGATGTCATTTTAGAAGGTTTTTTCTATTGAAGAACGCAGTGAATGTTTCTTCAAGTATATGTCCGGAGAGAACAGTGAGTGTTCTTCGAGACGGTAGGAATAAAATGAAGGTTTTAGTTGCGCCCCCTTCTTAGCGCCAATTGTTGTTACCCAAAATATTATCCGAGGTAATATTCTTTGGAATGATCGAGTAACAAACAAATGCGAGAACACTTCCGTGAGAAACTAGATAACACAAGATTTGCGGGGTTGTTAATCCCGGGCTTGAATGCTCTCGCGAGATATTATTAATAAATATCTTGTCAGTACAAATATTAATGTTAGAAACAAATACAAGGAGTGTAAAGATTTCTAGTTATCTAGGCTTTAGAGCGCGTAGATTGCCGGAAGAACCGAGATAGGTAGATGTGAGTTCTTGCTTAGGAGATAAGATGGATATGTATGAATATCACTTTGAATGTGTGTGATTGCTAAAAGAGTCTTTGATTTTCTCTTTTGTTTGTATTTTGCCCAGAATCGTAGTCAAATTCGCGTCCCTTTCTTTCTGCGGTGAGTTCCCTATTTATAGGGGACAAGGTAGTTAGGATCCACAGGGCGATCGCCGCGACCGCCGTTTTTATATTATAATAAGGTGGCGATCGTTCCGTCACGTGGGCCGTTCCCTTAAAGTCGGGGCTGCTTCTTTGAGTCAACTGTGTGAGCGGTGAGAGAGGCCAACACGCGTCTGGGCGGCATGTGAGGAGGACCCACTTTGTACCTTTCGGCGGCTTTGTCGGTAGGTGAGGTAGGTGACGAGGATGAGGACAAAGGTCTTTATCTGCCGGTATCTCTGAAGATCCGCATGTGGGCCACCGTCAAGATTCGGTCTTTGATGACTTTGACGGATGCGGACCCATACGTGGTCATGAGATGATCGTCTCGTCCGCTCATTATAGGCGATCGTCGAGACATCAAAGGACGATCGCTAGGTGCCAAAAGACGATCGCCGTATTGCGCCGAACTCTAGGAGTTCGTCCAGTATGTCTTCCACGATTGCCTTCTCTGAGTCGTGATGCCGATCGCCTATCGAAGCGTATGAATCGCCGCTACTTGATCATCATGGCACATAAAAGTGAGTGGATCAACCCGAACATCTTACGATCGAGCGAGTCTGAGGCACGATTTCCCGGCGAGTGATTATTCCTCGGGTTTCGGCCGCACCGCGCCTCTTCCGTGCATCCCACAGACTCTGTCCATACCGAAGTAGGAAGGTCGCAAAATGATTATATTTCCCGCATGATTATCATGTTATGATTACGTCATGAGATGATGAAAATGAGTATACATGCTCTAACTTAGTGATTATATGAATGATTTATGAAGTGACATGATTATCTGAGGAAATTCTTGAAATGATTATCTGAATAACTTAACAAGATTAAAAATATGATCATCCGGATCGACAACCGAGTAATGAAATGAATTGAGTAATAAATGAATTAACAAGATCGTCCCGATCATTAATCGAGTAATGAAATGAATTAAGTGATTAATGAGTTAACATGATCGCCCTAATCACAATGAATGATGATGTTTGAGGATTGTTAAATGATGAATGATGAATGAATAACTATTGCGAGAAATTATACCATGGCGTTAGAAATCTTACAGTTCTTCCGGTCGATTGGCTCGGCATTTGCACAGTCACACGTGACGCGAAAGTCCAATGATACTAGTCGATGACGATGATTTCAAATGAGACATGACTCGGAAGGTAGTATTCAAAACCACGCTCCGATACCAACTCTGTAACACCCCAAACTAGGAGGATAATACGGTCGTAGATCCCCAGTAGGACCCACCGAGCAATTGAAAATGAATGAATTATACGGGATAAATGTAGTACGAACTACATTACAACAATAATTACTCCGATGAGGAGTTTAGTTACAACACACCAGACAATACTGAATACTAGTGTATTTTATATGAAGATAAAATACACCACCTTTGGATGAAACAGTATTCAAATGAAAGTGCGGCGGAAAATAAAGGATAATAACATGAATAATCGAAAGATCGGGGCCCCTAGTAGTATCACAGGACTCCTCGACATCAACTGCTATTCCGTGCGTTTGCCTTGCCACGACACGAAAAACAAAATCCCAGTAGTCGATTAAAGCAGAACAACAATCCTCAAGAGTTGAAATTACACAATCATGAATTAACGAAGTTATGAAATATTCTTAATTATGAATTACGCTGAAGAGGAGTATCATAGTACGCCCGTAATGTTCTGTGCAAGTGTACAACATCCGTCCGTGTACCTAATTAGTCTCACGAGACAATATGACCCGTGTGCGGTCTAATGTATCGGTGAACCCAATACAATAACCATCGTGTGCCCGACTAAAAATTCCACACACACCGACCACGCAATATGAACCCGAGAAGGTCATATGAGCGAGAATGACCATAATGAATATCAATGAATAATAATTAGACAAGGCAAGAATGACTCACCGAGATGAGAGTAATAATGAAATGAATGATAGCTCAACGAAAAGATTGGAACCGTCGTTCCTTATGGTAAGTGATTAATTGACAATAACAAGTTTTAATATGATTAATACAATGATGAATGAGTTATGATTATGAATGATCAACAACAAAAGGTATGAATATCCTTTTAACCGAGTAAGAATTAACTTACTCAACACCGGTGACAATTATCCTTCCACGAACAATGTCCTAATTGAGATATCGGTCGCTCGAACAACCTTGAACAATTCAATTACCAACAATCCGATTAATATATGTACAAACATGAATATAACGAACTCAACACGTCGATACGACTAAACCAAGTCCATTGAGGCATTAAATCAAACATGTTGCGTCCAAACTCCGATTGTTTACAATCAAACCTCAATATACCAATACCAAATCCCCCAAGAAGTGTTTCAAACCAACAAAACATCTTCAATACGATTAATTATCCACAACGAATATCCAAAAACGTGATTATAACAACAATTAGTCGAAAATCTCCAAATCGACTCGATATTCAAAGTGTTCTTGAATAATCCCTCAATAATCAATGAATCCTTATACAAACTCATAATCATACACATATCCCTTCATATAACATGATTATAACGTCCAAAACATCATATCTCAACACAAAATCGAAATCCAAGATGTTGAAGAAATTACCTCTAGAAGATCCAACCACTTCGATCCGAAGAACACGAGTTAAAACGAGTATCCGAGCTATATGATCGAATGGAAATGAATAAACTCAAGTACACAAGTGTTTGATGAAGGAAGAATCCCTTTCCCCAAGCTCTCTCTCGGACAAAAAGGAAGAAGAAAGTGAAAATGAAGAAAATGAGGAAAAGTGTCCCGGCCAAACTATAAATACTGCCGGAAGTTACGGCCGTAACTCGGCCCTCTTACGGCCGTAACTTTCCAAGTCAACGGCCGTAACTCGGCTTCGTCCGAAAGCCTGCCGACAGACTTACGGCCGTAACCGCTCCTGAGTTACGGGCGTAACCCGCCTTCGTCAAAAACACCCGTCGACAGTCTTACGGCCGTACCGCACACCTTACGGCCGTAACTCGGATGATACGGCCGTATCCGGCCAACCTTACGGGCGTAACCCGCCTTCGTCAAAAATGGCCAGACATCCTTCCTGCAACGTACGGCCGTATCCGGCCAAGTCTTACGGCCGTACCTGCCTCGACTTACGGCCGTATGCCGCAACCCTTACGGCCGTAAGTCACCCTGGTCGACAACACCCGAAATATACGAACACCACTTACGGCCGTATCTCATCTTCCTTACGGCCGTAACTCACCTTCGGCCAAAATGCAGGTAGCTCTTTGGATCACTTATGGCCGTAAGCCACTTACGGCCGTACCGGTGACTTACGGCCGTAGCCCGAACCTTACGGCCGTAACTCGATCTTGGCCAAGGTGAATCAATCCGATAATTCCGATTCCTCGCTACGGTGATGAATGATCCGACATATCATACGAATGTGGAAGTGAACAAGTCTAACACGATCCAAAGATGATACTCCCAAGACAAGGCTATCAATCACAATGAAAATGATCATACTCCGTCTCGATCTAAAACGGAGATAAAATGACGATCGGTAATCGATATACGATTACAACATGCCAACATTGAGCAACGAAAAGAGTGATTCATGAATGATGAGTGATTATTAATGAGTGAAAATTGCGAGTGATAATTACGGGTGATAATTCTTGAGTACAGAATGAATTATAGCCGGGTATTACATTCTCGACCACCAACACTACTATCATGGATTCTAAACCGATTACTCGCTATGGCGATGCACAGAAAATTTTGCATTAAATCTAGACGAATAAAATGTTTATCGTATCTCTAAATGACAAATGACAATCTCTTGGCTAGGCCGTGTTGCCGTTGAGGGTGCTTTCAACGGCACGGTGAGACATGCAAATAAAGATCTACCGTTTCCGAATCCGAATAGTATGACAGCGGCATTGAAAATAGTAGCAATAGGGAATAAATCTTCAGCAATAGCCATCCAATGATCCGATCCACACGCACCACCATCCCATGTAATACGTCGAACCTCAGGTTCAATCCCATCATAGTAGATCGATCGGTAGAGTGTACAGTTAGCCATAATTTCATTTGCAATGCATACACGTACAATACGCCATTTATCTTGGTCGCCAAATATGTAGTCGGCGATAACACGAAATCCGTAATTACCGTCTCCGGGGATATCGAGATAACCTTCAACAAACGGCAAAATAATTCCCGGTATCTTATCGATATGATGATAGTTACCAATCTCCACTCAGTGGTGTCCATCTGCAAACACATATTCAATATATTACATATTTTCGAACTTAAAAAGATACAACTCGTTGAAAAACTTCAAAAAATAATACATCTACAAAAAAATTTCTCATAACAATATAAATATAAAAAAATTAGTCTAGAAGACTATTTTTATTTTTATTCCTAACATTTTTTATTTAA
Source organism: Orobanche coerulescens (assembly GCA_033398695.1). Lineage (NCBI taxonomy): Eukaryota > Viridiplantae > Streptophyta > Magnoliopsida > Lamiales > Orobanchaceae > Orobanche > Orobanche coerulescens. The sequence continues at coordinate 557,281 of CM065811.1, read as the reverse complement.
CTTGTAATATATAAATATAAAAAATTAGTCAAGAAGATTATTTTTATTTTTATTCCTAACATTTTTTATTTAACTTGTAACATATAAATATAAAAAATTAGTCAAGAAGACTATTTTTATTTTTATTCCTAACGTTTTTTATTTAACTTGTAACATATAAATATATAACTTCTAATAAAAATTATCTTTTTATTTAACATGTAATACATAAGTATCCTAGTCCAATATAAAAAAAGACACAGTATTAATAAATTTATTCATACCTGATGAAGAGGCATTGTGGACTGATGCAGAAGAGTTGCGGCCACGACCACTGGATGAGCGGGAACGACCACGACCCCTTTGGCTATACTCCCAACCACTAGGATCGCGTCTAGTCGATGAACTTCCTCTTGGTCGACCCTTAACTGCCGTATTCACTTGTGGTTCAACGTAACGCGTTTGATCAGGGTGAAGATGATTGTGGATCATAAGTGATACGTTACGGACAACTGCAGGATCGCTCTGTCTGACCTCATCGACAAGGGCCTGAAAGTACCGCTGGTCCTCCGATTCAGCACCGGTAGAAGGATCGACAAATTCGGTCGTGTCCCCACCATCACTAATAATAAGTGTTTGCCAAAATATGTGAAGACGACTAACACTGCCTGGGGTCCGCGATTCCATATGTCTCTTGAGCTCACACGCACAAGGAATCTGATGGGTGGTTTGGAGTGAACAACCGCAACGATCGTACACTTGATCACTTAATTCTCTCATACGTGTCAATTCATTCGACAGTAATCGCAGACAATGATGGGAAACACGACAGCGCAAGTAGTTGAACGGAAAACCAGAATACACCACGCCTGTACGACACCTAGACTGTTCAAGTGTGTATCTGATCTGCGTAAGTTTTGATTCAATCTCCTGGTTCACTTTAGTCCAGACGGTATCGAGGGCTCCGGTGGAAGAATTAAGCCATTGTTTTAACTCGGCATGTGCACTCTCAACTCTACAAGTGGTTGTGTTTCCAAAATGAAGCACTTTATTCGTCCACGCAACAACGAACATCTCCTTGTATTTTAGTCATGTACCCTCAACGTATGATATCACCTTAGGATTCCATCTCCATGTATCCTTCATGAGTTGCACCGCTTGATCATATTCCTCTTTGGTCGCCGCTTCCATGATTTTCTTCCATTTCCCATTTTTAAACTTTTGGCCCATTTCTTTATCTTTTCCACAGATTCTGTAGACCTTGTCTTCAACATCCTTATTAATATGCCATGTGCAAAGTAAGTGGGCACTCTCTGGAAATATCTCTTCAATAGGACGCATCAATCCCAACTCGCGATCCGTAACAATAGCCGTCGGATGAACATCAAACCCAAGCAAAATTTTCAACTTCTGTAACACCCACGCGTAGCTCGATTCGGTCTCATCTTTCATAATTGCATAGGCGATTAAAAAGTTCTTGTTACATGGAGTCATCCCGACTATCTCGAGAAATGGCATCTTGTACTTATTCGTTTTGTAGGTGGAATCCATGCCAATGAACCATCTGTAGGTCCGGATTAAGTTGATTGATGTTGGATGTGCCATGAACACGTGGGTAATAACATTTGTATCCGGGTCGGCCTGCGTCCAATGTACGTAGTTATTCGTCACAGCCAAATGGTGAAACTGACCGACGACATCTCTTTCTTCAAAATCATGCTTCCTCAAGTGGTCTCTATAATTATAGATATGTCGTCTAGTCGGTTTGTCCTCGGAAAATTTATTATGAATGGCCGCAAAGATGGCACACGGCTTGGCTTGAGCAGCACTCATCTCACGAACAACTTGTTTGGCCGATTTACTCAGTCCACTCATTTTACGCTGCCCCTCCGGATAAACAATAAATGAGTGATTGTGCATACCCTTACTCCCAGAGATCGGTCTGATTATCCAACCACTCAAGTCATGCAATTGTTCGGCCTTTATCTGAAATGTACACTTGCATGCTTTCGTCTTTGTGTCCTTTCGAACAACGACATCCAAATCTCTTAATACCCCTCTGTACCGTTCACCATGGTTACATCTCAATAGCTTTGTCTTTCCTTTATTCTTGTGAAATGATCAACTCGAAACCAATTTGAAGAGCAATTTTTTTCGCCCAAGCAATCGCATCACAATCACTAGCGAATATTTCGTCATTAACGAAATAACCACTATAATCAACGCCGTCGCCTTCAAATTCTTCCAATATAACCTGAAATTTTTAATTGACACAATGTTAATAATAATACCAATAATATTATTATTAATATTTAAAATCAGGCAAAAAAAAGGGTCCAGGCGTCCAAAAATTGCGCCTGGACCATGGCCGAGGCGTCGCTTGACGCTGACCACGACATGCGTCGAATCGGACGCCTAGCCATGGCACAGCGTCAATCGGACGCCTTGACCATGGTTCGGGCGTCGGTTTAGACGCTAGACCAAGGACCGAAGGCTCGCACTAGACGCCTGTACCATGGTCCAAAGTGACTGGGACGCCTGTACCATGGAACAGTGAACTGGGACGCCTGCGTCATTTTCTACGAAAAATTACCTCCAGATGTGAATTCCCGTCCATTTTCGTAGTTGTCGATAATATTGACGATATATATTTGATTGTGTGTTATATTCGAAATACTTGAGCTTGAAAGATTTTGGTGTGGTGTGGTGTTTAGAAATAATGAAAGACTTGAAATGGATAAAAAGGTAATCTTATAGGGCGGTGGCTAGTAATTTTGGGCGGTGTTTAGTAATACCCTACTTTTTTTACATTTGCCATTTTCGTCTGTCAACAACCTTTCTTTACACTTCACTTTTTCTAAATAAGAAAACTTTTTAATTCCACTTTTATCTTTACACATCAACATCATTACTTTTTTAATTCCACATTTATCTTCACAGATCAACATAATTACTTTATCTACACTAAATTACTAATAAACATACACCCAAGTAGGACCCAAATTACACTCACTACATATATCTACTCAAAGTCAATAAGCATTATTAAAACTCGTGCCGGGTCATGTTCGCTATATTTTTAACCAATCCGCAAGTGTACGGAAAATATGTAGAAAGCGGCGAGCAAGGTCGTATTCCACAGAGACTATATATTTTTATTGTGTTGAGTATTAGATTATAGTGTTCTCGACTTTATCTAGACGATCGAAAGGTAAAGTGGACGATTAATGAAATAACATACAATAATCACAATAAATTAAAACGATTGAAAATATCCGAATGGAAGCGAATTGCAAGAGTTTAGAAAGGTAGATTCCAAGGCTAGGTTTCCGTTGATTACTAAATTTAGTCGGGATTGGTGTCAAAAGGTTCTAAGTGCGTTTCTAAAACGACGATCACAACAATATTCTAAAGTCCCTCTCGAGATGCATTAAAACGTAGATTAAACAACTTATAACAACGTCTCCGTTTACTATAAATTATCTAACTCCAAAATGTTCATAAGATTTAGATATCATCATAGTTCATCACCGATTTCTCAATCTCGTAATTTACTACGTCAAATACTCGAAACCTATTAATGCACTCTTCTCTCGAATTATGAGCAATAAAGTTTAACATGTAAAAACATTGATCAAGTGTCTAAACATGAATCAAACCAAGTATTTGATAAAGAAATCACACTAGATAAATATAATTATCAATCCCTTAAGATCATAGTAAATCAACGTACTCCCATGCCCGGAATCTAAAGAGTTTAGCCGGACATGGAATTGAAAGGAAGATAGATAATCATCATGTTCATGCTAATAAAAACAACAAAATGAAGAAAAGATAGGAAGAAGATAAAACTCGTGGTGTGTCTTGATCGATCCCGGTTGAAACCTTCAAATGTTCTTGAAGTGTTCTTCAAGAATTTCTTCAAAACCTCCTCTTTTTGGAATCAAAGTCACTTGATCTTTTGTTATTTTCTCTCTCTAATCTCCCAATCTTCAGCATATCCCCTATCATGCCCCATATATCCCTTTTATAAAGATAAAACATTCACTTTTTCCACAAAAATCTCTCAAAAATATCAAAAGGAGATATTTCCACCGAAAAGTGACACGGCCCGTGTCAAATGACACGGCCCGGGTCAAAGTATTCTCAAAAGCCCAAAACTCTGCCGATAGGGACTCGACCGTGTCAAATGACACGGCCGAGCAAATGACACGACCGTGTCAAAAGACACGGCCCGTGTCATACTAGTAAAAATAAGCACGAAAGGCCTGGGAGATAGACCCGACCGTGTCGATATGGCACGGCCGGGATAATGACACGGCCCGTGTCATTTGACACGGCCGGGCTCGTGTTGACTCGTTTTGACACCGTTTTGACTCCTTTTTAAGCCCGATCTCTCGTTTCCGCATTGCTTGATATGTATTGGGGTTGGAGACTTCGTTCTTGCTTGATTTATGTCCATAAAGTACCTATAAAATCAATAAAACGTACCCAGGCGTGATCGAGTCCAATAAACATAATACGAGTATAAACGACACAGTTCTACACACTTTAGGATCTTAAAACCCGGAAAATCGATGTAAATATATGTGTAAAAATGAGTGTTATCAAAATCCCCCAAACTTGAACGTTGATCGTCCCGAGCAATGCACTTTAAAATAACCACTCTTAAGTGAACTCGTCCCTCAACATACCTCAAAGGATCATTTTGAAAATTTATCAATACGCCTCAAGAAATAAATAAGTCGAGTTCTATAAAGTATTCAAATCTCGGGGGTGCTTCCTTAACATCATAGCTAATACGTGAATAATACGAACCTCGCCGGTCAAGTGTATTCCCTCACTCTCAAAGTGTATAAGGGGATAAGTAACGCTCAAAACTCATTCAATGAAATAAGAATCCCCATAGGCTTGCCAATCGTCTACATCTCTACCACTAGTTGTGCATGCAAATTTGGTGAATCAAAAAGGACTTTAATGGTTGTAATGTATAGGATACATATGGCTTAAAGTGACTTGACTTGAGCAAATTATAACATTATCTCCTCAATCACTTCGCTCAATTAGAAGCTCAATAATCCCTTAGGATTTTGTTTCTTTCAACCCCTTGATTTGAATATCATGGCACTAAGCGCTTTGAAAGTGAAAATCACAACCTTATTCCTCCTTATTGCTTCATACATCTCGTTACTTTTGTGTCCACCATTTTTTTGTGGTGGACAACATCATCATTAAATCACACCAATCCTCCTTCAAATTATTTTGATAATTCATTGCATTTGAACCAACAATCTTCCCGATTGCTACCACATCTTTTCATTCTTTTGCCAATTTGTTCTAAATAGCTCAAGTATAGGGACAAAAGTTTATAATGAAACGGAAAGCTCATAATGTGGTTAACAAGAAATAGGCTTTAAGCTCAATCGGGCTAACTAGGGAAACAAATTTTTCGGGTTGGCCAAAAGGTTTGAAAGGTTGTCAAATAAAAATTGCCTTAAATCATTTTCACTAATTTGCAAGCACACTTGTAGTTTCGAATAAGATACCAGGGCAAGTTCTAGAGTCTTAAAACATGAATGGAACACTCGACAATGAAACTTGCATATTTAATGATGCACGAAGGCTCAAAAGCTCACAAGTTAGATTTGTTCATATTTCCAAGAGATTAGGCTATTTATTCAATTTCACACCCTTTTGATTATTGTACAATTTTTTCCTCTTCAAATTATCCTCGATTTGTATGTCAAAATAACAAAATAAATCCCGAGGCATCCAAGACAAGAGTTCATTCTTTCGAGTTTCATCAAAGTTCATCATCATCAAAACACACCAAGTTCGAAATAAAACACACCAAAGTAAACAATTCAAACCAAAACATAAAACAAAATCTAAACACACCAAAGTAAACAATTCAAACCAAAACATAAAACAAAATCCAAACACACCAAAGTAAACAATTCAAACAAACAATGTAGGTATTTCTTGACCCAATATCTCCCCCCAAACTTGAATTAAAGATTATGCACACAAAAGGGGGTATAGTATTTAAACAACGAAAAACCTTGGGTCAAGAAATACTTACAACCGGTCCTAATGACTTGGCGGAGGATAATGCCCTTGTTGGACATGCCAATCTTCCATTCGTTGTAAAATTGCTTGCATCCCGGCTAGTGTTTCATGGGTCTCCTCTCGGAAAGCCTCGAACTCTTCACGAGATACGGAACTTCTTGATTCGGCTTGTCTCGACGACTCGGGCCGATCTCTCCTTCTTTCTTCTTCCTCCCCCGATTCTCTTTCTTCTTCCGGGCCTCTTTCATACTCGAATTCCTCCTCCATTCTCTCCTCTCTCTCTTCTTCTCTCATCCTCTCGTTTTCATCCTCAAACTCCGTACGCCTAGGACGGACATTACGGGCAACATATCTTTCACTCGGGGAAATTAATCCAGCTGCCTCCCGGGCCAATTTGTGCGCTTCCGTGGACATTTGTAAGTTTCCTATGTCCCGAATACTAGAAATAGTTGTCAGAGTTGTATTCGGGAGTAGGAAGTGATCACCGTCATTCTGGAGAAAAATAACTCGGGAGTCGTAGTCCAGGATATTCATCAACTTCATGACTTGGATTGATAGAAGCATATTTCCCGGGAGGGGAGTTCGGTTTTGTAGAGGTACGTCAAGATGAAGTGCGATAGGGGTAATTAAACCCCCTATCCAAATTTCCCCTCTCGGTTTAGTAGCAACGTCCTCGAAATGGTCCATAATAATAGCTCCGGTTGCGGGATTTGTTCCGTCGAGTATATGAGCTAGGACATAAAGTTCTCGCTGAGTTATCGGCCCCGTTTCTTTCCGCCCAAAGATAGTGCTTGCGATGACTTTGTGTAAATAGCGGAGAATAGGATTACGAAGAGATGATCCTTTCGCCGATTTGGGAATGTAGGGACGTGCACCGCTCCCCGGGTACTCAATCATTGTCCTCCAGTAAGTCTCACACTCAAACCGATTGATTCGGTATTCTCCGTGTCTTCGAGCGTCATATATAGTATCCAATTCTCCCGGACCCAATTTTTCGTTTTTGTTGTTGAGCCGAAATTCCAAGGCGGTCGGCTCATGCGTAATCGGGTCTCTCTTAACGGAGAGTGTGCTAAGAAATTCCAGTGTGAGACATCGGTAAGTGGGCCAATGTTGAGTCATTAGCGTCGTCCAGCTTATTCGTCCGAGTAGCCGCATAACATCTTCTTTTATCCCCATCGCAGTCATGCATTCATCGTCCGGCCATCGCGTGGGAGCATTTTTTTCTGTCCCAATGTCTCCCATCGTGCTAGGCGACTCGGCGGAAGCTCAATTCCATATGTCTCGGGCGTCTCGACAGCCCCTTGAGTAGGTATTCTCTCTGGTTGTTCGATTTCTGTTGCGAGCCTTCCTCTTCCTCGTTGAGTTGCGCCTCGTCCTTGGGCATTTCCTCGTCCTCGTTGAGCATTTCCTCGTCCTCTGGCCATTTTCCTACAAGAGAATTATCAATTATCACTTATTCACACAAGCTCCGAATCACTATTTTTCGATAATACACGTACCCCCACAATATATGTTTTCTTCAAAATATCCCAACCATAAATTTCAACCCCAAATGTAAGTAAAATCTCAAACATGTAATGACATCAATCATATATATCCATCATGTATGATAATCACCAACAAAAATTTTAACTCCTTTAATTCATGATAAATTTCCCAAAATCTCAAAAATATAATCCATTCAAGAACCCTAAGTTGCTCAATAAATCATGTTCCACATAATTTGAATGCAATGAATAATTAAACCTTCCAAAATCGTGAATCATACCTTGAAGTTGGAGTGAAAATTGAAGAAAAAACTCAGAAAAAATTGCGACCCAACCCGGATGTATTCGTCCGATTCTCACCCTTGAAGCTTTAGGATTGTGGGATAATGATGAGCACTTTGTTTTTATGTGAGATTTGACACAATTTTTGCCTGATTTTGCCGGATTTGATGAGATTCGGGACTAGGGTTTATGATTTGGGGAGGAGGAAAGTTTTGGGGAAGAAGATGAAGTGAAGCGGCCGTACAGCACCTTTTTATACCCCCCGATCGACACGGCCCGTGTCAAATGACACGGCCCGTGTCATACCTGCTTCGTTTGTAAGCTTTTGCCGCTGTCCAACTGACCCAGCCGTGTCAAATGACACGGCCCGTGCCGTACTATGCCAGAAAGTGAAAATTGACCGGTTGCACGACCCGACCGTGTCATTTGACATGGCCCGTGCCATGCTGTCCTGGAAAACGCAGTTTTGTCCTCGGTGTGTTTTTCCTGTGATTTGAACACCAAAATTTGAACCGGTTAGTTATACAACAAAAAAATACAACAAAATGCGAAAAAAATTTAAAACATGCAAATAAAATTTATTGGGTTGCCTCCCAACTAGCGCTAAGTTTAACGTCTTCAGCCGGACGTTTTCATCTGAAAGTCTTTTATGGCTCGATTAAAGTTATTGCGGATACGGCTTCCTTTTGATAGGGATGATAGTAATGTTTGACTCGTTGACCGTTAACTTTAAATAGCTCTCCGTCTCTGCTCATGAGCTCGACTATTCAGTGGAAGTACTTTCTTAATCACGAATGGACCCGACCATCTTGATTTCAATTTTCCGGGAACAATTTGTCTTAAATTATAGAGAAGTACTTGTTGTCCCGGCATAAATTCACGTTTAATGATCATCTTATCATGCCATCTTTTAGACCTTTCTTTGTAAATTCGAGAATTTTCGTAGCATTCATCCCTAATTCTTCCAATTCATTTAACTCTAGCAATCTTTTCTTTCCGTGGCCTCAAAATCTAAGTTTATTCTTTTCACCGCCCACATCGCTCTATGCTCCAATTCCAAAGGTAGGTGACATGATTTCCCAAAAATGAGTTGATAGGGCGATGTTCCCAAAGGAGTTTTATAGGCCGTACGATAAGCCCAAAGTGCATCATCGAGCTTGGATGACCAATCTTTCCGAGATGTATTCACCGTCTTTTCCAAGATTAGCTTGATCTCTTTGTTGGCCGCTTCGGCTTGTCTATTTGCTTGTGGATGATAGGCCAATGATTTTTTTGATCGGACCCCATATTTCTGAAGAAGTTTATCCATGATTTTGTTGACAAAATGCGATCCCCGGTCACTGATTAATGCTCTTGGAGTTCCGAATCGGCAAAAGATGTCCTTCTTTAAAAATTTCATTACTACTTGAGCATCATTTGTTGGAGAACAAATTGCCTCGACCCATCGAGATACGTACTCGACCGCTAGGAGAATGTACTTATTTCCGAATGATGATGAGAATGGACCCATGAAGTCGATACCCCAAATGCCAAATAGTTCAACCTCAATTACGTTGGTTAGGGGCATCTCATGACGTCTTGAAATATTTCCTACTCGTTGGCATCTATCGCATTGTTGAATAAAGAGATAGCAATCTTTGTATAGCGTAGGCCAATAAAATCCGCTTTGCAACACTTTTGCACTGTCCGTGTTGCTCGAAATGTCCTCGGTTGGGGATGAATGACATTGTTGAAGAATTTCATCCCATTCCTCTTGTGGTACACATCTCCTCACGATCATGTCGGCACATCTCTTAAAAAGTAATGGATCATCCCACATATAGAACTTAATATCATGTAGGAATTTCTTCTTTTGGTAATGAGATGAATCCGGGGGTAGCACACCTGCGACCAAAAAATTAACAATGTCAGCAAACCACGGAAATTTAGCTTCTACCATAAAGAGCCGCTCGTCCGGAAATTCTTCTTTAATCCCTTCGATCTCCGGTTCCTCCTCCTTTTTGTACTCGAGGCGAGATAGGTGGTCCGCTACCACGTTTTCACATCCTTTTCTGTCTCGGACTTCCACGTCAAATTCTTGTAAAAGAAGAATCCATTGAATTAGGCGAGGTTTAGAGTCTTTCTTCTCAAACAAGTATTTAATAGCTGCGTGATCCGTGTGTACTATCGTCTTCGTCCCAATTAAGTATGATCGGAACTTATCAAAAGCAAATACTATGGCAAGCATTTCCTTCTCCGTTGTTGTGTAATTTTGTTGGGCTCCGTCCAATGTTTTGCTTGCATAATAAATAGCCCGAAAGAGTTTTTCACGACGTTGTCCCAACACAGCACCGACCGCATAATCACTTGCATCACACATGATCTCAAAAGGTTGAGACCAATCCGGTACCACGAGGATAGGAGCACTCACTAATGCCTTCTTTAGAGTCTCAAATGCCTGCAAACATTCGTTAGAAAGAATGAAAGAGGTGTCTTTTTCTAGCAATTTACTCAAAGGTTTAGTGGTTTTTGAAAAGTCTTTTATGAATCTCCTATAAAAACCCGCGTGTCCAAGGAAGCTCCTAATTGCTTTTTCATTCTTTGGTGGGGGAAGTTTCTCAATGGCGACAATTTTCGCCCTATCAACCTCCAAACCGGCGGCGGACACTCGATGGCCTAGGACAATTCCTTCTTGCACCATAAAGTGGCATTTCTCCCAATTCAACACGAGATTAGTGTCTTCACATCGCTGCAAAACTAAAGTAAGATTATGCAAACAATGATCAAATGAATTTCCAAACACCGAACAATCATCCATGAAAACTTCCATTATATTTTCGATCAAACCGTGAAATATAGCCATCATACAACGTTGAAATGTGGCTGGAGCATTACATAAACCAAACGACATTCGACGATAAGCATAAATTCCATAAGGACATGTAAAGGCCGTTTTTTCTTGATCTTCCGGTGTTATATAGATTTGATTATATCCTGAATATCCATCAAGAAAACAGAAAAATTCATGCCCCGCCAATCTATCAAGCATTTGATCAATGAAGGGAAGAGGAAAATGGTCTTTGCGAGTAGCCGCATTTAAAGCCCTATAGTCTATACATACTCGCCATCCTGTAACTACTCTCATAGCAATTAATTCATCTTTTCGTCTTTGGTTACGGTCATCCCTCCCTTTTTGACACCACTTGAGTAGGACTTACCCACTCACTATCGGAAATGGATATATCATCCGGGCTAGATCTAAAAGTTTTAATACTTCCTTTTTCACCACTTCTTTCATTATGGGATTAAGTCTCCGTTGGTTTTGCACTTTAGGTTTAAAATTTTCTTCTAGCAAAATCCTATGCATGCATATAGAGGGACTAATCCCCTTCAAATCTGAGATAGACCACCCTATAGCCGACTTATGTGCTCTCAATACACGAAGCAATTTATCTAGTTGAGTGGATGAAAGTGAAGAGGATACAATTACCGGATTGGATTTGTTATCATCCAGAAATGCATACTTGAGGTGTTCCGGGAGGGTTTTAAGGTCCAAGCTTGGTTGAGATGAATCCGATTGAGATGAAACGGACCCCAAATTTTTGTCCATGTCGTTGGACACGTTTGATTCGTCCGTCAGCTTGATTTCTGCAACTACTTCATGCTCCCTTTCGTCTAAATCATCAAACGTATTGCTTTGCGTTTCCTGTAGAGAATTCAATTGAAACGTAATCAAACAAGTCAGAATCGTCAAACTCCAAAGTTGAATCACTAGAAAAACATGAATTCGTAAGAGCGAACTCTAACGGATCCGACGATAATGAGTGTAGGATTTTTTCTTTCCATACGAGCTTATATGGTCAATAACATTGCAATATTCCGTATTATCATGAAATTTCATAGCTTTGAAAATAGAAAATAGAACATGCTCGTCGTTAACACGTAGTGTTAATTCTCCCCTTTCAACATCAATAAGAGCCTTTCCCGATGGTAGAAATGGACGTCCAAGGATAAGTGGTAAATCTCCGTCTTCTTCCATATCAAGGACGACAAAATCCGCTGGAAAAATAAACTTGTCGACTTTTACAAGCACATCTTCAACAATCCCCTTGGGATGTGTTATGGATCGATCAGCCAATTGTAGCATAACCGTTGTGGTTTTCATTTCTCCGCCACCTAATTTCCTGAAAATAGATAACGGCATGAGGTTAATCGAAGCACCTAAATCACACAAAGCTTTATCGAATGAGACGTTTCCAATAGTGCATGGAACGGTAAAGCTTCCGGGATCCTTAAGCTTTTGAGGCAATTTGCGTTGGATAATAGCGCTACATTCTTCGGTTAATTTAACCGTCTCATGATCTTCCATCTTTCTTTTTCTTGACATCACATCCTTCAAGAACTTTGCGTAGTTAGGCATTTGTTCCAAAGCTTCTGAAAAAGGAATATTGATATTAATGTTTTTGAAGATGTCTAAAATTTTTGCGAATTGTGCATCTAACTTTTTCTTTTTGAAACGTTGAGGGAAAGGTAGAGGAACGTTAGGAGTAGAGTTAGGAGATATTTTAAGCTTCTCAGCCCCCTTAGTTGTATCATGCTTCCCTTCTTCCTTTTCAATTTCGAATTGATCCTCCTTGACTTCCTCACTTGGCATCTTTGGCCCTTCATAATTCGTTCCACTTCTTAAGGTGATCGCTTGGCACGACTCTTTGGGATTCACTTCGGTATTGCTTGGAAATTGTCCCCGTTGATGTTGACTCCCGACCACTTTAGCTAATTGTCCAATTTGAGTTTCGAGATTTTTCATTTGAGCTCCCATGGTGGTAGCTAGTTGAGTGACATGGCCTTCGATTTTGTCTAATTTCTCCTCGTCTCGACTAAATCGACTTTTCGTCTCCATCATGAAGGTAGCTAGAATATTCTCGAGATTCGACGTCGGTTTTGATTCTTCAATTATCTCCCCATTCGATACCTTGAATCCGGCCGGTGGTTGCAAAGCATTCTTTGGATTGACATAGCTAAAATTTTCATGATTTCGATTTGAGGGATGGTAGAAGCCCGATGGTGGATTATTTCGGTAATTGTTGTAACTCCGATTATTAATGTAGTGTGCCTCTTCCAATGGATCGGATGGTAGTAAACTTGAACTTCCTTGAGAAACTCCCTTCGAATCACCTCCTTTTGTTAGAGCCCCCAATTGAGTAGTTAGCATCGTCATTTGTGCGGTTAATGCCTTTATGGGATCCGAATCGGATATCTCAGCCACCCTTCTAATATTTGATCTTTCCGTTGGCCATTGATAGTTATTCATAGCCATTTCTTCGATCAATCCATACGCTTCTTCAGCACTTCTTGCTAGCAATGCCCCTCCTGCGGAAGCATCAATAAAATTCCTTGTTTCCCCCATAAGACCATTGTAGAAGAAACACATTTGTTGGTCTTAGGGGTTACCTTGTCGAGGGCATCGCCTTAGTAGATCTTTGAAACGTTCCCAAGCTTCATATAATGGTTCGGAATCCAATTGATGAAATTGAGTAATCTCACCCTTTAGCTTCATCGTCTTGTTTGGTGGGAAAAATTTGAACAAAAATTTTTCGCTCAGTTCTTCCCATGTCTTTATACTTCCGGGAGCTAAAGTTCCAAGCCAATTTATTGCTTTCTCCCTCAAAGAGAATGGAAACAATCGTAAGCGTATAGCATCATCCGAGACTCCGTTCATTTTGATAGTATCACATATTTGCATGAAATGAGTGAGATGTGCATGTGGATTTTCGACAGCAAATCCTCCAAATTGATTTTGTTGAACCATTGAAATTAAGGCCGGCTTCAGCTCAAAATTATTAGCGTTGATGGGGACATGAGTGATTCCTCCAAAGTTTCGGTCGAGTTTCGGTCGGAATCCATCCCGAATTGATTGCACCATAGTTGGTGGAATTTCCATCCTTCTGCCCTCGTTGTCTTGGATTACTGCATTCTCGTTTGCGTTGCCCCTTTCTACGTTGTCTCCTGCTCTCTCCATGTCTTCAAAAAGATCCCTTCTTAGTTTCCTTGAGGTAGCACTTGTTCTTCGGGCAAATGCTTCTACTTAGGGATGAAAGTTTCTAACGGCACTCGAGATGAGCGAGTGTTCATGCACTCCCGAGTAGAAATTGTATAAGTTAAGTAACAAATAAGAAAATGTCTAAAGTAAGACTAAAAACACTAATCGTAATATCAACACAAAAATTAATTTAGTCCCCGGCAACGGCGCCAAAAACTTGTTCGCTATATTTTTAACCAATCCGCAAGTGTACGGAAAATATGTAGAAAGCGAGAAAGGTCGTATTCCACAGAGACTATATATTTTTATTGTGTTGAGTATTAGATTATAGTGTTCTCGACTTTATCTAGACGATCGAAAGGTAAAGTGGACGATTAATGAAATAACATACAATAATCACAATAAATTAAAACGATTGAAAATATCCGAATGGAAGCGAATTGCAAGAGTTTAGAAAGGTAGATTCCAAGGCTAGGTTTCCGTTGATTACTAAATTTAGTCGGGATTGGTGTCAAAAGGTTCTAAGTGCGTTTCTAAAACGACGATCACAACAATATTCTAAAGTCCCTCTCGAGATGCATTAAAACGTAGATTAAACAACTTATAACAACGTCTCCGTTTACTATAAATTATCTAACTCCAAAATGTTCATAAGATTTAGATATCATCATAGTTCATCACCGATTTCTCAATCTCGTAATTTACTACGTCAAATACTCTAAACATATTAATGCCCTCTTCTCTCGAATTATGAGCAATAAAGTTTAACATGTAAAAACATTGATCAAGTGTCTAAACATGAATCAAACCAAGTATTTGATAAAGAAATCACACTAGATAAATATAATTATCAATCCCTTAAAATCATAGTAAATCAACGTACTCCCATGCCCGGAATCTAAAGAGTTTAGCCGGACATGGAATTGAAAGGAAGATAGATAATCATCATGTTCATGCTAATAAAAACAACAAAATGAAGAAAAGATAGGAAGAAGATAAAACTCGTGGTGTGTCTTGATCGATCCGGTTGAAACCTTCAAATGTTCTTAAAGTGTTCTTCAAGAATTTCTTCAAAACCTCCTCTTTTTGGAATCAAAGTCACTTGATCTTTTGTTATTTTCTCTCTAATCTCCCAATCTTCAGCATATCCCCTATCATGCCCCATATATCCCTTTTATAAAGATAAAACATTCACTTTTTCCACAAAAATCTCTCAAAAATGTCAAAAGGAGATATTTCCACCGAAAAGTGTCACGGCCCGTGGCAAATGGACCCGCCCGTGTCATATTATGCTCAAAAGCCCAAAACCTGTTGGGCCGAGGGGACTCGACCGTGTCAAATGACACGGCCGAGCAAATGACACGACCGTGGCCAATTAAACGGCCCGTGTCATTCAAGGCAAAATAATCACGAAAGGCCGGGGAGTTAGACCCGACCGTGTCGATATGGCACGACCGGGATAATGACACGGCCGGGCTCGTGTTGACTCGTTTTGACACCGTTTTGACTCCTTTTTAAGCCCGATCTCTCGTTTCCGCATTGCTTGATATGTATTGGGGTTGGAGACTTCGTTCTTGCTTGATTTATGTCCATAAAGTACCTATAAAATCAATAAAACGTACCCAAGCGTGATCGAGTCCAATAAACATAATACGAGTATAAACGACACAGTTCTACACACTTTAGGATCTTAAAACCCGGAAAATCGATGTAAATATATGTGTAAAAATGAGTGTTATCAGGTCAAACTGTAAAGGAAGATCGTGGACGGAGGGAGTATCTATTTGCTTGAACTCGAGCCGTGTGCAAAAAAATCGATTAAACTGAAAAACTGCACCACATCATAAAAAGTGTATCGAAAAAATCGATAAATCGCTTAAACTAACATATATGATTTTTATTTTTATAAAACTGAAATTTCGGTAACAGTAAGCTATTTGACTTAAATACCCAAAAAAAAACATGTACCATACCGTTATTTATATTAAATATTTTTATAATAATATATCATATATAATAGTTACAGACTCACATGAATATAGTATAGTTGTTAGTATTGCATTTTCCCAAAAAAGTAAATTAGTCAACATCTCACAAATTTATTGAAGTTCAAAACACTTGTTTGGCTTTTATTTTTATTTTTTTCCTTTTTATCCTCCAAAATAGTTGGATGAAAATTTGAACATTAAATTAATTACTGTTTTAAAGTTAGTGTGATTCTTTTGGTTTAGCTATTAATTTTGATCAATTATTTATGGTGCTTTGTTGAATTAATTTATTCTAGTATTTTTGTCTTATTAATACTATGAAGTATCAAGTAGAAAAAACGAAAAAATATTGTACCGATGTAAATCAAACCGAACTATCAAACCGAAAAAAACCATATGTTTATGGTATTAAACCATAATAAACCGAATATATTTGGTATGGTACCAGTTTTACCCTAAAATCATACCATACCGTACCATCCACACCCCTATCGAGCGAAAATTAGTGGATCGGATCCTAACCGAATATAAAATTTTAATTTTGATTTTTATATATTCTCAAATTCATATACTATTTTTAGTTCGATTTAAATTTGGTCCTACATGACCTGGTCAATTTGATAAGTCCATATTTAGAGTAAATTCTATTTTTTTAATGAATGTAATGAGTCTATTATTCACTCTTTTGTACTTGAAATAAAAATTATTAAATAAAATACATTTCGCTTTATTCCGATCGAAATTAAGCATATTTTGCTTCATACTCTACCAACAATAGAAGTTCATGCTTAATGAGATTGGCAAACCAACTCAATATCCCTACCATACATTAGAAAAGGTCATAAAAATTTAACTAAAAATTACATAGTAATAAACTAAGTCAAAATACTCAGTGAAAATTGGGGAAATGAATTCAAGTAAATTTACATTTTACTTGTAGCAAAAGGCGAAATCCCTTGCCCCCAGGGCCTTCACCCCCGGCTGGTGGATGAATTAAATTATGGTGACTCAACGACACACTAGATGGGAGGAACAGTGCCTGGTGCTTACATGAAGCTATCCCCACAGTTGGGTCAGTATTTTTATGAAATCCCCCCACGAGAAGAGCAGCAACCTTCTCCTTCTTTTAGATATGGTAAATTTATTTTTTTACCTGACTTTGGATATGGTAAAATAATTTCCCAAGAACCTGCTTTTATTCTCTTTGTTTTTTTTTTTGATGACCCAGGTTTAATCCTGGGGATTGTAGGTTCGATCTCTCATTCCTACTCCTGGTTAAATCGCAGATTATGCCTCAGCAACCCGGTTTTGAGGATGCTTCAACTATAAACACACAATATCCAAATTCCTGAAAAGAGCGAATGCTCCCACGAGAATTCGAACCCACGCTGCGTGCCACCAGCGCGAAAGATATCTCTCTCCTTTGCCACTGAGCTATGCATGGGGGATTACTCTCTTTGTTAATTAGATTACACAAACCCAAGCTGAAATCAGAAGCAGGCCTTTGTTAGTATCCTATCAATATTATAATCATATAGAATACAATAAAGGTTATTTAAATATATCTTTGTATTTAAACTGGATCGACAAATTTGCCCTTGTTCATTGAATCTCGTCTTCGTCATCGGCCGTGATGATTAGATCATCCACATATACAAGGACTACTGCTAGCTTGCCTCCTTGAGTTTTCACGAACAAGCTCGAGTCTGCTGGGGGCAACATGATAACCACTTCGGACTAGAAACTCAGCAATTTTCTCATACCATGCTCGGGTGTCTGCTTCAAGCCATACAACGCCTTCTTCAACTTGCACACGTACTCTGGCTTTTCATGATTCACAAATCCTTTGGGTTGATCAATATAGATATCACGATCAAGTTCTCCATGTAAAAATGCATTCTTCACATCCATTTGCCATAATTTCCAAGACTTACTTGCTGCTAAGGCCAGTAAGACATAATCTGTAGTAATTTTTGTAACTGGACTAAACGTCTCGTCATAGTCTATGCCATACTCTTGAGAGAATCCACGAATAACTAATCGAGCCTTGTACCGCTTGATTGTACCATGTTGGGATAAGTAATGTTGTTTTGATAATTGCCAAACAACAACGCTTGATACAGCAAGCCCTGTATCGAAAGCCGGTTGAAGTTGTCAATCCTGTATCGAAGACCTACGGATAGCGCCAGCATACAGCAAGTTCTCGCGCCACCAAGATACAGCAACAAAGTCTTAGTTAAAAAGCCAAGTATGGAAGCTGCCTCGAAACCTCAATACAGCACCCTTCCATACAGCGCCGGACTACTCCAATATGCCTACAGCACAAGTGGATACAGCAGTCACATCGAAACAGGACTGAAGACCATTTGAAAAGGAATCTTTAGTATTCACTAAAGTCAAGTACCGTTCGATAAAGAAGTATTTAAATACTCAAGCTGTCAGAGATCTTCAAATCCCGCAATATCCGGATCCTGGTCTATTCAAGTCAACTTTCGAATCTTGCCCAACGGATCTATCTCAACGGATATATCCAAGAAAGCTATATATATTCCCAGAGTTTGAAGATCATATACAACGATCTCTGATACCAAGTGAAGAAGCTATTATCATATACATCAGAGCAAAACATATCTCCAGAAGCTTTCTGCAAATCAGATCTAAAGAGATATACAGTGCTCAACATCAAGAACAGCCATCATCATCTCAAGAACCTCATATTCGTAGTCGTTCTTACCCTTACCTACCTTTTACCTTTGTGTAAAAACCGAGCTCTGTGAACTCAACAAATTATTCGACTGTGTGGGACGAATAAGAAGACGAAGCTTTGAACCGTGTGTGAAGAAGCAAGTCTAGAAGGAAGCTTTAACCAATCTGTGAACGGTTGAAAGCAACATTCTTTGTATCAATCTGTGTGAACGATACAAGGATAGGTTTGATTATAGATACATAGTTGTGTACGCAGTATTTATAACAAACGTTTTACTCCTGTGTGGAGGACCAGTGGACGTAGAGGGGTTTACCTCGAACCACTTTAATTACTGTGTTATTTACCTTTCGCCGTTAATGTTTTCATAACTGTGATTTATATAAGTATACACTGCAAAACCCTGTACGCACCAAGCTAACAGGAGATCAAACCGAGTTGCTGTATCGACTGCAACTTACTGTATTAGAGAATTCCGCTACGCACTCAGACTCGAAAACCATACAGCCTGTTGCTTAAGCATTTTCCAAGCTGTATCGAGTATACTTACTACTTAAGGGACCAACAATTGGTATCAGAGCGGTTGATTCTAAAAAGAATCAGTCGCATTTTTTTAACTGAATCAGATCCTTAAAAATACTTATTTTCGAAAACAGTCTTTGTAATTCCCATCTTCTAATATGGATACCTTTATGTCTAATAAGATGTCTATGTTTCACATTAACGAGTTTGATGACTGGAGAAACAGGATGAAGAACAAACTCAAGGCCTTCATTGGAGAATCAAAAGCTCCGCCCGCATCAACAAAGACCGAAGAATGTCTTCAGGTGGTCACTGATAGTGACTCGTCAGATGATGAGCTAGAAGAGAGAGCCTAAGTGTGCTCTATGGCCGAAGTAAAAGAAGAAAATGAAGACGGCGATGATGATGAGGTAAGCTCCACCTCAACTATTCCTATAAATGCATCTCATACTTTTGAAAATATGTTGAATGAATTTAATAACATTCAAACGGCCCATGATATATTGAAAAGAGAAAACACCCAGCTTGAAATTTCTAACTTAGAGCTGAAGGAAGAAAACGACTTGCTAAAGGATAATTACGAAAATATGTCAGTTGATTGCGAAAACAGCAAAGTCAATTTAGAAAAACTCATGGAGAGCAATCATCAACTTGCTCACAATCTAAATGAGACTAAGTCTCATCTTGAAGGCAAAACAAATGATTTGGCTCTACTCGAAGCCAAAGTAAAATCGCTCGAGAAACGTGAAGGAGAATTAGAGACAATCTTGAAATCTTTCGAGAAATCCTCTAAAAGAATGGAAGAGATCCTAAGCACTGGGCAACATGCTCATGATAAACATGGCTTAGGGTACAACTCGTTCTCCAACAAAGAAAAATCTAGTACGGTATTCGTCAGGAGTGAGGAATCCATTCCTGTATCGAAAGAAGTTCCGAGTCCTGAGAAGGAACCCTTTGCACCGCGAACTGCAAAAGCTGCCATTCCACCCCCGCAATCCTATTCCAGACAGCGGAATCCTCAGCCATTCAGACCTGAAAGACGCAATCCACAGCATGCTCCCAGAGCACATCAACAGCGCCAACAGCCGTTCAGAAGGAAGGCTATATCCAAATATCAAAGGCCCGCACAGCAGTACTATCAGTACAGCACGCCCAGATATGGGATACAGGAGCCCCGTTATTCGTCGAAACAGCAGGTCGCAGCGCAGTATCAGCAAAAGAATTGGGAATCCAACTGGAGACCCAGGAGGCAATATGCAAGATCTATGAAAATGGCTCCACCTCCAAGACGACAATCGTACTGGAATAACAACTATAATTCTCGATTTTTCATGCATTATAATTATCATGATTACAACGACTACGTGCCTGCCCCACGTAGATATCGATATAATGGACCAAAAGTAGCCTACAACAAACAAATTGTTGCCCGGCAAATTTGGGTACCAAAAGGCACTATCGGGAAACACTACAGCCAGAAATCCCTGTAAGTTTTTATGCTTTTACTCATTAAGTGAGGGGGAATGCTGTAAGACCCAAGAATACAGTATCCAACGTTAATTATCTGTACACTCAGAACCGTCAATACAGCACTGTAGTGAACAAAGAATTATGTATCCAACAGCTGACGTGTGCAATAATTAAGGAGGAATACAGTACGACCCATGAATACAGCATTAATCCGAACATTAATTGAATCCTGTTTATACCTTTTGAGAAGGAACGCTATATTATCCGAGGATACAGTTTTTTGTTTGAAACAAATTTTATCTTATTATTACTGTAAAAACTCGTCTACGAACAGTTCATAGGTTCAGTTGTACTCAACTAGATCACAATGTAAGATTGTGCCTGCGCGCCAATCATAAAGTTTAAAATGTAATACACTTCCCTATTAGATGCTATCATTTTAGAACTTGCCTGCGAGCAGTTCACATTTCTTTTAGACTAAAGTGCTGAAGACCAGATCATTTGACAGAAGATCAAGAAATCTGCTCAAGACATTATCAGTGGGGATAAATATTTCCTGTATCGAAGTCTTCTCATAGTACCAACAAGTGGTTATCGAAAAAGAAAGGGAAATTGTTTTTAGAAGGTTTGGCATCATCAAAGAAGTTTTGGAAATTATCAAAAAGGGGGAAATTGTTGGGATAAGTAATGTTGTTTTGATAATTGCCAAACAACAACGCTTGATACAGCAAGCCCTGTATCGAAAACCGGTTGAAGTTGTCAATCCTGTATCGAAGACCTACGGATAGCGCCAGCATACAGCAAGTTCTCGCGCCACCAAGATACAGCAACAAAGTCTTAGTTAAAAAGCCAAGTATGGAAGCTGCCTCGAAACCTCAATACAGCACCCTTCCATACAGCGCCGGACTACTCCAATATGCCTACAGCACAAGTGGATACAGCAGTCACATCGAAACAGGACTGAAGACCATTTGAAAAGGAATCTTTAGTATTCACTAAAGTCAAGTACCGTTCGATAAAGAAGTATTTAAATACTCAAGCTGTCAGAGATCTTCAAATCCCGCAATATCCGGATCCTGGTCTATTCAAGTCAACTTTCGAATCTTGCCCAACGGATCTATCTCAACGGATATATCCAAGAAAGCTATATATATTCCCAGAGTTTGAAGATCATATACAACGATCTCTGATACCAAGTGAAGAATCTATTATCATATACATCAGAGCAAAACATATCTCCAGAAGCTTTCTGCAAATCAGATCTAAAGAGATATACAGTGCTCAACATCAAGAACAGCCATCATCATCTCAAGAACCTCATATTCAGAGCTGCTGTTCTTACCCGGTTACCTACCTTTTACCTTTGTGTAAAAAAACTGAGCTCTGTGTGAACTCAACAAATTATTCTGACCTGTGTGGGACGAATAAGAAGACGAAGCTTTGGAACTGTGTGTGAAGAAGCAAGTCTAGAAGGAAGCTTTAACCAATCTGTGTGAACGGTTGAAAGCAACATTCTTTGTATCAATCTGTGTGAACGATACAAGGATAGGTTTGATTATAGATACATAGTTGTGTACGCAGTATTTATAACAAACGTTTTACTCCTGTGTGGAGGACCAGTGGACGTAGAGGGGTTTACCTCGAACCACTTTAATTACTGTGTTATTTACCTTTCGCCGTTAATGTTTTCATAACTGTGATTTATATAAGTATACACTGCAAAACCCTGTACGCACCAAGCTAACAGGAGATCAAACCGAGTTGCTGTATCGACTGCAACTTACTGTATTAGAGAATTCCGCTACGCACTCAGACTCGAAAACCATACAGCCTGTTGCTTAAGCATTTTCCAAGCTGTATCGAGTATACTTACTACTTAAGGGACCAACATACCATTTGGACGAATCTTCAACTTGTAAACCCATTTGCAGGATATGGGTTTATCATTTTAGATTTTGACACTAAATTCCAAGTTTGCTTTTGTTTTAGTGCCAAAATCTCTTCCTCCATGACTTTTCTCCACTCTAGACTATTTGATACTTCTTCAAATGTACTTGGCTCTTTGACTTCAGCATAGGCATCACCTACATACTTTGGATTTAGCCGTCTTTCTCTCGTGGACCTTCGTACTTGAGGTTGTGAAGGTTGCTGCTCTTCCGGTTGACTGGTTTGTACTTCATTTGGTGTTTCATGTACACCTGTTCTCCAAGGGCTTCTTGATTTGGATCGTACCTCAGTTTGATCCGATGGGATCTTGGTTCTTCTATGTCGTCATTATCTTGAAAAGAATGTAACCGCAACTTGATTTGTAGCTTTTCTTGCAACTCCAATGTATCGGGTAATGTCACTTTATCTGTCCACCATGAAGAATATTATTAATTAATAAATTTGAATTTTCAGCTGTGTTTATGATTTGATGTAAATAACTAAAATTTCAATGCATTAACAATTCAATTAATGTGTAATGTGACTTATTAGAATTCAATTTAATAAAATAAGTAGTCTATATAATTTATTATTAACGTAGCCATTATAATTTAATATTTATAAATCTTAATATTAATATGGTATTGCAACAAAATGAGTGTGATACCAAACCTAATAGCATTATATATTGATTTTAATAAAAGTCACAGACTACGTAACTATTATCCAAAAAAAATATTTATTTAAATATCATTCTTGAACTTCTCTCACATGTAATATATTCATTCACCTAAAATTACAAAATAAATTAAAAAGCAAATAATGCAATACTTACATATAGTTGAAAAAAGCAATAAGAATGAAGTTATTGTACCAAAAAATGCATGTAATTTGAATTTTGTATTGCAAAATTAAACTACTCTATGTCAAATTAAATTATATCCAAATGTGCACGTTTGGTCGATCAAATACAATGGCTAGCATCGAGAGAATTGTACTTCTATTCTTCACTATTAAGTATAAAAGGTTTCATGTGCATGAATAATGGATACCCAATATAATTTATGTGTTGAACAACTTGCAAGTATCCACGTGCTAGTAATTGATTTCTTATTTCAAATTAAGAATGAAGTTACTAATGCAATCTTAGAAACGATCGACCATTTTTACCAATTAACACTTGGACTAAATCAAATCAAATCAAACCAAATATACTCATTATATTCTGCTCAGAGCAGGATCTGAGGAGGGTATGATGTACGAAGATCATGCTCCTATTTTTTAAAGTAGGGAGACTATTTTCGTGAATACCCTCGACTTAGTGCACGACAAAAATAGTGAGTGATATATACAGAGATACATATGATTAGAAAAAAGCTCCAAAATAATACATGAGCCCATGGTTTGCCGAACTTACCTGAGAGGATTTCATTACTCAAGAGGTTGAGTCCGTGTAAGACCCCTGCCAAAGCTAAACCACAAGCAAAAGACAATAGAAAAATAAAATATAGATGCAATGCTCTATGTCATAACTAAAAGAGAAAACCCAACTCTGAGACTTTCTACTACTGAGCCACCCCCTAAAAGAGAATCCACAACTCTGATCTGGCGTTTCCAAGAACTCCTATCTACGGTCATGGTCTCGTCTAGGTTCAAAGCCTTCATATCCAACCTCAACTGCTCCTCCTACGTCCTCCTTGGTCGGTCTCTCCTGCTCACCCCTTCTACCGATAAACTCTCGACCCTCCTCACTGGAGCTGTAGCCTGCCGCCTACGGACGTGGCCAAACCATCTCAATCTCCCTTTCTTAACTTTCGCTGAGAAGGGCGCGACTTCTAACTCATTCCGAAAAACCTTATTCGGGATTCTATCCAACCTTAGTGCGACCACACGACCAACGCAATATTGCGATTAGAATGATGGCAATTAATATGACCATTAAGTTCAAAACATATTGGAAATCGGTTCAAGGTGTTATGATTCTAAGAACAATTTTAGATTCAAAGTTTAAAATGAGAGTCGATTGTTTTTTTCAAAATTTTTGATGACGGGGCGTGGTGGAAATAGAAAAGGTTCTTAACACTTGGACTAAACCTTGTAAATCGGTGTAAGCTTTGCTACTAACGTAAGTGTACTCTACGTAGTTTTTAAGGTGCAGTCACACACAAAAGTCTAGTTACGTCCCGGGCCACCCGCCCTATGCCGCATAATATAAAATAATTAAACCTGAGGAGTAAATTTTGTGATTAACCTTAAAAAAACACGTTTTTTTTTTTTTTTTTTTTTATTTTTTATATATATAGGTGATTCATACCACGTATGACTAATTTTATGGTTACAGAGGGGGGATGAGATCCCAAAGAAAACACAAAAAACTACTGAGTTACTTTATGAAAAACAGTTTCGACCCCTCAGAGCAATTTCCAGTTAAACCGCGAGATATGTACCTGATTAACAATTAAATATACTCGCTCAGCGCCTGAGGAGTTAGGCTCATTCTTTTGAATTTGAATGAATCGAATCAATCGAATCGAATCGAACTGAATGGATCGAATCGAATCGAATCGAATCGAATCAATCGAATCGAATCGAATCGAATCAAATATATATTAAGGGTAAATAATAATAATAATAATGGTAAATAATAATAATAAAAGTAATTAACAACAACAACGATAATAGTAATATTATTAGTAATAATAACAATAATAATAATTAAGGTTAATAATAAAAATAAGAAGAAGAAGAAACGAATCAACTCAACTCAATCGAATCAATTGGACTGAATCAATCAATCGAATGGATCAATCAATCAATCGAATCAATCAAAATCGAAAAATAAGTCGAAAAGCAATGCGCTTATCCTCAGTGATTGCTCCATGTTGAGTCACAATAGATAGGCATGCCGGGTCTCCATAATCCAACCGTAGGTTCCCACCGGCGCTACGCCCCACATCTTCTTGCCAAGACATAATATCAGAATTATCCGCCTACCCTGGGGCTAGACGAACCCATAAAAGACAGTGATCATCGTGACCAGAAATTTAATTTCAAAGTGTTGCCATTAAAATTGAACCCCTGACTTCCAATTAAATTGAAGATCAGATGTCCAATTGTGCCAAACGACTTGGTTATATGTTACTTTTCTTGAAGTTTAGCATCATCCACAAAAGCTCATTAACGTATAAGGGTGTCTAAATGCTCTTCGTAATTTTTAAGGTCCGTGCAATTTTGATGCAACATAAACCCGGATAGAGCTTGATCATATTGGACAAGTGAAATTCCTTTTTTTTTTTGTTTTTTTCAGAAAAAGGAAATAAAATAAGTAATTGTATTGTAGTCATTTAATGTGCATAATCTAAAACATTAAATGCTTAGGCATATAAAACTTGTAATAACGAAGAGAGAGAAAAATTTTTTGACCCCAAATTAACCATGGACGACATTTTAAAAGTAAATATTTGACACAAAGTCGGATCAATATTCTAAAGTTGTTTTTGCATTTAAGCATAAAATTGATTCTTTTGTAAACTATGAATGATGCGGCATTTTATACGGATTTTTTCATTCATACTGTATATTGTACCAAAATTTTCCGTAAAAATTGAGAAATTCATATACCAATAGTAACATAGTACTATCATACTGAAGTTTTAATATACCATTCCTACCCATTTTTAACTTTTCTAATTTCATAGTTAGAGAATTACATCTATAATATCAGATAAATTCGGATAACCAAAAGAAATAATATATTTTCCAGCATGATAATTTCGGTATGCAAATAATTTTAGCATTTTCCCACCCCTACACAGAACACACTTGGCTGCATTTTCCCACAAAACTTCAATGCATATTAATTTGTTGTTTGGTTGGTCATGAGGAATAGCTATCATCATTGTGGATAATATTTGGTTTAAATAAATTATTTGACAAACAATTGCAATTACTTATTTTTTTGTAATAAAATTATATTATCAACTATTATATGTAATATAATATACATTACTAATTTAGAGGCCTAAAACTAGAATAAAGAATAAAGTAAAAAATATGTAATATGTAAGATTATATTCTTACATCCACCTTGGATTAAGTAATAAGGACAAACTTTTGGACCTGATAATAAATTTGCCAACTGGAGGGCATTATTGTCAACCCCGCTAACTGTTGCTATAATTAAACAGAGAAAAATGAGGGAAACACGCGCACAGCTTTCAATCTTCACATTCAACCGCTAACAATGGCGGCGAACACCGCTGTATTCTCTCTGTTCCTCATCCTCCTCCCGTCTCTCCCCGCTGCCCAATCACCCCCCTACCTCACCGCCACCACACTTCTCCAAAACTACCAGAACATGCTCACATCTTTCAAGGTTTTCATTTACAGCCCTACTAAACCCTTCAATTTCCCCGACGGCCCCGCTTCCCTCTTCCACAACTCACTCCTCCACAGCCAGTTTCTCACCAATAACCCTAACGAAGCCCATCTCTTCTTCGTCCCTTTCTCCCCCGACACCTCCACGCGCTCTCTGGCGCGTGTTGTTAGAGAGCTGAGAAACAGTTATCCCTACTGGAACCGCACCCTCGGCGCCGATCATTTCTTCTTATCACCCGCTGGAATCGACTATTCCTCCGATCGGAATGTTCTCGAACTGAAAAAAAATTCCGTTCAAATTTCAGTTTTCCCTGTAATTTCCGGCTATTTCATCCCGCATAAAGACATCACTCTGGCTCCCCTTAGTAAAATCGAAATCGGGGGAGTTATGGAGGAAAAATCAGCGACGAAGTCGTTTCTAGGTTATCTCAATTGGGACGGTAGGACGGGGTCTAATTTGGTCAACGAGTTGATGACGGACCTCGATTTTCTGGTCGAGGAGAAATCCGGGCCGTTGATCCATACGCTGCGCGCCAAGAGGAGCAAGTTCTGTCTGTTCTTGTATCACGGCGATGTGGCGCGGATGGTGGAGGCGATGGCGCTGGGCTGCGTGCCCGTGGTGGTTGTCGACCGTCCCGTACAGGATTTCCCGTTGATGGATGTCTTGAGATGGGCCGACATGTCTTTGCTGGTGAAGGTGCCACGCGGCGGCGTGAAGAGGTTGAAGGAGGTGTTGTGTGGGATTAGTGAGGGAAAGTACGCGGAGATGAGAGAATTGGGTGTGGCGGCGAGTAAGCATTTGATGTGGAACGAGGAGCCTCAGCCGTTGGATGCGTTTCATATGGCGATGTATCAGCTGTGGCTGAGACGGCATGCCGTCAGATATACACGGAGAGAGTTTGTTTAGGCGTTTGATCTCCTGTTCCACTCTGTATATTTCCGCATTCTATATGCATGTGGAACGGTTTATAGTTGGTTAATAAGATAATCTGATTGTACATCCAAATTAATATTAATGCTTGATTTTCATTGTTCCACATGAGATTTGTTGCTACATATTTGAGCACTTATAGGAATCTGGCATGTTAATGGACTTGTGAAAGAATTTGAGGAGATGAGTGATCTGACCTATCGATTAGGAAGTCCTAACTTAACCCAAAAGCATGGTGGAAGTTAAAGGGTTAACTCACACTTATACGCCATTTCACATTCGTAACATTCCATCCCATGGACGTCGATGGACAACACCCTCCGGTGGCAACCCGTACCAAGAACCACTTCCTGTGTGGTAACCCCTTTGGGCCCACATCCGAGGTGGCAACCTCCGGGTCCCTAACTTGACTCAAACTTGTGGTGCAATTTGAACAGTTATGTTACCTTCTTCCTCACCTTGGAAGGAGATGTCAAATTCAGAAGGAAACGAACGACACGGCAACACCTCTCGCAATGTAAGTCATAAGGTTATCATACTATTGTTGTTTAAGGCGCACCAAGGCGATAAGGGATTCTATCACCTGAGGCGCAAGGTGAGGCACGCACCTGACAAACATGAGGCGCTAAAGAAGAAAAGGTAAATTATAAAACTCATAAATACATAATGAAAAGAAATTATAAAAGTTAACAAAAATAAAGTGTCGAAAAACAAGTACCGCTCTCGCCGTGTCCCATGCTACTCGGGTCAGAGCGTAAGCTAGTGATGCTTTCGGCTACTGGACTTTCGCCATCTAGGGTGCAACAGTCAAGCTGCTTCGCCTAGCAGCACGACGCTTGTATTGCTCTCCCACAACCCTGTTTTAACGGTTTAGACTGCTTCCATTTCACTAGCCGCTACTACGGGAATCGCTTTTGCTTTCTTTTCCTCTGGCTACTAAGATGTTTGAGTTCGCCAGGTTGTCTCTTGCCTGCCCATGGATTCACAGTTCGAAAGGTTGCCCTATTCGGGAATAAAAGACAATGTTTAAAAGTGTTAAAAAACAAAAAAATAAAAAACAAAAAATCCAAAAATACAAAAGCACCAGGTGCAGGTAAACGGCACAACGAGGGACGATGAGGGATTAAAAGGCACATTGTCCGCCTTTGGTCTTGAGAGACGATGAGGGATTTTTCTACGCGCGTATCGTCTGAGGCGTGCCTTTAACAACTATGCATCATACTCAATAGTTCTCATTCTATCTGATTGGATGCAATTCTCTGCCTTTAATTTGCCAGGAAACATGCATATTTCTTGTTTTAATTTCTGGTTTATTTGTTTTTACCATATTGTATTTTTTGTTGTAGTAATACACACACACACATTGCACAAACAAGGCATGTAGATGAAATCTATGTATGTTTTACCCATGGTCAATTACATCATGCATAATTACATCCATGAACAAACGGAAAAACAATACTTTTCCAATTGCCTAGCTAGTGGTTGAGCAAGTTGAGTAGGAAAACTCTAGTTTTAATCAACTGCCTAAATAAGCCGTCTAGCTCTTCTTCAAGATTTTGAATGCTCGAGTCCATCATCTTCAAATGATTCATAATATTTTCATTTACTTGTATAACTTCTAAGCTCATCTGCAGGAAACCATCGATTTTCTCACATTCATTATGGGACGCGATTTTCTTGGAAACTAACATCTTGGACACCAACAACCAGCCGCTCTTGTGCCTTGCTTGTCGTTCCTTATTACTATCATTGGTCCCGATCAAATGCGACAACAAGGACTCGAGCATCGTAACAGTTACTGACTCGGCGTCTTTTAGCATACGTACGAGATCCATTGTTCCATGATTGTCTTTATCCAAGGATGCAACGTTGATAACCATACTGTCATGTTTACTTTTGAAACTCCTCCTCAAAACTTTCGAAGACTTTTGGATTGTTCTCTTCAGTTTCCTTCTGGAGTTGAGATAACAACGGATGTTGTCCGTGTCCTTCCGCCTTAGTGCCGAGAGTAGGTCTCGTATGTTCTGCTTCGTTTGTGAGACAAGATCTCTAGCCGTCGTGCAGGCATCCAAAAGGTTGATATGACCGTCCAATAGTTGGTCGACCCATTTCTCTTGATCGAATTCTTGTAGATCGATGTGTTGGACGTGAGGCAGTTGGAGTAATTGGCCGATTTCGCAATACAGGTTTTTTAGGCCGTTTAGTGTGTCGTTCGTCGACGATAAGGATGAGCACGAGGCCTCGGAGGCTCTTATGTCGGACAAGGTTCTTTCAAACTGCGAAAAGGCTGGATTTGATGATTTGGGACAAGGCAAGCTGAGTGAACGGTTGTGATGATTAATAAAAGCTTTCGATCTTAGAGGTGAGAGTGCCATTTTTTTTTCTGCAAAAGGGATTTGAAATTGAAGAAGTATGTTAATCAGGAAAGTTGTGATTATGCATTAGGCAAATGTGTGTATATATGTTATATATAGGGGGTAGTGGGGGGGGGGGGGGTGGGGGATGAAGGGGACAAATGGAATCATGATTGTTTTCCTTGTCACTGAGAGATTTACAATTATTGTGGCCATATTCGTGCATTATATCATTCTTGCATGTTTTAAAAGTTTCTGCATTTAATGAACGACAGCCAATATTTTATCTATAATGTTAATGAAAGCCTAATTGCATAAGTTGTCTCCGAACTATAAGGTGGATCAGACAAGACAGAACACAGGTGGCCCCCCCACAAATGACAGTTTAATTAGGTAAATATTATGTCGCATCCAAAATCACTTAGCTAGGTAAATATTATGTCAGCATCCAATATTAGTAAGGTTATTTCCAAAATTCTTGCTAATCGCCTCAAGAAGGTATTGGGAGATGTCATTTCAGAGTCTCAATCGGCGTTTTTGAAAGATCGGTTTATCCTTGATGACCCTTTAGTGGTGAATGAGTTATTGGAATGGCTGAAAAAAAGAAAAAGAAAAGCATTCCTTTTAAAAATAGATTTCGAGAAGGCGTACGACAACGTCAACTGGAATTTCTTGATTTCTATTATGTTGCAAATGGGTTTTCCTCCTACTTGGTGTATGTGGATTAAAGGGATTCTCATTTCAGCCCGTTCGGCGGTTTTGGTTAACGGTTCCCCAACATTTGAATTTAAATGCGAGAAGGGTCTACGACAAGGCGATCCTCTTTCGCCTTTTTTATTCTTGATTGTGATGGACGCTCTCGTGGGTTTTGAATAAAGCTAAGGAGATTGGTGAGTTCAATGGTATTAATTTCACGGACAATGAAGTAGATATCACGCATCTTTTCTACGCAGATGATGCTCTTTTTTTGGGTGAATGGTCTCGTGAGAACTTGGAGAAAACGGCACGTATTTTTCGAGTTTTTTATCTGTGTTCAGGTCTTCGTATAAACCTGCACAAGTCTAACTTGTTTGGGGTTGGCACGCAAGATTCGGAGGTGGATAATATGATGGAGGTATTGGGCTGTAAAAGGGGCGCAATCCCATTTGATTATTTAGGGATTAAAGTGGGAGCAAATATGAACCGAATTAGCAATTGGGCCTCGATTGTAGAAGTGGTAAAGTCTAGACTTGGCTCGTGGAAATCGAAGACTTCATCTATAGGAGGGAGACTCACGCTTATTAAGTCGGTGCTTGAAAATCTTCCAATTTACTATTTTTCATTGTATAAAGCCCCAATGGCCGTGATTGAGAAAATTGAAGGTATTATGCTGACGCTTTTTGTGGGCGGAATCTAGTGAAGGAAAAAAGATTTGTTGGGTTGCGTGGGAGGATATTACAAGACCTAAAGAAGAAGGAGGCCTTGGCATCAATAAGCTTCAACATACAAATGAAGCCCTCCTTCTTAAATGGGCTTGGAGATTTAAGAAAGAGGGTAATTGTTTGTGGAAAAAGGTAGTGATTGGGTGTAATGGGTCGAGTCGAGCATGGTCCTTGTTATCTTGCAGCCTATCGTCCAGTGGATGCTGGAAAAGTATTGTAAAACTTGGTGAGAAAAAGCTTTCGAATGGTAGACATCTTAATAGTTATTTTGTTGGCATTGTTGGGGAAGGATCGTCTATTAATTTTTGGGGTGATACTTGGCTTGATAATGAACCGCTGCGGATTAAGTACCCAAACCTTTTCGCTCTAGAAAAGAATAAATGGGTGGCTGTGTCAAACCGAGTGATGGATTCAAATGGTGAAAGAAATTTGGCCTGAGAATGACGAAGATCTCCGTCTACTAATGATGAGGTTATGGAATTGTTTGACTTGCTAGCGGCTATTTATAATTATCAATGGAAAGAAGGGTGTGATCGATGGGAATGGAGGGGCGACAAAGAGGGAGTTTACACAGTAAGCAAAGCTAAAAGATTGATCGCTAACAGGTTACAGACAGTTTCCGATGCAAAGATAAGATGGAAGGGCTGGACTCCCTTGAAGTGTAAGATTATGGTTTGGCGAACCGTTCTAAATCGACTTCCTACGAGATCGGAGCTGCAGAAACGTGGGATTCATCTAGATGATTTGTTGTGCCCGCTGTGTAATATGGTTGCAGAAACAGCCACGCACCTATTCAGAGGATGTTTTTTTACTTCGGAGATTTGGGCTCGGGTTGGGAGTTGGTTTCGGTTGAAACCAATCTTTGCTTTTGAAGTAAGCGACCTGGCAATGATGGCGAATACTTATTCGAAGACCAAAGAGGAGAAACAAATCATTCGGGGCATCATTTATACTTCGATGTGGTGTATTTGGAATGAAAGGAACGCGAGAATCTTCACTGGTATTAAGTCGTCTTCTTTCTTTTGGGTTCGTCATAGATCTAGATTAAAAGTTTGTCATTGGAATGTTTGGTATAAATACCCTATGAACTTGATGTATTCTCGCTTTTTCAGGGGTCCTCGCATTGAGGACTGCTTGTGTCGCTTTTTGTGTTGAATGAAATTTATCTTCCAAAAAAAAAGGTATTACCATTGTGATACGACAGTGTGGCAAATAGATGTGAGATTGTGATTTTATGATAAGTGTACTAAGTGTATATATAGGGCTGTCTAAAAGGTTCGTGGTTAGTAGTTTTAACCGGAACCGAATCGAACCGACGTGGTTCTGGTTAACCGAGAACCACTATTTGTGGTTAGGGTGCGATTTGTGGTTCCTACTTCAAAAAAAAAATATGGTTAGTGGTTAACCGGAACTGAATGGTTTCAGAACCACAGAACCACAAACCGAAATTATAATAAATTAATCAATTATAATTGAATTAATAATATGTAAATTAATTACCCCCACATCAATTCTCCGTTCGTGATTGTGTTGCATTTTTAATTGTTGGATTTATGGATTATTTTTACTTATAGTTGTTGGATTTATGGATTAATTGTGTTGTTGTCTACTATTTTTGTTTTAAAAGATTAATTTTACCATTTTAGAATTGATTATTTCAGTTTTTTTCGGATAAAAAAAATGATTTTTAAGGTTAATCGAACCGGAATCATATATAATCGGTGTGGTTCCGGTTAACCGAAATTTAAAGTGGTGTGGTTAGTGGTTCCTATTTTGGGACGTTTATGGTTTCGGTTAACCGAAAATTGTGGTTCGGTTAACTGGAACCGAACCACTCGACACCCCTATGTATATATAAGTATGGCAAGTACATATATTTATAGGTTAAATTGCTAAAAAATACCTCACCTTTTGTTTCATTTTGGTTTAATTCTCCACATTTTAATTTTTTCAAAAAAAATACTGACCTTTTAATTTATTGCAATTATCTCCCGTGTTAAGATTCCGATGAATTGGTTGCTGACTTGGAAGCCGGAAAGCTGCTGACTTGGCAATCCATGCCAACTAGACCGATGATGTCATAACGCCAAATTGCTAAAAATACCCAACCTTTTGTGTCATTTTGGTTTAATTCTTCACCTTTTATTTTTTGCAAAAAAATACCAACCTTTTAAAATCAATTTTTTCATTTTATTTTTCAGTTTCAATCTCCATTTTCTTTTCCTTTTCGAATTTTCATCCTCCATTTTTTTATGTTGGTTTGCTGCTCTCTCTGCGAAACTCAACTCGTATATTATCAAGTTAAGTTACATCCTAATGTCAAATATATTCATAACGATTTCACCTGAATATTTAAGTTTAATCAAGCATAAACGAGTTTTGAGTGTGTTTATTTTATATACTAAAAGAATACAATATACTCCACTTACTCAAATTCATTATTCTTCAGCTTGTGTTAAAATCGTTTATGTAATAAGGAACACCTTGTTATTTTTCATTTACTCCTCTACCATGCACAAGAATGAAAAGAAAACATGATTCATTGATTAAAAGAAACATCATTTCATTGATGATAGACAATCGAGCATACAAAATATATCATGTGAATGTACTTGAGTCACAAAAAAGGCCACAAATTCACAAGTTCACAAAAAGGCCAAATTGTTATCAAAATTAAACAAGCCTGCAGCTCTAATTCGAAGTTGTTCTCATCCTACTTTCTTGGGTTGAAGGGACCTCTTTTCCTCCAGTAACATGGCTTTCTGTAGCATTTGAGAAGGATGTGTTTTGGTTTCTCACTCCTTGTGTCCCTGACATCTACAAATACAAATTTTGTGACATGGAACATGATTTTCTAGCAATTGGATAGGTAAATCTAAACATTAACTGAATTACTTATATGTAAGTAGGTATTTTTAAATCCTCTGCTAGCATTTCCCCTTCCTTTTCCCTTCTTTGGTGGTCTTGGTTATTGGATTGGATATTTTCTTGGCCTTCCTCTTTTTCCCTGTTTAATTAAAATGAAATGAGTTACAATGAGTGAGGTGAATGTAAGCAGAGATAAAATAGAGAATTGAAAGTCAATACCTTTGCAGGCTTTGGAACCTTTTCATTTTTACAAATGGCATTATTGTGTCCCTTTTGCTGGCAGTTCATGCATGTCATGACAAGTCCAAACCTCCTCAGTTTGTTGGGGTTCTTTGGATCTTCTTCCGGATCCCTTCTCCTCACCTTCTTTGGTCTGCAGGCAATTTTCTAATTGTTGGAGGCTTAACTTGGTATCCCTGCCTCAGGCCACATTTCCTCACCAACCAAAGGCTCTATAACATACTTGTATGCTTCTAGATGCCTCTGTACAGTGTAGTAATCATGCACATATGCTGATGGTTCCTTACCCTCAAAGTGAATGGCAGAACATGCATGCACACATGGGATGCGATTCAAGTCCCAGTTTCTACATGTACATGTGCGTGCTACAAGGTCAACAACAAACTTCCTACTCTTTAAATGTATCTCAAACCTCTGCTGCATGTTAGGAAAAACATAAGCCCTTGTACTCTCTACTCTCACCTCTACACATATGAATTATATGCATTCCTCTTGCTTTTAGTATATAGCCATTGGATGTTTCAGCTATATTGTTATCAATCATATCACTACAAGTTTGTAGAGGAAGAAAGGCCTTACTCAACTCCTTAAACCCCAATCCATTCATAGGTTTCTCATCAACTAAATCAAAGAACTTCTGTCCAGTTTTCACCTTCTTCCTAGATGCCACATATTCATCATCATCAGATGTTAGTTCTTCATCATCCAATTCATCATCAAATGATTCACCGGGAAAGGGATTATACTCTATGTCTTCAGCATCACCATCAAACAACTCATCCTCATTCAAGTATGATTCTTTCCCACCCAAACCATGTTGCCATTCACCTTCATTAACAATAACATTCTCCAAAAAATCATCATTCATATCATTCATATCATTGTCAGCAGCAACCTCATTTTCATTACTAACAGACTCTCTCTCTTTACCCTTCTTACAACTAGCAACAGACCCACAATCCTTAGAAGCATTCTCACCTTCATTCGGTTTACAACCCTCAACTTATAAATGTAAAACCCTTGTTTCTGGTTTAAGAAATGACAACATGACCATAACATCTTTATCATCTTTCAACAATCTATAGGACTGAGATTTAGGAATTTGATACCATAGCTTTGACCAACTAACATACTCTAGTTTCTCAACTAAATATGCCGCATCAAAGTAGCCAAATTTGTCAGGATCTAGGTGAAATGTTCCCTCACATTCACCCCCAACATACACATCATCACCCTCTGAGTACACAAATCCACCACCATGATGAAGATAAACAGCAAATAAGAAGCTGAAAATTACAAAATATAGCATATGAGCAATAAACTCTAAATTAGAATACAACCCAGTTGAAATTCTAAGCAAATAAGAATCTGAAAAATAATAAAAAAAGCATATCAACGAGAAGCCCTAAATTCAAATATAACCAAGGTTTTGGTTTCAAAAACAATAAATTTGCAGCCAATAATATAAAAATCAACAAAAGGACATCACTAATACATATTCTAAGGAGAATCAGACGTACCTGTTCCCCATTGGGTTTAGAAGCTTCATCTTCAACTTCTGGGACCACAACCACAAATCGAGCAAAAAGATAAACATTTGGGACCACCACAAAATCAACAATAACTCTATACCTTGATAAGATTGGAGTAATATTTTAGTCTGTAACCCCACTTCATTGATGAACTTCAGAGAATTAAGAATCGATTTCGGACCGACTAAGAACTGTGAGTGAGAGAGAGAGGTCGCGAAGAGGTGTATTTTAATTTAGACCGGTGTCGCTTTTCTTCTTCTCCAAACGGCGTCGTTTTATTCTCTACAAGTAATATCCCGATAATTTATACCACATCATCTTATTAAATTAACACGTCAGCTTTTCGGCTTCCAAGTCAGCAGCCAATTCGTCGGAATCGTAATGTGGGAGATAATTGCAACAATTAATAGGTCGGTATTTTTTTTTGAAAAAATTAAAAGGTGAAGAATTAAACCAAAATGAAACAAAAGGTGAGGTATTTCTTAGCAATTTGGCGTTATGACATCATCAGTCTAGTTGGCATGGATTGCCAAGTCAGCAGCTTTCCGGCTTCCAAGTCAGCAGCCAATTCATCGGAATCTTAACGCGGGAGATAATTGCAACAAATTAAAAGGTCAGTATTTTTTTTGAAAAAATTAAAAGTGGAGAATTAAACCAAAATGAAACAAAAGATGAGGTATTTTTTAGCAATTTAACTTATATTTATATGATAAGGTAGCACATTGTTATGTGTTTTCGAAGATTGAAGATCGTGGTATACATCTTATCTTGCGTATATGATAAGGTGAGCACATTGTTATGTGTTTCGAAGATAGTGGTATACATCTTGCGTTGGTTGGATGTCCAAACTTAATTGATCTCTATGTTTCAATGACACAAATTCCCAAATTAAATACTAAAATAAAAAGTACCATACTCTAGAAACACTAAAATACTAGAAAATGATCACAAATAACTGGAAAGGCTAAAAAATATCCTAAAAAAATGAAAAAACCTCCGAGAAAATAGAAAAATCGAAAAAAAAAAATGGAAAAAAGATCTCCTATAAACGGAATAAAATACAACTAAAAAGACTAAAATTTTAGTGCCCCTCAAAGATTACATTATACTATCCTCTTTTATTTTTTAATCTCCAACACATACTTAATGTCAATATTTTTTACTTTTTAATTTCCATCATATATTATCATAATTATTTATATCAATTATATCATGATGGAGGGAGTACCTGTTTTCGAGATCAATAATTCCCACGTGAGTTTAGTTTACTACAGTCCTATATATCAAGTTTACAATTCCCGGTGTTCATCATAAGAAAGACAGTTTCATTCATTTCCTGACCGCGATGCTGTATGTTCGAGTTGTACTTGTCTTTGACATTATTTCACATGCAAGTATGTAATTTAAATAGTAAATTAATAACACACACTATATATATATATTGTAGTAAAAGTAAACAAGACAAGAATTAAGGTAGAAGAGGATATATATTCTCATTCATAGGGTCCCTTCAAATAGGGAGAGATTACATATTCTGCAACATTCTAACAGACCTAGCCCTATACTAGTTGGGAGAAGCCCAATAGCGTATAGACTAAGGCACACACTGTGTATTTACTTTAACACTCCCCCTTGTGCCGAGTCTCCAACGCATGTCAAGTTGCCTCGTTAAAACCTCGCCAAGCAAAAACCACATGGGAAAAATGTCTTGATCGTAGGAAAAATAGTACAACATCCAGACATATAAGTTATGCTAATTTCGTTAAGCCAAAACCTCTATTGATCATTTCGTCGATCAATGTGTCCCCAAGAATGTGATCTGTTCGTCGATCAGTGAGCTAAACGTCTAGTTACCTCGTTAAAAACCTTTCCAAGTGATAAAAACCCAGTGGGAAAACAAAAGAATACTTGATTAAGGAAAAGAGTGTAACTTGCGATGTGGATGTAAGACTCCCCCTCAAGTCTACATATCCCCCTGATTAGTTCGTCAATCAAGGAATTTGAAAAACAGGGCATGTGACGTTGCCTCGTTCAAAACTTTGCCAAGTAACAAAACATATTGGGACAAAATAAACGTTGGTCAAAGAAAAGAGTACAACATTGGTGGGTAAAATTCGTTGTACCTCACTCCCATCAGATCCTTACTTCGATCTCGGGAGTTCGGAAATCCTACGCATTCTGTTGTTTTTCACATGTTTTTCAATACGGCCTTGGGCAATGATTTAGTGAATAAATCAGCCACATTCTCCTCAGACTTCACTTGCTTAACTTGGATGTTGAGGAGGGCCCATTGTTGCTGATTGCAGAAAAACTTTGGAGAGATATGCTTCGTATTATCCCCCTTGATATACCCAAGCCTCATCTGTTCGATGCAAGCGACATTATTTTCGTATATGCATGTGGGCGCATAAGTGACATTACTTAGTCCACTGTTACCTCGAATGTGTATAACGATGGTTCTCAATCATATACACTCGCGTACCGCCTCGTGTAGAGCGATAATCTCAGCGTGATTCGAGGAGGTAGCAACAAGGGTTTGCTTAGTTGATCTCTAAAAAATAGCGACGTCCCCAACGGTGAATACATAACCAGTTTGGGATCGACCTTTATGTGAGTCTGAAAGATACCCAGCATCAGCAAAACCTACCAACACATTCGTCGGGGTAGTTTCCTCGGCATTCACACTTACTTTAGTGATTGCACATTCATCGGCAGTTTCGTTAGCCTGATAGGGAAAGAAAAGTCCCGAGTCAATGGTTCCTTTGAGGTATCAAAAGATATTCTTGATATCATTCCAATGACGTTGCATGGGCTCAGAACTATATTTAGCCAGTATATTCACTGAGAAGGCTATATCAGGTCGAGTATACTGAGCCAAGTACAATAATGTACCTATTGCACTTTAGATAGGGAAACTCGTCTCCAAAAAGCTCTTCATCACATTCCTTCGGACGAAATGGATTGTTTTTCAAGTCCAAACTACGACCGATCATGGGAGTGCTAATCGTATGTGCCTTGTTCATGTTAAAATGCCTGATTTTCTTCTAGACATTGGCTTAATGTGGAATTAAACAAAGACTAATAGATGATACATTGCCTCACATGCATGAAGGTGTTCAAGGGACGAATGTTAAACAATCAGTAGGACCGTAGGATGATGTACAAATGAAGACGTGAATTATATACTCCAAAGACTTTTTATATAATAGCTTTTTTTTTTGTTTTTATTATTATCATTACTTAGTGAGTCTCTTTATTTACTTTGACCCAACCTGTTAAGTTATGCTACAATGAGAGAGCTTTGTCGACTCTCCTATAGATGCGTTGGGATGTTGCAAGTGATATAAATAATTAAATACATGAACAAAAAGGTTTTGACACTAAAAATCAAGCCTAAACTACAATATTAATATGTGCTTTTACGATGAAGTATTGACTGTCTAAAAAAATTGAGTTTTAGACATGGACAAAAGTTCAATTTTATCAGAAAAATAAAGACGGTGCATCGCACAGGTCCGAATAATTGTGTGTGTGTATATATATATATATATATATATATATATATAAACATGAGCTCAATTTTTTTAGGATTCTCTCTGCTGAAAAGTCGCGCTCACGTCCGCCGTCAAGATTCTCTCTCTCTTCCGTCTCCGGCCACTTCTCTCTTCATCCTCACCGCCGTCCGGCAACCGTCTCCGACCATCTCACCCACCAGCCGATCTTCCTTTCACCGCCCGATCCTTCGTCTGCAACTCTTAGCCTGATCCGGTTCCATACCAACCGCAACCAGATCTGTCATCGCCGTTTCCATGTCCGTCGCTATAGCTCACGACGACTGAAGCTTCGTCACCATGCCGAAGAAAAAAAGAAAGTCGCGCTCGCCCGCCAAATCTAATGTCATCCCTCCTCCATCATCCTGCAGTTCGCCGGTCTCGAATCCGGCTCCATCTTCCTCGCCACTCTCGTAGCCATGTCGGTCGCTGGTGGTGCCGTCGCTTGAAACGACCGCAGATATTATTCCTACGCCTCTCCAAAGCTCCGGCGAAGCCGTCCAGTTTTCTCACCACCTGCCGTTTGCGCCGTCGCTCTCAACCCTAGCGGCGGTTGGTGTTCCTGCTGCAAGCAAGTCGGTGGACGGAGGAGAGCCGTCCATCTTAGGGCCTTTTCCATCCGACGGTCGGAATTCGTCGGGCCTCCAATTAATTGATGAAGCCCAGCCCTCGACAATGGAGGTTAGCCCAACTGCCTTTTTACCTAATCACACTGGGCCTGCTCTTCTTTGGCCCAGTTCTTATATGGATTCTGGCCCAATCGCTCTATCTCCTTTAGGCCCAGAGAATACTACTTCTAGCCCACTCAATCTAATATCTAAATCCAGTGAACCCATCCCACTTAATCTTAACCAACCATACAATTTATCAGCCCAATCAAATTATTCCAAAATTCTTCAGCCCAAAACTTCATTTTCTAAACCCAATACCCTTTTAAATTATTTCAGGCCCAAATCTCAGGCCGGCCCACCCGCATTAAAACAGGCCCAGACCACTGCCCATTCTGCGGCCCAGCCTTCTAAGGCTTCTCAACCCATCTCCCCCCCAGCCCACAAACCCCACCGGGCCTCAATCTCTCCTCAACCCATCACCCCCCAGCCCTCAAACTCCACCGGCCCACTCAACCCCCTGCCCACAGCCGGCTGCCTCCCACCCCAGCCCAACCCCCATAACCCCCAGCCCAGCCTTCCCCCACAGCCGGCTGCCTTTATCCTCAATCCACCAGTTCAGCCTACCCCCTCAATCCCATCCCAGCGCCCTCCCTCTCCATTCAACCTTTTCCATCAACCACCAGCCGTAAACAACATCCATGCTTTCGCGAGCTCATCTCAACCGTCCAACCATGCTGACCCAGGCGCAACCGAGCAGCCAAGGTTGAAGCCGTCCTACGCTCAAATGGTCAACAACCAAAATGGCTCGACGCAGCCCGGTTTCACCCAACCCGGTTCGACGATAAAATCATTTAATTTCGACGGAGCTAAGGTTAGTCCTTTTGGTACTCTCTCCTCCGTAAATGAGAAAAAGCGTGTAACCTTCTCTTCTTCTGATATGATTACTCTTGCCGCTTCATGGGAACGCACTTTAATTCTTAAATTTTCGCATGCTATTCCCACCCCTCGAGATGTGTCTGCGGGTTTGACTGATATGAAATTGAGGGGTAAATTTAGTTGGAGTTGGATGAATTATTGTCATGTCGCGGTTAGATTTGATAGTGACGAGGATTTTAGACGTATTTGGTTAGGTTCTACCTGGAATTTTTCTGGATGTCCTGCACGAGTATTTAAGTGGTCACCTAGTTTCTCGATTAGGACAGAGACGTCTGTTTGTCCGGTCTGGATTAGACTTCCGGGCCTACCTCTTCATTTATTCCATCCACGTGCATTATTCACGATTGCCAAGGCTGTTGGCAACCCCATTTTAGTTGATGGCCCGACGGCCACACACTCACGACTATCCGTCGCCCGTGTGTGCGTCGAGATTGACCTTCTCGCACCCAGAGTGCCTGAGATTGAGGTTGAGTTTGGCGATCAGGTTATTACACAGCGCATTATTTACGAGAGAGTGCCACTTTATTGCTCTCTCTGTTCTCACGTGGGGCACGAGCCGTCCAGCTGCTACATAGTTGGCAACAAAGAACGGCCTCCACCACCCCAGCGTAAGAAACCTCAGACTGCCCCTTCTCGTCAGCAGAAGACGCATCTTGCCCCTCCTAAAGCCACTACGGTTAGTACTTCTCAGGCAGTCCCTAAGGGCAAGGAGCCTGCCGCATGGCAAGTAGTTACCAAAAAAGGGCCCAAGGAGACGGGATTGATTCCCAAGGGCACAACTGCTACTGGCCAGCACTCTTACTTTGCATCTTTAGACTCCTCTGCTAGAGAGGAGGAGGATTTAGTTGGCACTGACGATATCATTAGTATGGGTGATAAAAATAGTGTGTCGGGTAGCGATCGCAGTGCTCACGAGATTCATGACGATCTCGTTTTAGAGGATGACACAGAGTCCTCTACCGTCCCTCACTCTTTTAGACTCTTTGAGTCTACCTCCCCCCGTGATGACGGTCACGGCTGCATCGACGACCAGATCGTTGTTCAGCCCGAGTCCTTGGCCATCGTGGTTTACGAGCCTCGCCCTCCCCCCTCTTCCTTTTTTCCCTCCCTCTCTCAGACTGAGTGCGGTCTTAAACGCACTCAATTTGAGATCTCTGAGTCTAGTCTCACTTCCTCGGCGATGGTGCCTCTGATGTCGGCACCAAAGCCCCCGGTTAAGAGACGGTTGATGTCTACTTCTGCTGCCCCTGGCGTCACGACTAGGGGCAAAGCTTCTTCTGATTCCACGGTTTCCACACGAGGTAGAACATCTACTCGCGGACAGTATTCCTCCTCTAAGGGGCGATCTTCATCGCCCCTGAAAGAGGGAACATCTGCCCGGCAGGATACTTCTCGGAGACGGGGCCGCTCCAGCCAGCGTCCTAGGTCTCCGCCTGAGTTGGTTGTTTAGTTTATGTCGATACCCATTCTTACATGGAACGCCCGTGGTCTGGCTAACACCGGAGCACAGAAGCGCATTCGACACCTCAACCATGTGTATAGGTTTGCTTTTATTGGCATTTTAGAACCCATGGGTTCCAATGCTAATTTTGATTTTTATATTCGTTCTTTGGGTTTTGCGTCGGGACTTTATAATCGTTCTAACAAAATTTGGTTTTTTTCTTCCCTCCACTTTCAGCATCAAGTTTTGTTGGATACCGATCAAGTCCTTCATCTTTCTATCTCTTCTTCCCTTCTTCCTCATATGATTTACGTCACCTTTGTCTATGCCATCACTAACCGTGCTGGTCGTTACGCCCTTTGGGACACCCTCCGTGAGATTGCTTTGGAAGTAGAGGGTTGCCGTGGCTAGTCAGCGGTGACTTCAACATCTTCTTGCATTCACATGAGCGCGAGGGTAGTACCACTGACCGTTCTCCAGAGATTCTGGACTTCGCACAGGCTATTGCTGACTGTGAGTTGATTGATGCGGGCTGCGAGGGTGATATTTTCACTTGGGAGCGTAATGGTCTGAGTGAAAGGCTAGATCGTGCTTTATTTAATGAAGCATGGTCGAACGTGTTTGCGGTCTCTACCATCACTCACCTTCCTCGACTTCAGTCTGACCACGCGCCCCTTCTTATCCAGTGTCGCTTCTCCGCGACTCGTCATAAGTCGTCATTCCGTTTCCAGAGTATGTGGGTCCGGCATCACACATTCCTGGACACTATTAGGGAGGTCTGGCTGACACCGACTGGATTATCTGGCTTGTGTAACCTACGGGCCAAACTCCTTAGGGTTCGGCGTAGATTGAAACAGTGGAACTGGTCTGTTTTTGGTAATCTTCATACGAAGTTGGATGAGGCCTTGAGGGCTGCTGACGAGGCCGAGCGGCGATATGATTCGGATCCTACTCCGGAGAATAGAACCGCTATGCACCGTTTTCGTGCTGAGTACCATCTTCGTCTCTCTATGGAGGAAGATTTCTGGAAACAAAAGGCCGCAGTTCGTTGGGTTACTGAGGGCGAGCGCAACACCCGATACTTTCAGGGTTTTGCGAAGCAGAAACGTTGTCAGTCGCATATTCACAGCATTGAGGATGGTGGTACGACGATCGCTGTAGAGTCGGACATCAGATCATCCGCTGTGGATT
Source organism: Orobanche coerulescens (assembly GCA_033398695.1). Classification (NCBI taxonomy): domain Eukaryota; kingdom Viridiplantae; phylum Streptophyta; class Magnoliopsida; order Lamiales; family Orobanchaceae; genus Orobanche; species Orobanche coerulescens. The sequence goes on along the minus strand of CM065811.1, from coordinate 513,379 downwards.
TCTTTAGGACTCTGCTTACATCCGATGGTGATGTTCTCGTCCCCCCGGATGACACTTGTTTTCCCTCTATCCCCTCTTCTTTTGATTCTGATAGTTTGTGTGCCCCACCCTCTCCCCTTCAGATTCGTGCTGCGGTTTTTGATATTGATCCTCACAAGACTTCCGGGCTCAGTGGGTTCTCTTCTTTGTTTTTTCAGCATTGTTGGGAGATTGTATCTCCCGACGTGGAGGGGGCTGTGCTCGAGTTTTTTGAGGGTCATCCTATGCCTCCGGCTTTCACGGCGACTACGGTCGTCTTGATCCCGAAGAAGCCTGTTCCGAGCGGTTGGTCAGATTACCGTCCTATTAGTCTGTGTAATGTGACCAATAAGATTATCACGAAAATCCTTAACGCTCGGCTTGCCCCTCTCCTCCCTCTTATTATCTCTCCGAACCAGAGTGGATTTGTCCGGGTTATTACTGATAATATACTTTTGGCCCAAGAACTTATTCACGACCTCCACGTCGCGGACAATCAGGGTGTCCCGAACCTTGCGCTAAAGCTTGATATGGCTAAGGCGTATGATAGGGTTCACTGGCATTTTTCACGTGATGTCCTGGTGAGGATGGGCTTTCCGGCTAGATGGATTTTGTTCATCCGTCATTGCGTCGAGAATTGCTCGTTCTCCATTCTGGTGAACGGCAGTCCCGCCGGCTATTTTGCTTCTAGCCGGGGTTTGCGTCAGGGCGACCCTATTTCTCTGTCGCTCTTCGTGCTTGCCGCTGATTATTTATCGCGCTGCTTGGATCGATTCATTCGAGACCATCCTTTGATGAGGTATAGGACGGCTGGACGGCCTTTCCCCGTCTCGCACTTATCCTACGCCGATGACATCATTATATTCACACGGGCTGTGGATGATGGTCTTGTTGATCTTATGCGTCTCTTGGATCACTACTCTATGGCTTCGGGCCAGATGATTAGTATCCAGAAGAGCACTTTTATTCTCGCTCCCAAGCATGCGCCTCGTTGGCATTAGAGAGTCTACGACCATACTGGTTTTCGCCAGGGCGATCTCCCCATCACCTATCTAGGTGTGCCCCTTTACAAAGGTTTTAAGAGACGTGAGCTCTTTGCTGGGGTGAAGCAATGGATGTTGGATAGGATCTCTGGTTGGTCCCATCGCCACCTTGCTTTTGGGGGCCGTTTGGCTCTTATTAAGAGCACTCTCTGCACGCTCCCTCTTCACCTGCTTCAGGTTTTGGACCCCCCACAGTACATTATCCAGGAACTCGAGCAGATCATTGCGAGATATTTACGGGTCTTGTTGGTCCAAAGAGGAAGACGCATTGGGTCGATTGGCGGCAGATTTGTCGTCGGTCTCGAGGGAGGCCTCGGGATTGAGCCTTTCGGATATGGCGAGAGCTTTTAGTTATAAGCTCGTGGCGCCTTCGCGGGCACGTCTCTCTGGCGCAATTTATGCTCCGCAGAATGGCTTTCTGCGGCCTTTATACGCCTATGCGTCTTGCTCTTAAAGCTCGTGCGGCCACCCTTGGCGCCGTCTCCTCCGCGTCGGTATTGAGCCCCAGTAGTTCATTCGTTGGACTCTTGGTCGGGCCGTGGGGAGGTCACTGGGGACGATACTTGGATTGGGGATAGGCCGATATCTTCTTATTGTCAGGTTTCTGGTAGACCCCATCTTAGAATTAATGAGTTATGGGTTGATGGGTCGTGGGACATGGGTAGGTTGGATACTATTGTTGGAGAGGAGCTAGGATTTACCCCTCAGTTCATCCAGGAGATCTCCGCGATTCCCATCTCCGAGGAGGATTCGGATAGTATGTGCTGGACTCTTACCTCTTCGGGTGCGTTCTCATTATCGTCGGCTTGGTCTCACATCAGGGTGAGGGGTCAGGCTAATCTTATTTACGGGGCCATATGGACTGCCTTACTCACACCGACCATTTCGGTGTTTATTTGGCGACTTCTCATGCGTCGGATCCCGACTGATGACATCCTACAGAGGAGGGGCGTTTCATTGGCTTCTAGATGTTTGTGCTGCTCACATACCCTTACCCAGACCTGCCATACCGAGACCATTGCACACCTTTTCCTGGAGAGTGATGTGGCCCGTGACGTGTGGGAGTATTTTGGCGCTTGGACTCATTTATCCCTACCCCATTCTCAGAATATTTTTGAGCTCCTGAGTTTCTTCGCACACGGCACTCACTTTAAGCACGCGACTTTCATTATTCCTTGTCGATCCTATGGTTCATCCGGACAGAAAGGAATAGTGCAAAGCATAGGCGGTTACTTTTGTTTCCTCTCATGTTATTGTGCGGGTGGAGCGCCATGTTGCTTTATTAGGCTGCTGCGGGCTTATTTGCTCGAGTTAAGGCGGGTGCTCGCCTCCGATCGCTTCCGGCGAGCTTCATCTTCCCCGCTCGGACTTGTCGCCGTCCGGTGGTTTGGCTTCGACCGAGTCCCCTTGGATCAAGGCGAACACGGATGGTTCGTTCGTTCGAGACACAGTTGCGGGTGGGGAGGTCGATTAGAGATCATCACGGAGAGCTCCTTCTTGCTTTCCACTCCTCTTTTCGTGCCTCTTCGAGTTTTGATCCGAGGTCCGTGCGTTGGCTATCGGATTGATTCTTGCCTCCCAGAGATCGAGACATGTTTGGATTGAGCTTGATCTTTGCTGCAGTAGTGACCACTGCTATCATCGGCCATCGGGGCTCTTGGCGAGTTCGTCACACTCTTATGCGTATCCGACACATTCTCGGAGATATTCGGTTGAGTCACTCATATTTTCCGGAGGGCAGCGTGGCCGACTATCTTCTGAGCTCGGCGTGTCGTCCTCGGCATTCGGACTTATACTTACGATCTGCTCCTCCGTATCTCCTCTCCCTTGTACGGATGGATCGGCTTGGTTATCCGTGCTTGATTTAGATAGGTTTTACTTTTATCGATTGATTGGTTGCTATGAGTCGCACATTAGCCCACGGTTTTAGTGGTGCACCTTATCTTATTCTAGCGGACCGTAGGCACTTTAGTTTTATGCCGGATTATGGCCCATTTTTGGTCATAATTCGGTGTTGAGTATTTGGTCTATGGGTCCGCATTAGCGCGATTTGTGGTGCGACTTTGTATTTCTTTAGCGGGCCGTGGATTTATCCGATGTTTGGACCCGGATTATGACCCATTTTTGGTCATAACTCGGGGCTGATACTCTGTATTTCTTGATTTTATTATCTACAGGTTGGTGGGTCCCGCCTCAACCCCCGTCCAATTTGGACGTATTTTGTTTTTTTAAAATATATATATATATATATATATATATCAATACAGCTCATTATCGTGGGTTTAATTACTTAAATTAAAGATAGATTTGAATTACATGTGGACAATTTTTAATGGTGGCCCTCTTCGTGTGCGTCTAAAATGCAGCGACGTCATGTTGATGGCATATGACATCACGTTGATACGACGTCATGCATGTTGATAATTTAATTAAATCCACCCGCTCAATAATTTGGGAATATTGACAACTCAGATATCAGTCCTATTATCACTCGTGGTTGTAATTGTATATAGGTGTTGTTCTCGGTTTTGTTGGGTCGACTTTCGAAACCATGATGATCCAGAGACGCCAACCAAACCCAAATAACATTAATATGCAGCATAAGGAATAAATTATATGGAAGGATTAAATCTAAAGAAACATTAATTTTGAAAAATTACAAATAAATCTTAAAACATTACTAATATTAACTGAAAAAAAAAAGGTGTCGGTGCTGAATTGGGAGGTGACGGTGGCCAGTGACACTACCCGACTAGAGGTGGCCATTGGAACCAGCTGGAACACACGAAGAAATATGAATGTATCCCGACTCTAAGTTCCAACTTGATTTACTAAAACTTTTATTACAATCATCAACATTCATAAATGGCAAATTGAGCACATATTGCCTATGGAATAATTTTCCAATCCATTTGTTGGAGACCAAACAGATTATAGCTTCACTTTGAAAGACTCAATATTGTATTTTGTCCTATTAACATGCTTTCATGCTTTCATATATATATATATATATATATATATATATATATATATATATTTTATCTAAATCCTGCAAAAAATCGGTTAGCAAAAAAGGAAAATTCCCGTTCGCGTAAACAAGCGAAAGGGTCGCTATTGAGTCCAGAGGATCTGTCTCCTTAAAGCAAATTCGTCCTCACCACGGTGTATGATGATAAAACAACAGCTCGATGCAGTGAATCGATGATGCGCTGCACCCTCAACGAACTAGAACAAATCTGTCTACTATCACCGACTGAAAGTATCCGAAATAAAAACGAAGAAGGAAAAAGAAATATGTCTGGGAAAGGCTCTCGAAGTGTACGTCTGAAGTGTGTAAAAAACGAGCCCCTCAAGTCGGGTATTTATAGGTTAAGGCTGGAGGAGGTTGTGTGCTGGAGGAACTCTCGACCGACCAGGATTGGTATCTGGAGGAACTCTAAACCGACAACGATATCTCAATACATATCCAGATCTGTTTAGTTCGATAATTTATCGATTAAATTGATATTTATCCGGATCCGAAAAATTCAGAATCTATAATTGAGATTTTTTCGGTAAAATAAATTTTTTTACCGAATAAAATTACAGTAAAAAGATAACTTCGAGACGCCGAGACATTTTGCCCAAATCGCCCTTCGACCGACTGACCGACCGACCGACTCGACCTGAACCGATCCGATCCGATCAGAGCCGAGCCGGCCGGCCGGACGAACGGATGGAGGCGGCGCGCGTGTGTGTGCGAGAGGGGTACCTAGTCACACATCCACACGTCCCAGTTTTTGAACATGATTTTGTCCACATCTCCTTATATACTCACATTTTTTCCCTTCTTTTCCAATGTGGGATAGCATCCAAACCCATTTCTAAAGGATTCACTTTGGAATATTATATCTCATTCATACCTCAATCATTTTGAGTGTTCTTACATGTTTTAGAAACTTCGTACGGAGTACTATGTATTCCAATTAAGTCCCGACTTTAACTCGTAGTCGAGCCCACTCAAAATTTCATCTCAAGTGGGCTGCTCAAAACAGCCAATTTCCTCTATTATATCTAATATTTCCAACAATCCCCCGCATGAATGAGATTGATGGTCCAGCAGCACACGTCAGACACAGAGTTGACTTGGTGATAGTTACTACGGTTAGGCATTGCATAGGATAGGTAGAGTATGCTCCTCGAACCTTCCCTCGAAAAGATATATTCTCCTTACTGGCTAGACAGTGTGACTAGATGCCTTTGAACTGTCCGACCGCTTGTGTAATGGTATTATGTCTCCTCCTTATGTGATGAGACTTACCATTATACATTACGCTCTGTGCCCTGCCAATCGCAGATTGACTATCACAATGAATACATATTGCGGTCACAGGCTTTGCCCATCTTGGAATATCTTCTAGAAAATGGTGTAGTCATTCTCCCTCTTCTACACATTTATTTAAGGCTATAAACTCGGATTCCATCGTTGACCGAGATATAAGTGTCTGTTTCGAAGATTTCCATGCCACTACTGTACCGGCTAGTGTGAATACATATCCGCTTGTTGACTTGGAGTCTTTTATATCAGATATCCAATTTGCATCACTATATCCTTCAAGTACTGCTGGATATTTGGTATAGTGCAGCCCATACTCACGAGTACCCCTTAAGCATCTTAGTACCCTTATGATCGCCTTCCAGTGATCCTTTCCGGGGTTGCTCGTGTATCTACTTAGTCTACTAACTGCGTAGGCTATATCTGGTCTTGTACAGCTCATCAAGTACATCAGACTTCCTATTATGCGTGAGTACTCAAGTTGAGATACTCCTTCACCCTTATTCTTGGATAGTCTCAACATCATATCCACCGGGGTTTTGGCTGTTCCAGAGTCATCCTTATTAAATCTTTCAAGGATTTTGTCCACATAGTGGGCTTGACTCAGCATGAGACCTTCCGACGTTCGTGTGATTTTAATCCCTAAAATTACATCCGCGAGTCCCATATCCTTCATATCAAATCTCGACCTCAGCATGTCTTTGGTCGATTTGATTATTCTTTCATTACTGCCGGTAATGAGCAAGTCATCTACATATAGACACAAAATGACGTAGCCATCTTCTCTGTCTTTCACATATACACATTTGTCGGATTCATTAATTTTGAAGCCACCGCTTATCATGACATGATCAAATTTTTCATGCCACTGTTTTGGTGACTGCTTCAATCCATTCGATGATTTGACCAACTTGCAGACTTTTCTTTCTTGTCCAGGAACAAGGAACCCTTCGGGTTGTTCCATATAAATTTTTTCTTCCAAGTCCCCATTAAGAAAGGCAGTCTTAACATCCATTTGATGAACTTCTAAACCTCGTAATGCGGCGATGACAAGTATCATACTGATGGAAGTTATTCTCGTCACAGGAGAGTAAGTATCAAAATAGTCTAGGCCTTCACGTTGGTTATATCCCTTTGCTACGAGCCTAGCCTTATATTTATCTAGTGCTCCATTTTTCAATTTCTTCTTGAAAATCCACTTATTTCCTAATGGGTTACACTTAAGAGGTAATTCCACTAGTTCCCAAGTATGATTCTGTAATATAGAATCAATCTCTTCTTTGATAGCCTTCTTCCATAGAGGTCCATCCGTAGAGCTTACAGCTTCTTTGTAAGTCTGAGATGCCTTTTCGAGCAAGTAGGTGATGAAGTATGGTCCATAGAATTTCTCCGTCCTTTGTCGCTTGCTCCTTCTAGGTTCGTCCTCATTATCCATTATTTGGTCTTCATTATCTTCATCCATTAGTTCAGAAGTCTGTTCGGATGACATAAGAGGCTCACTTGCAGTCTTACAAGGAAAGATATTCTCAAAGAATGACGCATTCCTTGATTCCATAATCTCTTGTGAATCTCAGGCACTTTGGATTCATGTACAAGAAATCGGTAAGCATTATTGTTGTGTGCATATCAAATGAAAATGCAGTCAACCGTTTTTGGGCCTATTTTAACTTTCTTAGGAGTAGGTATCAGCACCTTTGCTAGACACCCCCACACTTTCATGTAATTGTAGGAAGGCTTGACTCTTTTCTACAATTCATAAGGAGTTTTGTCCCCGTTCTTACGGCATATCTTGTTTAAGAGATAATTCGCCGTTAAGATGGCTTCTTCCCACATATTTTGCGGCAGAACTGAATTTAGTAATATTGCATTCATCATCTCTTTCAGAGTGCGATTCTTACGTTCCGCCACGCTATTTGACTGTGGTGCATATGGGCAGTGACTTCATGAATAATCCCATGTTGCGAGCAAAATTCGCCGAATGGTTCCACATATTCACCTTTGCGGTCACTCCTCAAAATTTTATCTTAGCATTCAATTGATTCTAAACTTCCGTTTTATAGAGAACGAATTTCTCTATGGCTTCATCTTTGCTTTTAAGCAAGTATTCATAGCAATATTTAGTACAATCATCCACGAAAGTAATAAAATATTTATTTCCACCTCTAGTTTGAACAAACTTCAAATCACATAGGTCGCTATGTATTAATTCTAAAGGTTTGGTGTTTCTTTCCACTTGTCGGAATGGAGATCGAGATAATTTTGCCTCTACACAAGTTTCACACTTGTGGTTTAAATCAATTTTAAACTTTGGTATGTGATCTAATGCAATTAGTCTACGCATTGCATTAAAATTAACGTGTCTTAATCTAGCATGCCATAAATTAGGAGACTCAAGCAAGTAAGCAGAAGAATTCTTCATTTCATTATTTTTGATAGTCATTACATTAGGCTTAACTAGCCCATCACATTCAGACCCCTTGCCTATACACACCATTTTTCGACAAAATAACTTTATCGGACTCGAAAACTGATCTAAAGCCGTGCTTCATCAACAAGGTACCAGAAATAAGGTTCTTGCGGATATCGGGCACATATAACACTCGTTTAAGAGTCACTTCCTTTTCAGACGTCATCTTCAAAATCACCGTGCCTTCGCCCAATATAGTTGAGGTTGCAGAATTTCCCATATACAACATATCGCCGGCATCCGTTTCTTCCAAGGAGGAGAACATAGTCTTGATGGCGCATATATGCGTAGTTGCTCCAGTGTCGATCCACCACTCTTTAGGATTTCAGCCAACTAGGTTCACTTCGGAGATCATAGCACATAAGTCAAGATTTTCCACTTGTTCGGTAATCAGATGTGCTGCATTGCCTTCCTTTTTCTTTGGTTTCTTTGGCAGCCTGCAGTCAGCCGCCCTATGACCCATCTTTTCACAGTTGTAGCATTTATCAAGGAATTTTTCCTTCTTTTTCCTAATTCCTCCTTTAGGTCCCAGCTTGGTTCCCTTTCCAGTGTTGCCTTTCTTGGATGTCTGTCCTGTTTCCACAACATTGGCCTTTGCCACAGCAGCATTTACCTTCTTTTCTAATCCTCGGTTGTCTTCCTCTATGCGAAGTCTAACGATCAAATCTTCCATGCTCATATCCTTGCGCTTGTGCTTGAGATATTTCTTGAAGTCTTCCCAAGTCGGGGGCAATTTTTCGATCACAGCAGCCACTTGTAAGGATTCGCTAATTACCATTCCTTCAGCATGGAGTTCGTGAATGATCACTTGTAGCTCCTGTACCTGATTCACTACAGTCTTGGAGTCCATCATCTTGTAATCGAGAAACTGTCCAACAATCCACTTCTTGGCACTGGCATCCTCGATCTTGTACTTATGGTCTAGTGACTCCCATAACACCTTAGCTGATTTAGCACTGTTGTACACGTTGTACAGTGAATCGGCAAGGCCATTCATCACATAGTTCCGACACAGATAGTCGGAAGTTTTCCAAGCGTCAATGGCCATCAGAGTTTGTTGGTCGCTGTCTTCGTCATATTTTGGCGCATCCTCCTTGAGGAATCGAGACAAGCGTAAAGTGGTCAGATAGAACATCATCTTCTGCTGCCATCTCTTAAAATTCTGCCCGTTGAATTTCTCTGGTTTGTCCGCATGATTGATCGGAACCGAAACCGAATTACTAATCGGAATCGAAGTTGTACCTGATCCAGTTATCAGAGGCGTACCTCCAGTCGCTGAACCAGAGCCGATTTTCTGAGGCGCACCTCCAGAAACGTCCGTGGACAGTGTTGAGTTTTGAGAATCCATATTAGCTTAACTTTCGAAAAGAGATCTGTTTTAATCAAGTAAACAAAAAAATTGCTTTAAGATTGTTGAATAATTTTGAAAACGATTACTTGAAAAATAACAGAATGTAAATATATATATATATATATATATATATATATATATATATATATATATCGAATATATATTTTATCTAACTCCTGCAAAAAATTGGATAGCAAAAAAGGAAAATTCTCGTTCGCGTAAACGAGCGAAAGAGTCGCTGTTGAGTCCAGAGTATCTGTCTCCTTAAAGCAAATTCGCCCTCACCACGGTGTATGACGTCTGCCTCCCAGGATAAAACAACAGCTCGATGCAGTGAATCAATGATGCGTTGCACCCTCAACGAACTAGAACAAATCTGTCTACTATCACCGACTGAAAGTATCCGAAATAAAAACGAAGAAGGAAAAAGAAATATGTCTCGGAAAGGCTCTCGAAGTGTACGTCTGAAGTGTGTAAAAAACGAGCCCCTCAAGCTGGGTATTTGTAGGTGAAGGCTGGAGGAGGTTGTGTGCTGGAGGAACTCTATACCGACCAGGATTGGTATCTGGAGGAACTCTAAACCGACCAGGATATCTCAATACATATCCAGATCTGTTTAGTTCGATAATTTATCAATTAAATTGATATATATCCGGATCCGAAAATTTTGGAATTTATAATTGAGGTTTTTTGGGTAAAATAAATTTTGGATAACTTCGAGACCCCGAGACATTTTGCCCAAATCGCCCTTCGACCGACCGACCGACCCGAGCCAGACAGACGGCGGCGGCGGCGCGCGCGGGTGTGTGTCTGCGCGAGGGGTGACTAGTCACACATCCACAAATGTCTCACTTTTTGAACATGACTTTGTCCACTTCTCCTTATATACTCACAATTTTTCCCTTCTTGTTCCAACGTGGGATAACATCCCAAACCCATTTCTAAAGAGTTCACTTTGGAACATTATATCTCATTCATACCTCAATCATTTTGTGTGTTCTTACATATTTTGAAAACCTCGTACGGAATACTACGTATTCCAATTAAGTCCCGACTTTAACTCGTAGTCGAGCCCACTCAAAATTTCCTCTCAAGTGGGCTGCTCAAAACAACCCATTTCCTCTATTATATCTAAAATTTCCAACATCAACTGTTCAACCCACTGAGCATATACTTCATCTATCTAGGGAGACATATACGTATTTATCCTTTTGAACCGCAGCGAACTCGGATCTTTGAACATCCATCAAGAACTTATTAGGATTTTTAATATTGTTTTGGGCGTGAGAACATTTTTCTATTTGGGTTGATGGGCTGGCGGAATGTTGAGATGCCGGCGTCGTGGGTACTCTGGTTGAGATGGCAATCGCCGTGGGTACTCAGATCCGACATTGGCCATGCGTGTGTATACCTGCGCCTTGATTATTGAGGACTTAGATGTAGGGTGGCCACATTGTAACCGGAACCGGTGGTTCCGGTCCGGCCCGAGGTCAACGTTCCCGACCCGAACCGTCGACTGCGGGTCGGTTCCGGAACCAGAACCGGTATTAAGCGCGATCCGATTACGGGTCGAACTTTCTGGGCCCGTGAACCGGCGGTTTGGCCCGGAACCGGCCCTTCTGCAGTTATTACATAAAAAAAACTTAAAAAACACTTGTAATTTCACAAGTTAATATAAATTACATAAAAAAACACAACATAAAGAATTTCTAAATTTCTAAATTATCTATAAGTTTATTATATTTTTATTAAATTCACTTAAGTAATTTCAAAATTTTCAACACTTGTAAATTAAAAAATTTAGAAATTTCAACACAAATCATTTAATTTAGAAAAAAGAATATATAAATAATATTATAAGTTATTATAAATTACGTAAAAAAACACAACATAAATAATTTCTAAATTTCATAATTATTTATAAGTTATTATATTTTTATTAAATTAACTTAACTAATTTCAAAATTTCAACACTTGTGAATTAAAAAATTTAAAAATTTTAACACTAAATTTACTAACCATTTCATTTAAAAAAAAAAGAAGATATAAAAAATATTGCAAGTTATTATAGATTACATAAAAAAACACAACATAAACAATTTCAACATTCGAAATTTCAACACAACTTCACAATTCATTTAATTCCATACAAAAAAATAAAAAAATAATAAAAAAATGAAGAACCGCCGGTTCGGCCTGAGAACCTCCGGTTTTCGTCTCGGCCCTGAACCGCCGGTTTCAGACCCGAAAACTGGCCCTTCTGCAGAATACCCGGGCCGGTTATGGTTCACCTTTTCTGGTGAATTCGGGCTCGGAATCGACGGTTCACGACCCGGTGGCAACACTACTCAGATGTAGGTGCGCTGATTTGAGGTTTCGATGCTTGAATAGGTATTGCTATCGCTGGAGCCTCAATGGCATCGATCAAGTGTTGCAGGATGGACCTGATCGCGTCAACGAGGATGAGATTAGATGGCGAATGTAATATTCGGTTGTAATTCAGTCATTATCATTCAGTAATTATCATTCAGCAATTGTCACTCAGTAATTTTCACTCATTAATAATCATTCTTCATTCACATTCACTCATTATATTTACCGTTCAGAATTTATTGCATCGTGTATTAGTTATTATTCGTCTTTCAACCCGGTTGGGAGGATCGGGCCGAGCTTCTTCATTGTCATATTCGTAATGGGTTGTGTGTGAGGAGTAGCGCACGCTACATACTCTTCTAGCGCGCGCTAATTGAGTATGGGTAGCGCACGCTACGGTTGTTCAGGCTGACAGTCCAGAAGGCACTGGACTGCAGTGGGGTTGTAAGTAGCACACGCTACGAATGGTAAGTAGCGCGCGCTAGTTGGTCGGAGTAGCGCACGCTATGCAGTCGGTGTAGCGCGCGCTAAGGTCGAAGTAGGCAGAGACCAGTGGCTACTGGACTGAATTGGAATAATTCATAGCGCACGCTACGAGTAGATATTAGCGTACGCTAATGGTGTAGTAGCGCACGCTGAATCTTGGGTGTAGCGCACGCTATCGCGAGCATGTCAGGGTACAGAAGGTTCTGGACTTCAGTTACTGGGCAACAGACATTTAGTTAGCGCACGCTAATATTTAAGGTTAACGCACGCTAAGTATATGGCTGTAGCGCGCGCTACAAAAGGTACGTAGCGCACGCTACCATTTCGGACAGTGGGTACTGGACTACCCAGTACACCCGTTAACACACGCTAAGAACAGGATCTAGCGCGCGCTAAAATGGAGGTGCTATATATAGGACAGTTCAGTCCTTTCTTCGTCATTTTCATTTCCCAGTTCGGTTGTAGATGATTCCGGGCGATTATGGGCGTTTTGAAGAGATTTCTTCGAGCTGAATCCATCTATGATCATCTTCAAGCCTATCATTTGGATTAATCATCATTTCATCCTCTCCAACACATCAAATCAAGGTAATGATTCTTAGGTTTAGAATTTCGTATTTTGAGTATTTTCCTTACGATCTCTTCGTGTAAGCTTGCTATTATGTTGGAATGTGTTTGATATGGATTATCTACCTTGGATACATGTATTCCTACGGATTTATTGGCGTATATTTCGGATTTCATGAATATTTGGAGAATTAATCAAGAACCCTTGATGTTGACTTTGGTTATTTTGGGGGGTTTCCGATTAGGGTTATCGTAACCGTGAATTGTGGTTTCCTATTGGGGTATTGATGTCATTAAAGGTGTTTTGTTGGATTGAACTACTCATTTTGGAGTTTGGTTTCATTTTATTTGGGATTGGTTATAATCAAGGATGAATGTTTACAACGTATTCGTTAGAATGCCTCTATGAGTTTGGATATTGTTGTATCGACTTTTGAGTTGGTCGTGATTCGTGCTTGATACGTATATTGAGCGTTTGTTGGTATTCATGTTATTCAAGGTTGTTCGAGCGACCGACATCTCAGTGTAGGACGTTTGTTCGAGGAAGAATATTCTTCACCGGTGTTGAGTAAGTTAATTCTTACTCAGTTAAAAGGATACTCATTCCTTTCCTTGTTGTGCATTCATAATCATAACTCATTCATATTATATTACTCGTATTGAGACTTGTAATTGTCGAATAATCACTTCATTCACGAGGAACGACGGTTCCAATCATTTCATTGAGCTATCATTCATTTCACTATTAATTCATCTCGGTGAGTCATCCTTGACTTTGTCAGATTGTTATTCATTAATATTCTTCATGGTCATTCTTGTTCACATGACCTTCTGGGTTCATATTGCCTGGCCAGGTGGGGATGTGTGGAATTTTTAGTCGGGCACATGATGGTCATGTGTTCGGGTTCACCGACACAATGGACTGTGCACACGGTAACGTACCTCCGTGAGACTAATTAGGTACAAGGACGGGTGTATTTGGACACTCGTCTTGTGCACTTGCACATACCATTACGGGCGTACTATGGTGCCTCTCTTCAGCTTAATTTCGTAATTAAGATATATCATGATTGTGTTTATTCAACTCTTGAGGATTGTTGTTCTGTGTATCTGACCCCGTTGGGGGATGTTGTTTTCAGGTCATGGCAAGGCTAAAGCACGAGAAGAGAACGTGGACGGCGAGGAGTCTCAGTGATACTAGTAGGGGGGCCCAGTCCTTTTCAGTCATTCGTGTTTACTTCATTTTATTTCCGCTGCAGACTTCCGTTTGAATACTCATTTTATTCAGTGTTGTATATTTTATCTCCATATAAAATATACACGTATTCTGTATGATCTTGGGTGTGTTGTAATGGAACTCCTCATCGGAGTAATTGACGATATAATGTGGTTCGGTACTATAATTATATTATTTAAGTCATTAATTTTCATTCGCCTTGTGGGTCTGTTGTTTTCAGGTCATGGCAAGGCTAAAGCATGAGAAGAGAACGTGGACGGCGAGGAGTCTCAGTGATACTAGTAGGGGGGCCCAGTCCTTTTCAGTCATTCGTGTTTACTTCATTTTATTTCCGCTGCAGACTTCCGTTTGAATACTCATTTTATTCAGTGTTGTATATTTTATCTTCATATAAAATATACATGTATTATGTATGATCTTGGGTGTGTTATAATGGAACTCCTCATCGGAGTAATTGATGATATAATGTGGTTCGGTACTACAATTATATTCTTTAAGTCATTAATTTTCATTCGCCTTGTGGGTCTGTTGTGTCGAGATTTATTCACCTCGACAGGCGATCGACTACATGGCCGAGCGACCGAGTCCACAACCAATCAAGCTATGGCGAACTCGCCTAAACGAAAATAAGAGACCACCTTCGAGTTTCTAGCGATCGACTCCTAGGGCGATTGCCTTTTGGCACCTAGCGATCGACTCTAGTGCCCGGCCTAGGACGACCGTCTTGTGCCCCAAACATAGACCTTCGTCCATCAAAGTCCACGAAGACTGGATCCCAGAACAGCGCCTACGTGCAGATCCGCAAAAGGCGCCGCATAACATGGATCGTTGACCACAGCCTGGCACCACCTTATCACCTACCGACAAACCCGCCGAAAGGTACAAGGTGGGACCGCCCATGATAGCGACTCAGACGCGTGCAGACTTCTCATTGGACCGCACAGCTGGCTGCCAGCAACTCCTGCGGACTTTAAGGAGACCAGCTCATGTGCTAAAAGACGATCGCCCGCTTATTATAATTCAGCAGAGGCGATCGCCCAGTATCTCCCAGAGCTATATATAGAGAACCCCCGGCAGCTGGAAAAAGGTTCCTCTCACTACGACTCATAACAGAGAAAGGTCCCAACTTCATTCACGGAAATACGTACAAACGCATACATTCCCTCAGGCTCTCGGTTTCCTCTCTTGAATCTACCTCAGGATTTGTCGCCCAGCACCTCTCATCCAGAAGACGGTCGGAAGAGACAAGAACTCCCTGCAGTACAGATTCAACGGGACTCACAAGCCTAGGAACTCAAACATACAGCTAATACACACCGTGAGAGACTGTCGATCTCTCACCATCGTCACAGCCCATCAACGTTGTTACAAGAACTCACAGAGCATCATATCTGGTTCTTCCGGCAATCTACACGCTCACTAGCTAAGATAACTAGGGTCTTTACGCTCATTGTAATTGTACTTTAACATTAATACTTGTATCCCAAAATATTCGTATTAATAACATCTTGCGAGAGCATTCAAGCCCGGGACTAACAACCCCGGAAAATCTTGTGTTATTTACTTTTCCCATGGAAGTGTTCTCGCACTTTGTTTGCTACTCATCCATTCCAGTAATATTCATCTCCGAATATTTTGGGTAGCAACAATTGGCGCTAGAAGAAAGGGATCTTAACCTTCATTTTTATTTCTACCGTCCCGGAGAACACTCACTGTTCTCGGGGCATATACTTGAAGTGACACTCACTGCGCTTCAAAGAAAGCCTTCAGAATCATGACGTCCGCCTCTACATCGAAGAGAGCCGCTCTCCGAACCGCCGGACACCATATCCCGGCTCAATCCGAGCCCCAGTCGACGACAGGGGGGTCCGCGGCAACGCGAAACTCTCAATCCCGCACCTGAGGGGTGGCCCCAGCCTCTCACTCGACCAGTTCCAAACCGCGGAACAGATCGAGGAGGCTATGTCCATCCTAAAAGAGCGACGGAGAGCATACGCGGCGCCCGCAATGACTCCCTTGGCCATCTGCCGCGTGGGAAAACGGAAATTCAAAGGGATACTGGGCGAGCGATCGTCAGAGAGCCCCGATTCACGAGAAAAGGCTCTCGCACGGCCGGACGGTTTCGTATTCAGTCGCTTGGGAAACGACCCATCATGGCGACCGGGGCATTCTGGCCCCAACCACGCGATGATGGAATCCGAGTCCGTCACCAGGAGTTCGGCCTATCCGACTCCCAGCCGAACATAAGTCAACCGTTTGGCTTCCACTCTGATCGCCAGAGGGTCAGTACTTGATCGCCTCGGCTCCCGTTCCGAGCGCCTAGCCGCGAGCAGCCAGGCCACGGCGATAGCCGCTATGCAATGCCAGCTCGACGAGATGAAAGCACTCTTGGATACCGGGGCAAGCACCAGTAGAAAGGTCATCGGACCAACCGAGCCACTCGCGGTCCACATCGAGCTTGCCCCCGTGCAACCAAGGATCGCTTCTCCCAAAACGCCTCTATACGAAGGTAGATCGAACCCCGAGGCCCACCTAAGTAAATTCCGAATTTATATGACCGGGTGTGGGGCATCAGATGCAACCAAATGCCGAATCTTCCCATTAACATTGGGCGAGCTGGCCTATAGGTGGTACATCTCACCACCTCCACGATCGATCATATCCTTTGAGAAACTGGCGAGTGACTTCACGTCATACTTCGCCGCCAAGGTCGCCAGACCAGAAGGCCCCCACCGCATGATGAAAATCAGGCAGGGGGAAGACGAATCCGACACAGATTACATCGACCGGGTGGATGATATAGTCCTCACCGGCGAGCCCATCAGCGACGAGCTCGCTCTATACTCGGTCCTGGGGGGATTCTCTGGTCATTCACCCATGTTTAGACATCTCACGAAGGACATCCCCCCAACCTACGCGATCTTCCGAGCTAAGGCTGCCGACTTTCTGGCCAGGCAAAGGCTACTCACCCTCCGCCTAGGCGAGGAAACGCCTACCCCTGTCCGAAAGACGGCGATCGCCAAAACCAAAAAGACGGTCGCCAAGCCATCCGGCGACCACAAGGCCTTCGAAGATGTGGAAGCCCACCTCCTCCATAAGTTCAACCGAACTCCGACCCACATTTTTTGCGCTATCAAGGGGCGCGAACCGCTGAACAAGCCAAAGGCGATAAGGGATCACGGTCATCTGGACCACAATCAATATTGTGCTTACCACAAGAGTCCCGGCCACAGCACCAACCAATGCCGCGACCTCCTCAGACAACTCTGGAGATTGTTCGAGGAGGGCCAGTTGGATAGTTTACTGGATTAGCCAGAGCCCCATCAATCTCCTAACACGGTCGCCCGAGTCGAACGCGAATAGGTCGGAAATCTCATACGAGCCGACCCCTCAATCAACCTCGACGACCGTATCTACATGCTTCAATCAAGAGAAGGGAACTTCGGAAGTCTCTCCCCGATTTCCCGCCTAATCAAATCAAAGGCTACTGCCTGAGCAAACGCTTCAAAAAAGAGGATGACTCGCTCGCCCTCTAAAGTTCGTCATCGACATGATGGACCTAGACAGCGATCGCCTCCCCTAGCACAACGTATACCGTCGAGGATTGTCATCTGACATGATGATCCGAGGTAGAAGAGTGCCCCCATGGTCGCGAAAATCGATTAAACCGACGATCCGTCCATGCAAGGTTCCTTTGGGCTCCGATCGCTTGCCCTTCGTTTAAATACGAGGCGGGCGTAGCCGAAGGTCTCTCCAAAGCAAATCAGAGGATTACTCGCACGCCCTCTAAAGTTCGTCATCTACATGAAGAACCTAAGCTGGCGACCTACTACCCTTACAAAACGTATACCGTCGAGGATCGTCATCTGACTTGATGATCCGAGGTAGAAGAGTGTCGCCATGGTCGTGGAGGACGATGGAACCGTTCTCTGTGCCCATGCAAGGTCCCTTTGGGCCACGATCGTCCTCCCTTCGTTTAAATACGAGGCCGGTGTAGTCTGAGGGCCCTCCAAAACAAATCTGTGGATAGGATCGCCCACCCTAGAAGGTCCATCACTTAACATGGAGGGTCCTTCACGGACAATGCGACGCGTCCCTCCCCCCGTCTCAACGTATACCGTCGAGGGTCGCCATCTTAATAGCGACCCGAGGTAGAAAAGAGCTAACAAGCCGCGGACGTGGAGTCGATTAATCCGACGACGCCCCGCGCAAGGAATTCTCCAGACCAAGACCGCACGCCCTTCGTTTAAATACGAGGCGAGGCGCAGCCTACGGAGAACCCTACCAATTAAGTAAGTCGCGAGAACTTAGCCATCAGACGGAATGTCGCTTGCGCACAAGACATGATCGTGGAGATCGGTCCATCGAACTCCGCGATCGTGCATGGCTCCTCAAGACCGAGATGGACGACCTTCCTCGAGGATTCGACAAAATTGAAGACTGTTCACTCAACGATTTATTTTCGTCTCCTTACTTTCACTAAGTGAACAAAAACAAGGGGGAAGTGCGGAGCTATTTATACGACGATCGTCCCTATTCAATTACATACGGAGATCGGCATTTTTCAGATGTCTGTGCAGCGATCGAATTTGTTATAAAAGTTATCTATTTGAATTTATCAATTCACTTAGACCTACACACGCAACAATCTCTCCTCACACATTTGTACAAAGTCAGGCAAAAGACTCAGAAAACCAATAATTCAAGTAAAAATCGGAGAAGCAAACATTCATTTCATTACTTGAAGTTTCAGAAGTACATACACGGTCACCCGAATGCCTAAGTACTACAAGAGAAAGATACAAAATTACAAAGAAAAAGAGCTAAAACAGTAAGAACGAAGAGCCTCACGCCCCTACCTAGCCTTCGCCTTCAACCTCCGGATCGGCCCGCGACCCTTCGCCAGCATCCGGTGCGGCCTCTCCGACCTCTGGGGCATCAGGATGAACAAGGTTCGCCGGAGTCGGATACCAGCTCAAGTCCACACCGATGTCCGCGAGATCCAAGATCGGCACGGAAAAGTCAGGATGAAGAGGGTGCCCCAACGCATACGCCTTGAAGTTTTCGGCTAGAGGGCCGACCTCCAGTCCCCCCTTTTTAGCAGCTCAGAGTGAGTCAGCGAACGCCATATAATAGGCAAACTCACTAACGAACTCCACATTAAGAAAGGGATTGGCCTCGGTCGCCTCTAGCTTCCCTTTCAACTCCGTCACCGCCTGCTGCGCACCCTGGAGCTCGGCATCCCTTGCAGCCGTCTCTCCTCTCGACGCCGCCAGCTCTCTAGTCAGCCGAGCGATAGTCACCTTCAGTTGATCGGCCTCCTTCTCAGCGGCCGCCTGCAACCGTCGGGCATCTGTCATCCGGTCCCGAAATTGGTCGATCGTCGCTCGGGCTTGCTCGGCATCCTGTCTCGCCAGCTCAAGTTCATGGTTCGCCCGCTTGGCTGCATCCAGGGAGTCCTCCTCCATTGCCACAATCTTATCAGCAAACTCGGCATTCTCTTTCCGAGCCGCCTCGAGATCCGCCTACAGGCGTGTAGTAGAAGGACGCCCCTCGAACTCCTGCGCAGCTTGGGCAGCCATCGTCGCCGCCTGGAGAGAGAGAGCAAAAGCAGCCTGCATCGCACTCCCAGATCGCTGACGAGCGATCGCATCTAAGTCAGTCGTCCAGGCCTTTGGCAAAGCATAAATGGCCCGGTTGACATATAGCGGGACATCGCAGGTATGGCGAGGAGATCGGCTCGCCAGAAAATCCAATACCATCGGCGGGCAGGATGGGTTAGTGCTACGGATCCTACATACAAATCAACAAAAAGTTAGCACATCTCCCACGCAAGTGACGAAATTCGACTCAACAAGCAAAGTCTACCTCTCGGCTCTCTCAGGATCGCGGCCAAAGTATGGTTTCCCGCGAGGGGTCTCAGCCTCGGCGATCGCCATCTCTCGTAAGAACGCCGCAGAGGGCGTAGACTCATCCACTGGTGGAACAACGGTGATCGGAGGTGCGGCGATCGGCACCTCACTGGCAGGGGCAGAAGCTGGAGTTTCTCCGGACCTCTGCCGTTTGCAGTTCGTTCGAAGCCCCTCCTCGTGAACCTCCTCCTCCGCTATGATCGGCTCCACGATGGGCCTCACCTCCGGAATGATAGGTAACGCCACAGGAGGAGCCCCAGATGACTTCTTCTGGCGAAGACGGCCCAAAACTACAGGATTCGACATAGCTATCTCTGGTGGGGGATCCGAGAAACGAGGAAAGTGAACTTCTGCATTAAAGAACAATCAAACCACGGTCAGACACTCTCCAAGCAGGACGATCGCCAAGCAATTGGAGATCGCAGAAACTCATACCTGAGACCGAGAGATGACGTGGAAAACTGAATAGCAGAGCTGACAACCAACGACTCTCCTTGTTGATCTGGCAAGCATCTAAATCGTCGTCCGGCAAACTTCGTATCCGCTCCCAGACGATCAAAAAGTCGAAAGGAAGCTCGTCGATCGTCGGAATATGAAAACCTACAAAAAGGAGACCAAATTAGACCAGTTCAGAATATATCTGAACTAAGGGAGAGTCAGAATCCTTACCTGGGTTCCTCTCCCGAAAGCCAGTTGGAATGTTCAACTCGTCCATGGGATTGTTGCTCGCCAGTGCCTTCCATGAACCGCCGACCCAGAACCACTTTGCCGGGTCGCCCCGCACCTTGTTCGGGACTCCGAGGATCACCCGACCGGATCGGCCTTGAATATGATAGCCTCCGACCGACCCTTTCTAAGCCGTCAGCTTGAACAGATGGTTCATCTCCAACGGCGAAGGATAGCGGTACAGTCGGTGACCTCCGAACAAGGTGAGAGTGCAAATGATCTGGAGCCAGGCATTCGGCGTCAGCTGGAGCGGCGTCAAGTTCCAAGCAGCCAGCAGATGGGAAACGGAGGACAATAAAGGGAACCGCAGCCCGGCCGCCATGATTGCTTCGTTCACGGCGACCATTCCCTCCGGAGGGTGATCGGCCCGTTCATTCTCGGCCGGCACAAAAAGATCCATATCTGAAGGGATATGAAACCTCGTCCTCCAGACGGCTAGGTCCTTCCTGGTCGCCGAGCTCCTTATCTGGCCAAGAGACCATGTAGATCGCTGCGCAGCCCGAAAAAGCGACCGCCTGGGAGGTTGATAAGGATGAGCGATCGAGTACTCCCTGCAATCTAATCTAGGAGACGGACCGGCCAACCTCTCCATAATCTCAGCAAAGGCCACACAGACCTGGCCAAAGGCGCTATCCCGCTCCGAGTAGGCCCTCACCGCCAGATCTCTCTCCATCTGCGAGCGTCTGTGCTCAACCGTCGCCTCCCTAGCCACGTCGGCCTCATTGAACAGTGCCTCGACTTCCGCAGGGTCAATACCGTCGCGAATAGCCTCAGCGGTCGTCTCCAGATGAAAATCTGCGGAGGATCCTCCCCGGGCAGTCGAAGCCCCGGGGCGGAGGTGGTGCCCACTCCGTGCAAAGAAGATGTTCCAGACATTCTCGAAACAAGAAGAGGAGAAAATGAGTGTCTTTTGTTACCAAGGATCGAGTCGATCGACGATCAGCAGTCGAAATCTCCAGAAAAATCTTCAGCAAAAGCCTTCTTCTCCGATAAAGCGCGTAAGGGTCTTAACCCTGCAACCCGGCACCCTTTATAGGAGAAGGCAGGGACTTCTATGCAATTAAGGAGAGTCCCAGGGGTTGGAGTGCAACCGTCGCAATTAATGACCCCCTTGAAACCCGCGTACGCATCTTTTAAAGGACGCGCCAGACGAGGAGTTGCAGCTAACCGTCGGTATCCCCCAACAGGAACCCGACACGTGCCCCGGAGACTTTTCCACGTCCATTATCATTTCCCACTCATTTCAGCGACCGACCAGGTCGTCCAAATACAAGTCAATCCGCTCAATGACGATCGCCAGTTCAGTAAAATGCTGAGTCACTCGTCATAGTTCAGTGATCGCCAGCGGAACCACCTCACCCCACGTTTCCAACATCGGAGCGAGCTGGGGGGCAATTGTTGTGTCGAGATTTATTCACCTCGACAGGCGATCGACTACATGGCCGAGCGACCGAGTCCACAACCAATCAAGCTATGGCGAACTCGCCTAAACGAAGATAACAGACCACCTTCGAGTTTCTAGCGATCGACTCCCAGGGCGATCGCCTTTGGGCACCTAGCGTTCGACTCTAGTGCCCGGCCTAGGACGACCGTCTTGTGCCCCAAACATAGACCTTCGTCCATCAAATTCCACGAAGACTGGATCCCAGAACATCGCCCACATGCAGATCCGCGAAAGGCGGCGCATCACATGGATCGTTGACCACAGCCTGGCACCACCTTATCACCTACCGACAAACCCGCCGAAAGGTACAAGGTGGGACCGCCCATGACAGCGACTCAGACGCGTGCAGACTTCTCATTGGACCGCACAGCTGGCTGCCAGCAACTCCTGCGGACTTTAAAGAGACCAGCCCATGTGCTAAAAGACGATCGCCCGCTTATTATAATTCAGTAGAGGCGATCGCCCAGCATCTCCCAGAGCTATATATAGAGAACCCCCAGCAGCTGGAAAAAGGTTCCTCTCAGTACGACTCATAACAACAAAGGTTCCAACTTCATTCACGAAAATACGTACAAACGCATACATTCCCTCAGGCTCTCGGTTTCCTCTCTTGGATCTACCTCAGGATTTCTCGCCCAGCACCTCTCATCCAGAAGACGGTCGGCAGAGACAAGAACTCCCTGCAGTACGGATTCAACGGGACTCACAAGTCTAGGAACTCAAACATACAACTAATACACACCGTGAGAGACTGTCGATCTCTCACCGTCGTCACAGCCCATCAACGTTGTTACAAGAACTCACAGAGCATCATATCTGGTTCTTCCGGCAATCTACACGCTCACTAGCTAGGATAACTAGTGTCTTTACACTCATTGCAATTGTACTCTAACATTAATACTTGTATCCCAGAATATTCATATTAATAACATCTCGCGAGAGCATTCAAGCCTGGGACTAACAACCTCGGCAAATCTTTTGTTATTTACTTTTCCCACGGAAGTGTTCTCGCACTTTGTTTGCTACTCATCCATTCCAGTAATATTCATCTCCGGATAATATTTTAGGTTGCAACGGGGTCCCAGTCGGGGGTCCACGACACTCTAACATTATTGCTAGATCGGCGTTTCGAACACATTATGGTCATTATGAGTTTGTGGTAATGCTGTTTGGGTTAACTAATGCACCTGTGGTATTCATGGAATTAATGAATCGGGTTTTCATCAACTATTTGGATCAGTTTGTGGTTGTCTTCATTGATGATATTTTGATTTATTCTCATGACCGAGAGGAGCACGAATTTCACCTTCATCAGGTTCTCGACGGGTTGAGACGAGTCCTAAGTGACGTTTCTCGAACATGTAATTTCATCAGACGGAGTTCGTGTAGACCCTCAGAAGACGGAGGCGATCCGAGATTGGCAATCTCCGAAGAATGTTAAGGAAATCCGAAGTTTTCTCGGATTAGCTGGTTATTATCGGCGATTTGTGGAAGGATTTTCTAAAATTGCTCAACCCTTGACGAACCTTTTGCGGAAGGATAAGAAATACACGTGGTCTGACGCGTGTGAACAGAGTTTTGAGGAACTCAAGAGCCGTTTAATTTCAGCGCATGTTCTTTCCTTACCACAAGGGATGGAGGGATTTGTGGTTTATAGTGACGCGTCTGGACATGGTCTTCGATGTGTACTCAACTACTCATGCAAAACGGGAAAGTGATTGCCTATGCTTCACGGCAACTGAGGCCTTATGAGGTCAACTATCCGACCCACGACCTAGAGTTGGCGGCCGTGGTATTCGCGTTGAAGATTTGGCGTCATTATCTTTATGGCGTCACCTGTCAGATTTTCACCGACCATAAGAATTTGAAATATATATTTACTCAGAAGGAGTTAAATATGCGACAGAGGCAGTGGTTGGAACTAATCAAAGACTATGATATTGAGATACTATACCGCCCGGACAAAGCAAACGTTGTCGCCGACGCATTGAGTCGTAAGTCCGTTCAGGAGCAAATGCTTGTTCGTTTGACTGTTCAGAAGAAACTTCAACAGGAATATCTAAGATCTGAGGTCGAGGTTTGGTTACAATGAGTACAAGGGCAACTTTGTACGTTAGAAATTTCATCGTCACTTGAGTAGGCGATCAGAGTGAATCAAGGTTCGGACCCATTTTTGTTGCGCATTCGAGATGATGTGACTCAGGGGACCCCTGGATTTCTGGTCCAAGAAGATGGAATTTTGCGATTTAAGAACCGGTTATGCGTTCCGACGAATGACGAGTTGAAAAACTCGATTTTGAGAGAAGCTTATGCTACCCTTATTCCATTCATCCGGGGTCTAGAAAGATGTACAAGGACTTGAAACAGAATTACTGGTGGAGTAATATGAAACGAGAAGTCGCAGAATTTGTTTCAAGATGTTTAACCTATCAGCAAGTCAAGATAGAACATCAGCGACCGGTGAGTATGCTGAAACCGCTCCTTATTCCAGAGTGGAAGTGGGAAGATATTTCTATGGACTTCATCACGAGTTTGCCGATGAGCCGTCGTGGCATGAATACAATTTGTGTAATTGTGGACCGTTTAACTAAGTCAGCTCATTTTCTTGAGATTAAGGATACGTGGGGTCCCGAGAGACTTGCCCAGTTGTTCATCAAAGAGATAGTGAGATTGCACGGTATTCCTAAGAGTATCGTTTCTGATCGTGACGGGAGATTCGTGTCACATTTTTGGAAATCAGTTCATCGTGCTATGGGAACTCACCTTAATCTCAGCACAGCTTTTCATCCTCAGTCCGACGGACAATCACAAAGGACTATTCAGACTTTGGAGGACTTGTTGAGGGCATGTGTTCTCGATTGAAAGGACGATTGGGAAGCCCAACTATGTAATATCCGGAATTTCTATTACTGTTGTTTAATATTATTTTATCCGAGTTATATTGTACAGCGTGAAATCTGTACAGTAGGGATAAAATAAATAAAGGACTGAGATATCAGTATCGGTATAATTGTCGTATTTGGTCGACAGTTACATTTGAGGATATTGTGTATCAGGTTGTCGTACTTTTGATATTGGGTATATCGTATGATGATGTTATTGGGTTCAGTACATGTATTCAGTATGCCGTATGTCCGTAATTGGTATGTCGAGACGGACAAGGAGAATTGGAAAATGGCTAAGTATAGCTTGATTAGCGCGCGCTAATGTTCAAGTATAGCGCACGCTATCTTTCATGATTAGCGCACGCTAGAGTCAGAATTTAGCGCACGCTAAACGCAGACAGATTGGAAGGAATCTGCGTGTGGACCCGGCTGCTTTCGGCGCACGTTCTGGTAAGTCAACGATTGTTGTCCTGAAGTATTAGCGCACGCTAAAGATTAGGCTTAGCGCACGCTAACTATATATCAGTCAACAAGGAATCTTATCCTTGCCAGATGCTGTCGGAATGTGGGGGCGAGTGGTAGGTGAACACTGTAGTAAGTCAACTTCGGATAGCGCACGCTAAGAGTAAGGACTTGCGTACGCTAGACATGATGATCTACGTACGTTAATGCATGGGCATTACGTACGTAAGGTAGTTTACGAAGCAAGACAGTAGCCTCTGGGCTTCGATAGTGCACGCTAACAAAGTCAGTTAGCGCACGCTAAGGCTAGCACACGCTAAACATAATGGTTTAGCGCACGCTAGTGATGTATTCTATATAAAGGGACAAACGGGTGTCATGAAGCATTTCGTCCATTTCTTTCTTTTTATCCGATAGAGACAACCTTGGGAGAACATTTGGAGTTCCTAACCCCTGAGGGATGATCCTCTTTAACAAGACTAAAGATGGAAATCATGGAGTAAAGCTTTGTTCTTGAAATCATTGGTGATTCTTGGAAATCAATCCATTCCTTCAAAAAGGTAATTACTCTTCACTTTGAGATTTCGTTTTGGATTGTATATGATGTTCTTGAGTTGATGATTATCATATAAACAAATTGATGAGCATGACAACGAGTTGGATTACCGTACTAAGTTAGTGTTGTTATCAATATATGAGTATTGATATGTTTCGTATGGTTTTGGATGGAATTCAAGATATATGTTGATGTAATTCCCTTCTTCAATTCGGATTTTTGATGTTTTGTCGTTGGTTACTTCGTATGGTAACGATTATGGTGGTGCTATTGTGATTCTTGAAGTTATGTGAATTGTATGTCGAAGAACATGATGAATAAGGATTTTTAGATGTTAGAACACATCGGATTTTATCATTTTATGGATCATGAACGTGAAATTGGATAATTTGTGTTCTTGAAGAGCTATTGAATTATATGTCATGATTGTTATGAAATCCTTAATCTCGAGATGAGTTGATCATTGTCATGATGGAAGTGTTAGACGATGCTTGAAATGCATGCCACTGCACAGCATTAGCGCACGCTACGTTTACTGCCTAGCGCGCGCTAACGGGAGCAACTTAGCGCACGCTACGTTAGGTGATTAACGTGCGCTAAGTAGGCAGACAGTGCAGTATTTTTGTGTTTTGATTAGGAATCCGTGGTGGTTTGACTTGGTTGGTTCTGACTGTGTTTATTCGAGGTTGTGTTGAACCGTCGAGTTCAATTGGTTAGTTTTCTCAGTTGTTGACCGTTATCGGATATGTGTTATTTGATTTCTTCGATAGGTTGAGATTATTGATCGGTGATTATAACCGGATATTGCGGTCATGTTCGAGTATGTCCATTGTATTGCTTTTGATCGAGGCTGAGGAGCTCGTAGATAAAGGCAATGTGTTCGGCAGCATCTTCGTGGTATCGGTATCGAGGCAAGTTATTACTTGCTCAGTTATAATATTTAGTGAATGGTTTCAGTTTCATTTCGTTTATAATGCATATAGCGATGATTATTATTGTGAACTCTGGGTATTCGGGTCGCATATCGTTCTTTCGATTCTGGGAGGTAAATCATAATGTATATGCCTTATCTTAGTCATTGGAATGTTAGAGTACCGAGGTTACATTATGGTAAAGACGAGGATATGAGTATCGATAGTTCATTGTACGTTTGGATCGCCGAGCATTGAGGATAATCGTCGGTGATGATTGGACATCGAGGTTGCTCCCGAAGGACTCGGGGCAAGTATTCCATATTGGTCACGGTTTTATGTTATTTATTTTGGTCTCGTACATTTTCCTTCATGCTGTTGAACATGAAGTCGTCCTAGTAAATTGTCATGTTGTCTTGCATGTCATGTTGTTCATGTTGATGAACGTGTTGATTTGCATATGTGTATGCATATTGTATTGTTTATGTTGTGTAAATAATCCGATGGGATTATGAGGATCTATGCTGAGGGCGCTGGATCGAATGTCCACCATGCGTTGGTTCGACGGGATCATCATGGGGATCTATGCTGAGGGCGCTGGATCGTTGGACAGGTTTTCCACCATGCGTTGGTTCGACGGGATCATCATGGGGATCTATGCTGAGGGCGCTGGATCGTTGGATTACCAGTATTGTGTTGATGGAATCTTGTGAATTCGCATCATTGATTTTATCATGTGTTGTTGTTCACATGTGTATTGTTAGTTATCCACCTTATGTTGATCTGATAGGATCAACAAAGGGATCTATGCTGAGGGCGCTGGATCGTCGGATTTCCATTGAGTATACATGATTGTTATTGCTGTGATCATATTGACGTGGTCATATGAGTATGCATTTGTAGGTCTTGTGTTGGGACCGTGTCCGTATTGCATTGATATGATCTCGGATTAGACCGACATGATTGTCATGGCATTTCATATCTCGAGGTATGTTCCGTATTTCCTTGGTATTTGTCTTTGGTGGACAATCGGTTATCGTCTTGGGATTTGATGATATTATTCGATGGATCGTATTGGTCAGAAATGGTAGATTTCCGTATCGTGAGTTGGTTATGATAGTTTGAGAATCTTGAGTATTGTTTAAGGTACAATACAGATATTATGTTCGAGTTTATTGGTTAAGCAAGTACGAGATGTATAATGTGATAATGGTTATTCTGATAAGAATGACTTGAGTAAGTAAAGTTATGGCGGTAAGATTACGTTAGTCGTATTCTTATGTTGCACTCTCATTGGTATGTAATTATTAATGTGATGTGATTGATATCATTGTTGGATATTATGGCTGACCCCGTCGTGGGATTTCTTTTTAGGTTCTTGGAGTATCGAGCTTGTAGCGGTCGTGAAGAGATGAGCTTCCCGGAGGATACTGGCTAGGACATGTTCTGTGCATTGAGTTTCTTGATTGGTTCTTGTATTCCGCTGCTAGAGTATCTTTTTGGTTGGTCTTTTTCCGCTGCGTGAGTATTTTGAGACGCTCTTTTTGGTATCTAGTAACTGAGATTACTTTGGAAATCGTTTTCTAAACTTTTGAGTGTCGGCTGTTTGGCCTTGCGATTTCAATTGAGTTTTACGACGGTTTTTGATAAATGGATTTTATAAGTCTTTGTGAATTTTTAAAGATAGTACCGTCGTTGGCCTCTTGGGCATTTGTAAATGTTTGCGAAAATTTCTTTTAGCCTTGTGGGTTCCATCTCGGGGCCCACGGCGCTGTAATATTTTCGGTTAAATCTGGGGGTGTTACAGAATATGGTATCGGAGCTTAGGTTGAGAAAACCTAGGCATTTGGGTCGAGTTGAGTCGTGTTTTTGTTGCGTCATTCGAGTTGTCGATTGAAAAATACTAGAGCCGTGAGTCTTTGTTGTTCACTCAGGCTTGTGCGTTATCGGATTTGCCAGTATCGTACTGGGCTTGTTATAACTTTTCTAAATGATGTTTACGTGATATATTGTGTTCTTGAGTTGCACTGAGTTTGCAAAACGTGAGTTTTGAAAATACCTGTGTCGAGTATTTTCTTGAGTCTAGACATGTGCCAGTGTCACGGGGAATCGTCGGCTTCACGATCTGTAAGTATTTGAATTTTTGAATTTCATTGAGATTTAGTGCCGTTCTAAGTTGATATGTTTGAGATTCAGCAGATATCATGCGTTACAGTATGAGATGTCAGAGTGGGACAGGATTGATGATCTTGAGAAACTATGATTTTGGAAATCAGTATGTTGGTTAGATTTTGGAACGGAATTGTGTAATCGGAAGAAGGACTATGGATTGTTGAGAAGAACATGTAGTCATGTTAGTTCATTTTGTGATATATATGAACTGTTTTGAGCATTTGAAAATGACACTTTTCAAAATGAATATTTCACAGATGTTTTACGGAAAATGATTTTGGGCCGAGACCCAAATCGATTTTGAAATGGTTTTGTGACTCAGGACTTGGAGTCCGAAAAGGGGTTTTCTATTTTTAAACTTTTTGTAATGCGGAACGAGATACGGGCTGAGACCCTAATGTTTCTAACGGCTTTTCTGTTTTCTTAAAACTCCCGAGATTTGTAAAATACTTTACCAATCGTTTACCTATGTTATTTCCGCCTTTCGAGGCTTTGGTTTACTTGTTCAAATGGAACCTCTCGGGAAGTCTTTCGCTGTGTGGATTTATTTCAATATTTTGTCATATCATATTTAAGGTGATCCAGGATGGGTTAATGACTGACGTTGCAAGTCATATGAGGAAAGGAGCTTAGTCGGAATTTATATATTGAGATTTTGGAACTCGGTCGTGTGGTTTTCCGATGGAATATCAGTGGATATTGGTGACGAACCGAATTGGTATACAGGAGTACGGATATAGTCGAGCATTTGCATACTTTTCATTTTAAAACTTCGAAATCGTGTGGATTCAAGGAAAGCTGATATCGAATACTTGGCACCATCGAGCAAGTTAATTTTTCGAAAATTTATTTTGTGGTCTTACCAAAATTTCTGTTTTGAGTTTTGAAATTTTTGAAAGAACTTTCGAAAATTTGTCTTCTTGACGAGATATATGATTTCAAACTGGTTTTGAAAATGTAATGGATATACATACGCATTTAGTGCATAATGCATATCGTGGTGGAGTTCTGAGTGAGACTCACGAACTGGATAGTACATCAGTATGGTACTATGAAAGAGATTCGAACGTTAGTATGGTAGTTTGGTTATCCACGGATGATCGGTTGATTTATCGGATAAGAGAAATATGTTGCGTGTTGTAGATTCATGCGCATAATATTATTTTGGAAACTTGGGATTTTGTGAAACCAGAACATATGTGCTATGTGATTCCATTGGTACGGTAGTAGCGCGATTTTACCATAGTGATCTTTGAATGATTTCTTTGTAAATGTAAATTTGGCGCTGTAATATTTTCGGTTAAATCTGGGGGTGTTACAGAATATGGTATCGGAGCTTAGGTTGAGAAAACCTAGGCATTTGGGTCGAGTTGAGTCGTGTTTTTGTTGCGTCATTCGAGTTGTCGATTGAAAAATACTAGAGCCGTGAGTCTTTGTTGTTCACTCAGGCTTGTGCGTTATCGGATTTGCCAGTATCGTACTGGGCTTGTTATAACTTTTCTAAATGATGTTTACGTGATATATTGTGTTCTTGAGTTGCACTGAGTTTGCAAAACGTGAGTTTTGAAAATACCTGTGTCGAGTATTTTCTTGAGTCTAGACATGTGCCAGTGTCACGGGGAATCGTCGGCTTCACGATCTGTAAGTATTTGAATTTTTGAATTTCATTGAGATTTAGTGCCGTTCTAAGTTGATATGTTTGAGATTCAGCAGATATCATGCGTTACAGTATGAGATGTCAGAGTGGGACAGGATTGATGATCTTGAGAAACTATGATTTTGGAAATCAGTATGTTGGTTAGATTTTGGAACGGAATTGTGTAATCGGAAGAAGGACTATGGATTGTTGAGAAGAACATGTAGTCATGTTAGTTCATTTTGTGATATATATGAACTGTTTTGAGCATTTGAAAATGACACTTTTCAAAATGAATATTTCACAGATGTTTTACGGAAAATGATTTTGGGCCGAGACCCAAATCGATTTTGAAATGGTTTTGTGACTCAGGACTTGGAGTCCGAAAAGGGGTTTTCTATTTTTAAACTTTTTGTAATGCGGAACGAGATACGGGCTGAGACCCTAATGTTTCTAACGGCTTTTCTGTTTTCTTAAAACTCCCGAGATTTGTAAAATACTTTACCAATCGTTTACCTATGTTATTTCCGCCTTTCGAGGCTTTGGTTTACTTGTTCAAATGGAACCTCTCGGGAAGTCTTTCGCTGTGTGGATTTATTTCAATATTTTGTCATATCATATTTAAGGTGATCCAGGATGGGTTAATGACTGACGTTGCAAGTCATATGTGGAAAGGAGCTTAGTCGGAATTTATATATTGAGATTTTGGAACTCGGTCGTGTGGTTTTCCGATGGAATATCAGTGGATATTGGTGACGAACCGAATTGGTATACAGGAGTACGGATATAGTCGAGCATTTGCATACTTTTCATTTTAAAACTTCGAAATCGTGTGGATTCGAAGGAAACTGTTATCGAATACTTGGCACCATCGAGCCAAGTTAATTTTTCGAAAATTTATTTTGTGGTCTTACCAAAATTTCTGTTTTGAGTTTTGAAATTTTTGAAAGAACTTTCGAAAATTTGTCTTCTTGACGAGATATATGATTTCAAACTGGTTTTGAAAATGTAATGGATATACATACGCATTTAGTGCATAATGCATATCGTGGTGGAGTTCTGAGTGAGACTCACGAACTGGATAGTACATCAGTATGGTACTATGAAAGAGATTCGAACGTTAGTATAGTAGTTTGGTTATCCACGGATGATCGGTTGATTTATCGGATAAGAGAAATATGTTGCGTGTTGTAGATTCATGCGCATAATATTATTTTGGAAACTTGGGATTTTGTGAAACCAGAACATATGTGCTATGTGATTCCATTGGTACGGTAGTAGCGCGATTTTACCATAGTGATCTTTGAATGATTTCTTTGTAAATGTAAATTTGGGGATGGTGACCCCATGCTGGTAGTTTTGGATATTGAGTGGTCGTTCCCACTCCTTGTATGAATTGGTATGTTCGTCGATTTGCGATTCGTTGTTCGTATGCCGAGGGAAATGTTCGCCAGTTGGGTATGTTTATTGAGATCTACGGTGCGTGATTGATTTGTCGTTTTGAGAATGTTATTCTTTCGTATATCTGTTTCTATGGTTCTGTGTTGATCGTGTTGGAGTTTACCGTGTGAAGGTATTCTCGATTTTCGTTGATCGTTCATTGGTAATATTGGAGTTTATCACGTTGATGATATTCTCGATTGTGTTTTGACCTCTGGTTGGTCATATTGGAATTTATCATGTCGATGATAAATTCGATTGATTGTTGACCATTGTTGGTGATCATCTGAGCGTTCGGATTTTGTGTTAATGTTTCGGGATTCGTGTCGTTGTTTTGGGCAATTGTTTTGTAGATGTATTGTGTATTATTCGTCTTATCGAAATTGGGACCTGATTATGTAATCAGGCAGACAAGATTTGATTCGGGCAGATTGTTTCATCCGAAGATGATATATTTTGTTGAGACTCAGGGAATTGTGATCGTAAGCGTATTGAAACTGTACAGTGAGAACGCTGGCTAGTATCTCCGGAGATCGTCGACCTGCGTATTTGTAAGTATGCTATTTTGGTTATTCGGTAATAATGATGATTGATCATCGTCGTGATGGTTTTGGGATATTTTGGGTTGAACAGTATGGTTGTTCGTTTTATGATGGATTGCAAGTTTCGAGGACGAAACTTATTTTAAGTGTAGAATGTAATATCCTAATTTCTATTCTTTGTTGTTTAATATTATTTTATCCGAGTTATATTGTACAACGTGAAATCTGTCTGAGGGATAAAATAAATAAAGGACTGAGATATCAGTATAGGTATAATTGTCGTATTTGGTCGACAGTTAAATTTTAGGATATTGTGTATCAGGTTGTCGTACTTTTGATATTGGGTATATCGTATGATGATGTTATTGGGTTCGAGACATGTATTCGAGATGCCGTATGTCCGTAATTGGTATGTCGAGACGGACAAGGAGAATTGGAAAATGGCTAAGTATAGCTTGATTAGCGCGCGCTAATGTTCAAGTATAGCGCACGCTATCATTCATGATTAGCGCACGCTAGAGTCAGAATGTAGCGCACGCTAAACGCAGACAGATCGGAAGGAATCTGCGTGTGGACCCGGCTGCTTTCGGCGCACGTTCTGGTAAGTCAACGGTTGTTGTCCTGAAGTATTAGCGCACGCTAAAGATTAGGCTTAGCGCACACTAACTATATATCAGTCAACAAGGAATCTTATCCTTGCCAGATGCTGTCGGAATGTGGGGGCGAGTGGTAGGTGAACACTGTAGTAAGTCAACTTCGGATAGCGCACGCTAAGAGTAAGGACTTGCGTACGCTAGACATGATGATCTACGTACGTTAATGCATGGGCATTACGTACGTAAGGTAGTTTACGAAGCAAGACAGTAGCCTCTGGGCTTCGATAGCGCACGCTAACAAAGTCAGTTAGCGCACGCTAAGGCTAGCACACGCTAAACATAATGGTTTAGCGCACGCTAGTGATGTATTCTATATAAAGGGACAAACGGGTGTCATGAATCATTTCGTCCATTTCTTTCTTTTCACCCGATAGAGACAACCTTGGGAGAACATTTGGAGTTCCTAAACACTGAGGGATGATCCTCTTTAACAAGACTAAAGATGGAAATCATGGAGTAAAGCTTTGTTCTTGAAATCATTGGTGATTCTTGGAAATCAATCCATTCCTTCAAAAAGGTAATTACTCTTCACTTTGAGATTTCGTTTTGGATTGTATATGATGTTCTTGAGTTGATGATTATCATATAAACAAATTGATGAGCATGACAACGAGTTGGATTGCCGTACTAAGTTAGTGTTGTTATCAATATATGAGTATTGATATGTTTCGTATGGTTTTGGATGGAATTCAAGATATATGTTGATGTAATTCCCTTCTTCAATTGGGATTTTTGATGTTTTGTCGTTGGTTACTTCGTATGGTAACGATTATGGTGGTGCTATTGTGATTCTTGAAGTTATGTGAATTGTATGTCGAAGAACATGATGAATAAGGATTTTTAGATGTTAGAACACATCGGATTTTATCATTTTATGGATCATGAACGTGAAATTGGATAATTTGTGTTCTTGAAGAGCTATTGAATTATATGTCATGATTGTTATGAAATCCTTAATCTCGAGATGAGTTGATCATTGTCATGATGGAAGTGTTAGACGATGCTTGAAATGCATGCCACTGCACAGCATTAGCGCACGCTACGTTTACTGCCTAGCGCGCGCTAACGGGAGCAACTTAGTGCACGCTACGTTAGGTGATTAACGTGCGCTAAGTAGGCAGATAGTGCAGTATTTTTGTGTTTTGATTAGGAATCCGTGATGGTTTGACTTGGTTGGTCTTGACTGTGTTTATTCGAGGTTGTGTTGAACCGTCGAGTTCAATTGGTTAGTTTTCTCAGTTGTTGACCGTTATCGGATATGTGTTATTTGATTTCTTCGATAGGTTGAGATTATTGATCGGTGATTATAACTGGATATTGCGGTCATGTTCGAGTATGTCCATTGTATTGCTTTTGATCGAGGCTGAGGAGCTCGTAGATAAAGGCAATGTGTTCGGCAGCAGCTTCGTGGTATCGGTATCGAGGCAAGTTATTACTTGCTCAGTTATAATATTTAGTGAATGGTTTCAGTTTCATTTCGTTTATAATGCATATAGCGATGATTATTATTGTGAACTCTGGGTATTCGGGTCGCATATCGTTCTTTCGATTCTGGGAGGTAAATCATAATGTATATGCTTTATCTCAGTCATTGAAATGTTCGAGTACCGAGGTTACATTATGGTAAAGACGAGGATATGAGTATCGATAGTTCATTGTACGTTTGGATCGCCGAGCATTGAGGATAATCGTCGGTGATGATTGGACATCAAGGTTGCTCCCGAAGGACTCGGGGCAAGTATTCCATATTGGTCATGGTTTTATGTTATTTATTTTGGTCTCGTACATTTTCCTTCATGCTGTTGAACATGAAGTCGTCCTAGTAAATTGTCATGTTGTCATGCATGTTATGTTGTTCATGTTGATGAACGTGTTGATTTGCATATGTGTATGCATATTGTATTGTTTATGTTGTGTAAATAATCTGATGGGATTATGAGGATCTATGCTGAGGGCGCTGGATCGAATGTCCACCATGCGTTGGTTCGACGGGATCATCATGGGGATCTATGCTGAGGGCGCTGGATCGTTGGACAGGTTTTCCACCATGCGTTGGTTCGACGGGATCATCATGGGGATCTATGCTGAGGGCGCTGGATCGTTGGATTACCAGTATTGTGTTGATGGAATCTTGTGAATTCGCATCATTGATTTTATCATGTGTTGTTGTTCACATGTGTTTTGTTAGTTATCCACCTTATGTTGATCTGATAGGATCAACAAAGGGATCTATGCTGAGGGAGCTGGATCGTCGGATTTCCATTGAGTATACATGATTGTTATTGCTGTGATCATATTGACGTGGTCATATGAGTATGCATTTGTAGGTCTTGTGTTGGGATCGTGTCCGTATTGCATTGATATGATCTCGGATTAGACCGACATGATTGTCGTGGCATTTCATATCTCGAGGTATGTTCCGTATTTCCTTGGTATTTGTCTTTGGTGGACAATCGGTTATCGTCTTGGGATTTGATGATATTATTCGATGGATCGTATTGGTCAGAAATGGTAGATTTCCGTATCGTGAGTTGGTTATGATAGTTTGAGAATCTTGAGTATTGTTTAAGGTACAATACAGATATTATGTTCGAGTTTATTGGTTAAGCAAGTACGAGATGTATAATGTGATAATGGTTATTCTGATAAGAATGAATTGAGTAAGTAAAGTTATGGCGGTAAGACTACGTTAGTCGTATTCTTATGTTGCACTCTCATTGGTATGTAATTATTAATGTGATGTGATTGATATCATTGTTGGATATTATGGCTGACCCCGTCGTGGGATTTCTTTTTAGGTTCTTGGAGTATCGAGCTTGTAGCGGTCGTGAAGAGATGAGCTTCCCGGAGGATACTGGCTAGGACATGTTCTGTGCATTGAGTTTCTTGATTGGTTCTTGTATTCCGATGCTAGAGTATCTTTTTGGTTGGTCTTTTTCCGCTGCGTGAGTATTTTGAGACGCTCTTTTTGGTATCTAGTAACTGAGATTACTTTGGAAATCGTTTTCTAAACTTTTGAGTGTCGGCTGTTTGGCCTTGCGATTTCAATTGAGTTTTACGACGGTTTTTGATAAATGGATTTAATAAGTCTTTGTGAATTTTTAAAGATAGTACCGTCGTTGGCCTCTTGGGCATTTGTAAATGTTTGCGAAAATTTCTTTTAGCCTTGTGGGTTCCATCTCGGGTCCCACGGCGCTGTAATATTTCCGGTTAAATCTGGGGGTGTTACAAACTACCGTTGATCGAGTTTACCTACAATAATAGTTGGCATGCTTAGATTAAGATGGCACCTTACGAGGCCTTGTACGGTCGTCGTTGTCGATCTCCTTTGTGTTAGGATGACTTATCAGAATCAATCGGCACCGAGCCCGATATGCTTATAGCCGCCCGGGAGAAGGTAGCTTTGATCAGAAGCCGTTTGTTGACCGATCAGAGTCGACAGAAGTCATATGCAGATAATCGTCGTCGACCATTAGAGTTCGAGGCAGGTGGCTACATTTTGGTCAAGGTATCCCCGAGTCAAGGTATCTTCCGTTTTGGGAAACGTGGAAAGTTGAGTCCGAGGTTCATTGGACCATCTAAGATTTTGGATCGAGTAGGCAGTCTGGCTTATCGATTGGCTTTACCTCCAGCGTTGAGCCGAATTCATAATGTTTTTCACGTCTCTCAGTTGCGGAAGTATGTTTCCGACCCGAGTCACATACTTCAGTTCGACGAAATCGAGATCGCGGATGATCATTCGTATGAGGAGCATCCTATACGAGTTTTAGAGCGGCGAATCAAACAGTTGAGGAACAAGACGATTCCTTTGGTTAAGATCCAGTGGTCTAGACACGGAGTCGAAGAGGCTACTTGGGAAACCGAGGATAGTATACGGGAGAGTTATCCCGAGTTGTTTGACCCTTAGTTTCGGGGACGAAACTCTTTTAAGGGGGGTCTATGTAATACCCGGTTGTAATTCAGTAATTATCATTCAACAATTGTCACTCAGTAATTTTCACTCATTAATAATCATTCATCATTCACATTCACTCATTGTATTCACCGTTCAGAATTTATTGCATCATGTATTAGTTATTATTCGTCTTTCAACCCAGTTGGGAGGATCGGGCCGAGCTTCTTCATTGTCATATTTGTAGTGGGCTGTGTGTGAAGAGTAGCGCACACTACATACTCTTCTAGCACGCGCTAATTGAGTATGGGTAGCGCATGCTACGGTTGTTCAGGCTGACAGTCCAGAAGGCACCGGACTCCAGTCGGGTTGTAAGTAGCACACACTATGAATGGTAAGTAGCGCGCTCTAGTAGGTCGGAGTAGCGCACGCTATGCAGTCGGTGTAGCGCGCGCTAAGGTCGAAGCAGGCAGAGTCCAATGGCTACTGGACTCAATTGGAATAATTCATAGCGCATGCTATAAGTAGACATTAGCGTACGCCAATGGTGTAGTAGCGCACGCTGAATCTTGGGTGTAGCGCACGCTATCGCGAGCATGTCAGAGGACAGAAGGTTATGGACTTCAGCTACTGGGCAACAGACATTCAATTAGTGCACGCTAACATTTTGTAATACCCGAGATTTCTGATGTGTTTTTGAACCTTGTGATATTGTATTTGTTGTATTTTGATCTGAGTATTATTTTCCGTATTTCATGATCCGGTGTTGTTGAGCGCAGGATTGCATGATTTCGTTCAATATTGGGATTTTGCACGTGTAGCGCACGCTATCGACTAGGCGTAGCGTACGCTAATTTGAGTTTAGTAGCGCACGCTATATATGAACCTTAGCGCGCGCTATACGTAGTCAGCATGATTGAGACGTGTTGGTAGGTGAGATCAGGCCGCGGATCTTGGTCAGATTGTGTCGGGATGAACCTGGACGGCTTTCGGGAAAAGCCAAGTCAACGCGGTAGCGCACGCTATCAATATGAGGATAGCGCACGCTAAACGCTGAGTACAGTGCATTCAGTAATCCGTTAGCGCACGCTATGAATACGGACTAGCGCGCGCTAATAACCACTTTCTATAAATAGGACAACATCCTTTTTCGTATTTTCAGTCTTTTCACATCCCACATCCGAATCCTTGGACTTAGAGAATTACTCTCTTCATCCTAAGCCCTTCATATCATCATCCTAGCCCGAGTTGAAGATTGTAGATCATTGGAGATTGGT
The DNA here is from genome assembly GCA_033398695.1 of Orobanche coerulescens. Classification (NCBI taxonomy): domain Eukaryota; kingdom Viridiplantae; phylum Streptophyta; class Magnoliopsida; order Lamiales; family Orobanchaceae; genus Orobanche; species Orobanche coerulescens. The sequence goes on along the minus strand of CM065811.1, from coordinate 475,011 downwards.
GTTCAAGCTCTCGGCGTTGGATTGCTTCGAGTTCCTCCTTGTTCTTCACTACTTTGAGGTAGGTGATTCTTCACCAATATTAAGTACTAGTATGAAGGACGTTTTGATCATGATTATCTAGTCAGTTAAATTCGTTAGTAGTCGAACAACATGTGTTAGAAGGATATTTTTGACGTTTCGGCACTTATTCATCGTAAAATCCATTGAACCTTTTTAGTATGTGGACTCCTAAGCATATTCATGTATCTTCGAAACCGATCATGACCAGTATATGGAGATTACCAAGTTCTTATGTCTTTACCTAAAGGAATCATACGTTTTGGGACATGAAATGGATTGGATTTAGGATATTTCTTGAAGATCAAAGATGAATTATGGTGTTGTGATGATTATACGTATCCTTGTATCTCATAGTCATTTAATACGTAAAGATCTTTCACAAACCGTATGAGCATGATATGCACGGAGATGGCATATATTAACACTGAAGATTTCATGAGTTTCATCACATTTAGCTCAAGTTTTCTGCCCAGTAGTAAACTGCCATGCACAGTTAGCGCACGCTGAGATAGGCGTATTAACGTGCGCTATCGGGAATGAATAACGTACGCTACGTTTGGTACGTAACGTACGTTATGTCATCAGGCAGATACGATCGGTGACTGCAGAGAATCTGTCATTACGGCTAGCGTACGCTAGACTTGGTCATTTGCGTACGTTAACGGGCAGGCTTAGCGCACGTTACGTAGAGTACGTAGCGCACGCTAAATAGTTCATGCAGAATTCATTTTTTTTAGAGCTTGCGGCCGTAAAACGGATTGTTAGACGTTCGTACGACGTGTGAGGAATTCTTTATTATTTCTTAGGTCCGAGCCTTGCATAGGGGACGATCAAGGGGCGGTGACATACGGACGCGTGTCATTTGTTGGAGTATTTCTATTCTTGCCATTTTCGAGGCAAGTATCATATGTTGAGTTTGATTTATATTGGAACTTTGATCATGCTTATGGTTTTGTTCATGTTGTCGAATATGAGATGTATTTCTTTAATTTCTCGTGGTATTCGTTGTTAATTGTTCGTATTGATGAACATATTGAAATGCATATATGTATGCATAATTGATTGGTTTATGGTATAAATGATCCGGGGATCATGAGGATCTATCCGAGGCGCTGGATCGAATGTCCACCATGCGTTGGTCCGACGGGATCATCATGGGGATCTATGCTGAGGGCGCTGGATCGCTGGACGGGTTTTCCACCATGCGTTGGTCCGACGGGATCATCATGGGGATCTATACCAAGGGCGCTGGATCGTTGGATTACCCTGTATTGTGTTGATGGAATCGTGAGGATTCACATCGTTGGATTCCGATGACGGAAGTCCGTTTGCATGATTTATGATGCACTGATGATTTATGTATTATGATACTTGTACTAGCATTATTTTGATAACCCCTTCGGGGGTGGACATTGTTTTGATGTTCAGGTAGCCAGAAGCGGGGAAGCAACCACAGTACCGACAGGACGATGAAATGGCTCAGTGATGTGGTTGATGTTTATTATTATTGTGATTTGTCTTCTTGGTTCACTTTAGTACTCGAGTACGTGTGTTTTAATAATGTCATTTTCGATATGGTTGTATAAGTTAACTCTTTGGACCAGTTGAACCAGTTCTGTATTTTGAACTTCAGTTGTAAGGTTGAATTATATTTACATTTCTTTTATTTAGCCTTGTAAATCCTTACTTAAAGGGTTTACGGTGCTGTAATTATTCCGAATATCTCGGGGTGTTACACATTTAAGGTTAACGCACGCTAAGAATATGGTTGTAGCGCGCACTACAAAAGCTACGTAGCGCACGCTACCGTTTCGGACAATGGGTACTGGACTAGCCAGTACACCCGTTAACACACGCTAAGAACAGGATCTAGCGCGCGTTAAACTGGAGGTGCTATATATAGGACAGTTCAGTCCTTTCTTCGTCATTTTCATTTACCACTTCGGTTGTAGACGATTCCGGGCGATTTTGGGCGTATTGGAGAGATTTCTTCGAGCTGAATCCATCTATCATCATTTTCAAGCTTATCATTCGGATTAATCATCATTTCATCCTCTCCAACACATCAAATCAAGGTAATGGTTCATGGGTTTAGAATTTCGGATTTTGAGTATTTTTCTTCCGATCTCTTCGTGTAAGCTTGCTATTATGTTGGAATGTGTTAGATATGGATTATCTACCTTGGATACATGTATTCCTACGGATTTATTGACGTATATTTCGGATTTCATGAATATTTGGAGAATTAATCAAGAACCCTTGATGTTGACTTTGGTTATTTTTTGGGGTTTCCGATTAGGGTTGTCGTAACAGTGAATTGTGGTTTCGTATTGGGGTATTGGTGTCATTAAAGGTGTTTTGTTGGATTGAACTACTCATTTTGGAGTTTGGTTTCATTATATTTGGGATTGGTTATAATCAAGGATGAATGTTTACAACGTATTTGTTAGAATGCATCTATGAGTTTGGATATTGTTGTATCGACTTTTGAGTTGGTCGTGATTCGTGCTTGATACGTATATTGAGCGTTTGTTGGTATTCATGTTATTCACGGTTGTTCGAGCGACCGACATCTCAGTGTAGGACATTTGTTCGAGGAAGAACATTCTTCACCGGTGTTGAGTAAGTTAATTCTTACTCAGTTAAAAGGATACTCATTCCTTTCGTTGTTGTTCATTCATAATCATAACTCATTCATATTGTATTACTTGTATTGAGACTTGTAATTGTCGAATAATCACTTCATTCACGAGGAACGACGGTTCCAATCATTTCATTGAGCTATCATTCATTTCACTATTAATTCATCTCGGTGAGTCATTCTTGACTTTGTCGGATTGTTATTCATTAATATTCATCATGGTCATTCTTGTTCACATGACCTTCTGGGTTCATATTGCGTGGCCGGGTGGGGATGTGTGGAATTTTTAGTCGGGCACATGATGGTCATGTGTTCGGGTTCACCGACACAATGGACTGTGCACACGGTAACGTACCTCCGTGAGACTAATTAGGTACAAGGACGGGTGTGTCCGGTGCACTTGTACATACCATTACGGGTGTACTATGGTGCCTCTCTTCAGCTTAATTTCATAATTAAGATATATCATGATTATGTTTATTCAACTCTTGATGATTGTTGTTCTGTGTATCTGACCCCGTTGGGGGATGTTGTTTTCAGGTCATGGCAATGCTAAAGCACGGGAAGAGAACGTGGACGGCGAAGAGTCCCAGTGATACTAGTAGGGGCCCCAGTCCTTTTCAGTCATTCGTGTTTACTTCATTTTATTTCCGTAGCAGACTTCCGTTTGAGTACTCATTTTATTCAGTGTTGTATATTTTATCTTCATATAAAATATACATGTATTCTGTATGATCTTGGATGTGTTGTAATGGAACTCCTCATCAGAGTAATTGATGATATAATGTGGTTAGGTACTACAATTATATTATTTAAGTTATTAATTTTCATTCGCCTGGTGAGTCCCAGTCGGGGGTCCACGGCACTGTAATGGTCGCCTAGTTTGTGGTGTTACAGCGAATTCATACACCCCGACGATAGGCGTTTGCTGCTGTGGAATATAGTACTCCTGTGTGGGCGACATATATTAGGGTTTAGTTGGCCGTCGTTGCCAGCCATATTGGTTTCAGCGGCTGTGGTGCATCTAGTTGTGCTTTGGCCAGTGGTGGTTAATAGTATGAAATTTTAATCGTTTTTATTTATTAGTGAAAGTTTGTTTCGTACTAAGTAAATAGAGGAAATACACTCCTTTAGCCACTTTGTCATAGTCAATGATAATATTTGTCAAGAAACTTAGTTTGTACAAATTCCAGCCAAAAAGGACATGGTTGGACCAATATACCCTTACTTTTTAATAAAACTAACCCACTTTATCTCTCTCCTTATCTTTTCTGAGTTACGACGTATGTATTTCGTACCGCCTCGTACCGCCAGTCGCTGTAGTGCCTTCTCGTCGTCTCCGTCGCCGAGAAACTCTCCACCAGTAAGCCCCACGCCTGCTCCGGCGAGTTCCGAATCGCAGAGCTTCTGGGTGGCGCGTCGGAACCCGACGATGCACAGATCTGCTTGATCTGCTCGACAATCTCCTCTGCCCGACAGATCTGCATCGGAACCCGACGATGCACCTACTTTTTTCCGGCGCTGACTTCGCCGGAAGCCTGCCTCCTTCCTTGTCCGGTTGATTCTTCCTCCTTCCATGGCTTTTACTTCTCGGCCGCAGCGACCTCCGACGAGAACCCGCAACCTCCGCCGGAGATACCTTCTTCCTCCGCCGCGTTTCCCTTACCAAACTGCCGGCTTCGCCGCCTTCTCCTCCACCGGCGACAACTTATCGGGGGGAAAGAGAGAAAATGTAAGAGAGAGAGAGAGAGAGAGAGAGACGTGGGTGGGTGGGAATGAGTGAGAGAGAGATAGGCAGGGAAAGAAATAAGGGAGGTCAGAGGTAAGTTGGTCCAAATTTATTCTTTTTGGCTATAATTTGTACAAACTAAGTTGCATGACAAATATTACAATTTACTAAGCAATATGGCTAGATTATGTCTTCTCTCAAATAAATATTTGTAATGAGGAGGAGTTTGAATCATAGGACCATCATCTTTTGATTAACTATTTCATTTAAGTGAGGTTTCGCTTCGATTGACGCATAAACATCGAAAAAAATAGAATACGATGTGTCCTAGACGAAACAGCAAAAATTGGAATGTCTATATCAATGATGAATGTAGTTCATTTATTCGAAGAATATATATATATATATATATATATATATATATATATATATAGGAAAGAGATCATATGAAAACTAATTACTTTGTGAAATCTAGAAACTTTTGTAGGCCATTGATCTCTTTGATCTAACGGCTGTAGATGAGTAGGATTATATAATTTCATACTATTTTTTATTATGTTTTAATTATGTTATATTAATTATGGGGGTTATGAAAGTCTTTTTGGAAAGATTTTTATATATATATATATATATATATATATATATATATATATAGGGGGCTTTATTTTCAGAATTCTCTAAGTGCGAGAACTGCGAGAACTCCTCTAAACCAATGAGATTCATTTAAATATTAAAAAATATTTTTAATTCAAAAGGTATTATAGTAAAATACAATTTTTATATTATTTTTGAATTTTTTTATTAAATATAATAGCCCCTACTGATGATAACCCTACTATATCTATAACCCCTACTATATAGTAGGGTTATGATCATTACGGTTGTATGCATTGACATGATGTACATTATGTATTATTATGAGTACAAAAGGTGGTTCTCGCAGTTCTCACACTTAATAGGATTCTAAAAATAAATTTACACTATATATATATATATATAAAAGTAGTGTCGAGAAGGAACTCTCACTTATTCCGTTACATAAAGAGGGATACATCGAAAACCAATGCACCCTAATGTGTGTCTCCTGATAAAAGGCATCTAAATTCAGTCTTATCGCCTTTAATTTCGAGGCATCTGACATGCACCCCTCATGCGACCGATCGAAGTTTGCATATTCAAATACTCGTAAGGTTAGTTTCATACTACTGTGTAGTAATTAAACTGTCTGATCATATTGATGAGTTGTAGTCAAAACTACTAATATGCACATGCATATTTTTGTATAATATGGGTGTGTAGCACAAAAAGTGGCTGACGTCACTGAAAATGCATCCGAGGCCACAATTAATTAAGTAAATTAATTAATCAGTTAATTAGATGTTACGTGCATGTTCCCTCGACTTTTGGCTAATAAAAGTAGTGATGTTAGTTAATAAGATCATCAAGCACAAAAAGGCAAATTTGTTTTAATTAGCATTCATTGTCCAATAATTATTTAATTACAATCCACTTGATGAGATGAGTTGGAATCTTTGACAACTCAAATTGTGATTAGCTGTACAAATTGTAGAGAATTAATTACGGTTGGGTCCATGGTATACCCTCATGTAGTGCATGGTCGGTGCAAATTGATGCACTTCATGGGGGTGTACCATGGACGGTACCATTTAATTACCGTAGCAAGCTAGTGAGGTTCTTCCATGGTTTTATATTTTTTTTTTATAAGAAAGGGATTTCATTAATAAAAAGTGCATTAGTAATACCCGAAGCTACAATGAAAAGGGCTAAAAATAGCCATAAGCGAGTTTAAAGAGCAGAACTCAGAATTAAGGTTCTGCTTATATACCTAGCTTAATAAAGAATTGATTGGCTCCGTGCACCACTCTGTGTAAGAAATCTTGTGTCTCCAAGTTCCTCTTGCATTTATCCAACTCCAAAGTCTAATCTTGATGTCCTCTACGATATTATTTATTTTCGATTTCTCATTCCGAAAGATGACAGCATTCTCCGATATATCCACAAAGACCAAGTGATACATTCCCACAAGCCAACCTCCATGGTTATATATATATATATATATATATATTAAATTTCTAGTTAAAAAATAAGAATACATTCATACCATTAATTTAACTAGATTTCAGATTAAATGCATGAAATGAGGAGAAGTTCCTTTCCATATACTCCCTCCGTCCTTTAAGTATATGCACCTGGGTGAGTGGCACGGGTTTTAATAAAATCTATGTTGAATGGAGAGAGAGTATGACTTTATAGAAAGAAGTGGTGTCTGAGTGAAGAGAGAGTATGACTTTATAGAAAGAAAAGGTAAAGTGATTTTACTAAAATTTGAGTGTGCATACTCTTTGAGGACAGATGAAAATGGTAAAAAGTGTTTAGACTTACGGGACAGATGGAGTATTAATTATCAATTTATCAAATGAAGAATTATTCATTATTTAAAAAAACATTCCAAATATCATACAATCCGAAGCATCACATACAATTAAATATTGAAATATATTTTTATTTCTCAAAATAGATATCATTCTCATATACTACCCCTGTTCTTTTATAACTGCAACATCTGGACTTTTACGCTTGCCAATGCACAATTTTGATTATTAATATCTTCAATTCTTTATTTTTAAAAATTATAAAAAGTTGATATTTTGAAAGTATATTTCGAGATGAATCTAACAAGATCTTACATGACTATATTTTTTATATATATAAATCACAAAAGATGATCAAAAAAGAATATGTGAACAATGTAATAGTCAACATGTTGCAATAATATGGGAACGGATGAAGTAATTATGTAAAGCATGCCCTTGATAATATGGGTTGTATGCAGATTTTACGGTTCTAAAACTCTTACTAATTGCAGTTACAGACACTGCCTGTGGATGTGGGGAAGAGCTTCCTAGGGCTGTCAAAAAAATCCGAAAAATTCGATATTCGTCCGAAATATTTGTATTCGTATTCGAAAAAAGCGGATATTATCTGTATTCGAAAAAAAGCGGATACGAATATTATTCGTATCCGAAGATTCCGGATACGGATATGGATATAGCCGCATTCGTATACTAAAATATTCGTATCTGAAATTAATTATATATAATATATTTTTAATATAATGTTCATATATAATTACAAAGTATAAGCATGCTCCCAATAATACTTTATCACATGTCTTCATTCTTTATTTCTCAATGTTAAAATATAAGCATGCGGTATAAGTTATCTTTACATATTAGGTATTTCCCTTTCTAACACAACAATCACGCCAGCTAGCCCAAGTGGTATTGGTTGGTAAGGAGAAGGAGCTCCACCAGGGTTCAAATCCCTCCTCCTGCATTTAAATTTTTTAAGATTAAAAAAAGTGGCATATCCGTATCCAGATAGCATCCGCCGGATATTATCGGTATCCGTCCGGATATTTCCGAATCCGGATATGGATTCGAATACCTTTACTAAATGTCGGTTCTGGAGCCGGATATGGCCATATTCGGCTCCGTATTATCCGTTTAACAGCCGAATTCGAATATCTTTACTAAATATCGGATCCGAATACGGATATGACCATATCCGACTCCGTATTATCCGTTTAACAGCCCCAGAGCTTCCCCGCAAATTGTACTACCGTATAACTTTTTTTGAGAAGTAGTATTTTATACCTACTAATATTTTAAGTGAGTCGTCATGTTCCATCACATGAAATTGATAATACTCATTTTGTTCCGTTCGAAATGCAATATTTAATCCAATAAAAACGTCCCTTTAAAAATGTAATATTTCATTAAATACTTCAAATTACATCAACCAATTACTTTTTACTTATTAATCTCCACCACTCACTTATCATCTGTACTTTTTATATTTCAATCTATATCATACATTCAACATCAATATGTACTAACAAAATTTACACATCTATTACATCCAATTATTTTTCCAAAATACACCAATTTTTGTCTAAATGTGGCACTTGGAGTGGGAGGAAGGGAGTTAGAGGTGAAAATCAAACCAAGCTAATCGATACTCGATTCGAGTTCGATTGGTATAAAGCTTGTTTGAGCTCGGTTCGTTAATATATTGAACCAAGCTTTAATACAATTTTTAGTTTGATAAAATAAAAAGTTTGGCTTGAACTCGGCTCGATTTGAATAAAAATTATAAAATACATATAAAAAATCAAATTACTCGAGCTCGATTCGTGTTCGGTTTGATAAAAGCTCATTTAACACTACCAAAAAAAGTACTTTAGCCGACGACCCGAAAAAAAACGGCCGACGACTATGAAGTGTCGTCGGCTAAACTTCGCACTTTAGCCGACGACTCAAAATAACGTCGGCTAAAGGGTTTTAGCCGACGACTTGGTGGAGGTCGTCGGCTAAAGCTCGAAATAGTCGTCGGCTATATTAAAGAGATTTAGCCGACGACCGTCACAACGTTTAGCCGACCGAAAAAAAAAATAATATACTTTAGCCGACGACCAGATCGAGGTCACACCTAAACTCCTTCCGAAAAAAATAATAATGTAATAGTTTAGCCGACGACCTAGATCTAGGTCTTCGGCTAAACCCTTTTTAAAAAAAAATTAATTTACTTTAGCCGACGACCTACATCTAGGTCGTCGACTAAACTCCTTCCGAAAAAAAAATAATATTGTAAGGGTTTAGCCGACGACCTAGATCTCGGTCGTCGGCTAAACCTTTTTTTTAAAAAAAAAAAAATTAATTTACTTTAGCCGACGACCTAGATCTAGGTCGTTGGCTAAACTCCTCCCGAAAAAATAATAATGTAAGGATTTAGCCGACGATCTAGATCTAGATCGTCGACTAAAACTTTTAAAAAAAACAATAATATACTTTAGCCGACAACCTTTATCGAGGTCGGCTAAACTCTTCCGAAAAAATAATAATGTAATGGTTTAGCCGACGACCTAGATCTAGGTCGTCACAAACCCTTTTTTAAAAAAATAATATACTTTAGCCGACGACCTAGATCTAGGTCGTCACTAAACCCTTTTTTAAAAAAAAAAAATAATATACTTTAGCCGACTACCTAGATCTAGGTCGTCGGCTAAACCTCCAAGTGAAAATTATTTATAGTTCAGGGAACACCAACCCAATCTTTCAATTATTCCCGAAAAAAAATTCTATTCCCGATTCTTTCAATTATTCCCGAAAAAAGCTTGTTAGTTGCTACTTTGAGTTGTTCTAGCTGGAGTGCCGAAGGTTTCTATCGGTTGTTATAATCACCATTTCGATTAAGGTATGTATTTTATTGTGATTTCGAAACTTTGTATTATTCATGTTACATTCGATAGCTTTTATGTAAAACGATTAAGTTTTATGAAGATAATCATTATGATTAATTGTTTGTTGTGATTTCATTTATAAATTGAACAATATTAGTTAGTTGGATTAATATTGGAAAATACATTTTCAGAATGGATAAGAGTTGGATTGGGTTACGAAAATGGGATCCAAGTGTAATGGATGGGATGAAGCAGTTTATGAGATTTGTAAAAGAGCACGACAGTGGTAATACGTTGCACTACTGTCCATGTAATAAATGTAGATGTCGCAGTGATATGTTTCGTTTTCCATTTGATGAGGTATGGGAACACCTAAAGAAGAATGGTTTTTGGAGTAAATATACATGTTGGATATACCACGGTGAAGCACCGAATTCTGTTATTCCGTATGATCATGGACAATTTAGTGGTAACAGCGGGTTCACCGATCCGAAGAGGAGGTTGATTGATGATGTGTTTGGTTTTTCCGAGACGTTTGTACCAACTGAGCAAATCCCACGACCCCGTAGACCGTTGTCTTGCAATACTGCTGGGCTTGACAGGTACAATAAGCTAATTCAACTCCAATGCACTTCTATACCTGTGGTGTAACATGACTGTTCTTGATTGTGTCATGGAAACGATGAGATTAAAGGTGGAAAACAAATCACCCATCAAGTCTCAGATGATTACTTGGAGCTTACGAGTAATATGCTTCCACAGGTCATCATCTTCCTAATACATATTCAAAATGAGATGAATTTTGAAAGATCTTGGTCTTTCCTACATTAAGATCCACGTCGCATGTATGATTGTGTTCTATTCTGGGGCATCCTAATGAAGACCTCACGAGATGTCCTCGTATGTGATACGTAGAGATATAGGATCACTCCTTCCGGAAAAGAGAAACCGTGAAGGTACTTTGGTATTTTCCATCAAGGACAGTTGGAACGGCTTTTATGTCTCCTCACACGGCAAAAGCAATGAGATGGCATGCCGAGCCGCGCACTAATGACAGGATACTATGATACACCCTTCGATGGAGAAGCGTGGAAGCATATAGATAGGGAGTATCCGAATTTTTCTTCGTATATCCGAAATGTGAGGCTCGAGATTGCATCGATGGTTTCAACCCTTTTGGTAACATGAGTCTTTCATATACCATATGGCCTGTTGTAGTGATTCCTTACAATCTTCCTCCGTGGATGTGTATGCGGAAGGAGTATAATATGTTGACCTTGTTAGTCCTGGGGCCGGGATATCCGGAAAGTGTATCGATGTGTATATGAGACCTTTGATAGATGAGCTGAAATTGTTGTGGGAGCAAGGTCATCCCACGTCGACAGCTTATTCGTCCGAGACATTCTACTTGCACGCCATGTGTATCGGCACTATTAGTGATTTTCCGCATATGGAATGCCGTCTGGATCTGTTATTAGCGGATATAAAGGTTGTCCAGTGTGTTTGAATGCAGATTGTGCTAGGTACCATCAGAGGAAAGTTATCCGAATGCGTCATCGGATATGGCTTGACAGGAACATGAGTGGCGTATGGATGTCAGCATTTGATGGCACTGTAGAAATGGGCGAGCCACCACGACAAAGGGACAGTGATGAAATACTATCAATTCTTAATGAGTACGATTTTGGTCACTTAGCAACCATCCTGATGTGCTTGCAAGAACCCCTGAAAGGCCCGACAGTATAAGTATTGGTCGCACAAAAGTATATTCTGGAATTGCCTTACTGGTCCAAGCATCGATAAGGAACTTCTTGGATGTCATGCACATTGAAAAGAATGTTTGCGAAAGTGTGGTTGGGACAACCTTAGGTTGGGATGGAAAGACCAAAGACGGGCCAAAAGCACGCAAAGGTTTGGAAGAAATGAGCATAAGAAAACATTTATGGTTGAAAACTGTCAAGGGAAAACAAAATGCCTAAGGCAAACTTACACCATCAATGCGAGCAGAACCGAGATATTTTTGGATAAAGATCGCTAGGTATCCTACCGGTATCTTTGGAAATATAGGAAGATGTGTTAATTTCGGTGGAGAACAAGTTAAGCTGGTTTGAAGAGTCATGATTGTCATATCCTACTCCAACGCCTATTTCCGGTATTTATTCGACCGTACTTACCAAAACAGTGGTCGAGCCGTGTGTTGCATTGTCAAGATTTTTCCAAACTATGTACGAGAGAAGTCAAGAGATCTGATTTTCGTAAAATGTAAGATGAGATCATCTATATCTTGAGCAAGTTTGAGCGAATATTTCCTCCAAACTGTTTTGACCTCATGCCTCACCTCATGATCCACCTTCCCGTGCGCTTATTGGTCACCGGTCCAAAGGCACTACACGTGGATGTACCCGGTTGAAAGGCAACTCGGTGATTACAAAGACTCTGTGGCGATAAGTCTGCACCAGAAGGATGCATTGCAGAATCTTACCTTGCGTCGGAGTGTATTACGCATATCAAGTTTTATTTGGGCAACTTCGATCCCCCTTCCCGCTCTATTCCAGCAGATAAAATACAATTCAATCTTTCTATCATATCCACTGTGGTTGACGTCTATGGGAGGTTGCCAGGAAAACAATTAGACCCGTACGAGTCACGAATTGCACATTGGTGGATATTGCTCAATTGTCCGAGTTCAAGATCGAAAGACATCCACTTGTCATGCGATATGGTGCGAGGTGACACTAGATTCCACAATGACACTTTTGCCGACTATTTTGGAGAATGGGTACGTATACATTCAATTGCTATTGCATTTTGGACTTAAGATATTTTTTTACATAAAAAGTTTATTTACGACAGATGACACACATACAAGATGACGGACACCCTAACTGGTCGCGTGAACTTATGCTTCTTTCTATGAAGCCGGTTATGTCAAGAATTTATTCGATGGCCAAAGTCAACGGTGTCACATTCGTATGCCTTGGGAGAGACCAAAAAAGAAGATGTCAAAATTCTGGGGTTATGATAGATGGTGGATATTACGGTGTTCTTTTGGAAGTGGTAGAACTAATTTACGGGGAAGGCATGACAATTTACTTGTTTAAGTGTCGATGGTACGACACCAGTCTTAGAACCGATATGCAAGACGACTACGGGTTGTTATCTGTTGACACTTCCACTTCATGGTATGAAAGTGATCCTTTTGTATTTGCTACATCAGCAAAGTCGGTGTATTATTTAGACGACTTGGTGAAAAAAGGCACATGGAAGGTAGTGAATGTTGTGACAACGAGGAATATTTTTAGTGCTGCTACACTGGGAGAAACAACAGGTACTGATGACGATGATGCTTATCAAGAGACAAATGCAGCAAATATTCCACCATCAACGACAATTACAATGAATAATGTTCCTGAAGGACGAGTCGTCCGACTCCGTGGTGATGCTCGCGGGTACGTTGACGTTGATACAAACGAATTACTTGAAAATTCTGATGACGATAATGTGGACGACTTGAGGCATATGTTGCCGGATATCAACTCAGATAATGAGACAGACTGTAGTGATGACTCAAACTATGAGCCATAAATTTAGTAGATGTATATTTTCATTTGTTAAATATAATTAAAAAAATAGTAATAATAATAATCATAATCATAACATTAATATAATATCAATAATAGTATTAAAAAAAACTGGGGGTTTAGCCGACGACAAGATCTACGTCGTCGGCTAAAGTTTTAAAAAAAATATATATACTTTAGCCGACGACATATAAGACGGTCGTCGGCTAAACCCCAGCAATGGCCCGACCGTGTTAGACAACACGGTCGGGTCATTCATACAGTGTGTTTTCCCATTCTGGGCAGGTTCGACACGGCCCGTGTCCGCTGACACGATCGACTAATGTTTTAAAAAAAATATAAATACTTTAGCCGACGACTCATAAGGTGGTCGTCGGCTAAACCCACGACCGTGTCCATCAACACGACCGTGTCGCACCCGCCCGTAAATTGAAAAGAAATCTGTTTGCCCGACCGTGTGTTGTCTAACACGGTCGGTCACTTCCGGGTTTAGCCGACGACCTATATGACGGTCGTCGGCTAAACTATATATTTTTTTTTTTAAACTTTAGCCGACGACGTAGATCTTGTCGTCGGCTAAACCCCCACCTTTTATACGTTTCTCGTACCTCCCTTTTCTTATTTCCTTCTTCTTCCCCCTTAGGCATTCGCCCGCGTCACCCAGCCCCAACCCCAATCGCCCACCGATCGTCACCCAGCCCCAACCGCCGGTCACCTAGCCGTCCGTTAACTAGCCTCGCCCACAATGGCCACTTCTCCATTTCCTTGACTCCCTCACAAATTTCTCCAGCCCACTTGACCCTCGCTGACAAAGACTGTCCCTGGCCGCCACTTGACCGCTCACAAATTTCGGCCCTGCCGCCCGCCCGCCCGCCCGACGCCCTCCGCCATCCAACCCGGCCGCGGTAACCCTTGTCCTTTTTTTTTTTTTTATTTTGTTTGTTGAATTTATTGTATTTGTGATGAATTTGTTTAGATTATGTGATAAATTAGATAAAATGTTTAATGAGTTGCGAATTTGATGAATTTGTTTGAGGAGGAAGGGATTGTATAGCCGGCGTTAATCGAAAGATTAACGTGGTATGGCATTGATAATTATTGTTGTTTTGAATTGTTTAGTTGATGAATTTGTTTAGATAATTTGATGAATTTGTTTAGAAATATTTGATGAATTTGTTTGAGGAGAAAGGGATTGTATAGCCGGCGTTAATCGAAAGATTAACGTGGTATGGCATTGATAATTATTGTTGTTTTGAATTGTTTAGTTGATGAATTTGTTTAGATTATTTGATGAATTTGTTTAGAAATATTTGATGAATTTGTTTGAGGAGGAAGGAATTTTATAGCCGGCGTTAATCGAAAGATTAACGTGGTATGGCATTGATAATTATTGTTGTGTTGAGTTGTGAATTTGATTTATTTGTTTAGATTATGGATAGAATAAAGAAAGCGTTGGGGAAAAAGTCGACAAAGTCGACCACTCCCGATTCGGGGGGGGAGTTCCGCAGCCTCTAGTAAGGCGGATCCCGGTACACTATACATATCTCAGAGCAATACGTGCCCGCCGTATACTAGAAGCTACCGGCATGAACGCCGACGATTTTAAGAGGGCGACAGATGAGCCCGCCGCACTAGCGGCGTTTATCCTTTCGTACACCATGGCCGACCCTCGCAAATGTGAGACTCGTATGCCTCCCATCCATCGACCCACGTCTAGCCCTCACACATCAGGAGATGTACGGAGTTCCTCGTCCGCGGTGCCCCACGGTCCGCCGCCGACTCTATTCATGCCTCTGATGGTTCCGACTATTCCAGAGGTCGATGAGTCGGGAGCCCGAGTTCCCGTTCGATTGATTAGCCCTTACGAGGCATACGTCTATGAGTCTTGGCCAGACAACATGTTTTGGCGGAGTTGTCGGGTTTCGAAGACGAAACTGTATGAGGAGATAGAGAGGGAGAAGGAGAAGGGGAAAAATGTAGTCGAGGAGGAGAAGAAAAAGAAGAAGACTCGTGGCCCAGCAAAGGGTCTCGCGCTCGACTCGTACGTAACTAAGCATGGCCGTTATGAGATTCTTCTAGACAGACACGGCCGGCCGGTGATGTCTTCTGATGCTGCGGCGTCATATAGCCGTAATGTTGGCTTTGTCATTCGGGACAGAGTCCCCGTTTTGTGGCCCGATTGGGGGACGTACGCATGGCGTGAAGGATGCTTTGAATAATGCTATGTCGGTAAGTTAATAAATATTTAATAAGTGTTTTTCAATCAACACGTAGTTCTTGAAAATGCAATATGTGATGTTTTTAAATTATTGCGTATTTATGTTGTTCATAGGTGTGGTTTGTCATTCCAGACTCTCTACTACGTACTTGGTGTGACGAGGTGCAGTCTACCAAGTAAGTCATTTTAATTTATTTTGTATCTACATTGTTTGCGTAATTTTTTTTCTTACGAATGATATATGTTGTGCAACGTGTGTTGTAGGTACAAATCTTGGAAAAATGAGATACACATGTTCTGAACAGCCTGGGGTGATACCCGAGAGGCTACCCCGGAAGAATTCAAGTTCCGGGAGTACGAGTGGAAGTGGCCACACGCCCATTTTCGCGACCCAGAGTTCATGGTATGACTAAAATACACTCATTTCATTCTTCCTCTTTCAGATTTTATTTTTTTGAATTCTAAATATAAACTCCATTTTTTTAAATTAATGTTTCAGAATATAAAAAATACTTGAAGTTCCGGTTTTTTTAAATTAGAAAAAATCGGAACTTCATGTATTTTTTTAAAATTCTGGAATATTATTAATATTAAAAAATCAGAATTTTTTTATTTAAAAGTGGAAATAAATTGTTTTAATAAAAATAAAAACTAGAATATTATTTTCCATAAAAAAAATCTGAATATTGTATTTTATTTATTAAAAAAAATGCTAGTGTTTAATAAAAAATAATAATATTTCAGTTTTTATTTTTTTTGTAATTCTAAATATAAACTCGATTCGAAATAATATTTTTTTGAAGGCGACTAGCTTGACCAACACGACCAATCGTCTTTGATCGACCATCACAATGGGTTCCCGGCCGTTAGCGAGTTGCGCACGAGGCCATTTCTTCTGATTCGTTGGATGCATTTGCCTACGTGACTCAGAAAGCATTTCCGAACCGTCCCGAGGAGCATGTAAGTCTTTTTTTATTTTATTTTAGTAATAAAATAAATGCCTTTGTATCATACTTTTATTGATATTCAAATATTTATTTTCATATTAACTTAGGAGCGTGTGCGGGAGGAGTCTCAGAGGATGCTTGCTGAGATTGCTCGGGAGCAGTATCCGGACTTAGCGGAGACTGACCTCGATTCTGCTATTGGACGGATCGATCAGGCCGATACTTATGTTCGCGCTAGGGTGTGGGGTACCGTCTACCCTCCTAGAGGTAGTCGTTACCGCACTAAGATGATGGGAGCCGAGGGTCACCATGTATTGAAAGATACCCCCGGTTTCCAGCGCCCTCGCGGACGGGATGCACGGACTGCCTATCTCGAGGAGCAGTTGAGGGCGGAGAGGGAGCTCCGGCCTGAGAATGAAAGGAGGACTCAGACGCGGTTATATGAGAGCGAGCAGAGGACTGAGTCGCGGTTAGAGAGATTCCAGAGACAGCAGCAGACCATGATGGACTATATGATGACGCTGACTCAGACCATTACTCAGGCTGGACTGCAGGCACCTGCTCCACCGCCTTCTCTCTTCGGACAGACCCCATCTTCACAGCCTCGTGACGAGGATCTAGGGGATGGTGGTAATCCTTCTACTACTACATTTCGACATTTAGATGATTTTGGCAGTGGATTCTAGTTGTGTTGTTGTAGTACTCTTGTATATTTATATTTGTGTTACAATTGTGTAAGTGATTTTATTGACGCTACTAGTATGTTGATAAAATTAATGTTCTTGAATATGTTGTGCGTTGATTGTTGTTGATAATGAGAGCTGGTGTATAAAAATTGCAGGTGTAAAAAACACAGGTTTTGGGATCCCAAAATCTGAATTAATTTTTTTTTTTAAAAAAGGGTTTTAGCCGACGACCGTATAAGACGGTCGTCGGCTAAAGTAATTTTTTTTTTTTAAAAAGGGTTTTAGCCGACGACTCATAATGCGGTCGTCGGCTAAAGTAATTTTTTTTTAAAAAAAATAGGGTTTTAGCCGACGATCGTCTTGGACGATCGTCGGCTAAAATAATTTTTTTTTTTTTAAAAATGGTTTTAGCCGACGACATATAAGACGATCGTCGGCTAAACTATATTTTTTTTTTTTTTAAAATAATGGTTTTAGCCGACCGTCTGCTTAAGGTCGTCGGCTTAATTTTTTTTTTTTTTTCCCAACAGGTTTAGCCGACGACCTTGTAGTAGTGGTCGGCTAATGGTCGAACTTTAGCCGACGACTACTTCAAGGTCGTCGGCTAAACCTTGGCCGACGAATATTGGCCGACGGTTTTTTAGCCGACGGCTGGCATGAATAGCCGACGACTTTGGGGTTTAGCCGACCACTTTAAGTCGTCGGCTAAAGTCTGATTTTTGGTAGTGTAAGTTCGGCTTGGTTACTAATCAAATCAAGCTCAAGCACAGTGCTTAAAGCTCGATAAATTTCAAACAAGTTTAAACAGTCATACGTTCGATTCGTTTTGAATTGATTTACACTCTTAGAGGAAGTACAATTTTTTTTTTGGTTACGAGTATATATAGATGGTGGATCAAATGAGAATAAATTTTTGAGTAAAAAATAAGAATAAATCTAAATCATTGATCTTTGTGTGACGTACGGTCCATATTGGCTTATGCATGCAATATATGCATTTCGTGCATCAAAATTGCAATGTATTAAAACTATGCATTATATGCATCAAAATATCGATGCACTAAGATATTGCATTTCATGCAGACGTTTTTGTGAGAATAAATCTAAGCCCTCCATTTAATCAAAATCTATGGGTCAACTTCATTCTTATTTCTCAACTTAAATCTCATTTTCATCAGAACCATCATATATATATATATAAAAACAAAATTCAACGTTTTTTTTTTACTAATTTTCTCAACTTTTGGATCTGCATTATTTTCGGATCTGTTACTCCACAATCAAACAGAAAAGGCAAAATTTTCCTTTAATTAAATTGACATTTATTATTTTTTTTCCCTGCCTGAAAAGTTGTGACCGTTGTATATATGGTACTCTGATTTTATTAGATTACTAGGGGGCGGCGACGCGCTGTGCGCGTCAAGCGTTTTTGTTGTGTGTCTGCCTGCGTGGTTAGTTATGTAAAGAAATTGTTAGAAATAGAAAGTTAAATTTGTCAAATTCGTATTGAAAGTTAAACAAGACCATGGCTAAGTGATTCATTTTCGGTGGGTAGAAGTATGAGAATGTTTAATTATGGTAATGTGTAAAAAGAGAAATAAAAAGATATCTCACAAATAGCAGTGAAGGAAAAGAAACGAGAGATTCTTCAGAAGATAATATAAGACAGACGAGAAAACGAAAAACTCAGAAACTTTTAATTGTACCGAAGAGAATTTGTACCATTGTTTAACTATTTAGTCAGTCGCTACATGAAGTGCCAACTGAAAAAAGAACAGAACATGGGAATTGGTTGGTGGTCCAATGGTAGGACATCTACCCTTAAAGACACCCTTTGGGAGGTCTTGGGTTCAATTCCCACCAAGGAGGTGAAAGATGATGTTTTTTCTCTTTATGATCATCTAGCTCCCCGGGGCTAGCTCGAGCGACCGCTAATCAATGTTTAATCTCGCGTCAAGCGGCAGTGTGGGAGTATTTCCTTGCTGGGAACCCGGAGGTGCTGACCAATCAGTGGTTTCTCCCAGAATCAGGCTGGAACCCGAGGCATTAATCAGTTAAGAGCTTCTCCTTGTGCGCAGAAGTGTACAGAAAAGGCATTGGGAACCCTGGAATTGCTCGAGCGACTCGCGATTTACTTCTCTCAATGGGTTAGGAGTGGGTTCATTGAGGGACTAGGATTAGTCCGGCTAAGCTGGGATCACCTAGTTATCAAAAAAAAAAGAACAGAACATCCACAAGAGAAAGAACTAAAAAATACATAATATCCTAGACTGGGCAAGAACAGTACTCAGGAAACACAACAACCAAAAACAATATAATAGCTCTGAGATTTTAACAATCTGAATAAAAGCAACAAACTGTAATCATTAATCATCTACAGAAAACAACTCCTAATAAATACTCCCTCCACTTTTAAATAAATGTCATTTTAGACTTTTGTAACTTTTTCAAAATAGATGTCACTTTAGCTTTATTCTTCTCTTTATTCCATTATTACCCCTAATTAATTTACCTCAAAATTCATCTTTTCACTCTTATTAATTACAAAATATCATTTATTAGGGGCAAATTTTGGCATAAAAGAATTTTCTTAATTTGTGTGCACAAAACCAAAGTGACATCTATTTAAAAGTGGAGGGAGTAATAAAAAACATTAATAATGACATTTAAACAAAACAAAGCCAAAAAACATAAAGAACCACTTAAATATGCAGAGGCAAAAAATACAACACTTTTCTACCAAGTAATCAAAACTACTATTACTGATGAATATATAAAATAGAAACGAAAAAATAACTACTTGAATAAAAAGAACAAGTTGCGATCAAATAATAATCATACAGTGCCCATATATCATAGACTACCACAACTCTAAAGAGTAGCGATACATTACAACAAGCTGGCCCAAACAAAAACCTCTAATCATATAAATCAAGAAATAATATAATCATCTATATCAACAACCATAATCAAACACATCATGAACAGGAATTAAAAAAAAATCCCAAACCGTGAAAAAATTGAAATATATAACAACAATATATTCTCGGAAAAACTCTAAATAACTACCTTGAACAAAACTCACGAGCTTTGAACTGCAGTAAAGAGAATTTGTAAAATCACTCAATTGTATCTTGCTAAACAAGAACACATTAAAACAAACTGCCAGCAATCTATGATCCGTGCAGAATTCGGCAGTCCTGCACTCCCAAAAAACAACATCAAATGATACACACAACACAAACAGCCAACAGAGCAAAAAACAGACCTTCCACAAAGAAAAAATGATATAATCGTTTAGAAGTACGTAGCGTTGTTACACCTATCAGACCAGTCCATCCAGAGAGTCACAATCGTCCTCCGAAGAGACGTTTCAGTCGCAAGATTTCCAGCCTATATACCTCTAAACACATGGAATCACACTGTTCATTTCAGCAAGCACAACTCCAAAAAAATAGTTGTACATTACAACGAACCGATGAAAACAATAACTTACAAGAACATCCAAAAACAATATAATCACGTATAGGAGGAAATCCAAAAATAATACTAATTTTCATAAATGTTTAAAGATACGTGGCCTTGTTATACCTATCAGACCAGTCCATCTAGGGAGTCGTAATCGTCCTCTCGGGAGGCCTTTCGGTTGCAAGGTTACCAACATATATACCTCTAAACATATATAATTCGTCCCCTTCCCGGAAAAAAACACAAACACCTACTAATTTTCATAAACGTTTAGATATATGTGGCCTTGTAATACCTATCAGAACATCCAGAGAGTCGTAATCGTCCTCCCAGAAAGCTTTTCGGTCGCAAGGTTACCAGCCTATATACCTCTAAACAAATAGAATCACACGTATGCGAAGATTACAACAAACTAACGAAGAAACACTAATCATGTAAAATCAATAATACTAAAAAAATAAAAACAACAAGAGTCTCCGAGTAGAAGCACCTAAAACAGGAAACCCAAAAAACCACTACCTGAATAAAGACGACAAAATATAATCTTAATTCCCCAGAACACAACATATGATACGCGGAAATCAAACGAGCACCGGCCCAAATATCCTAAAGATTACAACAATCTTTAGATTCATAAAAGATTATAAATAAGCCTGGCAGCCCAAAAAAAAAGCGGCAACAATCCAGCAGCCAACAACCCCAACAAAATAACAACAAATTACATCCGAAAGCAGAAAAAGAAACATTAAGAAATAACAATACGCGCAAAACAAACCAGCAGCAGCCCAAACATCACACCTTTCACAGAGAGGAACCAATTTCCAGAAATCACACCGTCACATGTGAAGGAAAAAAATTATGTTCAATACCCCCATAAAACAACAAAAAATTATAACTGAAACTCCATAAACAAACATTAAAAAATAATGACTCGTACAGAATATTACCCCTTCCACAGAGAAGAAAACCAATTTCCCAAAAGCGCACTGTCACCTGCGAAGCCAAAAAAGCCAATGTTCACAAACAGTTAACAACAAATTACATCCGAAATCACCAAAACAAACATTAAAAAATAACAGTACATGCAAAACAAACCGGCAGCAACCCAAATATCACACCTTTCATAGAGAAGTACCAATTTCCAGAAGTCACACCGCCACATGCGAAGGAAAAAAACGATGTTCAAAACCCCCAAAAAACAACAACAAATTATAACTGAAACCCCAAAAGCAAACATTGAAAAACAAAGACACGCGCAGAATATCATACTTTTCACAGAAAAAAATTCAAAAAAATGCCCCGTCACCCGCGAAGCCAAGAAAAAACCGATGTTCAGAAACAGCAACCAAAGAACCAATAAGTTCAAAAAAATATATAAATAACTCTGGCAGCCCCCCAAAAAAGGGCAACCATCCAGCGGCTAACCCCAACGAAACAATAACAAATTAAATCTGAAATCTCATTTAATATTATTTTGCCCTTCCTTTTTTAATATCATCCCTTAAGTCCCATAGGCCTGATCCTGTAGAATTTGACAATTGAACCCAAAAACGGATGTTCAAAACCCCCAGAAAACAGCAACAAATTATAACTAAAAACTCAAAAGCAAACAATAAAAAATATTGACACGCGCAAAATACCACACCCCGCACCCTGATGTTCATAAACAGCCACGAAAGAAGAACAGTCCCCCGAAAAAAATAATTCCAAACACATACACCCACAGCAAATCCTCACAAACAAGCGACAAAATGAAAAAAACAGACCACATGGGAAACAAACACTCCAAACATACCCCAATCAAAACCCTCACAAGAAACAAGCCCCGTAGAAGAATTGCGACCGAGAAACAAACCAAAAGAGAAGGCCGGCGAAAAATACATCTAATACAAGGAGGAAAAACCTCTACATATAATGAAATGTGCAAACTGAAAACCCCAAAAATAAACCTCTACATATAATGACATGAGGCAGAGAAATCCTCCAACATCCCAGAAACCAGACCATCAACAGAGGAAGCCCGAGATCTGAAAAGCACACCGTATAACAAAGCCCACTGTTCGCAAGCACAGGCAAGCCAAAAAAAAAAAGCGAAAACAGCGAAAACCCGCCGGGAAAAAGAAAACCCTAACCGCAACAAAAGTAGAATGAAGTTTATCCACTCGACTCTACCCAGAGAATAATATGGTCTACTGAGGAACTTTTGTATATTTAGACACCCGATTTAGTTTGTATGCATCAATAGTCATCAGCATCATCAGTGGAATTTAAATAATAAACAGTGCAAAGAATTCAGAAACACAGAACTTACCATGAAAATCTGATGGCGTAAATAAATCCCAAAATATTTTGCAGAAAATGCACAAACACACCCAGCACTCCAATTTGAGTTTGTTGGCCTGTGTGATGCATAACCTGCCTCAGCGCATATTCACAAAAGAGTTCAAACACAATTCAATAACAGGGTTATCTCAATAAGAATAGAGTAAATTTATCTAGAAACAATGTTATTCAAGAATTTATTATTTTTAACATAAAAATACGTGGAAAATAATAATAAAAAAAATTCACACTCAAAAATCCAGCACCAAATTGACATCTCTACTTTCCCAATATAATAGTCGTTTAAGAATGACACCGTTGTCCATTCCAGCTTCAATCCACCTTTCACATGCGACTACCGAAAGCAAAAATTATCAAAACATAGACAGAAAAAAAACCTAACAGTGGAAGGATCCTGTAGAAATCCTGATAAAACCGCTTTGATACGGGCCGCCCAGAACTCCGCTCGTTCCTGCTGCGATGAGGCAAAGAAATGGAAGAACCACTACGAAAAAAATACTAAGATTAACAACTAAGTAAAAGTAAGCAAACAAAAGAGTAAAATGGCATCTTTCGAGCAGGAGGATTTCCCCTCAGAAAAATCACCTACAATATCAACCAAGAAGAAAGAAGAAAAAATAAGAAAATACCTGCTACATACAAGATTCGCCCGCAGAAGAAATCGATATCAGTCTTCCTCGCAAACAACAGCAAAGGGAAACAAGAAATCGAGAATCAGACGCATCTACAGACGAGCACGTATACTGTATAAGGACACGTGGCCGGGAAGAAGGAGCCTGGACAGTGATAAGACAAAAAAGAGAAAGACGTTTTCAATAGCAAGATGAAATGAAGAGAGAAGCAAAGAAGAAGACGACGTTTTTAACGACGGGAAAAAGGAACAAAACACGTTTTCCTTCATCCGGCCCTTCACACTTTTAGAGTAGTAGGATATTCTTAGATTCTCATATACATGTTTGGTTCTTCTAAAACCATATTTTGCAAAAAATGATTTATAGACCTACAAATAGGCCTACAACTATGATTGGTGAAATTAAAGATTTGATTGATTAATATGAAGAGAGAGAAAAAGTGTTTGAAACTTGTCAAAATGTGAATGGTGTAGGCCTATTTGTAGATTATTATGTAGGCTTATATATCATAACTCTCGTATTGCCTCGCATGCCTCCTTTGCGGAAACACCTTTAGAAATTATATCTTGAACGATTAAATATTAAACTCAGAATATTTTTATTTTGTTTTAAATACTGCTCGAGTCGAGATCGAGCTTGGATTTTGTGGCTTGCTCGAGCTCAAGTGAATGATAACAAGCATCGCTTGTAAAAGTCAAATCTGGTTCGACTTGGTTTGATTCCACCCTTAATCAAATGGAACTGAAAGTACTAAGTTTTTTGGTTGCAAACTTCCCGTGCAACATAAACAAATTAAACTTACTTTAAGTGATGAGTTTATTAGTTTGAGGTAATTAATTATGCCATGTTCTCTCAACTTTTGAACGGATAAATGCGAATGAATTATCATATCATGTCAAGTACCGATTGTTAGTACTTTATATAAGGATCCACGTTATTTCCGGATCTGTTAGATCGAACTGAAAAGGCAAGATTTGTCTGAAAATGTGTGAACATATGGTACTCTCGTTTTATTACTCAGCAGTGGCGAAATCTCGCCCTCAAGGGCTCACCCCCTGCACCCGAAAGGATTGGTGGAGGAATTAAATCAGTGATTCAACTGGCCACTAAGTGGGAGGATGTCAGTCTGCCCATGTTGCTATCCCCACATTGGAGGGATAAAACTCCCACATCATGCTGCGACTCAACCTGCGTCCTCAGCAATCATGTCAAGCGGGTTGAAATTAGCCACGCTAATATATAAAATATGTTTGCTAATATATAGTCCTAAAACTTCACCATGGTGCACGTGTTCCTTTAACAATGCAAGTGTACAGCATCTCATGCCTCCCTCGCGGAAACACAGTTGGAAATTATTTTGAACCACCTGCCTCCGTTCTTTTGAGCTGAAATTTATTGAACTGAACTGAATTGAATTGTGTTGAACTGAACTGAACTGAAATGAAACTATTTATATCACACAAAAATTAAGTATATGTAAAATATTTTTAAATTTAATTCATTTAAAATAATAATAATTATAATAATAATAATAATTATGTGTAATATTTTTAAATTTAATTCATTTAAAATAATAATAATTATTATGTATAATATTTTTAGTTTAATTCATTTAGAAAAATTATAATAATAATTATGGATAATATTTTTTTAATTTAACTTCATTTAAAAAATAATTTCTTAATTTCGAAGCTATAATTTCTTTGTGTACATCATGTTAAGTGCTTTATATTAGGGGTGAGCAAAATCGAACCGAGAAACCGAAAAAAAAATCGACGAAACCGAAACCGAAAAACCGAACCATTAAAACCGAACGAACCGATATCATTTAAGATATATGTATTTCGTAAATTTTATATGTTTATATGTATTATGAAGAATAGACAAAAACAGTATCCTGGTCTGGTGGTTAGGACGCTGGTAGTTCGCGCGTTGGTTCCAGGTTCGATTCTTATCCAATGCACATTTTGAGTATTTTTGAAGAATAGACAAAAATCGATTTGGTTGGGTTTAAACCCGAAACCGACCCGTAAAAAACCGAAAAACCGAGAAACCGAACCCATTGGGTTGGTTTCGATTTGGGTTTGATTTTATGGAAACCGAAGCTTGTCGGTTTAGATTTAGTTTTAGCCTAAAACCGACCCAAACCGACCCATGCTCACCTCTACTTTATATATTCGGCAAGCCATTAAATATTTATTATTATTCTAAATTTTTTGAGCAGGATGCTATTGGTGCTATAGATGGAACTCATATACAAGCAGTTATAAATTATGAGAATGGTGTGCCATTTCGAAATCGCAGGGGTGCTAAAAGTTGGAATGTCTTGATTTGTTGCTCATTTGACAGAATTTTTACATTTATTAACGTGGGATGGTAAGGAAGTGCGCATGATATTACAGTATGGCGGGTTTGTTTAACATATTCAAAATATATTTTTCCGCACCCACCTCAAGGTACAATTTTATACTTTAACTTCCATATATATTTACATATACACTTTAATGTATATAGTAATTACTATTTGTAGGAAAAAAATTATTTGGTGGACTCGGGATATCCAAACACTCTTGGATATATATCTCCTATTAGCAATGTAGGAGTCAGATGCCACTTGCCAGAATATAAGCATGCACCACCTCTGGGTATTTCAGAATATTTCAATTGTCAACATTCATTATTGAGAATGAAAGTGGAAATGGCTTTTGTTCAGTTGAAGAAAGATGGAAGGTGCTAAAATGTATGCCTCAAATGTCCGAAAAGTATCAAATGTCAGTTATTGTTTCCTATTTCACACTTCATAACATCATACGAATGTACGAGCTTGGGATACCAGTTATACAACATGAGGCGAATGTTCGTGGAATAATAGATTCTCAAATGTTTGAAGCAGATCGAAAGAATGTCATGTTCGTCGTGCGGCAAAGTATTGCATTACAAATTTGGGGATCTAATAGCGTCAATGATGAAATGCAAGAAAAAAAAATTGTAATAGTAATAAATAATTATTTTTTAAAAAGTTCGTAATGTACTTGTATAAATATTTTATTCCACGCTACATCTTATATTTATAATGGTTGACTCTCTTCTCATTATATTGTTAATAATATTAGATAATAATATATATGCAACAATGATAATAATAAAAGTTAGAGCTTCGATTATCAATAATAATACTACGACCGATAAATTGTTAGATTACTATTAAATAATAATTATTAGATTACAAAAACAACAAAAAACAATACAAATAATACTACTACTACTCATAAATTAAAATAATGAGATTAATAATAAAACTTTGCATATAGTATTGTTGATAATATAAATATTAATAATAATAATTAATATTATATAGCAATATATACAACAATAATTATTCTTGATAAAAAATTATATATGTATACATATTATTCCTGATAATTAATATCAACAATAAAAATAATTTGTTGAATCGAATCAATCTGTCTTGATCAATCGAATCAGGCCGAGTTTCTTGAACTAAATTAAGCCAAAAAGTGTTGAAGTTAAGTCCAAACTAACAAAGCCTAAAAGTCAAATATTAACAGTATTTATAAATATTTAAGACAACATAGTTTGGGCAAGTGGTGGTTAGGGCCCTCCGATTAGGAGGGTGGTCGAGTCTAAGTTGAAATTCGCCATTCAAAAAAAAAAAGCTATCCTAGTGCATGCATCTTCGTTAATATATATATATTATCCTGTGAATTGCGAATATGCATGAGTTTTGTACTAATTATGTATGAAATATATGTTTTTCGTGCATCAAAATTGCAATGCATTAAAATATGCATTATATGCATCAAAATATCGATTCATTAAAATATTGCATTATATGCATCAAATTTTTGTGAGAATAAATTTAGGTCATCCATTTATCAAGATTTATGGGTGAAATTCATTCTTATTTCTTAACTTAAATTGGAGTGTTGGACTTATTTGAAAAACTAACCGAATTATCTTTTTACTCTTTTCTCAACCCTAACACATCAAACCATCTCTACTCTTTGGTCATTTTACATGTATAAGCAAAATTTGCCATCATATAAGTTAATCCAAATATTTTTAAAAAACTCCGATTTGACACCACATAAGTCGATAAGCACTTTTACAAAAAAGCACAAGTTATTTTAAATAAGCACTCCCAAACACCCGAATTTATTTTTGCGAAAGAATTAGGTTAGGTCGAAAATTAAGTATTTGGAAGTCCAATTGCGAGCGTAGACTTGGGATTTGGCCCGTATAACTAGGTATAAACTACTCTGTCTCTCCATAGAATATATTGTGAGGGAGTCGACACGTGTTTTAAGAAAGAACAATGCTAAATGTACACATAATGTGTACACATATGTGTACACAAATGTATCTCATCCATCCATTTAATGTGGTCTCACATGCTAAATATACAGATAATGTGTACACATATGTGTACACACATGCATCTCATCCATCCATTTAATGTGGTCTCACAATAAATGAATGAGTCCCACATTAAATGGATGGATGAGATGCATGTGTGTACAAATATGTGTACACATATGTGTACATGCAGCATCACTCTTTAAGAAAAACTGCGAGGTGTGTTTTGAGTGGAGAAAAAGACCCATCAATGTGAGATTTAAAGTAGTTTATTAATATATATTGCAGAAATTACAACATTGAAGTTGTCGCCTAAAAAATTATATTATTTACTTTCTTTTTGATGCAACTTTATATTTTGATTTTCCGATCCTCATTTAATATTACATTACATCGAGTTTGAAGGCAAACGGGCGACAAGCTGCGCCGCCAGGCCTGTCTGAATGGCAAAACTAATTCTTTTAAAAACAATCTCAACCGATCTTGAGATCATAACATTACTCAACTCACTGAAAAATAAAGGATCTATAGTAAAATCAAACATAGGCTCTTGATGCCAATTGACAGAATTAATTTGATCGAATAGCTCGAGCGAAATGGTAGAAATATTACAATGAAAATAATAATAATTTTCACCATGAATCAAAATTCATGACTCCATTCCAACATCCATTATTCGATGAATCACTAAATAGTTGTTCAAATTGACCTGCAGCATCAATTGTTGCCAGTGTGGAGGAAGTACTCATAATTGTGTTTTCTTGAACTGCTTGCAGATAATTATTCCCATAAACGTTCTGATCAAGCCCATCAAGTGAAAAACTCAGACCCGGCTCGAAGTCATCCATATGATTATTGAAACTGGACGATGATGATGATGAAAAGACCGAGTCGGAATTAGAAACCGGCATAGAAATACGGGAGTTAACGGGGAGATGATCCGAAAAACTGGATGAAGAGAAACTAGGGTTTTGTGGGATGATCAGTTTATCTTTGAAGTCGAGCTCAAATATTGGTGGTAAATTCCCAAATTCAGACATGTCGTGATTATAGACCATTAATGGGTCGTCGAAGTCTAAATTTAGGGTTTCCCCATTATGGAATATGGCAGGGTTTGGATCAGGTGAAATTTTTAATGGGCTGAGATTTGAGATCACTTTCTTCGAAGAGGACGACGAAGAGGAAGACGAAGAAGAAGAGGAAGGTGGAGTTTTGTTATTTTTCCTTGTACCTCCTCCACCCACAGGAACATTTCTCAGATTACCGCCTTTAGTCCAATACCTTTTACATGTCTTGCAAAGGTATCTTGGCTGAGAAATGTTGTAATTGTTGTAGTAACAGAACTTTGTGTTGCCGGAATTGCATCTTGGGCAGTTTAAAGCAGTCGTCGTGTTTCC
Source organism: Orobanche coerulescens (assembly GCA_033398695.1). Classification (NCBI taxonomy): domain Eukaryota; kingdom Viridiplantae; phylum Streptophyta; class Magnoliopsida; order Lamiales; family Orobanchaceae; genus Orobanche; species Orobanche coerulescens. Next base: position 445,669 of record CM065811.1, on the reverse strand, counting down.
AACTGCTCTCACTACCCCAAAACCCTCTGGCCAATAAAAAGTTTCCATATGTAGCAGAAAAATAAAAGGAATTTGAGCAAATTAATGGTCTTTAGTTTGAGCCAGAAAAACTCTCTCTCTCTCTCTCTCTCTCTCTCTCTCTCTCTCTCTCTCTCTCTCTCTCTCTCTCTCTCTCTCTCTCTCTGTAAACTACAATGAATGAACCATCTTAAGACTAGACAGCAAACTTTGTTGTACTATAAATCAGAGTCATTCTTATGTTTCTCGGACAATGTGCGCAATTACATGATTCCACATGCAAATGTGTAGTAGTAGTAGTAATTTAAAAGGCCACCCACCAACACACACACACACACTAAGCCACCATGTTCTCTCAACTTTTAGCTGATATTAAATACAAACAGAAAAAGGCAAGATTTGTCTGTATTAGTAGTAATTTACATTAAAGAGCAGGTCATGTCAGACCTAATTGTTGTCCAACACCACCCGGATCCTCTCCAGCACAGCACGTGCTCCTGCATATTATTGGATCCGACACGCACACACACGTGCGAATGTGTCATCTGATGGTGGGATGCCTTCAGAGGATCCGCATGAGCGCAGATCCTCTCCATTTCGAGAGAGGACTAGAGGGATCCGGACCATCCAGCGCGCACGCGCACACACACATCCGAATGGGTGTATGTGATCTGGACGGTCCAGATTGAATTGGACCGTCCAGTGACTGGAGAGGATCCGGACTCGATCCGCATCCCCTCGTATATCGATCTCATCCATTCCTGAAAAAATAAATTTTTAGATAAAAAATAATTTAAAAAAATATACTCCCTCTGTCCCACCGATCTTGGTTCATATTCCTTTTTGGGCCGTCCCAAGATACTTGGTCATTTCCTTTTTAAGACACATTTATCTCTCACACTTTAAATAATATATATTCATACCATCACTTTATACACTACTTTTCAGTTTTTCTTAAATCTCGTGTCAAAAAGTAAATGCTCAAGATGGGTGGGACGGAGGGAGTAAAAAACTCTTAAAAAATAACTAAAGTACAAAAAGAAAATTTTAAGCTTTAAAAACTGAAAACGAGTACAAAAACTTTGAATTAAAATATCCTAAAACCCCAAAAGAAATACTTATTTTTTTGAAAAAATAAGACCTCTAAAAATAAAATAAAATAAAATTCAGGCTGTGTCTTGTATGAGGCGGTCTCATAGACAATATTGTTAAAAATCTTATCTTTGGGTGATGAGCCACGTGTTCTGAGATTCCTGGATTTATTTTAATTAAATCTACTAATTAATAATGGTTTGGTCAAGTCAGCACTTGTTCTCTCCTAACGGACATTTGGAATCTGGCCAGCTCAAAGTCAAATATCACTATGTACTAATTTCGTTGTAGCAAAAAAAAGACAAAATCCTTCGCCCAAGGACCCCACCCCCACCCCGATAAGGATGGGTGGAGAAATTAAATCATGGTGACTCAACGGCCCACTAGGTGGGAGGAACAGTGTCTGGTGTCCACTATGTACTAATTTCGTGGAATTATAAGTAATCGTTGTTTGAGTGAACCACGATATATCTATCCCATACTACAAATAACGTACGTGACCGGTTTTCTTTAATTTGATGATATCATAAAGATACAGTGACGTAATTCGAGTTGTTCCCTCCGTCCACCAAAAATATAATCATTTTGATTTTTTCTGATCAAAATTCATAAACGTTGACCATAAAGTGCAAGCAATATATAAAATAATCATAGTAATATAACTACAGGTTTGATTTGTCTTGATGTATGTTTTGCAAATATTATTTGTTTATAATTTTTATTCATGTATAATTGAAATTATTAATGATCAAACGTGTATCTGATCAAAGTCAAAATTGATATATTTTTGGTGGGCGGAGTGACTATTTAATTTGCCTCTACAAGGTAGTAGTATCCGGTCTCTAACTAAAAAAATATAATTATAAAAAAACACTCCTCGTTATCTTCAAAAATTATCAAAAACCCCTTTGTGGGGAAACTATTCGGAATACATAGACGATTACACAACAGCGAGGTAAACAAATTACAAATAAATTCCCGATGCAAACGAATTACACAGCAAACGAATTACACGAAATAAAAACAGGAAAAACTAATTAATCCCGAAAGGCAGATTAATGCAATGAACAGGAAACAAAAAATGCCGTAAATTCAAACCGAAAGGATCACAAAGATCCGAACACACGGTGGACGGTGGTGAGAGATGACCGAACTTGGCCTCGGCTCGGTCCTCCTCTATCAAGTACCCGGCCCAAGGCTCCGTACGAATCCGCGGCCAATGCCCCAGACGCACAATTCCGGACTCACCACTACCGGTTCCAACTCTCCCGAAAAAACCCCCAACAAATGCCTCAAGAAGCTTTTCACTCGTAAAAGGTTTTCACTCGAAAAATTGTTCACCAAGAAAACACAAATCGATTTCTTCCTCACTTAGAAAAATTAGGGTTTTATTTTCGTCGTTTTTTCCGTGTCTTTCCCTCATCCCGGATCGGCCTTAAATAGGCAAAACACCAATCGGTCGAATCCACCGATTTTAGGGATCGAATCCAATCATATCAAAGGATGATACGGGTTTCGATCCCCTTCCAAATCAAATGGGTTTAGCAGAGAAAGGAAAGAAAATCTTTCCCATGGCAGACGGCGGGTGGGTGAGGGGGTGAGGGAAAACCGAGAGAGAAGTGAGGCTAGGGTTACGGGTGGGGGTTTAAATATGGGGAATGGATGGTAGAGATAGGTCAACTCACATCCAACGGGTGAGAAGAGAGGAGACGGGAGTAGTATTAAAACGTCTGGCCGGCCGCAAGAAATGCCTACCATAACATAAATAATCATTTGGGCCAAAAAGTTAACAAATCTCCACCCTGACCAAATGAGCCATCGGGGTACTCTCGTGATAGGGAGGTCATCATCGCCGAACGTCACACCACCCGCACACCACACAAAGTTAGTACAAGTATAAAGACATTAAACAATCACTAAGAAAGGAAAAACTAGAGTCACAGAGAAAACTAGCAAAGCTATCACAAAGATAGCGACAGGATGAGTCTTCATTGAAGGAGTCGATATTAAGTATCGACTTGCAAGATCGACTTTCTCGACCGGTAGGCACTTCGTGCCCATATCTGCAGTTAGACTGGGACGGGATTTTCTTCAAATCAATTATGCCCTTTTCGACTATATCACGGATGAAATGTCGCCCGACGTCAATATGTTTTGTACGATCATGGAAAACAGGATTTACGCACAAGTGTATGCTAGATTGATCGTTTAAAAATCACAACATTGTCACGAAGAACACCAATTTCATTAAGTAAACCTTTCAACCAAATAGCCTCTTTAAAGGCTTGATGGTGGCAATATATTCGGCTTCGGTAGTAGACAAAGTAACTATATGCTGAAGTTGAGATTTCCAAGAAATGCATGAGCCACACAAGGTAAACACATATGAAGTTGTGGACTTACATTCATCCCGATCATTGGCATAATTCGAATCAACATAACCTTTAAGGTTAACCCCATCATTAGATTTAGAAAACACAAGTCCATCAGAAACAGAATTCTTTAAGTACCGAAGTAACCACTTAAGAGCCTCCCAATGAGGCTTCCTGTGATTTGCCATATACCTACTTAAATGACTCACAAGATAAGCAATATCGTCCTGCATCGACCATAAGGTACATGACAGATCCAATAGCATTAGCATAAGGGATAGCTCTCATTTCTTGAATTTCAGATTCCGTTTTTGGAGACTGTGATTTGGATAACAAGAAATGAGAAGCCAGTGGCACACTAACAGATTTAGCATCAGCCATAGAAAATTTTTCCAGAATTTTACCAATGTAAGCGGACTGATTTAGAAATAAAGTGCCTTTCGATCTATCCCGCACAATATTCATACCTAAAATCCTTTTAGCATCCCCCAAATATTTCATGTCAAATTGTTCACCTAAGCGATTTTGGACATGATTAATAGACTTAATGCATGAACTTATCAAGAGCATATCGTCTACATAAATAAGAAGGAACATAGGAACATCACAATCAATCTTGAAATAAAGGCATGGGTCATAAGCACTTCGGCAGAATTTCAAAGACAACATGCAATCATTAAATTTTTTGTTCCATTCTCTAGGGGACTGCTTCAGGCCATATAAGGTTTTATTCAGCAAGCACACATAATCCGGATGGTTAGCATCTATAAAACCTTCCGGTTGTTTCATGTAGATGGTTTCTTTTAATTCACCATGCAAAAAAGCCGTTTTTACATCTAATTGTTTCAATTCCCAATTATGATGAGCAACTAATGCAAGCATGATGCGAACAGTGGTGAATTTAACTACAGGAGCAAAAATTTCGGTATAGTCAATACCTTCGCGCTGAGTGAACCCTTTAGCTACTAACCTAGCTTTGAATCTGATGTCATCCTCATCCTTTTTGACTTTAAATAACCACTTACAATCAATCAAAGAACAGTTCTTAGGTTTTGGAACAAGTTTCCAAGTATTATTAGCATGCAAGGACGTCATTTCTTCATTCATAGCACTTAACCATTCATTTGATTTATCAGACAACAGAGCGTCATTGTAAGATTTAGGTTCATTTCCATCAAGCATATCAAACACATTGAAAGCAAGAGAAGCCATGTGGAAATCATCTAAATGTATAGGTCTTCTAACATTTCTTCTAGACCTATCCCTAGTTAGTTGATAATCAGACAAATCAGGAGCAGTTCTGACTCGTCTCCATTTTCGATTGATTATCGGGTTGATCATTAGAGATTTCGTGATTTTCTATATTATCGATTCGGCAGCAACTCATTATCACTAAGATGCTCCACCCTAATCCGAACAGGTGGGGAGTATTTTCAGCGGCTACCACGGGAGCGGGTAATGGATTATTAAGACAAGGAAATTCAGTTTCATTGAACACCACATCCCTACTAGTGATCACTTTCAACCCGGTTCGGATCGACCCATAATCGATAACCCTTAATACCATCGGGATATCCAAGAAAAACACATCTCAAGGATCTCGGCTCAAGTTTATCGACACTTTGATGCACATAAGCGGACAACCAAACACACGAATGTTTGAAAAATCAACGGCATGACCCGACCACACGGACTGGATAATTACCATTCGAGGTATAGAAGGTGATCTATTTATAAGATAGGCGAAGCTTAAAAGAGCCTCACCCCAAAACTTTTGGGATGTACCCGTATGGCGAGCATAGCCCTAACCTTTTCAAGGAGGGTTCGGTTCATCCGCTCGCCCACCCTGCTCGCTGAGGGGTGTAAGGGACCTGCCTTATGCCTAAGGATGCCGTTTTGAACACATAGTATCAAATCGAGTATTGCAAAATTCAAGACCGTTATCGGTCCTTATCTTTTAATCCGCTTCGGTTTGATTTTCCACTAAAGTTTTCCAAGTTTGAAATTTTTCGAACACATCGATTTCAATTTGAGTAGAAAAACAAAAACTTTCCTAGAATAATCATCAATGATTGACAAGAAGTAACGGTTTCTCCCATGAGTCGACACCGGCAGACCCCAAACATCGCATGAACATAATCAAGCACATTGGTACTCTTACCGCTTTTTTCAAAACAGGATCGGGGAATTGGGAGGTTTCGGAAATTGGGTTTTATGTTGTTTGCCATACATGCAAGAGTCACAGAAAGACAATTTAGAGATTTTATCTTTTCCAAAACACTTTTGTTTATGCAAGATATCTAATCCCTTTATGCTCATGTGTCCTAACCTATTATGCCATAATTCGGTTTTATCTGCACAAACCAGGTTGGAACATGCAGCAATTTCAGTTTGGCAAATATATAAATTAAATTTCCGGATTCCTTTAAACCACATTAAGGAACCTTTGCAAATTTTCATATAACCATTTCCCCATGAACCCCTAAGACCCTCATCTTCCAAAGTAGTGCAGGATATCAAATTGTTAGACAAATCGGGGATATGTCTGACATTTTTTAAAGTAAATTGAGTACCATCAAAGAAATTTCAAACAAACATTCCCAACCCCGCCACAACCCGTTTCATTTTATCAGGCATATACACATACCGATCACCAAGATTAGTATAACTCGTAAAATGTCGTTTATAAGGTGTCATATGGTGAGTGCATCCAGAATCCAAAGAACCATTCATTTTCACTTAGACTAGAAAGCACAGAATTCACAGAAAGATGCATATTATCAATAACAGTAAAGACATCCCCAAAGAGAAGTTTGCTCGATCATTTGGTGAATTCTTTTTAGGTTTGGTGCATTCATGTATATAATGACCAGATTCACCACAGCTTATAGCATTTGCGGTTTTTAGGAACTTAGACTTATCCTTCCATTGCCCCTTTTTCTTATTAGACTTTTCAAAATCGATTTGATAAACGGTTTCTTTTTAAGGTGTGGTTTAGACCTTACAAAATTGACATCTAAACCGGTTTATGGACCTTATTAACTTTCAAGTCTAATCCCTTACTCTTCAAGCCACTTATAACAAGATCTAGGGTCACGTAATCCCTACCATACTTAATGGCGATTTCACATCATTATAAGCATCTGGGATAGCATTCAAGAGCACAATAGGGAATAATCATCAATGTTTTTATCACGGTTTGTTTTATATCTTGAACTAACTTTGTAAAGGTATCAAGATTGCCATCAATATCTTTATTCAAGTCCAGCTTGTAACGGAAAAACTTTTCGAGGAGGAATAATTTATTTGGCAAAGATTTTTCAGTAAACGTTTCCTCAAGTTTATCCCAAAGATGTTTAGCATTATCTGTTCTACCTATTCGTCTAATCACAGAGTCAGACAGGTTCAAGATTATAGAGGAATGAGCAAACTCAATTAATTCCTCTCGTTTTTCAGAAGACACATCGGATGGAAAAGTACCTTCAATGGCTTTAAAACATTTTTGTTGGACAAGTATAGATTTCATTTTTTGTTGCCAAATTCTAAAATCTCCTTTACCGTCAAAAGGTGCCATTGTAAATGAAGTTAGAGAACCCATTTTAGTATTTAAAAAAAAAAAAAAAAAATCACACAAGATTTTTAAAAATACCAGCACAAGGTATTAATTAAACTGGAAAAACAGAGATGACACATAAATATCACGAAGATACCACAACGAACGAAATCACACCAGATTTTGGAGTCGAATACCAATATCACACAGATAACACACAGTTTAAAAAATCACACCAGATTTTAAAAGATGATACGAGCTGGAATCGTATCCTGAGCCCCCACAAGATCCGAGGAACACTTACGGTCCGAGCAAGGGGTTTGGTATGCCCAGAGATAACGAATTCAACAGCCTCAACACAAGGTATCAAAAACCGAAACAACCACAAATACCAAGATAGAAGCATTTAAGCTAAAAACTAAATACCGAGGAGCAAAGAACTCAAAAATACCGAAAACTAAAGGGAGAGTGAGGAGTGTAATACCTGAGCGGATTCCTCACGAACCCGTATGCCCTTCCGAATAGAAACCCCTTTTAAAGGGCTCCGATACCACCGTGGGGAAACTATTCTAATACATGACGATTACACAACAAATGAGGTAAACAAATTACAAATAAATTCCCGATGCAAACGAATTACACAAAGAAACGAATTACGAAATAAAAACAGAAAACTAATTAATCCCGAAAGGCGATTAATGCACGTAATGTGAAACAAAAAATGCCGTAAATTCAAACCGAAAGGATCACAAAGATCCGAACACACGGTGGACGGTGGTGAGAGATGACCGAACTTGGCCTCGCTCGGTCCTCCTCTATCAAGTACCGCGTCCAAGGCTCCGCACGAATCCGCGGCCAACAATGTTCAGACGCACAATTCCAGACTCACCACTACCGGGTTCCAACTCTCCCCGAAAAAAACCCCCAACAAATGCCTCAAGAAGCTTTTCACTCAGAAAAAGGTTTTCACTCAGAAAAATTGTTCACCAAGAAAACACAAATCGATTTCTTCCTCACTTAGAAAAATTAGGGTTTTATTTTCGTTCGTTTTTTTCGTGTCTTTCCCTCATCCCAGATCGCCGGCCTTAAATAGGCAAAACACCAATCGATCGAAGCCACCGATTTTAGGGGGATCGAATCCAATCATATCAAAGGATGATACGGGTTTCGATCCCCTTCCAAATTGGGGCCGCGAAGCCGAGCAGGAGAAAGGAAAGAAAATCTTTCCCATGGCAGACGGCGGGTGGGTGAGGGGGGGTGAGGGAAAAAACCGAGAGAGAAGTGAGGCTAGGGTTACGGGTGGGGGGTTTAAATATGGGGAATGGATGGTAGAGATAGGTCAACTCACATCCAACGGGTGAGAAGAGAGGAGCCGGGAGTAGTATTAAAACGTCTGGGCCGGGCTGCAAGAAATGCCGGCCCATAACATAAATAATCATTTGGGCCAAAAAAGTTAACACCCTTGATAGGTATTTTTTGATTTTACAACTCGCACCAGATGAGAGGGGGTATACTGAAACGAAAACAAACTTCAAGGACTTAATTGCAAGTTTCTGGTGTTGGGAAGTGAGAGAAATGTTTCCTTTTTTGTTATTAGATTAAAGCTAGTGGTAATTTCTGCAATTATCTTTATTTGACAAATTATGAACTTAATAAAGTATAGACAATTATATATTTTTTTTTTTTATTATTTTTTTTTTTAACTGTTATCTATGACATCAATCAATGTGCTTCAACATTTATTTTAAGAACACATTGCATTGCAGCAAAAGCGAAATCCCTCGCCCCAGGACCCCCACTCCGGCCCGATAGGGATTGGTGGAGGAATTAAATCATGGTGACTCAACGGCCCACTAGGTGGGAGGAACAGTGTCTGGTGCTATCCCACACATTGGAGGATAAAACTCTCGCACTGCGGCTGCAAGGACTCGAACTTGCGTCCTTGTAGCAATCTGCCACTCAGGAACCAGTACGGACATTTAAGAACACATTGCAGTATAGTATTCTTGGTGCACAATAAGATTTTTTGATAAATAGAGTTTATTAAGAATAACTACATTAAATTTTACAAAAAAAAAAAAAAGAAAAAGGTTATATTCTAGTATGACTATCAGGTCACTGAAACTGGCTCTGCATGTTGAGTAGTGAAACTCTTGATTTAATCAAACGCTTGAACAAGCACTCTAATCTCTCTTCAACAACTTGGATAATTCCATCCATATCTCTCAACTGCTGCTGCAGATCATCGATTTGCCCGACTGATCCGTACTTCGATGTCCTGAAACTAACAATTTTAGACAATGTAGCATCCAAATCTCCAAACTCAAATGTCGAATGACTAATACTGTCCGGATCTTGGCCGCCGCCCGATGTCTTTCCGGAGCGTATAAGCCTTGAAACTAAGCACCATCCACTTGGCGGCCTCGAATGGCTCTTTGCACCGGCAACACTGACCAATAATGCCTCGATCAGTTCTAGTGTTGTCGACTCAGCCTCCTTGAGCATGCTAATAACAGCAATGGTCTCCTGATCCTTGTCCAGTGCTAAAACAGATGACTTGTTTTTGAAACTGGTGATAATATCTCTCAATGACTTTTGTATCATCTTCTTCGTTGTTTTTCTCGAGGAGATGAATTCCGAAAGGTCATCGGTATCACGTCTCCGTCTTAGAACTGAGAGAAGGCTCGCGACGTATCCCTTTGAATGGAAAACGAAATCTTTGGCCGTGGCACAAGCGTCCACAAGGCTAAGGTATCCGTCCGTTATTTCTTCGACCCATTTTTCGCGGCTTTCCCGGGCGAAAACTTGGTGTGTGTGTGGCAGAAGGAGTAAATCGTCGATACAATTGTGTACATTTACGAGATTGTGTAGTTTTTTGGCGATCGATGATAAAGATGAAGAGGATGTGAGGTCGTTATCGGATTTGTTTAGTGTACGCAAACGGTCGTCGAATTGAGGGATCAGAGGGTGTGATCGTGAAGGCAAGCTGGAAGAACGAGTGTGGCTTAGGATTTTAGACGTCAGAGGAGTTGAAACCATGTTTGCTGCAGGTTCTTTTCTGTGTGTGTGTGTGTGTGTGTTGTGAGAAAGTTGAGGTTCTCTTGTGGTTTTGCAAATAAGGGTTTGGCATTTGGTGTTTATATTAGATGAGGGGAGACAGGGAATCCTATAAACCTTTAATGTTTCGATTTGGATGCTGGATGCTGTCTGGGCAGTGTCGACGCCATGTTTGTCTCAAGTCGATTTCCTATTCTTTTGGACTTATTTTCAGTTCAGTTCTTCTTCTTATTATTATATTAATCTTAATTATTATTATTATTACTAATAATATTACTATTATCGTTGTTGTTTCTAATTACTATTATTATTATTTACCATTATTATTATTATTATTATTTATCCTTTATATATATTTCAGTTCAGTTCAGTTCCGTTCAATTCAGTTCAATTCAATTTGATCCCTTCAAAATATCTTATTTTGGGATAATTACGGAAAGTACCCCCTTAATTTCCAAAATTACAAGAAAAATGTTGGCCTTGTATTGTTCCTCCACTCGTACCATCTGACTCTAGTTTTCTAAATACCCCATTACGGGTATTGCTAAATATACCAACTAGTTTTGTCTTATTGTGAGACAAAGTCACAACCCCACAACCCCATCAGCATATAAAAAAATACCCCAGCAGTCAACCCCACAACCCCACAACCCCACAACCCCACAACCCCACCAGCATTTAACATCTCCACATGGAGAGCGGGTGGCTCCCCAGTCAACTTTCACACGGGTTGAAAAAATTAATTTGGCTCAGGAATCTTCACATGTGCCAGTTTCTTTTTTTAATAACACTTCCGCATCTCACGATGCCCTGCTGCAGCTGTCCAAAGAACCATCACATGGGGAGGCCTCTACTTTTAATAAAATAAAAAGTCAATGAACTCAAAAAAAATAAAGTGATCCGCACATGGGGAGTTTAGCTCTTTAGAGTTGACTTTCTGTTAATGACTCCGTGAGTGACAAAGACAGGGGGTGCCTGGACTCTCATTTATTTTCTTCCCCAACACACACACAACTCTATATATAGGGGATATTACACACATCATGGATACACACAACTAAACACACATATACATCTACGTCCATAAATGTCGATTTTTAACGAAAATAATTTAACTGAAGATGCTGGATTTTTCACGATGACGCCAGAATTTGCCACTAATCAGGTACAATTATATGGTTTTAATCTTTCATAAATGTCGATTTTTTATACACTTGCAATTTATTTTTAGGTGTTCGGATCTCGTGAAGAATTGATGGATTGGGTACAAAACATGGCGCACTCTCTAGGTGTTGTCATCGTCAAAAAAAGATTAAATAAGAAACATTGTGGTTTCGTGTATAAAGTTGTACTCATGTGTGATCGTGGCGGCGACTATAAAGTTAAGGATTCAAGTAAAGTTTCTGGTACCAAAAAAGTAATTGTCCATTTGAATTAGAAGGAAAATATTTAGATGAATATGATTCGTGGAGGTTAAGGGTGATATGTGATAAACATAACCATCAACTCCGCACAGATATGGAGGGGCATCCATATGCAAAGCGATTATCCGAGGATGAATATAGTTTGGTTGCAGATTGACAACGATGAATGTGGCGCCCGCGATATTTTATCAATACTAAAGCGTGGAATGTAAATAATGTGTCCACTCTCAAAACTATTTACAATGCACGCAATAAAATCCGCATGGTCGAGCAAGTAGGCAAATCTCCAATGCAGGTTCTCCTGTCCCTTTTGCATTCTAATGGTTATGTTTATGAGTTTTCTACAAGTATTTCAAACGAGCTGGAAAATTTATTCTTCGTTCATCCAACATCATTTGATATTTGGCGCGCATTTCCACACGTATTGATGATAGATGCCACGTACAAAACGAACAAGTATAATATGCCTTTTGTTGAAATTGTTGGCGTAACTTCAACAAAGAAGACATTTTGCATAGCTTTCGTCTTTATGCTTAATGAAAGGGAGGCTAACTATACTTGGGCATTAAATTGTCGCAACTTACATCAATTAAAGAAAGCTTAGAAAAAAGCAGAATTGTCCGCATTCATCAACACAACATTCAGTGCTTCAAACTATTGCGTGGTTTTGTTTCAAATGAAGCTCTCGATATAATTCTTGGAGAACATAAACGATGGAAGGATCTTCAGTTAGACTCCTCAAACTGTGATTGTCGACTTCGCAACAGTTGTGGGTTACCATGTGCTTGCGAACTCTCAATGTATATAAGTACGGGTAAGTATATTCCCTTGGATTCGATTGATATCTTTTGGAGGAAGCTAGATATTTCACCGTCAACATCTGTGCAAAATGATGATATTAGTTGTGACGGTGAACTAGAACATTTTAAAGAACACTTTTACAAGCAGTCCAAAGTTGAGAAAAAAAGTTTGTTAAGAAAGCTAAAGGATATCATGGACCGAACTTCAACCGACATTCAAGTACCTCGAGTTCAAAAAAATACTCGTGGACGACCAAGCTTAAAGAAACCACAACAAAAAAGGGATATCGATCCCGTTCATCAAGATTCTCGTAGATCTTGTTTAAGCATACCAAATTTTGTTGGGTCAGATTCGATTAAGGAACCAATGAGACATAATTCATACGTGATGGACTTGAACAAGAAACCGGTGATAGACTTGAATGAGGTCCCGGATGAGTTCGAGAGTTCATACGTGATAGACTTGAGCGAGATCCCGGATGAGTTCGAGTTCGAATAATTCTTATATTCTAGAAAAATTCCAAAATTTTTCGTCCTTACATCACGCAGTAAATGATGTAGAGGAGATGGAAATTGTGGGTTTAGAGCGGTGGCTACGTTCTTGGGATTAAGTCAACATCGGTATTTTCAAATTCGGATGGAATTATTAAACGAGTTAGTTATGCACTATAACGTATACAAAGACATATTCGAGTCATGATATAGCACTACCGCAGTACACATTGAGTCTCCAAGAACCCGTTCGTGCCGCCCGATAAATGGATGATTATGCCAATGATGGTTTACTAATTGCTTCACGGTTTGACATTCTTTTATTTTTTAAGCGAGTCATACAAGACCGTGCTTACCACTTTGGTCTAGTCCGCCACGATCACAACAACATAATATAGGTGCGATGGCATTGGTAACTACTACGCCCAAGTAGAATTACAAGAAAATTCTCCATTACCTCTTAACCATCCGCAATGGTTTCGTATAATTATGACCGGCATGGGCCTTCCCGTATATAAATCGACAAAATTTGTATAATGAACTTTCAGACTCCATGCGTGAAAGAATTAATTTTTTTCTTGTATTATCATAATTGTAGTTCTCTATTTTTTTGTATTATCTTACGTAATGTATTTAATAAACATGATGTATAATATTTATCTGTTTAAATAATATATTTTTACACAATTTTTCTGATATTCTCATAATTGTATTTATCTATTTTTAAAAATAACAAAAAAAAAAAGTAAAAAACTAAACACAAAAAAAAAAAAAAAAAAAACTAACAAAAAAAAAAGCTGCCAGCGAAATGCTGGCAGCAAGGGGGGCAGTGGGGGTGGAGGGGAGGGAGGGTAAAACCAAAAACCAAAAAAAAAAAAAAAAAAAAAAAAAAAGATTGACTAAGTTGGTATACTTAGTAGAAGGGGTTGGTATATTTAGCCAACCCCATTACAAATCCCTCCACTTTTTTGTGTCGGGTGATTGTTTGTAATGATTAGAGAAACTGATGATGTGGCTGTAATAATAATAATTTGGAAAGATAGGGTTTCTTTGTATAATTTGGAAAAAGATTGAGGGATACCGTAACAATAATAATCATAATAGTAATAATTAGTAATAAAATAATAATACTAATTGATAAATCTCAGAAATTTCTAAAGTTGATAGGGCTTTTTTGTAACTTGGTCAAAACTCGAGGATAGTTTTGTAATTACCCCATAATTTTTTATCTCATGTAGTAATTAGTATCACAAATAATTTGGAGTAGTCTGTCTATCTTCGTCTAGAATTATTGATGTACAATGTCACCGACTGTTCCAAGAAAGGCCTACTCCTGTCTCTCATGTTTTGTTTTTGTTACTAAATAATGGTACCGTCCATCGTGCATCCCTTATCGGATGCACTACACGTGGCGTGCATGGACGATGCAGATGGATGCTCCATTTAGTGCATCAATCTGCAATGTCCATGCACGCCGCGTGTAGTGCATCCGACAGGGGATGCACTACATGGGTCTCTCAATAGAAGGAACCATAAATAATGCACTCATGTCTGGTGGGCACTAACATTTAAAGTGTAGGCTCATGAATCCGAATAGAATTCAACCTAGGGCTCGGCCTCAAAATCGAACAGAATTTGTTGGGTCCAGGAGCGGCATCGGGTATAGTTAGGATCGGTCTGGAATGTTAGCAAAAGAGTTCAAAATCAAAAAGAGGTCCGGACCAACCCAACCAGTTCGATCGGGGGCCGGAACATTTGCAAAAAGTTTGGGACGGGAATAAAACTCAGAACGGGCCGATCGATCCGACCATTTCAATTTGGATTTTTTCCATTTTTTGTCCAACCCCAGTTCAACCTAAATTACTGAAATATATACATGACATGAACTGATTGAATATTTATATTAATTATTTACTTAAATGCATTATGAATAAACATCTATATATAAGGGCTTTTTACTATATTCTAGAAAAATAATTGAATGTATGTGTGCTACATTATTTTTGGATCAAAAGAGAGGGTAGAAACCCGAACAAGAAAGGCATTAGATCTTACACAAGAAAAAACAGCAAAACCACCAACTATCAAAGAGGAGTTGGTTACTAACTTGTGACGGGGGCAAGTCGAAAACTTGGAGACCAACGGTTGATAATGTCCCAAATGCGCAAGGCGATCCGCTATCGAATATCATTCTAAAGTCATGGACAACGACACAGTGTGTGAATTCATTCATAAGGCCTCTACATTCATAAGGAGTTGCTACTTTTATACATCTAACTCATTTCTTTTAACAACTTACATGACTTGCGTCAGTAGGGATCCTTTTATTCCCTTCATCCGGGAGATGAATCTGTTATATAGGATAGGACCCCGAGTATTTTTAATGTAAAAAAATTTCAAAAAAAAAAAAAAAAAACGAACGAAAAATTAGTTCATTTACTCCGGTTTTGCCCAGCAGGATTTGCTCCACGCAGCTCACCTCTTGCAAGTTCGACATGTATCTACGGAGGGGTCGCATTCCTGGGCCTTTAAATAACACTGAGAAAAATCTCAATTTTGGTCCTCTGATTGCCGGAAATTAGAAATTTGACCATCACGACGATCAATCCCCCTATTAAGAAATTTCCTCGTGCTCCGTGTCGACGCGATTCTCTTCTATTCGTTGCAATAGCTCCTCATAAACTCTTAGCGAGTTAGTTCCGAACATCTCCATGGCCTCGAGAACATGTTGCAGACTGACCTGGAAACTCCCTCCTTTAGCTGTCTCGCTCGGATACACAACGTGCCCGGTTGACGCCATACCATTGTCCGAGGCAACCATTTTTCTATCTAAAGCCTCGATCTCCTTTTGCATCTTCTGCTCCTTCTTCTCCAGACTCCTAATACTCGTCTCGTCTTTGTTTGCCGACATCCTTCGTTGCATTTCCGCTTTATCTCGATCCCATATCTGAAGAACGTTCGATGCGAATTCACGCATAGAACCGACCGCTTCCTTTCCTGAAACTCTATCCAGCAACTGCGACCACAGATGACAGATAACAAACACCTGGGGGGCGCCGATTCTACCGGGAGAGAACGGAGCTACTCCGTCAGGGGTTTCTTCGGGAACATAAAGGAGACAACTCATAAGCCAGTTATTCAATGCTCGGACAAAACCGTTTTGTGCACCCACCCAACGGGAGAAGTCTAGAGTCCAATTAACGAGATCGTGCTCGAGCTGACGAGTGGCTTCGAAATGTGTGTCGCTGAAGTGCTTGCGGAATGCAATGGCGTCTAATTGCTTGGCTACCCCAATTGCTTGGCATTGATTACGATGGCACTCGAGCATGGACTTCCACATTTTCGTTAGCCTAGAATAATAAAATATTTAGAAATGCAACCATCAAAACCATATTACTTCCAACTAACATGCTGTGTATCATCAAACTCAAGATTAACTCGCATACTATCAAATCGAGCCCGAGTTGAATTTTAGCAAACTCGAGATTGACTCGAGTCTCAACAGAGGTTAACTGAGTCTAGCAAACTCAATGAATATAAATCGAAATTGATATATATATTGAACCGGTCCTTAAAATGGGAACGTAGAGTCAAATCACGATCGTTGATGAACAACAATGGATGATCAAGATTAATCCTTAATATGTTAATTTAGGAACCTAAATTATAACCCTTAATATTGTTAATTTAGGAAACTAAACATTATTAGGAATTAATCTCTAACCGTTGGATTTCAATCATCAACGGTTGTGATTTTACCATACGTTCCCATTTTAAGGACCGGTTCATATTTGAACCAAGCCTTTTCTCTCTCTCTCTCTCTCTCTATATATATATATATATATATATATATATATATATATATATAGTGTAACTTTATTTTCAGAACCCGGTTAAGTGCGAGAACTGCGAGAACCACCTTTTGTACTCCTAATAATACATAATGTACATCACGTCAATGCATACAACCCCTACTGATCATAACCCCTACTATATAGTAGGGGTTATAGATATAGTAGGGGTTATCATCGGTAGGGGCTATTATATTTAATAAAAAAATTCAAAAATAATATAAAATTTGTATTTTACTATAATACCCTTTGATTTAAAAATATTTTTTAATATTTAAATAAATCTCATTGGTTTAGAGGAGTTCTCGCAATTCTCGCACTTAAGAGAGTTCTGAAAATAAAGCCCCATATATATATATATATATATAAAATTAAATTTGAGTTTTAATCAAGTAAACTTGTCGATTTTACCATTTAAATAGTATAAGTAAAAAAGAAGAATGTAAATATCAATGAATTTAATATTATTACTGTATTTATAACAAATTGGCACACCAGCTCTATTTGAGTTGGATTGAGAGCTTGAAACTCGAGATTTGTGGAGTTTTATTAGATTCGAGTATCGAGTAGCTCGCAATTGGCTTAGTTCATCTAAACCCCTAAAGCTAACAATCCTAATTTCTAACTCGGATACTTCCAAAGATGAACAACGTGATGTATAACAGCTCAACTGGTTCCTGGGTGGCAGATTGCTACAAGGAAATGCGAACGATAGGGAATTTGCAATAAACAGAACAGGGACCTACATACATAGTACATACCCATAAATGAATTCATTTAGCTGTGGCCACAATTCCTCATCCCTCAATGTATTTATCTTCACTGAGATCTTATCAACCACCTGAATTGCAATTCTGATTTTTGAGGAGAGACTCCTGACGAAACTTCGGGCTGCCTCGACTTTCTGAGCTTCACTACCTCTTTCATCCATACGCTTCATTTTTCTGGACTTTTGCTCGTGGAGAATCCTCATTTTCTCCTCAACCTGCAAAACCATAAAGAAAAACTAGGAGTTATAAATATGGTTTCCATCCAAATATTACAAAAAGTCGTTATTTAAATCAAACTTGGTTACGCGGACATCAAAAGCCTATCCTTGTGAATTTTAAGTTTTTTTCTTTTTTTTTTTAGCGTACAAACATTAAAAGTTCAATTGTATAAATTCTAGCCTAAGTTCGTAGGATTCTCATCTTCGGTCTCACAGTCTGAATGTTTACAGAAAACACATTTGGATTAACAAAACGAAATTCAGACTAAATCCAAGATGACGGAAGATCTCAGAATCAGAAATCAACAAGAATGAAGTAATAATGTCACAATGTTGATCAGGTTGGCATACTATTTCTCAGGCAGTTGAAACGCATTGCAATGGGATATGCATCAATCAGAAATCATATGAAGTAATCCAAGGATCACAAATCTCTAAAGGGTCCATCTGAAAATATGGATGAGGAATTAAATGTAAGTGATTTTATCATATAATGTTGTGCACTAAGCTGAGGGTCTTCACGGAAACAGCCTCCCTACTGTAATAAGTAGAGGGATTTCGCCTCTTGCTACAAAGTAGGGGCATGATCTGCGTACATCTTACCCTCCTCAGACCCTGCTCTGAGCGGGATATACTGGGTATGTTTGGTTTGGTTTGGTTTGGTCTGACTTTATCATATAGTATGTGGGTAAAAGACATTGCATTTAATCCTTGAACCACTCATTGTGCCAACAGGGGACCCCATATAATATATTCAGCCAAATAAGCTGGCATAATGGAGCAACTACAATTTGTCCAAAAGGTTTACAACACATAGTATTAATGTATCAAACAAAAGAGGGGGGGGATAGGGAACTAACAGTATACCTTAACTTCTTCGTACAGTTTCGTCTCCCACAGATACAGCTTGTGTAACGTGGAAGAAAGATTCTTGGACCTTAACCCCACATCTTGATCAACATTTAACACGGCATGATCCCCATTATCAGACCTTTTACTCATCGAACGTTGTAAGAACGCCGCGGGTAAATGCAATATCTTGGAAGAAACTATCACAAGATACCATAAAGTAAATCATTAAATAGAGAAATTGCTCTTAATTCAATCTCACACCCAGCAAGAATATCCTAAACTCGGAAATAAAGGTTATGACACATAAAAATCATATCTTTACCATTATGGCTATTACGTTTCCACTCATATGGTAACTTCCCAACCTCAAGAAACTTAGCAAGCTCATTCCCAAACTCGGAAGCACGCTCAAATTGAACTCGAATCTCTTTCACGACTTCCGAATCGCCATTGAACCCACCACGACGCTTAAATTCGTTGGCATTGCCTCTAGCTTTCGATGTGTCCATAGCATCTGTCGCGTTATCAAACACAATGTGCTCTAAATCCATATCATCATCCGACACTCTGCTATCGTCACCCAACGGTTTGGATGTATTGCTTCTTTTACCATCCACCAACTTGTGATCTCCATGAACATTCTTCACAACCTCGTCATCCTCCTCATCCTCCAAATCGGGTATCCCCTCTTCATGCCTTACCTTGTTCGAGATATCATAGCTTGGAGCATTAAGAGGAGGAAAATTATTCTCAAATGCATCAAACGGGTTCAGTGAACCCCACGTCGAGCTTCTTGGTGGTGACGGAGGAGGTGGCGGCGGTTTCGAACTAGAAGCCCCCGCCTGTGGGTAAAAACCACCACCGGAAAGGTCCCCTCCAGCACCGTAATTTGAATAGTTTCGATAACCGTTGTGTGAATCATAATTGAGATTATTAGGATAATCAGTATAAGGATCGTGTGAAGAAGAAGATTCACCCATATGCATAGTTTCTGGACTCATGGGCCGCCGTTGCTTATACGCTACGGACGGTGTCGTTTGCCTTCTCATATAATTTATATTCATAAATCCCCCGTCGTACGAGTACTGGTGATGAATCGGCGAGCTGATGTCATGATTATGAAATGAATCATGACCGGACGAGTCATCATCATCATCTTCGGACCCGGAGTGGAAACGGAGGTGCGAACCGGAGTCGGAGCACGAGTGGAGATGGTGCTGAATTCTGACCGGAGGCGAACCGGGAGGCTCAGTCTGGTGAGTCCCCCCCTTTCTCCGATGGGGAAGGTCGAGAACCGGAGAGGCCGGACCGAGAGCGGCGTCGTCGAAATTGAGGTTGAGAAACCTGTCTAGAGAAAGACCGACGGCCTTGAGAGAGTGAAGATAAGCAGCATGGGCGTCGGAAAAGGCGAAACGATGACGTACGGCTTCGTCGAGGAAGGCGCGGCGGTCACGGCATAAAGCCACCGCGGGTGAGTCGTCGAGCTTGGAGGTGACACACCCCATAATAAAATAAAAAAACTATGTGAACGAAATTCAGCTGCGGAATTTGCACTAAAGCATGGTGGGGGGGGGGAATAGATAGAAAGAAATAATTTTGGGGCGAACGAAAATAAATGAGAATCCCTTTTTCTTTTATTTCTTGTTTCTATGGGGCTTTGCCAGCCAGCACAGCAGGTTGGTATAATAGCAGAAGGAAGAGAGAGAGAGAGAGAGAGAGAGAAAGTTGTACAGTGCATAAGCAAAGGAGGAGGTCATTATTACAAAGATCAAAGAAAGAAAGAAAGAAGGTGGTCGTTTTGGGCAAAAGTGCTGTAATAATAATAGTAGTAGACTAGTAGTAGTACCTTTTGGACTTGTATAAGGCGTCACTGGTCAAAAACTAGGATTTCAATTTGAACTTCACTTAATATTACCTATTTAGCCCTGCCAGTACTCTTCTTTATTCTCTTTGTATCATCACAAAATAATTGACTCAATTTATTATTTGACCTTGACTACTGGTAGTAGTAGTAGTATGTTCCTAATATTAAGCATGTTCCTAATATTCTTCCATTCAACGTGCTTCTTCCAGTTCTTTTCCTACCAGTTAAATCGCGAGATGTGTATCCGACTCTCAGATTCTTAACTATCCTCGACTACAGCGTACAAGGAGTCGCCCCACAAGTGATTGCTCCATGCTGGACCCCCTCAATCCAACTGCAGGGTCCCATCGAGATCTGGCCTCCCACAATGCCACTTGAAGCCCTCAATATTTAATTGTTCCACCAGCGTACCCAAGGGGGCTAAGGTCTCTTCTTTTAATCATAGATTGAAAAGTCATAAACCTTGAAAATTTTTGTCCTCTGAGGAATTCGAACTCGAGCCTTACACTTGAAGTGGAGCCCCGTAGCCAGTGGACCAAGGTCATTGGTTAAATATGAATTTATCTTAATATACCATGCAATGATTATGCTTTTGATAAACTAAATAATTAGGATTGTAAATTTTGAATTTTTGTAAATTGAGTTTTGTTATTAATTAAAATTAGTTTTTTTAAGATAATTCATTCTTTATAAATTCGATATATTCTCTAACAATTTATTAACACGAGTCTCTACTTAATTGAGTAATATTAAGAAGTTTGTTGTACAAATGGATTTTAAAACTCAAATTCTATGCTAACATAAAATGGATTCTTTACATTTCTATATAATATTCATAAATTAATTACATAAAGAAAAAATCACAAAACTGACGTATTGTATATTTGTAATTGGTAGTTTATTACCTCAAATATTGCATTTGAATATCAGTCATCTAAGTATCCAATATCCAACATCAGTGAAATCAAATGTAGTTGGATACTTGCAGATAGTAGTTTGGTCAACTGAATATTGTGTTTGAATACCAACACAAGCGTTATCTTGTAATTATTATAATTTTGTGAACTTTTTGTAATTCTTTTATAGAATATACTCTCTTTTTCCCGTTCAAAGTTTTACACTTACCCCTTATTTTTATCCCTTTACAAACTTTATCACTTTTACACAATCAAATCAAACAATTATTTTTTACTTTTTAATTTTCACCACAAACCCACTATCAATATTTTTTATTTTTTAATTTCCATCACACATTTATCATCATTATTTATATCAATTATTAACTAAAACACACTAAATATACAATATTTGTCAAGCTTCGAGTCGGACCGAGGGAGTAATAGAATATTTAATTTATCCTAACAAAATCCATTAGCCCACAAGTACAACCAATCGAACAAAACTTAAAAAAAAAAAAAACTAAAAAACGTGAGTCACCTCCCCAAAAAAACATTCACCGAATACTTTCAAGTTGCGCTAGGACAGATGAAGGGACTTTGAAAATAGAAAAAGAACACAATCGAGAGAAGAGAGGTTTTTTTTTTTTTTCTGTTAATTTCAACGTAGACTCAACCACCCGCAAAACGCAAGTCCAAACCACCACTTGACCAGACTATGTTGTCTTAATCGGGTCCACGCTGGTGTCAAGTGAGACTTCGGATTCACGAGAGAAGAGAGGCTTTCCAAGTGAATAATTTTGCTTGAAATTTATCAATAAGAGGTTGTCAATATGCACACCTTTTCATGGATGTCCCAACCCCAGGTTAAGGGTTGAGTCCATGGTATACCTCATGTAACTCATCCTCTGCCGGATGCGTTATACGTGGCGTGCATGAACAGTAATGAGGTTAAGCTATGAAATGGATGGTGTTTGACAATAAGAGTGTTTGGAGCTTTCAAAAGTAATGAGGCAGCTCTTTAAATTGGGCCCAAAAAAATGAGTGGAATATAATATTGGCTACAAAATTAGGCAAAAGTTCTTTTTAGGCGTAAAGCCCAATGTCTCTAATGAGCATCACAGAAATTTCATCATCGCACTGGCGCATAAAGTTTATATACTGTAAAGTAGTCACTATAAAAAAATTGAATCACAAAGAACCCCAACAAACACATGTTTGATAGACATCTTATATACTAAAAGCTTAAATTGTCTTATAAATTCAAAGTGTTCACAATAAATATTTCATAAATTGAAAGTAAAATGTGAAAGGTTTATGTGTTAGTACATTGATTTAATAGTCATGCATAAGGGTAAGTACATAGGAATCGTGCACAAAAGTCTCAAAGAATACAAACCAAAAATGCCATGAATGCATAAATTAAACACACCAATTAGTGGTTAGTCTTTTTACCTTCTCGTCCATGAGTTATAAATATTTTATCAACTATATAATGTGTCAAAAATCACACACAACAAACCACAACTTCCTCCACGTGCGCGTTGACATTTCCTGACTTATTATGGTGGTAAAGTAAGCATCATATCGTCTTACTTATTTAGCATATTGATTTATATTATTTTATGTAAATTTCACGTGTGTGTTTTGTGTGTAACAATGTAGGACATAAAGATGGTAGCTTAGGAGATTTGGTAGTGACATCATCTTTTCTAATGGTTTAAGAGATCCTACACATCGTTGTCTTATCAATTAAGTGGAACATGCACGAACATTTTTACTTTGATCGAAAATGCAATATATTGATTAACTGTATTTAAGTTACTAACGATCAACTATATCTATTTTTTTGTAGCGCATCAAGAAGCATTAAAGAAAGAGATCGAGAAGTCACAAAAATTATGTCAAGAACAAAACATGCAAAAGGCCAATGAACAACAATGACAAAGACAACAACAACAAAAACAACAACAACAACAACAACAACAACAAGATCAACGTTGCGGCCACCGGTGGGATGAATACTTAGCATTCGTATATAAATTATACATGCAATATTTTACTTCATGTAATACCGATAAACGGGCTAATACTATTGATTCGTTAGCAAGTAACTTTACTGAAAATAATGTGACGAGCATTCAATTTTTAGTCAATAATTATTACTACACTTTGTTGGTGCATTTTAATATTTTTGCTCTTAATGTAGTTTTTTGTCTTGTGTTGTGTTAATGTCACTTTTTTAATTAAACGTCTTGGAATATTGTGTGACTTTGATATTTGATATGACTGTGTAAATTATGTCGATGTTACATATTGCAAATGGTAGTATATAATAAAAATATAATAAAAATATCTTCACACTATCATCATAACAATGAGAATCTTCTAAATCGAAGAAGTATATAAAGGAGAAGAAAATTGTATTTCAAATGTTATCCACATATCACGAGGTAAGCATTATTCATTTGAGTTTGAGATTATGTGATTCATGTCGTCATACTGTAAATACTTAGAATGAGTTACTAATGAATGCTCCAAATTCGATATTATAGTTTATGGAAAAATGTTGTAATAATGCATTAATTAAAAAATAATTTATGTAAGTTACTCACATTAAAAGATTACATATGAAAAGCCTCATTTAAATATAACATTTTGCAAAAAACCTCTTCACATTAAAGAAAGAGATTGACAAGTCACGAAAATTGTATCAAGAACAAAACATGCAAAATGCCAATGAACAACAACGACAAAGACAACAAGAAGAACACCAACAAGAACAACGCCACGGCCACCGGTGTCAATATAGATGAATACCTGGCATTCATATTAATAGTAAGTTACAAATTAAACATGCAATATTTTACTATACGAATTATAATTTATTATACGAATTATAATTTATACTCTTGAATATACTAATCACTTTAATGTTTTATGTTTTTATAGTTTTGTTAAAAAGGAAATTTGTTTTATAGTTCGCTTTTAATAATGTAATTTATTTGAACAACGAAGTCCGTCTTTCACAAAAAATGAGAGTTTCAAACATGAACCGAAAATTAGTCCCGAACATTATGAAAAAACAATTAGATCCAACCTGAGTGCATCGCATGGGTCCCGAGGCGATCAAACTCGTGCATTGCATGTGGATGAATATAAAAGGTCTCCAACATTAATGTCATCGCTTCATATTTAAAATAATTTATGTAACTTATACATATTAAAAAATTACATGTGAATAGACTCTTTTCAATGTAACATCTTGAAAAAAATCTCTTCACATATATTCTTTTAATGTCAATAAACTATTTTAAATGTGTGTCATGCTTAGAAATGTGATACCATCACAGCTTAGATATATAATGACGAAAATAAGTTCTGAAGATTACGATATAAAAACTTATATACAGCCCATGTGCAACTCAATAAAGTATTCTAAGTACGTATAAAGCTTAGCAAATGTGTGACACCATGAAAACTTAAATATAAAATGACGAAAATAAATGCCGAATATTACGCTATGAAAACTTCTATATAGTCCATGTGCATCGCACGTATTTTAAATCTATGAAAACTTCTATACAGCACATGTGCATCGCACGGGCATCGTTGACTATCATAAGAAATAGTTATAACTTAGCCCAATGTATTAATATTAGTTAGTTCCAATTAAAAATGATAGAGTCAATACCAAAATAAATAGACAAAAATATTACGTAAAAAATACATCTTAAAAGATTACATGTCAATAAACTATTTTAAATACGTATCATGCTACAAAATGTATGCTACCATGACAACTTATATATACAATGACAAAAATACGTCCCGAATATAAAATGACGAAAATAAATGACGGATCCATGATCAAAATGACGAAAATTTGTGCTGAACAATAACAATTTAAATATATAATACCATCATATACAGCCCGGGGCATCGCCCGGGTCTAAATGACTCGTGTTTTAAAATTCTCAATGGGCAAATACTTAGTTCCTATATAAGCATGATTAAATTGAGAAGAATTTATTTCATGATAAATAATACATTTATCAACCACATCACCTACAAAATGAAACCTTACTACCATGTGCTTAGTTCTATCAAGAAAACTGGATTTTTGCAAAGTTGAATATTGGACTGAAGGTTCGAAAAAACTACAACCTCATACTTAGGAGTTGCTTTCAACATTTCAGCCATATTGCTTATTTTAAAGCATAGGCGGATCCATGACCGAAAAACCACGGGTGCACCGATCGTCTCACGAAAAAAAATCGAACGATAAAATATATATTAAAATTACATTAAGGATAACAAATAATACATGAAAAAAGTCATACTAATAACAAATGATCCGTACATTTACAAAGAAAATTGCCTATATTTACCGTCCATTTCCTGAAAATATGCTAAAATAACATCATTACTAATAATTTTAAGTACATCTCTTTCTATAAATGTTACAAGACGATCATTTAACCATTGATCACCCATCTTACTACATAACTCACTCTTCAAGGTATTGTGTGAATTAATTGCATCGTACGGGGATTCATCAAGGCCCTAAATTCATATGAAAAATACAAAAATACAAACCCTAAATTCATATGAAAAAAAATACAAACTCTAAATTTTAAGAAACACAAAAGGAAACATCAAATATAATTACTGAAAAACTACCTCTTAATTATGATTCACGGGCATATGTAGGTGGCGCGGCGTGGCCAGTGGGCGCAGGCGGGTCAAAATCGTGGCGCGCGGCCAATCTGGACTGATGGTGTGAGGCGGGCGAAGCGGCAGTGGAGGTTGGGCGGGCGACAGGGCAGCGGCTGGAGGTTGGCGGGCGCCCGGGCGAGCGAGAGGCGGCTGGAGGTTGGCGAGCGGGCGGGTAGTTTCAGCCTGAAGGAGGAGCGAAGCGGGGGAAGAAAATTCGGGGAATAAAGAAAGAAGAAATGATATAATTATTGTGTTTTTAATTTTATTTAATACACTCAGACAAAATGCGTACCAAAACGACGTCGTTTTGGTTTTAGCCCAAAAAAATTGGTGGTGCACTTGCACCAACATGCTTAACATATGTCCGCCTCTGTTTTAAAACTTCAGCGACAACACCATATTCAGATTCGGTGGTTGAAAAGGAAATAAGAAGTTGTAACTCATTTCCAACTAATGAGATCTACATAAAGTAAACACATAAGTAGTAGATTATCTCTATTAGCATAATTGGAATCTACATAATCAACCAATTTAACACCTTCAGGGAGTTTTGAGAATTGAGGGGCAGACCTCGCCGATTTATTAACTACCTTATTAAAGCCATTTCAAAGCTTGCCAATTTGTAGACTCTAGGATCAGCCATATACGAGCTTAGGCAGCTTACGACATGTGCAATACCAGATCTAGTACTAACCATTAATTACATGACACAACCAATATCATATGAATATGACACATTTTTCATGTATTCTATATCAAGTTGGTTTTATGGGATTGATCTTTACTCATAATGAAATGACCGGTCAATAGTCCACTTTCAGATTTACTTATGGCTAGAATATAATCAACACACGATAACACTCACAATACTTCACAACCACATTGATATGGCCCTCTATCTAACAGACTTGGTGTCCCTCTTTCTCTATTTCACAAAGAATAGAAGAAATCACAAAGAATTTAGTTTGCTCATACTTCTCTTGCTACTTTCGGATATATATATATATATTCATCATTTTCGTCCACCCATTTTCATTCTAACCCCCCCCCCTCTCTCCTCTTATGTTTCGAGATGACCTTGTCTACTTTCTTCTGTGATTCTTTTGTGAGATCGGTTGTCAGTTCCATCATTTTGTGATACCCCTTCAATATATCAATATAATAATGGGTTCAACTCATGATAGTCGATACTACGACCTCGCATCGACGCATATCTCATCATCCAGTTCAATACTTGCGTGCCTCCTAATTAAAGGGGACAGAAGTCTGACAATCGATCTCAACGTGGCTGGACTCTACAGTCCAGAACCGACTCCTGGATCGAGCAAAGAGCCACGTGGATGTGGACCATGTGCTCGACCAAACAGACTGCCCCCAGAGCACATACAGGACAGTAGAAGCATCGAGGACCAACATAGAGGCCGACCATGAGGAAAATCCCTTGGTCTCTCCATTAACGGATAACTACGAGAAAGAACAAGCACACATAACATTTATTGTCACTTGTCTAAGTGCTTGCCCACGACTGGCAAAACATCCCTCTTTTGATGTGTTTTGCAAGATTCCAAATATTTTTCAATTGTCTGTTTCCTGATTGGTCCGGAATTTTTATAATTAGAAGAAGAAAATTCTAAAAAATCGTTTTTTATATCTTCTGACATCATATATAATAAGTACCAATCTGAACATTCAATTCCATCATACTCATAAAATTAGTAAAAATTCAATTTTTTCGGTATTTATTTTGATTCTCTATTTTCGTACGTGAAATCAATATACATTTTTGTTAATCAAATAGGTCTATAGGAGTATCAAACAAGAATATTCATGCTGCAAAATGTCTTGCTCTGGTCATTATTTTATGACACGAAAAGTTTGTCTGCAATCGAATATTAAAAAAATATACTTTCATTCTATAGTAGTGAAATATTTTTAATCCAACAATTTGATATTTTTTTCAAGAACAATATTTACTGTTGCAATATTCAAAAGTAAATACAAAGTCAACATCGTATCTCGAAAATATCAAACCATTTATGCAGTTTTTATATCACAATAGCTTTAACCATTACATTTTCATGTAATATCGATTGTACTTTAGAATAATTACCATTATTCTCTTGTAAAAGAATGACTGTTCTCTACTGAAATAGTATTCACTTCGTCCCAACTCAAATGCATTATTTAAAAAAACATAATATATTTTAAATGAATTATTGAATGTAATATATGTGTAAATTTATAAGTATTAATAACGAGTGTGTGATGTAGATTAAGAGGTAAAAAGTATCGACGGTGAGTGTAGTGAAAATTAAAAAATAAAAAATGATTATCTGATTTGATTCGAGGTACTTAATAAAATGTTAGTACATTTCTAAAGAGTTATTTCTCAAAATCAAATATTGCACTTTGAGCCAAGAGACCGAGTAATTGTTTTAAAAATGAAGGTATATCAAAACTTTTATGAGTAGGTATTCATGATGAGGATTTGCTTCCCACCACGTATCATATTCTTAAGAGGAATGATAAAGGTACATCTCACACATCTGTGCGTCTTTATGGGGTTATGCTATATCTTTCTGAGATAAAATAATCATAATAATATTATAATAAATTTTATCGATAAAACATACGGTACAACTCCATAGAGCACGAGTGTGTATGGGGTGTGGTTGGGGAGATGTGACCCTATCATTTCTCTATTCTTAATTCCAATTTAATCATAATGTTGTTTATAGGTAAATGTGAAAGTTATATCGAATATCGCTCTCCGTCGATTTTTTTTATTAATTTTTTTCCAATAGTCAATTTGTCTCGTTTAAAATTTCACAGATCATATATATTTAATGTAGTTTAGATAATAATTTGTATAAATATTGATGATAAATACATAATGAATATTAAAAAGTAAATTCAGTTGCTCAATCAAATAGAGATGATAAATATAAAATTTCTAACGAAAAATATAAGTATACAGTTTTGAACGGAACGGAGAGAGCAGTGTAACACTCATTCAACTTGTTTATGAAAGATGGAAAATCGGATCATATGTAAAGTGAGAAGGGGAAAGGAAAGAAGGGGTAAATTCTAGGTTTTGTTTTTACCCACCGCCATCATTAGCGTGAAAATGCATATTGTTATATAATTTTTCTTTTCTGAGGCATATATATTAAGGGGCTGTTACCAAATTTGTCATTAAGATCTGAGTGGAATAAGTTATCTGTTTGAATTATGCTGTCTGTCTGGATAAAAGATGAAATGTTGTTTACCTGCATTGCTGAACCAACTGTCTGGATGGCAGAAATGACCATTTTACTTCGTCGATATATATATAAAAATGTATTAAATATTTATATCCAAAATAGTTCAACAGCATACAATTATAAAATTGCACAACATCATAATAATATAACACAATATCTAGTTATAATAGTCATTTGGTTTCATTAAGATGATAACTTACCGAATAAGGAGCTGGGGATCACTGTCCCATTAAGCTGCTATCTTATTGATTAAGCTCCTGGTAAACACATTATCAGCTGTCCGAAAAAGCTATAAGTGTTGACGTCTGGTTTGGTCAACGTCACGTGTGCTGATCTGGACAAATGGATCGAAGACACGTAGAAAACAACAAATAAAGTGGAAGATATTTGATCACTAAATTTTATTAATGACCTTTTGATAGCATAGAGCCGAGCAGAATAATGTGTGCCGGTCTATCCAGGTTGCTTGTTAATTACAAGTCTTTTTCGTTCTTTTTCAGTATATCTCAAATCTCTCTTTTTTCTCTCTCTCTTATTAATGCTGAAAATCCAAAGATCCCCTTTTCACTGTACATTTCTTCTATATATAGACAATCTGGGCCAGTGGAGAGATGACAGCTGGCGCATGTTTGGGGAATATGCCCATAACACTTGTCAGTATGCATTTAAGTCTTGAACACGTGGCGGCCTCTAAGGAGTGCCTTGGGAAGGGGCGTGACTGCATGCGTTAATTGACATGCGGGTCCGTCTTGCCGACTTCCGGTGATGTCTATCCGATGGGGTCGGTCCTCGGGTCCCCCGCCGTTCAGGTCGGCTTCGGGTCTCCCGCCGTTCAGGTCGGTCTTGCCGTAATCTTGAATCGGGACATTTTTTGTCCTTTCTCTGCTCGGCCTTCCCGGATCAGATACCGGGTCGGCCTTGGAGTCACCGTCCGGTCCGGTTTTTAGCGAGCCCGGTTGGAAATCGGATTTTGTGTCCGGTCCGACTTCATACTCTGCTCGGCCGATTTAGCTGAGTGCCTACGTGGATTCTGAGTAGGATGGGCTACCAACAAGGGCCCCCGAGTCCAGGGCCGTGCCGAGCTGGCCGGGGCTGGAGTCGTTTGATGTTGAGACCGATCCGGTTTGTGGGAGGATAAGACCTTTCGAATAGACGTCTCTTCGGGAGTCGCGTCGAATCGCTTCCCTGGTGTTTAGGTGTCATCATGTGGGGGACGCGTGGCATAAGCAGACGGGGCGGCGCGCTCACGCGTCCTCGAACATCGCGACGGTTCAGTAGAATTTCTTGCTTCACGCGCCTGGCATTTAATGCATACATTTCCCTATAAATAGGGCTTGTCTTCTCTTTCACTGTTCCCTCCGCCATTTTTACGTATTGTTTTGCAGAGAGAAAGAAAAAAAAAATCGGCGATTTTTTCTTCTTTTCCGATTTCACAGACCTTTCCGGTAAGCTCGCTTTTCTTTCTTTTTTCCTTCTCTATTTAAGATGTCAGAGCCAAGGGGCAAAACGGAGGTGGTTTTGACTGTGTCGCCAGACCGCACGGGTGTGGCGGATCTATCGATTGGCGAAGCTCCTGTTGACTGGAGTGTTGAGGAAGAAGGAGACGAATTTGTGAAGTCGCCGGGATCTGGGGAAGTGTAGATGGTGGCGCCGCTGACAGTTGTCGGAGAAACTCCGGCAGAGAGAGTCGAGCTGGTGGTGGCCCGGGCTCGCCCTCGTTCGGCCCCTTTCGTGGAGGCGGATTGGGATTCAGCTTCGATTCCGAGTACCGTTACGGAGGAACAATTGGCGGCCTGGCGGCTGCGATTTAAAATTCCGGCGAGGGTGCGGATGTTTGCTCCGAATCCCGAGGAGAGGCCCCACAGTCCGCCCGTCGGTTGTACGGCGGTGTATTACCGCTCTCTACTGGCCGGGCTTCGGTTTCCGCTTCCGTTGACTTTTTCCCGGTGGCTAAGGCAGTGGGGCCTTCCTGTCCCCCAGATTCATCCGAATTCCTGGGCTCGGGTGGTGGGCCTTTTTATTCTTTTTAATCAGCACGGCTGGCCCGAGCCCAGCTTTGAGGAGTTCAACAGCCTCTATCTATGGAGGTAGGTTGGTAGGTCCGGCTTGGTCTGGTTTTATCTGACGGTCCGGCATGCTATGCATAAGGAGTTAGTGGGGGTACCCGAGACCATCCATAGCTGGAAAGAACAGTGGTTCTTTATCGGGGGACCGTGGAGGAGCTCTTTGGATGAGTGGGAGTCGGGGGTTGTAGATGCTGAGCTGCGGGTCCCTGTGCTTTTTACGGCCAAAATGAGTGAGTGTAGTATTTTCTGTACTTGTTCCTTTTTTGTCTAACGCTCATCATTTATTGCCTGTGCAGAACGCATCCCGGCGTCAGAGACTTCTTCCGATTTCGACGACCGGGTCGAGCGGCTTTTGGACCTTCCTCTGGAACAAAGGAAGTCTCATCTTTTAGTGACCGAGGAGAATCTCTGGGCGGCCGGACTTAGATCGACCGATCCGAGTACAATGTCTTCTTCAGGTATCCTTCTTTTCCGGTCTTTTTTTTTTTTGACATGTCTTCCTTTTCCAGCTCCTAAGGCAAAGACTTCATCCGGTCGGAAAGAGTCGCCCGCGCAGCGTGTGGCAAGGCTGGCAGCTGAGGCCGCCGAGCGGAGGGAGCGGGCCGGCAAGCGCAAGAGGGTGGAGACTGGGCCTGAGGACAACGCGAACAAGGCCGAGGGTTCGTCTGCCCCTGAAGTCGTAGTGTCCGCCCCGACTCCTGTCCGGGCGGGTCGGGAGGAGCCCGTTATTGACTTGGAGGGCCATTATCTCCCGGTCAACCAGGAGCGGGTGGAGCCGTGTGACCAGATGAAGGGGCGACGGCCGCGCTGGTTCCTTGACTATGTCCGGGCCGCTACCCCGACTCCTGAGATGCTCAGCCGGGTCCCTCCTGGGGTGGCTATCACTAGTCATATTCCGATCCGGGGTTGGACGCCCAAGCTGGAAATGATGACTAATGATATGGATCCGGTTGAGCAGATCCAGTTCGAAAATGCCCTGGTCGGCCGGGCCATGTGCACCTACGTGAAGGCCTCCAATGAGTTTCTGGCTTCGACCGAGAGGCACAAGAAGACGGAGGCCGACCTCAAGGCTTTGCAGGAGGAGCATCACCTGTGCCCTTATTTGATCAAGTCTCTCGAGGGGGAGATAACCTCTATGAGGGGCGAGATGGAGCTTATGGACGGTCGGGCCCTCCAGGCCGACATATGGAGGCTGAAGGCCGAGGAGCTGACCGATGCGGCCGATCAGGCGCAAAAGCAGTGCTTGGATATCCGGGCCGAGCACGAGGCTTATTTGAAGGAGACCAAGGCACAGGTCGAAAGCCTGACCGAGCGTCTCAACACCTGCGAGGCTTCGAGCTACGCTAGGGGCCGTGCCGAAGGGGTGGAGGCTTTCAAGGAGACGCCTGCCTTTGAGGAGCTGATCAATCTGAACTACGTCTCCACTTGTTTCGAGATTTTAGATCTTATGAAAGGTGGTAAGACCGTTCAGGAGATTGAGGCTTACATCACCTCTCAAGCGGCCGACCTTCATGTTGACATTGCTGGGGCCGACGAGCCGAAGGTGACCGAGGATGAGGATGCCGGTCGGGCTCCGCAAGGCGAAGGCGAGGGGCAATCTTTTCAGGCGGCCGGCCAGGATGGCGGGGCCGAGTAGTTTTCTTTAGATTTTGCTTCTAGCATGGCCTGCGTGCCTATTTTTGTCTTTCTTTTATTTCATCTGATGTACGGCCTGCGTGCCAACCTGGCTTAGGTCTTTGGTAATCGTCTGTATTTTGTAGCAACGACTTGATGAAATAAAATCTTCTTTGCAGTTTGCGTTGTTCTTTTTATTGTTCTTGGTTGATTGCGCCGAGACAAGCTCGGTCTTATAGTGCCGGAGGAGCCGGTCATTCGAGGTGCCGAGACGAGCTCGGTCTTATAGTGCCGGGGGAGCCGGTCATTCGAGGTGCCGAGACGAGCTCGGTCTTATAGTGCCGGAGGAGCCGGTCTTATGAGGTGCCGAGACGAGCTCGGTCTTATAGTGCCGGAGGAGCCGGTCATTCGAGGCGCCGAGACGAACTCGGTCTTATAGTGCCGGAGGAGCCGGTCTTATGAGGTGCCGAGACGAGCTCGGTCTTATAGTGCCGGAGGAGCCGGTCATTCGAGGTGCCGAGACGAGCTCGGTCTTATAGTGCCGGAGGAGCCGGTCTTATGAGGTGCCGAGACGAGCTCGGTCTTATAGTGCCGGGGGAGCCGGTCATTCGAGGTGCTGAGACGAGCTCGGTCTTATAGTGCCGGAGGAGCCGGTCTTATGAGGTGCCGAGACGAGCTCGGTCTTATAGTGCTGGGGGAGCCGGTCATTCGAGGTGCCGAGACGAGCTCGGTCTTATAGTGCCAGAGGAGCCGGTCTTATGAGGTGCCGTGACGAGCTCGGTCTTATAGTGCCGGGGGAGCCGGTCATTCGAGGTGCCGAGACTAGCTCGGTCTTATAGTGCCGGAGGAGCCGGTCTTATGAGGTGCCGAGACGAGCTCGGTCTTATAGTGCCGGGGGAGCCGGTCATTCGAGGTGCCGAGACGAGCTCGGTCTTATAGTGCCGGAGGAGCCGGTCTTATAGTGCCGGAGGAGCCGGTCTTAGGAGGTGTATAGGTATTGAAACAGGGAATAACATCAAATTTTTATTGATAATACCTTTTTAGATACATAGCGTTCCACGGGTAAGTTAATCTTTGGCCGTTCAGATATTCCAGCCGGTAGGCTCCATTCAGAAGGACTTCACTAACTTTATACGGCCCTTCCCATTTGGGCTTGAGCGGCCCAGGATCCGGGCCCAAAACCCTCTTAAGGACTAGGTCGCCGACCTGGAAGCTTCTCGGGTGAACCTTGGAGTTGTAATATTTTTCACTCCTTCTTTTGTAGACGGCGTTTCGTATTTCTGCCTGAGCTCGTTTTTCGGCAAGGAGGTCCAGGTTCACTTGGAGGGCCAAGTCGTTATCCTGTTCTTCAAAATGTGCTACTCGGTAGGTAGGTGCCCCGATTTCGACCGGGATAACGGCTTCAGAGCCGAAAGCCAAGGAGAAAGGCGTTTTCCCGGTGGCGGATCTATGCGTTGTTCGGTAGGCCCATAGGGTCCCGGGGAGTTCTTCTGGCCAAGAACCCTTGAGTTTCTCTAGGCGAGTCTTGAGATGTTACTTTAAGATCTTGTTGACTGCCTCGACCTGCCCGTTAGATTGTGGATAATAGGGCGTGGAAAAGTTATTTCGTATTTGGAGACCGTCGCAGAAAGATCGGAACTTCTTGTTGTCAAATTGTTTCGCATTATCCGAGACAATGGATTGAGGGATCCCGAACCGGCATATGATTGACTTCCATATGAAGTCGACTATCTTCTGTTCGGTTGTTCGTGCCATAGGTTCGGACTCGGCCCACTTCGTAAAATAATCGACTGCGACGATTGAGTATTGCACTCCTCCTCGTCCCTTAGGCAGAGGGCCGATCAAGTCGATTCCCCACTTGGCAAATGGCCATGGACAATATACGGAGGTGAGGGTTTCCGGTGGGGATCGGATTTGCGGAGCAAAGATTTGGCACCGGACGCACTTCCGCACGAGCGTAATGGCATCTTTTTTGAGATCGTGCCAATAGTAGCCTTGTCGGATTAACTTGTAGGCCAATGCCTGGCCGCCGGAGTGGTTCCCACATATACCCTCGTGCACCTCCTTGATGGCATATTCGGCTTCTGATTCGGATAGGCACTTCAGCAGCGGAACCGAATATCCTCGTTTATATAACGCTCCATCCACGATAGTGAACCGGGCAGACTGAGTTCGTAAGGATCTTGCTTGAGCTCGGTCTTTGGGCAAAATGCCGCTTTGAAGGTATTGCATTATAGGCTGCATCCACCCTCGCGGTTCTGACTGCTCTGCTGCTCGGATTTCGGCCATTTCCAGGGCCGATGAGGCGTGATGCCCTATGCTGACCTCATCCATATGCTCGGCCCCGGAGCTAGATGCGAGTTTGGCCAAAGAGTCGGCCTGGATGTTTTCCGTTCTGGGAATATGTTGTATAGTTCCCTGAAAACCTTGCAGCCGGGCCCGGGCCAGGCTGAGGTACTTAACCAGTTTGGGCTCTTTGGCTTCATATTCGCCATTGATCTGGTTGACCACCAACTGAGAATCACTCAGGATGGTGAGACGGGTAAGGCCGAGAGAGGTCGCCATTTCTAGACCAGCCAAGAGAGCTTCATATTCCGCCTCATTATTGGTGGTTGGGAAATTCAGGCGAATAGCCGAGCAGAACAGGCGCTGGTCGGGACTAACGAGGACTATTCCCGCACCCGATCGGTCAGCGGTAGAGGACCCATCCACATAGAGTGACCATTCTTCTGATCGGTCGTCCTCCTGGGCGATTGTGGGCGTGAACTCTGCAATGAAGTCCGCAAGGGCTTGTCCCTTTATAGCAGTGCGCGATTCGTAAGCTATGTCAAACTGTCCGAGTCCGACGGCCCATTTTACCATCCGTCCGGAAACATCAGGTTGGTGCATAACCTGTTTTAATGGATAGTTGGTTAAGACGACTACCTGATGTTCCAAAAAGTAGGGCCTCAACTTCCGGGATGCCATTATGAGCGCATAGGCCAGTTTTTCCATCGGGGCATATCTGAGCTCGGCATCATGAAGGGCCTGACTCATATAATAGACCGGATGTTGCACCGTATTCTCTGTTCGAATCAGAGCGGCGCTGATCGCGGAGTCGGAGACCGCGAGATATAAGTTAAGAAGCTCCCCTCGGGCCGGTCTCTGCAAGGTCGGGGCTTCCGCTAGGACTTCCTTGATAGCTTCGAAGGCTTTTTGGCAAGGTTCTGTTCATTGAAAATCCTTGTTCTTTTTTATCGCATCAAAGAAAGGTTTGTATTTATCCGTTGAGCGAGAGATAAAACGGCTCAGTGCGGCTAGGCGGCCAGTTAGGCTTTGCACTTTTTTGACCGAGTTGGGAGGAACAAGCTCGGCTACTGCCTTAATTTTATCGGGGTTGGCTTCGATCCTTCTTTGGCTTACCATGTAGCCGAGGAATTTTCCAGAACCTACCCCGAATGAACATTTCTTCGGATTTAACTTCATCTTATACTCTCGCAAAATAGGAAACATTTTATTGAGGTCATGTACATGGTCGGCCGAGCGCAGAGATTTAACTAACATGTCATCTACATATACTTCCATAGTATGACCTATCAAGCTATTGAACATTTTATTTACCAGGCGTTGATATGTTGCGCCGGCATTCTTGAGCCCGAAAGGCATCATCCGGTAGCAGTATAAGCCACGGGCCGAGTAGAAGGAGGTATTTTCCTCATCGGCGGGGTGCATTGGGATCTGGTTGTATCCAGAATACGCATCCATAAAGCTCATTAGCTCGTGCCCGGCCATTGCATCTACCATGTAATCGATATGGGGAAGCGGGTAGCTATCTTTCGGGCAGGATTTGTTCAGGTTGGAGAAGTCAATGCAGAGCCTCCATAGCCCGGTCGACTTTTTTACCAGGACCGGGTTGGCTACCCAGGTCGGGTATTGGGCTTCACGGATAAACCCGTTATCGATTACCTTTCCTACCTCCTCTTCCAGCCCTTTCTGTCGTTCCGGCCCCATTTTTCTTCTCTTCTGAACAACCGGCTTTGAGCTGGGGTCGATGTTCAGTCGGTGGCATGCCAGTTCTGGATCAATCCCCGACATATCAGAATGGGTCCAAGCAAAGACATCCAGATTTTGTCTTAGGTGGAAGATTAGCTCGGAGCGGATCGACTCTTGGAGGTCGCGGCCGATCTTTAGCCGTCGGGTTGGATTTGATGAATCCACGTCGACCAGGTCCAATTCTTCTGTTGGCTCAGCGTGGCGGATTTTTCCTTTGGGATTTTGATACCGCGTGTCAACGGGATCTTCTTCTAGGATCGGCTCTTTCTCGGGCCTGCGACCACGGTCCGTTTCTTGTCCGATTCTCATTTCGGGGGTTTGTGCGGCCCCGGGACCGTCGGGCCCCCGGTCAAGCAGGGTGTTTCCCGTCTGTTGTTCGGAGCTGATAGTCTCCATTTCTTCCGGCAGATTTTCCGGGATGGCTTCTGCGGTGTTGATCTCGCGAGCCCGGATGCTGAGATTGCATTCCCGGGCAGCCCTTTGATCCCCTCTGTGTACCCCGACGCCGTCCGGGGTGGGGAATTTCATGCACAGGTGGTAGGTGGACTGAGTGGCTCTCAGCCTCGACATCACAGGTCGGCCTATGATGGCATTGTAGTCGCTGTGCACGTCGATGATCTTAAAGGTTGTGATCATCGTTCTTTTGATCGGCCCCTGACCAAATTCCAGGGCGAGGTCGATTTCCCCCAGCGGGGAGGTGCGGCAGTTGGCAAATCCCCGGATATCCTCGTTGCAGGACCGGACATACGATTGGTCTACCTTCATCCTACGAAGGGTATGAAGGTATATGATGCTTGCATAGGCCCCGGAATCCACCAATACCCTGTGGACCGGGGTCTCCATTACGGGCAGAGTGATGACAACTGCGTCCGAATGGGGATGGTCCAAGCCGTCTGCGTCGGACTCCTCAAAAGTAACTGCCAGCTGGGGGGTTTTGGGGGCTTCTTCGGCCATTGATAGAAACCATTATGCTCGGCGCTCGGTCCGTTGATAGGAAGTGGTGGCTTCTCGGATGGATGCCTTTTTCTGGCGCTTGGACCGATGATCATCGACCTCGGCGGTGCCCATAATCGTTAGAATTTCCCGGGGGGATTTGGGGGCCGGCAGCACCCGATCATTCTTGGCTCTCGTCGGGTCGGCCCTATCCTGGCGATCCCGAGGCGGGTTCCGGGTAAACCGCCTCAAGCCTATCTCGTCGCATACCGCGATCAGGGCGGCGACGAGGTCTTGGCACTGTTCGGTGTTGTGACCCGCTGACTCATGATATTTACAAAAGCGGGTCTGGTCCATGTCCTTCTGATCTTTATAGATCGGCCGGGGGACTGGGAGCAAGTTTTTGTCTTTTATTTGATCGAATATCGCCGCGGCTCCGATGGAATATATTTCAGTGAAATTGGCCATGAGCTCGGGCCGACGATAGCTTTGAGTGGCCGGGACTGCCGAGGAAGAGGCAGGGGTTTTATTTTCCCGTCGAGGTTCTTGACGGGTCTCTTTGTAGTCACGCCTTTCTTCTTTCTTTTTATACGACCCTTTCTGATCGGAGGGCATGACTAACATTGGTGCCGGCATGGCTTCCTCGGCAGCTATGTGGGAGCTAGCGCGCTCCAAAAATTCCTGGTAGGTGTGTGGGACATTCTGGCACACCGTCCAGCGAAAGAAAGAATTTTTGAGAAGGCCGGCCTGGGCAATAATGGCCAGCGCATCGTCGGACATAGGCTCCGTCTCTAATATCCATTTATTGAAACGGGATATATAATCTTTGAGGGACTCGTTCGGCCCCTGGATCACGGAAGCAATGGATGAGCGTGGGGCGACCCGCAGAAGGGACCCCATGAAGTGGGATCGGAACGTCGCCGAAAGCTGAGCCCACATTTGAACCGAATGATGGGGCAGCGTCCGATACCACCTCTGGGCCCTCTCCCCCAGAGTTAGGGAAAACATTCGGCATCGGAACGCGTCCTGAGACCCGTGTAGATCCATCCAGGAATTATAATGCCTAAGATGGGCGTTAGGGTCTGTTTCTCCGTTGTATGGCGGAATTTGAGGAATTTTGAACTTCTCCGGGAGGGGTTCCGCAAGAACGCTAGGGGCTAGGGGACTCTCCTGGCTGTCGAGCCATTCCGAACTTTGGGATGGCTGGAGTTGTTTATTTTCGAGCTCCGTAAGGCGCTTTTTTAGAAACTCGATCTCGCTCGAATTATCGCCCGGAGTGGGAGGCAATATTTGCGTTGGATTTAGGGACGGGTGGTGAGCCTTCTCTTCCTTACGGCTCTGACTCTGGACAGTAGGAGCCGGTGTTGCCTTCTCGATTTTCCTTCCCGCCCCAAGGCGATCAAAAATGGACGGGGGGCGCGAAAGCTTACTTTTCCGTGAGGGATGTGAGCTTTCGCCGTGGCTCTCTGCCTTTTCTCCGGCGGCCCCAGAGGCCGTCCTTTTTCTGTTTCGTCCCGAGGTAGCGGGGCGGGCCGTCTGAGATTCTGCCTTGAGCTGATCCTCGGGTTTTTGAAGGGTCCTGCCCCCTGTAACTCTTGCCATAAGGGCCGCCATGCCTTGGATGAAGGCAGAGTGTTTAAAGCATTCAACCACTTTAAGGAGGTTTTCTTCCTCCCTCGCGGGCTGAGGGTTTTTCGAACTGTTGTGAGACATCGCTGGTGAAGGGTCTATATCTACCTTTTTTATCGAAGGTTGCCCTCCTTCTAGCGCCAATCTGTTGACGTCTGGTTTGGTCAACGTCACGTGTGCTGATCTGGACAAATGGATCGAAGACACGTAGAAAATAACAAATAAAGTGGAAGATATTTGATCACTAAATTTTATTAATGACCTTTTGATAGCATAGAGCCGAGCAGAATAATGTGTGCCGGTCTATCCAGGTTGCTTGTTAATTACAAGTCTTTTTCGTTCTTTTTCAGTATATCTCAAATCTCTCTTTTTTCTCTCTCTCTTATTAATGCTGAAAATCCAAAGATCCCCTTTTCACTGTACATTTCTTCTATATATAGACAATCTGGACCAGTGGAGAGATGACAGCTGGCGCATATTTGAGGAATATGCCCATAACACTTGTCAGTATGCATTTAAGTCTTGAACACGTGGCGGCCTCTAAGGAGTGCCTTGGGAAGGGGCGTGACTGCATGCGTTAATTGGCATGCGGGTCCGTCTTGCCGACTTCCGGTGATGTCTATCCGATGGGGTCGGTCCTCGGGTCCCCCGCCGTTCAGGTCGGCTTCGGGTCTCCCGCTGTTCAGGTCGGTCTTGCCGTAATCTTGAATCGGGACATTTTTTGTCCTTTCTCTGCTCGGCCTTCCCGGATCAGATACCGGGTCGGCCTTGGAGTCACCGTCCGGTCCGGTTTTTAGCGAGCCCGGTTGGAAATCGGATTTTGTGTCCGGTCCGACTTCATACTCTGTTCGACCGGTTTAGCTGAGTGCCTACGTGGATTCTGAGTAGGATGGGCTACCAACAATAATAAACCAATAAGTTTCATTAAGCTGTTAGTAAACAGGCTCTAAGTGTATAATAATTGGATGTGATTATGTGATAGATGTTTGATTTTTATAAGTATTAATAACAAATGTGTGATGTTGATCAAAATGTAAAAAATATTAGTGATGTGTCTGGTAGAAATTAAACGAGGAAGAGTAATGGTTTGACAGAATATCACTTCAAATGGAATACTTTTTTGGGTAAAATGTAATCATCTGTTGCACTGTATAAATGAAATAGTTGTTTCG
This sequence comes from Orobanche coerulescens, assembly GCA_033398695.1. Lineage (NCBI taxonomy): Eukaryota > Viridiplantae > Streptophyta > Magnoliopsida > Lamiales > Orobanchaceae > Orobanche > Orobanche coerulescens. The sequence goes on along the minus strand of CM065811.1, from coordinate 404,982 downwards.
ATTTTGTTATTAAGGGGATGATATTGTTTCATGTTTTCATAAATAAGCATTGACCATTTAAATATACTGATGATTTTTTTTACTTTCTTTTTCGCACCTGTCTGAAGACAATTTTACAATTTCTGTAAAATTTGGGTGGTGGGGCGGTGGGGGTAAATTTTCAACTTCTTTCTTTCTTCATCTCATGATCATTCCTGTCTTCAGCTTTTTTTTTTCCTTTTTCTTTCTGCTTTCGTCTAAATCAATTTAATATTGTGTTGATTATTTAATTCTTGAAAATTAAAGTAAATATTGTGCATTTATATTTGAACATACGTAGATTCAGCTCAAATATAATAAGTAAAACTTAATAAACTCGTAAAAAAAACTATATAGATACATAAATTTGGCTCGTTAAAATCGATTTTTAATCTTAACGACCGAGAAAAGGAGTCTATCCTCTACCATGAGAGCAAATAATCATGAACGCTACACTATCAAAATGACGGATTGACAAGTAGAAGAATTCACTGCATATAGTACTTAGAATGATATTTTGATATGATAAATGTAATAAAGGATTAAAAATCATTGTCTATTTTCTACAATAAATTGGATTAATTTACTACTATTTGAATAGAAAGAAACTAGAAAGGAAATAATAGTGAGAAATATTCAAACCAGTCTAGAATTGATGTCACCTACGAGCCGTATAAAAAATTGAAATTGAAAATTACTCAGGAGATGTTTGTTTACCTCTTAATAGTTGTTTTAAGAGACAACCTCTGAATCGTTAAGAATTAATTCTTGTTTGGCAAAAAAAATGTCAGCCTCTTAATGGTTACAAAACTCTCCGAATGATTTTGTATCCCGACCCTCCCTTAACCATTAAGAGTACTGATTTCATTTCGAACAATTAAAAAACAATTGTATTCATTTTGCACTATATCATAAGAGCCTCTTAATCATCCAAACAACTTAATCATTCTGTATCAAACCACTCAACAGCCGAAGACCCGAATTAATCTTAGTGTGATTGAACACTTGTCTCATCATCAACATCATCATCCTCATCATTTGCTTATTATATTTCTGATAAATCTTGCTCCGTATTCTGACAACACTTCCTGCTTATGGTAGTGATAATCTGAAGAGCCAAATTAATATACTTCTGAAATTTTTAAGATAAAGTGTAATGGCGCACAAGTGTAGAATTTCACAAATTTATTGAGCAAATTTTATGATATTCTTATAAAAAAAGTAGGATATTATAATAAAAAAAGTATAATCACTACTTTAGGTTGCGTGAAGTTTCTTTTTCCGTTGACAGACCCATAAAATAACGAGTTCTTATATTATGTCTCCGAGCTCATTATGCAACATGAATCCAAAGATAATACTAAGGTTGCAGGGTGTACATGATAGATGGGGGCGGTACCCTATGGTACCGAAATCATACACCACCCCCCTATATCTATATAGAGCATGCAAGATGGAAATCTAGGATATCTTCTAGCAATTGATACCGCACTAAATGTGCTTCCCAACGTCCATATGACCGTTGAACGGTCTTAAAATTAAAAAAAAAAGATTTTTTTTTGTTTGCAGGGGAAAAGGACGAGCAGCAGCAGGGGTTTATATTTGTGGGTTTTCCAAACCAAAATCAAACCAAAACCATATATTTTACATACACTCATTCATTCCTACATCAAAACAAAACAAAACCAAAATCACTCATTTCATCAACCAAAAATGGATCCAAGAAAAGGAAAAACTAGCCAACCAAACCCAAAACCAAATCGCGCCACAACCAAAAACCGCGGTGGTTCTTCGTCACAAGCCAACCCTTCGCGAACCCAACCAAACATGAGCCGCACACTACCAAACACGAGCCGCGCCCGTGCCAACACACAACACTTTCAACAATTTAACCAATTCGGGACCGATTTTTCTCAATATTCGTCCCAAGGTCCACACGGTTTTTCTAACTTTGCAAACGAAATGCCCATACAAACCGGCTATAACGAGTTCCATTTGCCACCGTCTCCCCAATTTACACCCCGTCAATGTGCAACCGATTTATCAACCGAAGACGAAGAAGAAGCCGAAGAAGAAGGAGTGCCCGAGACACAAGAAGAAGAAGTGATTGTTGTCCGCACCACAAGAGCCAAGAAGCGACCTTGGACACCCGCCGAAGAAGAGGCTTTGGCAAAATCCTTCGTGAGCGTCTCACTAGACCCGTATAAAGGGGACTTCCAAACCGGCCATTCATTTTGGAAGAAAGTCTTGGCCGAGTTCGTCGAGCGTATGGGAGTGGATGTTGGTCGTACACACCATCAAATAAATTCGAAGTGGGGTGAATTGCAAAAAAAAGTTTCTTCCTTTGCCGGAATTTACAATAGGCGAAAGTCCAACATGGCTAGCGGCACCAATGATGAAGATGTGTTAAAGGCGACACACAAAGAATGGTGTGTCAAGCATAGAACAAAACACGCGTTTAACACAATTGCAGGTGTGGTTTTTGAACTATTTTTGCTTGAGAAAGCGAAGTTACAAAGTGTGATCAGTGGCCATAGAGTAAGTATCACAACTGATACTTGGACATCCATCCAAAATATCAATTACATGGTCATCACAGCTGATAGTTAACTTCACAAAAATCACTAGTCATATTGGGGAAGAAATTGGTAAGATGGTTGATGTTTGTCTGAGAGGTTGTGGGATTGACAAATTATTTTCGATAGTAGTCGACAATGCTTCTTCTAATGATACTGCAATTGACTACTAGAAAAAAAGAATGAAAAGTGAAAATACATTATTGTTTGAAGGGAAATACTTGCATCTGAGGTGTGCTTGTCATATACTTAACTTAATTGTTAAGGACGGCTTGAAGGAGCTTAATGCTTCAATTAAATCTATAAGGAATGTAGTCATTTTTATTCATTCTTCCCCCTTTAGGTTGAATAAATTTAGGGAATTTGCCATACTAGCCAAGTTTGCTAGTACGTCAACTGTACCTATGGATGTCAAAACTAGGTGGAATGCAACTTATAAAATGCTTGATGTTGCACTGAAGTATAGACGAGTGTTTGAAAGGATGTCCGAGGAGTGGTTGCCTTTTATGAATTATTTTCGTGAAAGGGATGAAAAGGGTAAAAAAAGGGTAGGGCCGCCGGTTGTAGAGGATTGGGAAAATGCAAATGCTTTTGTATACTTACTAAAAAATTTCTACGATGTCACTTAAGAGCTAAGTGCATCAAAAAATTCTACCTCCCAATTGATATACCAATCAATGATTGCATTGCAAATTGAGATCGAGAAAAAGAGCAATGACGATTCGGATCCAATTCTTAAAAAGGTTGCAAGTGCGATGAAATTAAAATTTGATAAATATTAGGGGAATTGGGATAATATGAATCCTTTGATCTTTATTGCCAATATTTTGGACCCGAGAAACAAGCTTCAAATGATCAAAGTTAGCATAAAAAAATTGGGGGCTAATTCAACAAATTCCAAGAGTTCATTGATAAGGTTAAAAAAGACTTTTTAACTTTGTGGGCGGAGTACAAGGGAATAAATGATACCTTAGATATTGACAGGAGGTGTGTCCAAATAGGGTGTAATGATGGAGATGGTAGTACTAGTACCGGTGGCGGTCTTTGGGATGAATTGTTTAATGATGTTCAAGCACAAAATGAAGAGGAACAACTTCAAGAGATATCCAATGAAGTGGACAAGTACCTAGCCGATGAGATTGAAAAACGGTCTAATCAATCTTTCAATTTGTTGGAGTGGTGGAGAGGAAGTGAAGCTAGGTACCCCCTCCTTTCAATGATTGTGAAGGATATTTTTACAATTCCAAGTTCAACCGTTGCTAGTGAGTCCGCTTTTAGTTTGGGTAAAAGAGTTGTGGATCCTTTTAGGAGTAGTTTGAGTCCTAAAATGGTAGAAGCTTTGGTGTGTACTAATGATTGGTTAAGAGTGGATTACGACTTTCGTAAGGATCCAACCTAAGATGACCTTATTTTATATAAGGAAATTGAAGAAATTGAAAAGAGTAAGAGTTCCTTTATTTAATTACGTATAAATATAAATTATATTTGTTTATGTGTAATGTAATTTGATGCGTACTAATAATTTTATTTATTTTTACAGCTGCAAATGCTGTTCAAGATCGTTCGTGATGGTGGTTTGCAAACATTAGATGAAACTATCTTTTTGTTAACAAGCAGTGCAGTGAGTGCAGTGAGCCTGATGTTGTAATTTTTGAATTGTAATGCTTGGTTCATCTGCTTAAGACTTTTTTGTTTACTATCTTTTTGCTGAAGCCTGATGGTGCAGTGCAGTTGAAACTATTTTTTTGTTTACTATCTTTTCGCTGAAGCCTGATGGTACAGTGCAGTTGAAACTATTTTTTTGTTGAAACAGTTGAAGCATGTTTAAGATTTTTTTTTATGTTCATCTGCTTTTTTTATGTTCATGGAATCATGGTGTCTTATTCAAATCGTGGATGTATATATTGTTTTGAATATATCAATATGTCGATTCGGTACAGAACGGTATGACGGTAATTTCGATACACCTTGAATATACGGTATGTCAAATTACCGTGTGTTATACCGAAAAATGGTACGGCACCGGTATGTGTTATGTTTCATACTGATATCTTAGTATACCGAGTCTCGGTATGCTGAGCGGTTTGGTACGGTATCGGTATGTAATTTTATATAACGAAAGCTTCGATACAATATACGGTATGAGTAAAATAAACCGGTACGGTACGGTATACCACCCCTAGTCTATCCTCTACCATGAGAGCAAATAATCATGGACGCTACACTATCAAAATGACGGATTGACAAGTAGAAGAATTCACTGCATATAGTACTTAGAATGATATTTTGATATGATAAATGTAATAAAGGATTAAAAATCATTGTCTATTTTCTACAATAAATTGGATTAATTTACTACTATTTGAATAGAAAGAAACTAGAAAGGAAATAATAGTGAGAAATATTCAAACCAGTCTAGAATTGATGTCACCTACGAGCCGTATAAAAAATTGAAATTGAAAATTACTCAGGAGATGTTTGTTTACCTCTTAATAGTTGTTTTAAGAGACAACCTCTGAATCGTTATGAATTAATTCTTGTTTGGCAAAAAAAATGTCAGCCTCTTAATGGTTACAAAACTCTCCGAATGATTTTGTATCCCGACCCTCCCTTAACCATTAAGAGTACTGATTTCATTTCGAACAATTAAAAAACAATTGTATTCATTTTGCACTATATCATAAGAGCCTCTTAATCATCGAGACAACTTAATCATTCTGTATCAAACCACTCAACAGCCGAAGACCCGAATTAATCTTAGTGTGATTGAACACTTGTCTCATCATCAACATCATCATCCTCATCATTTGCTTATTATATTTCTGATAAATCTTGCTCCGTATTCTGACAACACTTCCTGCTTATGGTAGTGATAATCTGAAGAGCCAAATTAATATACTTCTGAAATTTTTAAGATAAAGTGTAATGGCGCACAAGTGTAGAATTTCACAAATTTATTGAGCAAATTTTATGATATTTTTATAAAAAAGTAGGATATTATAATAAAAAAAGTGTAATCATATCACTACTTTAGGTTGCGTGAAGTTTCTTTTTCCGTTGACAGACCCATAAAATAACGAGTTCTTATATTATGTCTCCGAGCTCATTATGCAACATGAATCCAAAGATAATACTAAGGCTGCAGGCTGTACATGATAGATGGGGGCGGTACCCTATGGTACCGAAATCATACACCACCCCCCTATATCTATATAGAGCATGCAAGATGGAAATCTAGGATATCTTCTAGCAATTGATACCGCACTAAATGTGCTTCCCAACATCCATATGACCGTTGAACGGTCTTAAAATTAAAAAAAAAAAGATTTTTTTTTGTTTGCAGGGGAAAAGGACGAGCAGCAGCAGGGGTTTATATTTGTGGGTTTTCCAAACCAAAATCAAACCAAAACCATATATTTTACATACACTCATTCATTCCTACATCAAAACAAAACAAAACCAAAATCACTCATTTCATCAACCAAAAATGGATCCAAGAAAAGGAAAAACTAGCCAACCAAACCCAAAACCAAATCGCGCCACAACCAAAAACCGTGGTGGTTCTTCGTCACAAGCCAACCCTTCGCGAACCCAACCAAACATGAGCCGCACACTACCAAACACGAGCCGCGCCCGTGCCAACACACAACACTTTCAACAATTTAACCAATTCGGGACCGATTTTTCTCAATATTCGTCCCAAGGTCCACACGGTTTTTCTAACTTTGCAAACGAAATGCCCATACAAACCGGCTATAACGAGTTCCATTTGCCACCGTCTCCCCAATTTACACCCCATCAATGTGCAACCGATTTATCAACCGAAGACGAAGAAGAAGCCGAAGAAGAAGGAGTGCCCGAGACACAAGAAGAAGAAGTGATTGTTGTCCGCACCACAAGAGCCAAGAAGCGACCTTGGACACCCGCCGAAGAAGAGGCTTTGGCAAAATCCTTCATGAGCGTCTCACTAGACCCGTATAAAGGGGACTTCCAAACCGGCCATTCATTTTGGAAGAAAGTCTTGGCCGAGTTCGTCGAGCGTATGGGAGTGGATGTTGGTCGTACACACCATCAAATAATTTCGAAGTGGGGTGAATTGCAAAAAAAAGTTTCTTCCTTTGCCGGAATTTACAATAGGCGAAAGTCCAACATGGCTAGCGGCACCAATGATGAAGATGTGTTAAAGGCGACACACAAAGAATGGTGTGTCAAGCATAGAACAAAACACGCGTTTAACACAATTGCAGGTGTGGTTTTTGAACTATTTTTGCTTGAGAAAGCGAAGTTACAAAGTGTGATCAGTGGCCATAGAGTAAGTATCACAACTGATACTTGGACATCCATCCAAAATATCAATTACATGGTCATCACAGCTGATAGTTAACTTCACAAAAATCACTAGTCGTATTGGGGAAGAAATTGGTAAGATGGTTGATGTTTGTCTGAGAGGTTGTGGGATTGACAAATTATTTTCGATAGTAGTCGACAATGCTTCTTCTAATGATACTGCAATTGACTACTTGGAAAAAAGAATGAAAAGTGAAAATACATTATTGTTTGAAGGGAAATACTTGCATCTGAGGTGTGCTTGTCATATACTTAACTTAATTGTTAAGGACGGCTTGAAGGAGCTTAATGCTTCAATTAAATCTATAAGGAATGTAGTCATTTTTATTCATTCTTCCCCCTTTAGGTTGAATAAATTTAGGGAATTTGCCATACTAGCCAAGTTTGCTAGTACGTCAACTGTACCTATGGATGTCAAAACTAGGTGGAATGCAACTTATAAAATGCTTGATGTTGCACTGAAGTATAGACGAGTGTTTGAAAGGATGTCCGAGGAGTGGTTGCCTTTTATGAATTATTTTCGTGAAAGGGATGAAAAGGGTAAAAAAAAGGGTAGGGCCGCCGGTTGTAGAGGATTGGGAAAATGCAAATGCTTTTGTATACTTACTAAAAAATTTCTACGATGTCACTTTAGAGCTAAGTGCATCAAAAAATTCTACCTCCCAATTGATATACCAATCAATGATTGCATTGCAAATTGAGATCGAGAAAAAGAGCAATGACGATTCGGATCCAATTCTTAAAAAGGTTGCAAGTGCGATGAATTTAAAATTTGATAAATATTGGGGGAATTGGGATAATATGAATCCTTTGATCTTTATTGCCAATATTTTGGACCCGAGAAACAAGCTTCAAATGATCAAAGTTAGCATAAAAAAATTGGGGGCTAATTCAACAAATTCCAAGAGTTCATTGATAAGGTTAAAAAAGACTTTGTAACTTTGTGGGCGGAGTACAAGGGAATAAATGATACCTTAGATATTGACAGGAGGTGTGTCCAAATAGGGTGTAATGATGGAGATGGTAGTACTAGTACCGGTGGCGGTCTTTGGGATGAATTGTTTAATGATGTTCAAGCACAAAATGAAGAGGAACAACTTCAAGAGATATCCAATGAAGTGGACAAGTACCTAGCCGATGAGATTGAAAAACGGTCTAATCAATCTTTCAATTTGTTGGAGTGGTGGAGAGGAAGTGAAGCTAGGTACCCCCTCCTTTCAATGATTGCGAAGGATATTTTTACAATTCCAAGTTCAACCGTTGCTAGTGAGTCCGCTTTTAGTTTGGGTAAAAGAGTTGTGGATCCTTTTAGGAGTAGTTTGAGTCCTAAAATGGTAGAAGCTTTGGTGTGTACTAATGATTGGTTAAGAGTGGATTACGACTTTCGTAAGGATCCAACCTAAGATGACCTTATTTTATATAAGGAAATTGAAGAAATTGAAAAGAGTAAGAGTTCCTTTATTTAATTACGTATAAATATAAATTATATTTGTTTATGTGTAATGTAATTTGATGCGTACTAATAATTTTATTTATTTTTACAGCTGCAAATGCTGTTCAAGATCGTTCGTGATGGTGGTTTGCAAACATTAGATGAAACTATCTTTTTGTTAACAAGCAAAGGCAAAGGAGTGCAAAGTGAGCCTGATGTTGTAATTTTTGAATTGTAATGCTTGGTTCATCTGCTTAAGACTTTTTTGTTTACTATCTTTTTGCTGAAGCCTGATGGTGCAGTGCAGTTGAAACTATTTTTTTGTTTACTATCTTTTTGCTGAAGCCTGATGGTACAGTGCAGTTGAAACTATTTTTTTGTTGAAACAGTTGAAGCATGTTTAAGATTTTTTTTTATGTTCATCTGCTTTTTTTATGTTCATGGAATCATGGTGTCTTATTCAAATCGTGGATGTATATATTGTTTTGAATATATCAATATGTCGATTCGGTACAGAACGGTATGCCGGTAATTTCGATATACCTTGAATATACGGTATGTCAAATTACCGTGTGTTATACCGAAAAATGGTACGGCACCGGTATGTGTTATGTTTCATACTGATATCTCGGTATACCGAGTCTCGGTATGCTGAGCGGTTTGGTACGGTATCGGTATGTAATTTTATATAACGAAAGCTTCGATACGATATACGGTATGAGTAAAATAAACCGGTACGGTACGGTATACCACCCCTAGTCTATCCTCTACCATGAGAGCAAATAATCATGGACGCTACACTATCAAAATGACGGATTGACAAGTAGAAGAATTCACTGCATATAGTACTTAGAATGATATTTTGATATGATAAATGTAATAAAGGATTAAAAATCATTGTCTATTTTCTACAATAAATTGGATTAATTTACTACTATTTGAATAGAAAGAAACTAGAAAGGAAATAATAGTGAGAAATATTCAAACCAGTCTAGAATTGATGTCACCTACGAGCCGTATAAAAAATTGAAATTGAAAATTACTCAGGAGATGTTTGTTTACCTATTAATAGTTGTTTTAAGAGACAACCTCTGAATCGTTAAGAATTAATTCTTGTTTGGCAAAAAAAATGTCACCCTCTTAATGGTTACAAAACTCTCCGAATGATTTTGTATCCCGACCCTCCCTTAACCATTAAGAGTACTGATTTCATTTCGAACAATTAAAAAACAATTGTATTCATTTTGCACTATATCATAAGAGCCTCTTAATCATCCAGACAACTTAATCATTCTGTATCAAACCACTCAACAGCCGAAGACCCGAATTAATCTTAGTGTGATTGAACACTTGTCTCATCATCAACATCATCATCCTCATCATTTGCTTATTATATTTCTGATAAATCTTGCTCCGTGTTCTGACAACACTTCCTGCTTATGGTAGTGATAATCTGAAGAGCCAAATTAATATACTTCTGAAATTTTTAAGATAAAGTGTAATGGCGCACAAGTGTAGAATTTCACAAATTTATTGAGCAAATTTTATGATATTTTTATAAAAAAAAGTAGGATATTATAATAAAAAAAGTGTAATCACTACTTTAGGTTGCGTGAAGTTTCTTTTTCCGTTGACAGACCCATAAAATAACGAGTTCTTATATTATGCCTCCGAGCTCATTATGCAACATGAATCCAAAGATAATACTAATACACAAGATAAATATGAATTAATCGAGTATTTATATCAGTACTAATACACAAGATATGTATATGATTTAATCGAGTACTTATATTATATGAGTTACACATTTAACTTTTATATATATTCATCCGGGCTCATGATTAGGGATGTCAACTTTATCTGTACCCGATCCTACCCGTTGGATAAACCCGAAATAGGGTCGGGTATCGGCCGAACCCGAAATTTTATGATCGGGTACGGGTAGGGTATGGTTATAGTATATTACCCGATTACCCGACCCGCGCATCCGTTTGAATTATATAAATATATTATTATATATTATACATAAATATTATATTATATTAAATGCTATTTATATTATTATATAAAATATTATATTTTAAACATTTATTATAGTAAAGTGAATTTATTAATTAAATTATATGTATATATAATATATATTAAAAAATATTTATATTCTTCAATATAGGTATACGGATACCCGAATACCCAATGGGCAATACCCGAACCCGATCCAAATTAAATAGGGTAGGGTATGGAGGAGGCATACCTGTACCCTACCCGACCCATTGACATCCCTACCCATGATGCATCATGAATATCTTCATGAGTCCAAGATCCAACTTGAACATGACTCCATGGTATAAATTGCACAAACAACCATCATTATTTAGGCCCAAAAAAAATGTCTTCTGTTGGGAGAAGAGGAAATAATGGGGCTGTTTTGAGCAGTCCACTTGACTGGCAATTTTGAGTGTGCCAGACTTCGAGTTAATGTCGGGACTTGGTTGGAATACGTAGTACTTCGTAAGAGGTTTCAAAATATGTAAGAACACTCAAAATGATTGAGGTATGAATGAGATATAATGTTCCAAAGTGAGGCTTTTTGAAAGTGGGTTTGTGATGCTATCTCACATTGGAAAATTGTAAGAAGGATTGTGAGTATATAAGTTGATGTGAAACAACAAGTGAGACATGAGTGGATGTGTGACTGTACGTCCCTCGCACACACACACACACGCATCGCCGCCGTCCGTCCGACTCGGCTCGGGTCGGGTCGGGTCGAAGGGCGATTTATCTCGGCGTCTAGAAGTTATCTTTTTACTGCAATTTTATTTAGCAAAAATTTGCTAAACCGCCTCAATCGTAAGATCCGCCATAATTATCGAATTAATATATTAGGATAACTATATAGTTAATTGATAATTATCGGACTAATATATTACTAATAGATTATGATAAATATCAGAGAGATCAATCCTATCAAATTTAAAGTTCCTCCAGCATATGTGTCTCTCATCTTCACCTATAAATAATGTGAGGGGTCCGATTTGTAGAAAGAAAATTTTCGTTTTCCATCCGATTTTCGAGTACTCTTATGAGCTAAAATCTTCTCTTTGTATTTTCGGTTGCGTCTGTGATAGTTCAGATTTTATTCTAGTTCGCTGAGGGTGTGATGATCGATTTATCAACGCATCGAGACGTTGTTTTATCCTGGGAGGCAGACGTTGTACACTGCGGTGGGGGAGAATTTGCTTTAAGGAGATAGATTTACTGGACTCAACATCGCCTATCTTCGGATTCATTTTCTTCGATTACGTATATATCTTTATATATAATAATATATATAGGGATTGACTACGGTGGAAACACACTTAATGGTGAAATCTAGAAACCAATTGCATTATTAAGTAATTTTATTGCATATTTGTTATTATCTGTTGTATCAAGCTGGTCGCTAGTATATGCAACAAATAATGCAATAAAAAAAATACATAAATGCATATAATTCTACTCATCTACGGCTGTTAGATCACTAATATCAATGGCCTACAAAAGTTTTTAGATTTCACAAGCTAATTAGTTTTCATATGATCTATTTCACATATATATATATATATTATTTGTTACTTGTTTTATTAACAAATTTGTCTTTTACTTTAATCTTTTCGGATTTGCAGTTCAAGTAGTAAATTCAAAGCATGGTATATTCCAACATCTTTTAGCCCAGTCCGAGAAAGTCCGCCTGTAAGGTCTAATTCAGCGTGTGTTGGGAGTCTAAAATAAATAAATGGGTATATTATTTATTTGTAACTAAAATTATAATACTACAGCCAATAATAAAAAACAATGATATGGTAACGAAATTATAATAACTAACAAATGAAATATAACATTTTTTATTATATTTGTCGTCAATACAATACTGAATATGAGAATTTTAGTTAGTGCATTGATATATTTCTTAAATGCATTGCTATTTTCACGGCTTGTGACTTAATCAGTTTAATGGGTAAAATATCTTATTCGCTCAGACGTTTGGAGGTATTCTTGTGGCTTAATGGCTTATTCGGGAAGACAAAAATGGCTTATTCATTAAGCATGAAAAGGGGTGTTGTCCTCATTAAGACAAAAAATGACTCTCCTATCCGTATTTGAAAACCACACATTTATATATATACAATATAAATAATTTAGGACAAAAAAATGACTCTTCTTTCCCATTATATATACTCATTTATATATATACAATATAAAAATTTAGGTCTTAATATAAATGAATGTAATATATATTATTCATATATAAATAATATACATTATTAATTTATATATAATATTTTTTACTATATATTATTGTATAAATAAACTTTTGTATCTACAAAATATCATATATATTATGAATATATAAATAAATATTATATATTACTTATATATTAACATTTATTCATATGTATAATATTTATTATATATGTTCTTATATATTTAAAATATATTTCTATATATAAATATATATTGTAAATTATACGTATTATTTATATATGTATTAAATATTTTATATATTACTTACATACAAAATTGAATCATTTATGTATAATATTTTGTTTAAATTTAAATAATATATATCTAGAAGATGAGTCAAACTTGATTTTTTAATAATATTTAAATTTATATACTTTGTGTTTGAATTTGGCTACTTTGTGATTGAACTTGACTTTTTTGTGTTTGAAATTGGATTTTTAAGTACTTTATGAATTTATGTTTTGATTTTTGGATTATATCATTTATATTGCTTAAAAAATAAACAACAATTTATAAAACAGTTTATAATTCATATTCAGGGGTAAATCGGTCATTTCTGTTATTCAGACAGTTTATTCAGATGAAAAAATAAACCACAGCATCAATTTACCCAGACAGATAAATTTAACCCGAAGTCCGGTAAACAGCCGTTCAGTTACTACGGTGTTTTCAGTTGCTATGACTTTTTCTTTAAGATTGAGTGGAGCGACCTTACCCAAATCTCGGAGCAGTCACCCGACCCGACCATGAAAAGAGCAGTCACGTATGTGTTTGCTCCAGCAATAATCATAATCAGAACAGAAGGACGATGAGTAAGCTTAACAAATCCAGCTCCGAATTGGACTTCGATCGCCCCAATATTGAAGATTATCTTCCATCAGGATTGATTCCAGAGCCTCACGGCAAACTCCGCCTGTAATTTTGTCTTCTTTGTCCTTTTTCCGCTCTCTATCTTTCCATATGCATGTAATAATGTATCCCTACTTCTTGTTTTCGTTTTTTTTTTAATGCATCTGAGGAGTCGTATTTCTGGGTATCTAGGCGCGATTTGCTTGATATTTCGCCAACTCTAACGGAGGCGGCTGGTGCCGTTGTTGATGTAAGTTCTCCCGACTCACCAATCATTTTTTTTAGATGTAGGATTCTGCTTAAGAAATGTGACAATTGGATTGCCACTTTTGTAAATTAGGGTAAGTAATTCTGTTAAATGCCTATTAAACAATTTTTTGTGATTTTTTTCTTCTGTTTTTAGGATAGTAATTTTTTTTTAACCAATTGTTGGGTTCATATGCCACTTAAGCAGAGATTGTAATTTGAAGCATTACGGAAATAAGTTTGAGATGTTGTTTGTGTACTGTATTTCTTTTATGTTTTATTTGTGTGGTAATGAATCCTTAATGCGCTCTCTGATGTTTACCAAACAACGTTATGGCCTATATAATACTTCCCATGTTCTCATTTAGTTGCAACAGTTTACTATTTCACACTATTCATATATTAACCTTCGATAGTACTTTTCTCTACTAATAAATATAAATATTAGCATGTAAGATGTTGTTGAATTTCTCTCGGTGTGTAGTTTCAAAATATTTTCTTGTAATTTTTACTAATGTAAATTAAAAATATTAGTGGTCAAAATTATATATGGAACTGCATGTTTTTTCTCCCTGTTGCATCTGTTCGAGAACAGAGGAAGTGTAACCTGGTATTATATCTGCTGCATAACAGGACTCTTTCACGAGATGCTTCAAGTCCAATCCTCCAGAGCCATGGAACTGGAACATATACTTGTTTCCATTGTGGTGCTTAGGAGTTGTTGTCAGATATGGGTTTCTTTTCCCATTGAGGTGAGTTTTTCGCATATTTTCGGCCTTATCAGAGAGAGGGTGGATTGAAATGAAATGAGCACTTCTTCCACCCAGAATTTACTCAACTTATGTCAATTATGCACATCTTGATGCTTTTCATTTCAAATGCAGGGTTATTGTGTTGACACTAGGGTGGATTATATTTCTCTCGTGCTATTTTCCTGTACATTTCCTGTTGAAAGGGCACGACAAGTTGAGGGAAAAGTTAGAGGTACTATTGAACGATTTAACTTTCTGTTTCGACCCATTTTTCAGTAACTTCTTGTTTATATGAACATTCGTCATGTAGAGTCTACGCATGTTTCTCACTTGTAAGCCTCAGAGTTTTGTTCCTCTTTGTCGTTATTTGTCCCGGTGATGTATGACTCGGAGAGAGAGAGTCAGCTTCATATTTCAAATTTCCAATTTTGGGATAAGCAAATCATGATAAGTGAGAAGAAATTTAAGAAAGCTTCTTTCTGTATTTTTTTGGTTTGGGCGTGGTGGCGGTAGAGCCGCAAAGAACACAAGTCACAAAGAAAAAGGGGAATTGGGTGTAGTCGTTATGTACTTCTCGAGTGAGAAGCATAATATTCTTAATCATGAGTCATCATCATCATCAACAGCACCTTAATCTCAACTATGTTGAGGTCGGTGGCATGAAGATTATAGTGTCGTTTAATTGTCTAAAATTAGTTAACACTATAACTCATGCAAATAACAAAGTGGCAAAGTTTTACGCCGGATGCCCTTCCTGTCGCAACCTTCATATGAAGGAGAAATAGAACGAAATTCCAGAACCGTCAACATCATAGGTTTTTCCATTTATATGGAAAATATCATGAGACGGCGATGAGTTTGAGATAATTGCTATTGTCATGTCACAATACGTGATTGATATTGTAAAATCAACACATACATCATGGAACATGACTTATTCTTAATCATGAGTATAATCACTAATTAATACCAAGTTCTTTTCTACTGGTTATGTCATATAAAGCAGAGTTTGACCTTCTGTAACCATCTTCTGCTGTTTATTTTCTCTTCAGAGAGGTCTAGTGGAGTTGATTTGCAGCTTTTTTGTTGCATCATGGACTGGGGTTGTCAAGTACCATGGTCCACGTCCCAGCATTCGGCCTAAGCAGGTAGGACTGTGTGTATTGGTTCAATTTTGTAAATATTCTATATAGTTTATGGAAATGTGTACACTTGTTTATTTTTCTTATTCTAATGCTCTATACAGATTTTTGTGGCTAATCACACATCCATGATTGACTTCATTGTTTTGGAACAAATGACGGCTTTTGCAGTGATTATGCAGAAGCATCCTGGGTGGGTTGGTAAGTCTATATATACACGGGGCAGGGGCTCTTGCACAATTTTTTTTTCAATGATATTGCGTTTTAACTTTTTAGGGCAGAGTAAATGTTTGGTTCTCCTTTTCATCTATCTTTTAAAAATTTATCATCTATTTCTAGTGTGGACCTTTTCTCTTTTGGATATTTAATTAAATATCTCTAGGCATATGCATGTGTTTTGGGGGTTGGGTTATTTCTTCGTATGATTGTGCTGGAATTGGAGCAAGGGAATATTTAGTTAGAGCTGCTTCGTTATATTAGACTATGTTTGCTTTTCACAAATGTTGGTTATATCAGTACAATCTGAGACAATAGTTGTGTGCTTCATATTCTGAGTGTTAGCGGAAAATGTAAGTTGATGGCTATAATCTCATTCTTTGAGTTTGAATTGGGATGAGTGTCCGGTTAATGTTTATAGTGTATTTTGGTTTTACTGATGTTTTTTGTTATACCTGTTCAGGGCTACTGCAGGGCACTATTTTGGAAAGTCTAGGATGCATCTGGTTCAATCGCTCAGAGTCCAAGGATCGTGAAATTGTTGCAAGAAAGTATAACTTAATATAAAGGACTCAATTATTTCAAATTATATCATTTTCTTTATTCTGAAATGTACATTTATTTTTGTGTTAAGACAGGGGTAAGGCTGTGTACATTCGATCCCCCCTTACCCCGCTTTTTGCGGGAGCCGTTGAGGCATTGGGGTAATGTTGGTGTTGTTGTTGTTGTTGTTGAAATGCACATTTATTTTTGTGCAGGCTAAGGGATCATGTCCATGGAGGTGATAATAATCCTCTTCTCATATTTCCTGAAGGAACTTGTGTGAATAACCACTACACTGTTATGTTTAAGAAGGTCTCCCTTATTCATTTGCCGTTGTGTTTTTGTTTTCTCATAATGGATAATCTCATGTCTCCTCTCTGTATTGGTGCCTTAAAAACAACAGACTTCTGACCATGCATATTGTAATTGTATCACAACACAGTATCTTGCTGTCCTCAAACATATCCGATTGTCTAAATGGATATTTCCAAGTAAAGTGGCCAATGCACATGTAAATCAAATCATGACCTTCTAGGTCACATAGATCATAGTGATTGGATTTCTTCTTTTTTTTTTGAAGTTTTCATCGGTATGTCAACGTTTTACTTTTTTTTTTTCTCTAATATCCTTATGGTTTTTAGGGTGCATTTGAACTTGGCTGCACTGTCTGTCCAATCGCTATCAAGTACAACAAGATTTTTGTGGATGCCTTTTGGAACAGCCGAAAGTAAGTTCTGTCGTGTTGTTTCTCATGTCAGTAACACGAAGTATTTGATTAAATTACTACTTGGTTCCATATTTTGTGTTCTGTGGGAACTGCTGGTGATATTTCTTGCTATCTTAGGGGCTGTTTGTTTGGCTCTTAATGGTTACATTAAGAGTCTACCTGTGAATCGCTAAGAGGTCAGGACTGTTTGGCAAAAAAAATATGACCTCTTAATGGTTACAATAATCTCTTAACCATTAAGCATCCATACCCTCTCTCAACCATTAAGAGACGAACAATTTCCAGATTTACCCATCCTCTTAAATTAAGAATTATTATTCATAATTATTATTATTATTTTTTAAATGAATTTAAACAAAAATATATTAGACATAATTATTATTATAATTTTCTAAATGAATTAAATTAAAAAATACTATACATAATTATTATTATTTTAAATGAAATAAATTAAAAAATATTATGCATAATTATTATTATTATTTCAAATGAATTAAATTTAAAAATATTATACATAATAATTATTATTATCATTATTATTATTTTAAATGAATTAAATTTAAAAATGTTATACATCATAATAATAATAATAATTATTATTTTAAATGAATTAAATTTAAAAATATTATACACAATTATTTATAAAAATTAGGGTTTTTATTTATAAAAAAGAGAGGTTTTGATACGCAAGGGGAGGAAAAATGGGATTTTTAATCGCTACTTTTGTACAGAAGGGTAAAATGGTAATTTGTTACCATTCAGAGTTACCATTCAGAACAGTTACCAAACAACCAAATTTCATTCTGCACTCAACCATACAGAGTCTCTCAACCATTCTGGCCTCTCAACCATTATGCACTAAATCATTCAGCAACTGCCAAACAGCCCCTTACCGACAGTGGTTCTCCTTGCAATTTGGTGACAAGAAACTTTTGTTTCATCATTTAAAGACCTACTAAAAGCATGTGGTTTAACTTTGTGTGCACAGGCAATCCTTTACAACACACTTGTTGCAGCTTATGACATCATGGGCTGTTGTTTGCGATGTGTGGTACCTGGAGCCTCAAAACCTTAAACCCGGTGAAACACCAATTGAATTTGCTGAGAGGTATGTGTCGTTTACGACTTCTAGTTCTTGAATCGATGTACCTTAGCAACTCTTTTTTATTTGAATGTGAATGTTTCTTCCAGGGTGAGGGACATTATTTCTGTTCGAGCAGGTCTTAAAAAGGTGCCCTGGGATGGATACTTGAAGTACTCTCGTCCCAGCCCGAAGCATCTTGAGCGCAAGTAAGTTGTTCATTGGGCTGAATATATTGTCTTCCCTTCTGCCTTTATGACTGCTGTTGTGAATCTAATTATTCCTTTTTTTTCAAGAAATGCTAAATGATCATTTACTTGGTGCTTCAGTCTTTAAACTTTTGTTACTGGTACCAGGACTTTTCTGGCCAAGAAAGGGAAAGTGTGATAATTTAGAACGAAATAAGAGAGAGAAAGAAAAAAAAATGGGTGCTGCTCGATTAAGAAACGATTTAACCTTTTTGAGATCCCCCGCATGCATTATTCTGTCGAACATTAGCATATTTTACTTCCTTTGAAACTTTTCCATCGTATGGCTATGCCTGGCTGTGAATGACATGTCATTTCCCCGTAAATTCCATAATTAGAATGTAATTTTCATACCCAAAAATGATAAAATAATTGAATGCACAGCATAACCCCTCTAATCTCCCTCTCTCTGTGTGTGTACTTACTATATACATCTGCAGGCAACGAAGCTTTGCAGAATCAGTTCTCCGTCGCCTGGAAGAGAGATAGAATTGGGTTATGTGTGTTGCTGTTGTTCATGGTCTTCCATATGTTTTGGTTAGAGGTTGTTAGCTTTCCAAACATTCATAACTTAATAGTGCTAGCATTTCATTTTCTCAATTGGCATGGTGAAATTCCTACTGTTACTCCTAAGGATGGTGTGAATACTGAATAGAAGTTAGTGAAGATGCTCAATAAAGTCTTTGAAATTTGGTTGAGCCTGCCATGGATTTCTTGCTTTTACTTTTTTTTTTTTTTTTTTTCAATCCCGTATTTGGGGAGTATGAGATAGATGAACACGATATGTCGAACATTTAAGATCCTGAATATAAATAAGAAACACTTCATTTGTAGGCTTGGTTTTGTTTTCGGTCGGTTCCAATCTCACAACTTGTTTTCATTTTTCTTCCGTCCCAACATATAAGCCAATTCCTATCGACATCTATTTGATGTTTTTTAATAGTTTGTATTGCAGTGTTAAATAATTTGAATTGATAATTAGTAAAAATGTATTATCATTATTTAATACAAGGGTAGGTATGTTTGATACAAAATACAACTAAAAATTCACTTTTCCAATAATATTAATTGATGTTTTTATTAAATTAAATGCACTAAACTAAAATGATTGCCTTACGTTGTAATTTTATTTATATACATCTAACTGCAATTCATATACAGTACTATACACACGGCCAAAACCATTTAAACTGCTCAAAACTGAAACGAGACTGATCAAATCTCATAATTTGGAAATCAAACATAAAAACTTCAGTTTTTTTTTCATTAGTTCTGGCTGTTCTGTGTCATATAAGAAAAGCTTCCGTCTTTATTTGACTTGGAACATAGTAGTATTCATTGGGCAGCACAAAATCCAAAACTGGAGAGAAAAAAATTAGAAAAAAAAAAAATCATATCATTGTTGCTGACAGGCCACAAAATGAGATGGTCCAGCAATTGAGGATGATGACACATAACTCAATCGAGATTGGCAACGACAGCATCCACAATTTCTTGGGTGGTACTGTCTCCACCGAGATCCTTTGTCCGGTATTTACCTTCGGCTATGACACGTTTCACCGCGGTTTCTAGTCGATCGGCAAATGAAGGGAACTGCAAGTGTCTTAGCATCATAGCTGAAGACAAAAGCAAAGCCACTGGATTTGCCTTCTTCTGCTCCAGTAAATTTTCATTTCCAACATTACCGGCAGACGCACCTTGCTCAAAAATAGCATGATCAGCACCGACATTTCCTGTGAACACTCGGAATAAAATATCACCGTTGCCCATACTTCTCACACAAGGTCAGCATGAACATATAAATTAATTGATTATAAGGCAATGCTCTGGAGCACCATCATCTACAGTTAAACCTCGATAAATGAATGTTCGATAAACGAAAAACCTCGCCAAATGAATAATTTTCTCCGGTCCCAACTCTTTATAACATGTTCAAATTTTCTTTCGATAAATGAATAATTTCGCTAAATGAATATTTTTCTCCGATCCCGATCATATTCATTTATCGAGGTTTTACTGTATAGACTTGAGACAAACCGCAGCGTTCATTCTTCAAATATCAAAAGAGGGGAAAAAAAGAATATCTCCAAACTATTCATGATACGTACCCCCAGGCATGACTCCAGTACCCCCAGCAATACCAGCAGCTGTATTTGCAACCAGATTCCCATATAGATTAGGAGTCACCTGCAAAATCAAGAATTACTCACTGATAAGCTGTAAAACAGTAAAAAA
The DNA here is from genome assembly GCA_033398695.1 of Orobanche coerulescens. Classification (NCBI taxonomy): domain Eukaryota; kingdom Viridiplantae; phylum Streptophyta; class Magnoliopsida; order Lamiales; family Orobanchaceae; genus Orobanche; species Orobanche coerulescens. Next base: position 384,286 of record CM065811.1, on the reverse strand, counting down.
AAAAAAAAAAAGAAAGGTTGTGAACACGAAAATAAAATAAATTAAAGACAAGAAAGAAGCTATATAGTTCAACTCAAGGATTCATTCATTCTGGTCCAACACAGAAACCAAGATAAAAGATGCCTGAATTTTCAAAGATACCCCCAATCCTCTTTGTATTTATTTTCAATTCAAATTTGTTGTGAAGTTATAAAAAAGGATTTTATTAGAAGGGGAAAAGAGATTATACTGTCACGCAGAAAGCTCTTCTGCTTGATAGATCACAAACTTATATGGCCTTTAGTAAAGTCTGAGCATTCAGGGTCTAGTTCGACAAAAATAATTCAGCCGTTATGGTTTAATGGAGAAACCAGTAAAAAAAGATGCACTGCTCCCCGGACCCACCTTACAGTTTCACTTCAACTTTGTTTTGAAGTAACAGCAAACAACAAGACAAGAAAAGAATTATTGTTAAGCAATGAATACAATGATAAAGGTTCATGGATCAGAATAGCAAATAAACTTTAAATTTCCAAGCTCTTGTAGATTTGTGATTCAATATACAAATTAACCTCGAAATTTAGGAAATGCCCCCTCCAGGGATCTTCTTGAACAAAATAACTATTCAACATCATCATCATCATCAACAGCACCTTAATCCCAACTATGTTGGGGTCGGTGGCATGAAGATTATAGTGTCGTTTAATTGTCTAAAATTAGTTAACACCATAACTCATGCAAATAACAAAGTGGCAAAGTTTTACGCCGGATGCCCTTCCTGTCGCAACCTTCATATGAAGGAGACATAAATATAGGATGAAGTGGCAAAATAACTATTCAATATTAACAATATTAACGCTTGAACGCTTGAACAATATTAACATAACCAAGGATGAAGAAAAGATTGATATAAACGACCGCCTTACTTAAGTAGCATCTCAATATAGTGTATCGACCGACTTTTTCAGATATACACCATCTGCAATTTCACATCATAAATTTTTGAGCCATAAATATAGGACTAAAACTGTCCTAATTTTGCGAGAGAAAACTTGCCATTTTTTAAGAAATAGTACTATATTCCAACTGAGGTGACAGAATTAACTTAGAAGAAAGAAGCACAGCAGAGTGTCACCAGCAGGACCGAGAACACTAAAGCCCCATGAACTGAAAATGCAGATTAATATAGGTACTTACCATAACATCAAATTGCTCTGGCTTGGAAACAAGTTGCATGGAGCAGTTATCCACAATCATCTCATTATACTGGATACTGGGGTACTTGCTAGCAATTTCACGACAGGATTCTAAAAATAAACCATCTGCAAGTTTCATAATATTTGCTTTATGCACAGCAGTGACCTTCTTCCGGTTGTTTAGATAGGCGTACTCAAAGGCATATTTGGCAATTCGTTCAGAACAGAACTTTGTTATAACCTATCAATTTGGGCCACAATAGAAACAAAATTACAGAAAATTCTATGACAATCTAACCATGCATAGAGGGAACACAATAGAATCAGCAAAATATAAAACTAAACAAAGCATGTGTTGGTTAAAGAAAACAAGTTCAGACCTTAATAGCATGAAAAAACAAAGATAAAAACTGTCAATTGTAAGTCAGTTTCATTCTGATCAAGGATCCCAAGAATATAGCAGCAGCAACATGATATCAATTGTTAAATGCATGTAGAATTTCATAGAGACCAACGATTCCAGTATCACGTGACTAGCTGCAGACCTAAGGAGCCAAACTCCATTATGCACACTGTTCCGAGCAAAAGTGTCTATATCTTTGTTCAAGCACTTACTCTACAACTACGCAGTTTAACCACGTTATGTATCTAAAACAGCTGTTTTATAATTATTTCCCTTTGTCATCTATATCTTTACTTCTCAAATGATATATGATCAAGAAAACTATCATAGACGAATTTGGGCCACGGATCTTCATCTAACATGCCGACAGGAATTGTAGACTTCAACAATAGCACATACAAAGAGAATAAATGAGTATGTGAAAAAAAAATCCAAAACACCTTCAGGCTTTCTACGACTCCAGGAACAACCTCGTGCTCGAGTCCAGAATATTCGCCCTCGGTGTTCTCCCGAATTACCACAATATCCACATTTTCGTGCCGAGTGGGGAGCCCCTGCAAATTAAAGCAGTGCACGAGGGACGCATAAAGATCGAGCTCCTTCCTCAACAACACATTCAGCGAGCTCACCCCACCACCAACGGGTGTTTTCAGTCCGCCTTTGAGACAAACCTTATTCTTCTTAATCGATTCGATCACCTCCGGTGGCACGCTCTTCATATCACCATGTATATCGTACTTCTCAAAGTACACCGGCGCGTGCATCGCTTCCATTACCTGCTCCACCGCGCCCGTGACGAGTGGGCCGACGCCGTCTCCGGGTATCAGGGTCACTGGACGCGGGGTGCCGTCACCGGGTCGAGGCATGTATGTTACGGATCGGATCGTGGTTGTGGATCGGCCACGGGAGAGGGCCTGCTTGAGGATCGGAAAGGCTCTCCTCGACATTTTTACGCGCAACAATATCGGAAAATATTTCTGGATGGAAATCTGGTTTCAAATTAGGGTTAGATTGGAAGGGCTTTGACTGAGATGTGATTGTGACGGTGGCGGTACAGCTTAGGAGGAGAAAGAGAGGGCGAGGGCGGGGTAAAAAGGAACGGGGGAAATCGTTCTTTTATATGGTTTTATTATTATTTTTTTGATACAGAGTTAATTCATATTTCACATGACTAATCATATGAGAAAGAGTTCCGACTCCTCATAACAGCTTTCAATTAAACTGCGAGATAATTTACCTGACTAACAATTAAATATACCCCTTCCGCGCACAAAGAGTTATCCCCCAAGTGATTGTTCCATGCTGGATCCCGATAGATAGGCATGTCGGGTCTCCATAATCCAACCGCAGGTTTTCATCGAGATCAGGTCTCCCACACTACCGCTTGAAGCACACGATATTGTAACTATTCGCCAACTACCCCGGGTGCTAGGACCTAACCCTTAGTCACAAAGACTAAGAGAACATTGAGCCTTGAAAAATTCAATTTCAAAGTGTTGCCATTAGGAATTGAATCTCTGACCTCCAACTAAATTGAAGGTCGGGTGGTCAACTATGCCAAGAAAGTTGATTTTTATTTATTCTTAATATGAGAAAGGTACCACGTGATAGTATGCCACTTAGGTTGTAAATGGGTTGAGTTGAATCAAGTTTTGATCTCAATAATTTATATTTGTTATTATTCGCTTGCGTTTGAAATTGAGCTTGAATTTTACGATTCGTTCGAATTCGATTCGAGCAATATTCTCAAGCGCTTGAGCGTCGTTTGAGACCATCTTTTTTTTCTCGAACAACCATCCTCCCAAAAGAGTGAATTGATCTGTCATTTCTTGTTGGATTCATTTGGAACGTTTCCAATAAAACCTTCTCGAAAAAACTAAGGTTCCTCGCAAGATTCGTCCACTAGGAATGTGTACGAGATAACATAAGGGCCCAATATCTCAATGGGAGCCCATTTCGGTACTCAGTTTGGCTGATAACCAGCGACGGGAAGTTAATTTTTTTTTGTACGAATCCAGAGAGTCGCCGCTAATGCGGAAGGACGCCGCTGAACAGAATGGCAGTGACGGGTTCTCTGCCCCGGGGCATGGCGCGATCGAAGTTTTGAGAATTGAAGAGAATGTCACGGTAAGGCCAGGTATTTGTTTTATATTTTTCATTTGAAAATGATAAAATTATCGTTTATTCTAATAATAATTATTAATAATTAATAATAAAAAAACAAATATATTTTTGAATATTTGTTTTGTATTTTTAATCTGAAAATAATAAAATTATTGTTTGTTCTAATAAATATAATTATTATTACTAAATAGTAAAAATATCAAATACATATATATATATATAAATTAAAAAAATAACTTAAATACTCTGCTCGGGAGCTCACCAGCTCGAGCCGAATTCGGTCAATTCAAGCTCCTTGCTTTGTAGTCTCATCATTGAAAGAATTTATCTAAATTAATTTTTATGAAAATTCGGTAGCGAATATATATAGGATATGTAAAAAAGGTTGCATGTCTGAAGCGTTACAATTAGACGTAGTGTTCTAAGAGCTATTCAAATTATTTTTTTAGCATGATTATTTTATTTTGCAGATAATTTTATTTGAATCTCGTAAACAATATATTTCTAAAAAATTTATTTCATTATTGATTGACTGAACAATTTTTTCCTTTGGATAAATAATTTGATACTTCGAAACACAATTTATCTTTTCAATGCACATGTTTGTACAAATTAATACGCACTTTCTATTATTCCACATTTTATTATTATTAATATACATATTTTGACATGTATAAAAATAAATAAAGTATTTATTTTTATTTTTAATGCAATTATGATGGCCATGAATAACTGTTAAATATAATAAATTAATTGTAAATCTAATTTAGTACTTCTATTAGTATTAAGCATATGCCTAAGATTTAAATTTATGCATGTAAACCTAGGGTAGGGGTACGGTACCCGTCCACGTGCCCATTTTAATCGGACCGGTGGTTCCAAACCGGAACCGACATGCCGGTCAACGGTTTTTAATTGACCCGCTGGTCAACGAGGTGAAACCAGAATCGGAACCGGAACCGGCTACTAACGGTCCGATTGCGGTTCAAGATTAGGGGGAACAGGAACCGCCGGGCTAACCGGTGATTTGAACCGCCAATTTTATTAATTAAATAATTATAAAATATTTTACGTATATAATGTGGAACTGGCGGTTTCAAGGTTCAAAACCGTCGGGTTTCATCAAAACCGAGGTGTTTCAACAATCAAATCAGTGGCTTTATTCAATAATTATTGAATTTTTAAAATCATATTAACTTCAAACTTGAATAGTTTAAAGAAAATAACATGATATGAAGTGAAACAATGTCATTGAAGATACTCATATTTATAATGCAAATCACCTAATTTCTTTCTTGAATTTTCGATGTGGGAGAGTTGAAAGAGCATGCATGAGAAGCATTGGTCCCACATTGAAAATACTTTAAAGGAATAAGAGAGTTAGGAATTGTTTACTTTCGACTTAATGGGACTTAATGAGTTGGACGACTTATTCGCGCAGACATGGGTGAGTGTTTACTTACGTCTTAATGAAAAATGAGGAGTCGGAATCGCTAAGTCACCTCCCCCCTCCTGTGCCCAAACAAACACAAAAATGACACTCGCTACCCCTCTCCACTTTCACGACCTATTAATTAGCAAAAAATCTGAAAAAATAATACAAACTTAAGATAATAAAACTTAAAATAATCAGATTTTTTATTATTTCCTTTTTATGTTCATAAAAAATCTAAAAAATAATACAAACTTAAAATAATAATAGAATAATAATAAAAAATTACGATTTATTTTCGTAAAAATAATAAAAAATAAGAAAAAAATATAAAAAAATCTAGAAAATCTGAAAAGGTTAAAAAAAATCGGAACTTATTTATATTTATTTAAAAAATCTGCAAAAATTAAAAAAAATGAAATTTAGGTAATTTTATTTTTAATTTTAGAATATTAATATTAAAAAAAAATATTTTAAATTCGGAAATTAGAAAATCTAAAAAATTCTGAACTATTTAAAAAATTCAGAAATTTGTACATTTATTCTTGCCATTTTTGGATTATATCATTTATATGGCTTAAAAAATAAACATCAATTTATAAAACAGCTTATAATTCATATTCAGGGGTAAATCAGTCATTTCTGTTATTCAGATGAAAAAGTAAACAACATTATTAATTTACCCAGACAGACATATTTTTCCGGATAGACAAATTTATCTATAGAAGACTTAATGAAAAATTTGGTGAACAAAAGAAAATGAGAGATGTTGTTCATGGGCTTTAGGCATTTTTCTTTCTCTTTTTTTTTGTTAGCTTTATGCTAATGAGTCTTAAGTAAGCTTTGGAGAATAAAAGAAAATGAATTTATTTATCATTATAAATTTTTTTTAAAGCAAGTTGAACTATTTAATTATAAAATATTAAAAACCAACACTTCTAACCGGAACCGGCGGTTTTAACCCAGACCGAGACCGCCGGTTTTCTATCCCAACCCGGAACCCAAATATACTTTAACGGGCCGGTTCTGGTCCAACTTCATAACCATCGGTTTTTGGGCACGGAACCGGCGGGCCTTGAACCGTGGGCACGTCTTGACATATGTCTATCTATCTCATCTTTTCAGGGATTTATTAAATTATTAAGAGAAATAATATTTGAATCAATTAGATATATATAGGGGAGTTTTATTTTCAGAACTCTCTTAAGTGCGAGAACTGCGAGAACTCCTCTAAACCAGTGAGATTTTTTTAAATATTAAAAAAATATTATTAATTCAAAAGGGTATTATAGTAAAATACAATTTTTATTACGGGAGATAACCCCTACTGATGATAACCCCTACTATAATAGCCCATACTGATGATAACCCCTACTATATAGTAGGGTTATGATCAGTAGGGGTTGTATGCATTGACATGATGTACATTATGTATTACTAGGAGTACAAAAGATGGTTTTCGCAGTTCTCGCACTTAACAGGGTTCTGAAAATAAAGTTACACTATATATAATATATATATATATATTAAGATATTTATACTTAATTTACAAATTATATAACTTTATAATATATATTAATTTATATATAATGTAATTTTATATATCTCATTTTTATAATTGTACTCCAAGTAATACAAAAGAATATGATATATATATATATATTGTGTGTTGGAAAAATTCGGGATGCATTCCCTATTTATATTTGTATTTGTACGACAAAGGAATTGTACAGCGTGAACAATACACAAAATATACAAGTTAAAATTAAATAAGGAAACAAAATACTTAGTACTTATCTCAATGGTTCGTATAGTATATGAACCGTTACAATTGAATACCAAATCGCAGACGAGCTGTTTGCCTTGAAGAAACTATTGCCCCGATCCAGCTATCGAGTTAGCAATGCTACTTCCAGGATAAGATGGTTCAGTCCTTTGTTACACGAGCGGCTGACTCAAACCCCGGACACCCCGAAAAGTACTCAGTCGCCGATCAATAAAATATCAAGATTTTTCGGAGTGCAGAGGAAATGAGAATTTCGGATTTTTCGGTACTCTCAAAACTGAAATTGAGGTCAGGTATTTATAGGAGAAACCGCGTTGATGACGTCACTGCGTAGGTCATTCCGCACCCAGTCAACAAGATTCTTTGATGACATCACTGCGTAGGTCATTCCACACCCAGTCAACAAGATGATTTGATAACATCACTGCATAGGTCACTCCGCACCCAGTCAACAAAATGCTTTGATGTTGAACTTTTGTCTCGCGTGTTGTTCGAACCGTTGAATATTTAATCAGATAACATTTTGTCCAAAAAGAATATGCAGAGACGGAGACAATTCAACCAAACGGCCGAGCCGAACCGAGCTTGAGCTTGAGCTCGTGACCGTGACCGAGTCCGAGTCCGAGCGGGCGGGCGGCGGCGGCGCGCGTGTGGTTTGCTCACAACTCTCACTTAGTGAATACTTTTATTTATTCACTATCATAAAGTCTAATATAAACCACACTCCTCCTCTCTATTAGTCCAATGTGGGACAAACTATCATACATATTAACACAACACTCTTCCCCAATCAATAATACACAATTAACCATCTTTTGGATTCCCACCAAATTGGTATCCATCCAAGAGTTAATTCATCTCATTATCCATACGGAATTAGATAATTACAATAATATTTTTTCATGTAATTAAAATGTTAATTACAACGTGTTATTCCGTAATTAAATTACCAATTCCAACAATTCCCCACAAATCCAAAGATTAAGATATTTATCGTAGCTTGCTTTCAGTAATGGTACCTTCCGGTTTGAACCATTACCTAGTTTGTCCAACTTCAGCCCCATCGATTTAAATTGAACAAGCCTTGAATTTGAGTTCGTGAGTGTGAAGGCGTTCATTAGAAACAACAAGCTGTAGACTATGTACTAATCTGTAGGGTTGACACGTTATGGCCATGTGTCACGATCCTGTTTCATGAATGTCTGTTAGGAATAACCCAATCCTTAGGCGCGACCTGAACGACAACATTCACACAGTTGGGCATCTCCAGAGATGTGCTGCAAGCATCTCGTCTGTAAGACTTGACCCCATTCAGAGTTTATGCACTCTTACTGTATTAGCAACATTCAACACCTATCAGGCTTATCAAGGGATAGACACTAGATATTGAGTATGAGAGATAGTATAGGTGCACACAATATACTAAACAACTTGTTTATACCACATTGAACCTCCTTAAGAGATCTCCATTCGTGAGGTTGGGTTGCTGCTGCAGGTATATTATTTATGGGTTTTTCAGTCCCATCCCTAACCTGGATTTTTGAAATAAGGTTAGATCAAATCCTTTAGTTAACGGGTCTGCTATGTTATCTTTAGTGCCAACAAAGTCAACAGCAATGACCCGATTAGACACATGTTCTCTTATAGACTTTAGTATAACTTGGATACGTCTTTTCGTTTTTTGACTATACTTTGAACTCTGAATTTTCGCTATTGTGGTTTGGCTATCACAATGCACAGAAATTCCAGAAAGAGGTTTGCTCATCATGGGAAGTTGTACTAGCAACCCATATAGCCATTCCCCCACAGTTCCTATTATGTCCAAAGCACATAACTATGCTTCAAAAGTAGAACGAGTTATCAAAGTCTGTTTAGCAGACTTTCAAGAAACAGCTCCACCACCTAGAGTAAAAATATACCCGGTGCACCCATTAGATCCCGAGTTGTTGGCTATCTAGCTTGTAATATTCGTACCTTTTCTATTTGTGGTAGGTTCCATTTTGGTGTATCTTCCGTTGTTAGCGACTCACTTGTAATTGTTTCAACATTTTGAGAATATTTAATTCTGCGTATTTTGGCATCCGAGCATGTTTCAAGGTGGTTGTACTCGATTTTGTGTTTAATCATGGTATTTTCCGTTTGTTGACTCGTTTTGTGCGATTGTGGTGTGAAACTGTCGTTTTGGGTTTTGTGTGAGTTCGTTTAATGTTGTTAGACGGTTGTTCGTTTCTGTATCGTGGTTTTTGGTCATTTTGGGTCATTTTATAATTTCCTAAAAGTTTAGGGAATTTGCTTTCGTGGTCGTATTCCGGACCTTCGGGTAGTCGGGATCGTGTTTTCCTCCTAGCGCTTAAATTCGTCGTCTCTAACCTTTCGCAAGCTTGTTTTAGTTTCGTGTATTCATCGTCTCATGATTCCGTCGCACTCTCTCTTGACGAACTGCTCTTAGCAGCTGTGCTGAGTGTCTTCCGTACGTTAAGTCGAGGCTTTTACGTACGTTAAGACTGTTATGTATGTTAAGGACTTATTCCTAACGTACGTAACAACCTTCGTGTTTTGGGGCAGTGAGTTCTGCAGATTCATTACGTACGTAAGCCTTAGAGGATTACGTATGTAAGCCAGCCTGGGTTTAAATACCCAGGAGCAGAACGAATTCGCCCATTTCTTCTTTTCTTCTTCTCCTGTACGACTTGGGCGATTTTTGGGCGATTTCGAGCCTTCTTTTACCTGCCCATCATCTTCCTTGGAGTTTGAGTATGGATTAGTGGTGCCACCGGGCCGTGAACCGCCGGTTCCGGGCCCGAACCGGCGGTTCCGGTTCACCAGAAGAGGTGAACCCAACCGGCCGGTATTCTGTAAAAGCCGGTTCGCGGGCCCGAATCGCGGTCGGTCGGCGGAACCGGCGGTTCCTGTTGAACCGCCTGCTTTTTTTTTAATTTAAAATATATGTAATATTATTTATATCTTATTTTTCTAAATTAAATGATGAAATTTCTAAATTTTGTAATTTACAAGTGTTGACTCTTTGAAATTACTTAAGTTAATTTAATAAAAATATAATAAGTTATTAAATAATTTAGAAATTTAGAAATTCTTTATGTTGTGTATTTTTTTATATAATTTATAGTAAGTTGTAATATTTTTTATGACTTTTTTAAATTAAATTACTTGTGTTGAAAATTTGAAATATTGAAAACTTGAAATGCAATAAAGTAAAAATAGTTCTAAAATATTTACAATCAAAAAATTTGAAATTTGAAAATTTGAATTTTGTTTATAGATAAAATTGGGGGGAGTTGGGAAAGAATTTGAAAAAATTTGAAATTTGAAAATTTGAATTTTTTTATAGATAAAATTGGGGGGGGGGGGGTTGGGAAAAATTTAAAATTTGAATTTTGAATTTGGGCGGAAAATCGCCGGTTCGGGCGGAAAACGTGTTCGGCCACGGCTCACGGGCTCAAAACCTTTGAACCGTAACCGCCCGTCTGACAACGTTCCGGTTCGGAACCCGCCCGGCTCGGTTCGAACTGGCCGTCGAAACCGGGCCGGTCCGGGCCGGAACCGCCGGTTCCGGTTAAAATATGGCACCACTAGTATGGATTAACAACACCAACCCGCCTCATTCTCCTTTGAATCGAGGTAATCTTCCAGAACCCTAGATTTTTCGGGATTTGGGGTTTTCTACATAAATTCTCCGATTTAGTCGTAGTTATGATGGAATTGTGTTGAGTATAGATTATCTACTTCTGATTCATATTTTCCGACGAGATTATTGTGGTATTCTTGGAATTGTTGAGAATCTAGAGGGTTTTGGTTGAGATCCGTCCTCGTTGAATATGATGTTGGATTATTTGTGTCGTAGGCGGGGTCTTCGGGCATATTTCCATTTAATTTCTAATCATAACATTGTTGATAGTCGTTTTACGAATCATCTTGGTTAGAGATTTCCAAATTCTTCCAACGGTGGTCGTTTACCGTCTCTTTTCAGTCTGTCATGTCACAAAGGCAACTAACTCTTACGAACTTACTATCTTAAATATGCAAAGTAATATATTTGAGTGTTAGAGTGTGTATGTTCACTCCGGGAGGGTCCCACGGGCCTCGGAGGAATCCACGCATGGTTGGGTTCATGAACTTTTGGGTTAACCACTCGGGGAGGGTCTATCGGGGCCTCGGAGGGGTTCGCGCATGGTCGGGTCCACGGTTAATCGGGAGGAATTGTATTTTGTGATGCATTGTAGATTTTGATTTCCGGAAATTATCATCTGACTTGTTTTCGTAAATCATTTATGCATGTGCTTTGATATTATAAGATGTAAGAATTCGTTTGCGTTACTTGTACTAGCTATTCCACGGCTAACCCCATTTGGGGGAAATACGTTTCATGTATTTCAGGTGCGAAGAATGCGGTAAGAAGAGTACCGGGGCAGTACGAGGATGAAGGCCAGACATGATACTCTGATGTGGTCGTCGTGTTTAATTGTTTTGTGATCGGTTATTGGGATTTTGTTTTTATTTGTCACAATTGTTAGATGGTACTCGAGTACTATAGGAGAGATGTTTCTCTGTTGTTGGTTACATTAAATTTTTTTTTTTTGTGGTTTAGATGTTGTCGTGGGAATTTCATCGGTTAATCCGATAAATGATGGATGGTTTTGATGTGTTATGTGTTGTGCGGCGATTTATACGCCTCGACGGCGATCGGAATAAGGGCCGAGCGACTGAGTTCACGACCAAATGAGCTACGGCGACCTTGTCAGAACGAAGGTAACAGTCCACCTTCGAGTATCTAGCGATCGACTCCCAAGGCGATCGCCTTTTGGCACCTAGCGATCGACTCTGGTGCCCGACCTAGGACGATCGTCCTGTGTCACGAACAAGGCCTTCGTCCGTCAAAGTCTACAAATACTGGATCACGAAGCAAGCACCCATGTGCAGATCCGCGATAGGCGCCGTGTAACATGGATCGTTGACTCCAGCACATCAGCAGCTGTCAGTGACAAGGACGGCCTCACCTACCGACAGACCCGCCGAAAGGTCCTAAGTAGGGCCTCCCAGGACAGCGACATGAACGCGTGTTGGCCTCTCATTGGTTCGCACTTCTGGCAGCCAGCAACTTCTGCGGACTTTAAGGAGACCAACCCATGTGCTAAAGACGATGGGGCGATCGCCCAGCGACTCCCAGTCATATAAATAGATAAACTCCAGCAACTGGAGAAAGGTTCGCAGCCGCTCAGTTCAGAAAAAAACCTGACAAAGGTTCCCAGAAATACTTTCACGAAAACTCAGAAGATCTCTCCTCTCGGGCTTTCTCTCTTGAACCCATTTAGGATTTCTCTCTCAGCACCTCTTCACCAAAAGACGGTCGGCAGAGGCAAGAACTCCCTACAGTTCAGGTTTGAAGAGATTCACAAGTCCAGGAGCTCAAACATTCAGCTAATACACACAGTGAGAAACCGTCGATTTCTCACAGTCGTCACAGCACCCCATCGTTGTTACAAGAACTCACAGAGCATCATATCTGGTTCTTCCGGCAATCTTCACGCTCAATAGCTAAGATAACTAGGGTCTTTACACTCATTATAATTGTACTCTAACATTAATATTTGTACTCCAAAGTATTTGTATTAATAATGTCTCGCGAGAGCATTCAAGCCCGGGACTAACAACCCCGGCAAATCTTGTGTTATTTACTTTCCCCACTGATGTGCTCTCGCATTTGTTTGTTACTCGACCATTCCAGCAATATCATCTCCGGATAATATTTTGGGTAACAACATTATATTATGGATGAAGTACAAAACTAGCCTTGTGAGTTCCAGATGGGATTCACGGCGTTGTGACATGCCCTGAATATCTTGGGGGTGTTACACAGCTGGCATCACTAAATCCCTCCAACAATGCAGGAAATCTACGATAGTGCAAGGATAGTGAAATAGTGCCTTTGAGATACCGAAGTACCCCATCCAAAGCCTCCCAATGGGTTTTATCAGGAAACTTGTATATCTAGAGTTTATAGACCGCGAAGGAAATATCTGGTCGTGATCCACTTGCCAATTAATTCAAGCTTCCAATGATTTGAGAATATCTTAACTGAGAGACTGGAATACCACTTTCATTCTTAAAGAGAGCTTTTGAAGCGTCATAGGGAGTCTTAGCGATTCTACTTTGTTCATAGCCAAATATCTCAATTATTTTCTGAACATAATGAGATTGTGAAATGGCTATCTCTTGATTCGAACGAATCAACTTAAGACCAAGAATCGTATCAGCAATCCCTAAATCCTTCATTTCAAATTTATCTTCAAGGAAAGTCTTGGTCTCAAAGATAATCTCAGTATTATAACCAATCAGTAGAATGTCATCCACATACAGGCAGAGTAGGATAAAATTATCATCTTTCAACTTGCAGTATACACACTGATCATTATCGTCAGCTACAAAGCCGAATGATAAAACAGTTTTATCAAATTTTCAATTCCATTGTTTGGGTGCTTGTTTCAGACCGTATAGTGATTTAATAAGCTTACAGACTTTTTGCTATTTTCCAGAAGCTACAATTCCCTCAAGCTGATCCATATAAATTTCTTATTCCAATTCACCATACAGAAAGGCTGTTTTCACGTCCATCTGGTGAATGGGATAGTCACATATAGAAGCCAATGCAATAAGCACTCGGATAGTAGTCAAACAAGCTACAAGAGAATAAGTATCGAAGTAGTTTATTCTCTGAGTCTGTCCAAACCCTTTGGCAACTAATATGGCTTTATACTTATCAACAGTCCAATCAGATTTAAGTTTCTTTCTAAAGATCCATTTACTTCCAATCATGGTACACCCTAGAGGTAGATCAACTAATTCCCATGTCCCGTTAGAGACAATGGAACCCATTTCACTATTAACAACTTCATTCCAGTGCTTTGATTCAAGAGAAGTCATAGCAATTTTGAAACTAACAGTATTATCCTCGACATTGAAAGTAACAAGGTCACTTCCAAAGTCCTTGGAAATTTTATTCCTTTTACTCCAACTGGGTTCTACAAGTTCTTTACGAATTGAATCAGTGCCACTTGGATTTGCCCCACAATACTCATCTTTTGCACATGATCAGGAATTGATGTAGAAGTAAGAGCCGAATCTAAGGAAAGATCTGTGGGTAGACCACTTTTCATTGGAAACACATTCTCGAAGAATGTAGCAAGTTCCGTGCAACCAAGGATCGCTCCTCCCAAAAAACCTCTGTACGAAGGGAGATCGGACCCCGAGACCCACCTAAACAAGTTCCGGATTTACATGACCGGGTGTGGGGCATCAGACGCGACCAAGTGCCGAATCTTCCCGTTAACATTGTGCGAGATGGCCCATAGGTGGTACGTTTCACTACCACTGCGATCGATCATCTCCTTTGAGAAACTGGCGAGTGACTTTACATCATACTTCGCCGCCAAGGTCGCCAGACCAGAAGGCCCCCACCGCATGATGAAAATCAGGCAGAGGGAAGACGAATCCGACGCAGATCACATCGACTGGGTGGATGAAATAGTCCTCACCGGCGAGCCCATCAGCGACGAGCTCGCTCTCTACTCGGTCCTGGGGGGATTCTATGGTCATTCACCCATGTTTAGACATCTCACCAAGGACATCCCCCGACGTACGCGATCTTCCGCGCTAAGGCTGCCGGCTTTCTGGCCAGGCAGATGCTGTTCACCCTCCGCCTAAGCGAGGGAACGCCGCCTCCTGTCCGAAAGACGGCGATCGTCAAAACTAAAAAGGCGGTCGCCAATCCACCCGGTGATCTCAAGGCCTTCGAGGATGTGGAAGCCTCATCTCCTCCACAAGTTCAACCGAACTCCGGCCCACATTTTTTACGCCATCAAAGGGCGCGAACCGCTAAACAAGCCAAAGGCAATAAGGGACAATGGTCATCTGGACCACAATCAATATTGTGCTTACCACAAGAGTCCCGGCCACAACACCAACCAATGCCGCGACCTCCTCAGACAACTCTGGAGATTGTTCGAGGAGGGCAAGTTGGACAGTTTATTGGCTTAGCCGGAGCCCCATCGATCTCCCAACACGGTCGCTCGAGTCGAACGCGAACAGGCCGGAAAGCTCATACGAGCCGACCCCTCGATCAACCTTGGCGACCGGATCTACATGCTTCAATCAAGGGGAGGCAACTTCGGAAGTCTCTCCCCGATTCTCGCCTTATCAAACCAAAGGCTACTGCCTGAGCAAACGCTTCAAAAAAAGAGACTGACTCGCTCGACCCCTAAAGTTCATCATCAACGTGATGGACCTAGGCAGTGATCGTCTCCCCTAGCGCAACGTATACCGTCGAGGATCGTCATCTGACATGACGGTCCGAGGAAGAAAAGTGCCGCCATGGATGCGAAAATCGATGAAACCGACGATCCGTCCATGCAAGGTTCCGTTGGGCTTCGATCGCTCGCCCTTCGTTTAAATACGAGGCGGGCGTAGCCGAAGGCCCCTCCAAAAGCAAATCAGAGGATGACTCGCTCGCCCTCTAAAGTTCGTCATCAACATGAAGAACCCAGGCAGGCGACCTCCTCCCCTTACACAACGTATACCGTCGAGGATCATCATCTGTCATGATGGTCCGAGGTAGAAGAGTGTCGACATGGTTGTGGAGGACGATGGAACCATTCTCTGTGCCCGTGAAAGGTCCCTTTGGGCCACGATCGCTCGCCCTTCGTTTAAATACGAGGCGGGCGTAGTCGAAGGGCCCTCCAAAATAGATCTGTGGACACGTTCGCCCGCCCTCAAAGGTCCATCACTTAACATGGTGGATCCTTCCCGGACAATGCGATGCATCCCTCCCCCCGTCACAACGTATACCGTCGAGGATCGCCATCTAACATGGCGGTCCGAGGTAGAAAAGTGCTAACAAGCCGCGGTCGTGGAGTCGATTAATCCGACGACGCCCCACGAAAGGACTCCTCCAGACCAAGACCGCACGCCCTTCATTTAAATACGAGGCGAGGCGCAGCCTACGGAGGACCCTCACAATTAAATGAGTCGCGAGAACTTAGCCATCAGACGGAATGTCGCTCGTGCACAAGACACGGTCGTGGAGATTGGTCCATCAAACTCCGCGATCGTGCACGGTTCCTCAAGACCGAGATGGACGACCTTCCTCGAGGAATCTGCAAAATTGAAGACCGCTCACTCAACGATTTATTTTTGTCCCCTTACTTTCACTAAGTGAACAAAAACAAGGGGGAAGGGCGGAGCTATATATACGACGATCGTCCCTATTCAATTACATACGGAGATCGGCATTTTTCAGATGTACGTGCAGCGATCGATTTTGTTGTAAAGTTATCAATATGAGTTTATTAATTCACTTGGAGCTGTACACGCAACAATCTCTCCTCACACATTTGTATAAAGTCATGCAAAGACTCAAAAAACAATCATTCAATCAATACATCAAAGAAGCAAAACTTTCATTTCATTACTTGGAATGTCAAAATACATACACGGTCGCCCGTAGGCCTAAGTACAACAACGCTACAAAAATTACAAGGCAAAAACAAAAACAAAAGAGACGTGAGACCTCAGGCTGCCCCTGCCTGGCCTTCACCTTCGACCACTGGATCGGCCCGCGATCCCTCGCCGGATTCCGGAGCTGCCTCCCCGTCCTCCGAGGCGTTTGGATGAATAAGATTTTCGGGAGTCGGGTACCAGCTTAGGTCTACGCTGATTTCCGAGAGGTCCAAGATCGGCACGGAGAAGGCAGAATGAAGAGGATGCTCCAGCGCATATGCCTTGAAGTTTTCAGCCAGAGGGCCGACCTCCAGCCCTCATTTCTTAGCGGCGCGAAGCGAGTCAGTGAACGCCATGTAATAGGCAAACTCGCTGACGAAGTCCATGTTGAGAAACGGATCGGCCTCAATCGCCTCCAACTCTCCTTTCAACTCCGCAACCGCCTGTTGCGCACCCTGAAGCTCAGACTCCTTAGCAGCCGTCTCTCCCCTCGACGACGCCAGCTCGCTGGTCAGCCGAGCGACAGTCACCTTCAGCTGATCGGCCTCCTTCTGAGCAACCGTGTGCGACCGACGGGCCTCTGTCATCTGGTCCCGAATACGGGCGACCGTCGCCCGAACTCGCTCAGAATCCTGTCTCGCCAGCTCAAGATCCTGGATTGCCCATTTAGCCGCATCCAAGGAGTCCTTCTCCATGTCCACGATCCTGTCAGCAAACTCGGAGTTCTGTTTCCGTGCGGCCTCGAGGTCTGCCTGAAGACGGGAAGTAGAAGGACGTCCCTCGAATTCCTTCACAGCTGGGCAGCCATCGTCGCCGCCTGGAGAGAGAGAGAGAGAAAACAGCCTGCATCGTGTTCCCGGATCGCTGGCGGGCGATCGCATCCAAGTCGGTCGTCCAGGCCTTCGGCAAAGCAGAAACAGCTCGGT
The DNA here is from genome assembly GCA_033398695.1 of Orobanche coerulescens. NCBI lineage: Eukaryota > Viridiplantae > Streptophyta > Magnoliopsida > Lamiales > Orobanchaceae > Orobanche > Orobanche coerulescens. The sequence goes on along the minus strand of CM065811.1, from coordinate 366,930 downwards.
TGACGTATAGCGGGACATCACAGGCATGGCGAGGAGATCGGCTCGCGAGGAAATCCAATACCAGCGGCGGGCACGCCGGGTTAGTGTTGCGGATCCTGCATCAAGAACAGAAGAGTTAGCACATCTCCTATGCAAGGGACACAACTCAGCAAAACAAAACGAAGTTTACCTCTCGGCTTTCTCGGGGTCGCGACCGAAGTACGATTTCCCGCAAGGGGTTTCGGCCTCGGCAATCGCCATGGCCTGCAGAAAAGCCGACGAAGGAGTAGGCTCATCGTCCAAGGGGACCGCGGAGAGCGGAGGCGCGGCGATCGGCACCTCACCAGCAGGGGCAGAGACGGGAGGTTCTCCCGACCTCTGTCGCTTGCGGTTCGGCCGAAGTCCCTCCTCCCGAACCTCCTCCTCCGCTACGATCACCTCTACATGAGGCCTCACCTCCGGAATAAGAGGTAGCACCACCGGAGGAACCCTACTCGACTTCTTCTGGCGCAGGCGACTCAAAACTCCATGGTTCGACATAGCAATCTCCGGCGGAGGCTCCAAGAAGCGAGAGAAGTGGACCTCTGCAAGAAGGAACAATCAAACAACAGTTAGACACATTCCTCAAACAGGACGATCGCCAAGCAAAAGGAGATCGTAGAAATTCATACCTGGGACCGAAAGGTGTCGCGGAAAACGGAATAGCCGAGCAGACAGCCAACGACTCTCTTTGTTAATCCGGCGAGCATCTAAGTCGTCGTCCGGAAGACTTCGTATCCGCTCCCAGACGACCAGAAAATCGAAAGGTAGCTCGTCGGCCGCCGGAATATGGAAACCTGCAAAATGAAGACCAAATTAGATCAATTCAGATGATATCCGAGCAAATGGAGAGTCAAAACCCTTACTCGGATTCATTTCCCTAAAGCCAGTGGGAATATCCAGCTCGCCCGTGGGGTTGTCGCTCGCTGATGCCTTCCATGCACCGCCGACCCAGAACCATTTTGTCGGATCGCCCCGCACCTTGTTTGGGACCCCGAGGATCACCCGACCGGATCGACCTTGGATATGGTAGCCTCGGACGGACCCCTTCTGAGCCGTCAGCTTGAACAAGTGGTTCATCTCCAATGGCAAAGGAAGTCGGTACAGTCGGTAACTGCCGAACAAGGTGAGGGCACAGACAATCTAGAGCCAGGCATTCGGCGTTAACTGAAGCGGCGCCACGTTCCAAGCAACCAGCAAATGGGAAACGGCGAACGACAAAGGGAACCGCAGCCCGGACTCAATTATTGCCTCATTCACGACGACCATACCCTCCGGGGGTTGGTCGGCTCGCTCGTTCTCGGCCAGCGTGAAAAGATCCACATCTGAGGGGACATGATACCTCGCCCTCCAGACGGACAGGTCCTTCCTGATCGCCGAGCTCCTGATCTAACTGAGGGACCACTGAGAGCGCTGCGCGGCCTGGAACAGCGACTGCTTCGCGGATTGATAGGGATGAGCGATCGAGTACTCCCGATAGTCGAACTTGGGACTCGGTCTAGCCAACCTCTCCATGATTTCTGCAAAGGCCAAATAAGCTTGGCCAAAGGCGCTATGCTGCTCCCAGTACGCCCTCACCACCATATCCCTCTCCGCCGGCAGACGTTTCTGCTCAGCCGCCGCCTCCCTGGCAGCGTCGGCCTCTTTGAATAATGCCCCGACTTCCGCGGGATTAATACCAGCGCGGATAGCCTCGACGGCCGTCTCCATATGGAATTTTGCGGAGGATCCTCCCCGGACAGTCGAAGTCCCGACGGCAGAGGCGGTGTCCATTCCAGACGATGAAGGTACTCCAGACATTCTCAAGAAGAAAAGAGGAGAAAGAAGATTGTTTCTTATCGAGGGATGGCGTCGATCGACGATCGACAGTTAAAGCTTCAGAAAATTCTTCGGCAATATTCTTCTTCTACGATCAAATCGCATAAGGTTCTCAACACTGCAGCCCAGCCCCCTTTTATAGGAGAAGGCAGGGGCTTCCGCGCAAATAAGGAGAATCTCTGGGGGCTGAAGTGCAACCGTCGCAATTAAAGACTCCCTTGAAAGCCGCGTACGCGTCGTTTCAAGGGCACGCCAAACGAGGAGTCATAACTAACCGTCGGTCTCCCCCAACAGAAACCCGACATGTGCCCCGGAGACTTTTCCACGACCGCTGTCATTTCCCGCTCAGTTTAGCGACCGACCAGGTCATCCAAATTCAAAACCAATCCACTCAAAAATGATCGCCTGTTCCGTAAAATGCTGAGTCACTCGTCAAATTTAAGCGATCGCCAGTAGAACCACCTCACCCCACGTTTCCAACATCGGAGCGAGCTGGGGGCAATTGTTGTGCGGCGATTTATACGCCTCGACGGCGATCGGAATAAGGGCCGAGCGACCGAGTTCACGACCAAATGAGCTACGGCGACCTTGTCAGAACAAAGGTAACAGTACACCTTCGAGTATCTAGAGATCGACTCCCAAGGCGATCGCCTTTTGACACCTAGCGACCGACTCTGGTGCCCGAACTAGGACGACCGTCCTGTGCCACGAACAAGGCCTTCGTCCGTCAAAGTCTACGAAGACTGGATCACGAAGCAAGCACCCATGTGCAGATCCGCGAAAGGCGCCGTGTAAAATGGATCATTGACTCCAGCCCATCAGCAACTGTCAGTGACAAGGACGGCCTCACCTACCGACAGACCCGTCGAAAGGTCCAAAGTAGGGCCTCCGAGGACAGCGACATGAACGCGTGTTGGCCTCTCATTGGTTCGCACTTCTGGCAGCCAGCAACTTCTGCGGACTTTAAGGAGACCAACCCATGTGCTAAAGACGATCGCCCGCTTATTATAATACAACAGGGGCGATCGCTCAGCGACTCCCAGTCATAAAAATAGAGAACCTCCAGCAACTGGAGAAAGGTTCGCAGCCACTCAGTTCAGAAAAAACGTGACAAAGGTTCCCAGTGTTGGAACATTTTGTTCCATACATAAATTAAAAATGTTTTGATGATTAATGTTGATAAGCAAAACAAAACAACGAAGAGACGAAGCCAAGCATCGAAGAAAAAGAAGTGCAAAAAGCTGGAAAAACACAAAGCTAACGTACGTAATATGTGATCATTAACGTACGTAATGTATGGCAATTAACGTACGTAATAGCATTAAGTTAACGTACGTAATCAAGTTCAAACCAGATGAACGTTGGAGGAGTCAAAGTCAGAAAAGCATCCAACGGATATATGATGTCAGCAGTGACGTAATGTTAACGTACGTAACAAAGGAAATGCTAACGTACGTAACTCAAATGACGAAACTCCCTGGACTGTTTTGTGAAGATGCTAACGTACGTAACCAGGCAGGGTTAACGTACGTAATCGATGCTTACGTACGTAATGGGAAGTATATACCGTACGTAAAGAAGGTTCAGCAGCTAACGGCTAGTTTGAAGATGGAGCCTATAAATACCATCCCTATGGTATTGTTTGAGTACAACAACCTTGAGCAAATTGTCTATTCTTGTGATATTATTATACACATTCTTGTTGTTAATATTGAGCTTAATTGTTAGTTTGAGTGTTTATACATTCAACATTATACACGAGTGGTAAAAGAAAAGATACGATTGGATTCGGTGTTATTAGGATCAAGTATCCGACATTATTAGAATCGCAATCACTATCGAGTGAGGTTTATCTAGTACCCATAGAAAGCTAGAGAGGTTGATTCCTTGTCCGATAGAAAAGGAAAACGGTTTAACTTGGACCGACGCAAAGACAAGTACGAGGGGTTTATCACGGACCAATAGAAGACGTGATTGTAAACGGTTATACCTCGACCGATAGAAGAGAGGCTTATAGGTTGCTATCTTTAACCTATTGAAAAAGATAAAGAGAGGACGTAGGCTCGTTTATAGCCGAACCTCTATAAATCCTTGCGTCATTTATTTTCCACAATTTTATTTACGCTTCCGCAAACGGCGCAAATATCCGACCCCGTACCCAACAATTGGTATCGGAGCAGTACTCCAATACGCGGCTTAACATCCGAGGAGAAAAAGATCCAATGGTGTTTCAATTCTCTCCAGTCGAAGGCCTTGCTCTCAACCGACCACCATTCTTTGATGGCTCAAATTATTTGACGTGGAAGAAAAAGATGTCGATATTCATCTGAGCATACGACATCGAGATTTGGAAGATTATTTGCCTTGGCCCAAAAGTTCCTATCAAATCCGACGGTACGCTCAAATCTTTTGAAGAATACGATACGACGATGCCGATTGGAAAAATGACCATCTAAATTGTAAGGCCACCCAACTTTTATTTTGTGCCTTAAATCCCGAAGAGGTCAATCGAATCTCGTCGTGTGAAAGTGCGAAAGAAATATGGAAAATTCTTGAAATCACACACGAAGGGACAACTCAAGTCAAGGAGACAAAGATCAATATGCTTCTCCATGACTACGAGTTATTCATGATGAAAGGTGACGAGTCCATCACCAATATGCTCGACCGATTCTCGGTCATCACAAATGGACTTGCGTCATTCGGAAAACCATTATCTAGTAGTGAAAAAGTTAAGAAAATTTTACGATCACTACCTAGCGAATGGGACGGCACCGTGACCGCAATTATGGAATCCAAAATCTCAACACGCTCGATTTTAGCGCCCTCGTTGGTTCGCTAATTAATTATGAGATCGTGTTAAAATCACGAAGTGTCAAGCCGAGACCGAAAGAAAAATCGTTAGCCATGAAGGCTAAGATATCGAGGAAGAAAGAAGAAATCCCGGTGGAGGAAAGCGACGAAGAAGCGGCATATATGCCAAGAATATTAATAAATTCCAAACCTTATTAAACCGGAGGAAGAAGGATATCTCGAGCGAAACGAAGAAGTTCGACAACTCTTGTCGACAATGTGGTAAACCAGGCCACTTTGCTAAAAATTGCCGTGTCAAACCCAAGAAGGAGGTTCTCGTAGCAACATGGAGCGATGACGACGAAGATGATGAGTTCATCAATCAAAATAATCTCGCTCTCATGGCCTGGAGTTCGTTCGACGACAGCGACGTCGAAAGCCAAGTAAGTACATCCTCCCGTGACGAACTTTTTGATGCATTTGAGTTATTACATACGGATTTCCAAAATGCTTTATCGGAAATCAAATCCCTTAAGTCTAAAATTAAATCTTTGGAAATTGAAAATTCCAAAATTATCGAGAAGGGAAAATTTGTTGAAATCAATCATTCGAAATGCATTGAAAATGAGAATATTTTGAAGAATGATCTTTTAAAAGTTCAAGATGAACTAAAATCTTTGACAAGAAAATTCTCGTGCGGCAACGATAAATTTGAACAAATGTTATGTGTTCAAAAATATACTTTAAATAAAGAGGGGTTAGGATTCAAACCACGTTCGAAAAACGAATCCGTCAATTTCAAAATACCCCGATGTGAAAAGTGTTTGAAAATCGGGCATCACGTTTCAAATTGCAAAAGTCCACGTCGGACGATAAAAATTAAGAAAATTTGGGTTCCTAAAGGAACAAATATTTCAAATATTGTTTATGTCTCGAAACAAAAACCAACTATAGGTTGGATCCCCAAAAATTGATTTTTGTATTTTACTCAGGGTGAGTATTTTTTAAGGGGAGATATTATTCTCAGGGGGAGTTTTTACCCTTTATGCAATTATTCATAAATTGTATCATGCATATTTTATATTTTGGTATTATTTATTTCAATTGATATTTTATCCACTTTTTGATGAAAATAAAAAGGGGGAGAGAATGGAGAAGGAGAAAAAGAAGTCGAAAATGGGATTTACCCTAAAAGGGGGAGAAACGAAAAAAAGAAAAAAGAAAAATGAGGAGACGTCGAAAAGACGATGAAAAATTAATGAAAGTAAGAAAAGAAAAGGAGAAAAGAAAAAAAGGAGTCGAAAAAGAAGGAGTCGAAAAAGAAATGGGAGAAGATTCTAACGAAACGGACAAAGTCGAAAACTTTGGTTTGTAAAGATATACATATATTTGTATTTTTGCAGGAAAATCCCATTGACGAAGTGTTGTTTGTAATCATCAAAAAGGGGGAGATTGTTGGAACATTTTGTTCCATACATAAATTAAAAATGTTTTGATGATTAATGTTGATAAGCAAAACAAAACAACGAAGAGACGAAGCCAAGCATTGAAGAAAAAGAAGTGCAAAAAGCTGGAAAAACACAAAGCTAACGTACGTAATATGTGATCATTAACGCACGTAATGTATGGCAATTAACGTACGTAATAGCATTAAGTTAACGTACGTAATCAAGTTCAAACCAGATGAACGTTGGAGGAGTCAAAGTCAGAAAAGCATCCAACGGATATATGACGTCAGCAGTGACGTAATGTTAACGTACGTAACAAAGGAAATGCTAACGTACGTAACTCAAATGACGAAACTCCCTGGACTGTTTTGTGAAGATGCTAACGTACGTAACCAGGCAGGGTTAACGTACGTAATCGATGCTTACGTACGTAATGGGAAGTATATAGCGTACGTAAAGAAGGTTCAGCAGCTAACAGCTAGTTTGAAGATGGAGCCTATAAATACCATCCCTATGGTATTGTTTGAGTACAACAATCTTGAGCAAATTGTCTATTCTTGTGATATTATTATACACATTCTTGTTGTTAATATTGAGCTTAATTTTTAGTTTCAGTGTTTATACATTCAACATTATACACGAGTGGTAAAAGAAAAGATACGATTGGATTCGGTGTTATTAGGATCAAGTATCCGGCATTGTTAGAATCGCAATCGCTATCGAGTGAGGTTTATCTAGTACCCATAGAAAGCTAGAGAGGTTGATTCCTTGTCCGATAGAAAAGGAAAACGGTTTAACTTGGACCGACGCAAAGACAAGTACGAGGGGTTTATCACGGACCAATAGAAGACGTGATTGTAAACGGTTATACCTCGACCGATAGAAGAGAGGCTTAGAGGTTGCTATCTTTAACCTATTGAAAAAGATAAAGAGAGGACGTAGGCTCGTTTATAGCCGAACCTCTATAAATCCTTGCGTCATTTATTTTCCGCAATTTTATTTACGCTTCCGCAAACGGCGCAAATATCCGACCCCGTACCCAACACCCAGAAATACTTTCACGAAAACTCAGAAGATCTCTCCTCTCGGGCTTTCTCTCTTGAACCCATTTAGGATTTCTCTCTCAGCAACTCTTCACCAAAAGATGGTCGGCAGAGGCAAGAACTCCAAACAGTTCAGGTTTGAAGAGATTCACAAGTCCAGGAGCTCAGACATTCAGCTAATACACACAGTGAGAAACCGTTGATTTCTCACAGTCGTACAGCACCCCATCGTTGTTACAAGAACTCACAGAGCATCATATCTGGTTCTTCCGGCAATCTTCACGCTCAATAACTAAGATAACTAGGGTCTTTACACTCATTGTAATTGTACTCTAACATTAATATTTGTACTCCAAAGTATTTGTATTAATAATATCTCGCGAGAGCATCCAAGCCCGGGACTAACAACCCCGACAAATCTTGTGTTATTTACTTTCCCCACTGACGTGCTCTCGCATTTGTTTGTTACTCGACCATTCCAGCAATATCATTTCCGGATAATATTTTGGGTAACAACATTATGTTATGGATGAAGTACAAAACTAGCCTTGTGAGTTCCAGATGGGATTCACGGCGTTGTGACATGCCCTGAATATCTTGGGGGTGTTACACAGCTGGCATCACTAAATCCCTCCAACAATGCAGGAAATCTACCATAGTGCAAGGATAGTGAAATCGTGCCTTTGAGATACCGAATTACCCTATCCAAAGCCTCCCAATGGGTGTTATCAGGAAACTTATATATCTAGAGTTTATAGACCGCGAAGGAAATATCTGGTCGTGATCCATTTGCCAATTAATTCAAGCTTCCAATGATTTGAGAATATCTTAACTGAGAGACTGGAATACCACTTTCATTCTTAAAGAGAGCTTTTCAAGCGTCATAGGGAGTCTTAGCGATTCTACTTTGTTCATAGCCAAATATCTCAATTATTTTCTAAACATAATGAGATTGTGAAATGGCTATCCCTTGATTCGAACGAATCAACTTAAGACCAAGAATCGTATCAGCAATCCCTAAATCCTTCATTTAAAATTTATCTTCAAGGAAAGTCTTGGTCTCAAAGATAATCTCAGTATTAGAACCAATCAGTAGAATGTCATCCACATACAGGCAGAGTAGGATAAAATTATCATCTTTCAACTTGCAGTATACACACTGATCATTATCGTCAGCTACAAAGCCGAATGATAAAACAGTTTTATCAAATTTTCGATTCCATTATTTGGGTGCTTGTTTCAGACCGTATAGTGATTTAATAAGCTTACAGACTTTTTGCTATTTTCCAGAAGCTACAATTCCCTCAAGCTGATCCATATTGTAACACCCCAATTCACAAATGGGACATTACACGCCGTAGAACTCTCGTGAGGTCTACCAGGCTGATACTTGACACATAAACCACAATATAATCCCAAATAATGCATTCAAAAAGTAAGTAAGGCCGTGGCCTCGGCCAAAACATTTTAACGGAGTACATGAATATAAGATAAATACCAATTCATTGCCCACGGAGGGGACTTAAACCAAGTTTCAAAGTAAACAGTTTAACTCCGGTACTCGACAAATAAAATGACACGACATAAAAATACAGACTCGAGCCACATCATCAAGCCATCCCATCCTTTGCGTGCGTGCCCCGTGCCTGCTCCTCAGCTCTCCCGGTACCTGAAATGCATAAGACGCATTTCCCCCATTTAAGGGGTTAGCATTCGAATGGCTAGTGCAAGTACACAATTACACCACATTATATACAAAAATACGGTTTTTACACAATCATCTCAAACACAAGTCATTTGCCGTATATATATTCCGGAATACTACATTGGCAATCAAATCAGTTCCAATCATCACGATATCACAAAATCACAACTGGTATCCCGTGGCCGTACCCCTTAGTATCGACCCCCAGACATCCCGTCGAACACTCCGGGTGGGATACCACTTCCGCGGCCGTACCCCTTAGTATCGACCCCCAGACATCCCGTCGGACACTCCGGGTGGAAGTTCAATCACACACGCACCCAAGTTCCCTTCCGCGGCCGTACCCCTTAGTATCGACCCCCAGACATCCCGTCGGACACTCCGGGTGGAAGGAACACAACTCACGCACCCGAAAATCACAATTCATCATTCATTTCGAAAATCACAACATACATAACGAAATGTAATACATGTACTTGCCTTGAATGAAACGAAATGAAGGAAGCAGCGACGGAAAAGGTTTCGGTCCGAACAATCCTCCCAAATCCGTTCCTAACACAATAACGGTATACACAAGTCTCAATAATGCGGAAAGGTAAGAATTAATCCTAATTCTACCCCTTGGAACGATTTGTCGGTCATTATGAAGTCCAAGACGGTTATAATCTAACAATGGAGGAATTACTAGGTTAAATCCGTTAAACTATAATGAAAACAAGGGATTTACGACTACACAATCGTAATCTAACAAGTCGTCGAAGTCAAAACGGATTAAAAGGAAGAATTATACCAAGAATCCCGAAATCCCCAAAAAAACTAGGGTTCATCGATGTATACCTCGATTTGGATGGATGGAGGATGATTATGATGATGATAAACCTTGCTTGGGACGCAAAAATCGATCTTTAGAAGGTTCCTACGGATTGCACCGGATGAATCGCTCGAAATCGCCCAAAGGAAGCTCACGTCGCGAGAAAGAGAGAAAAGGAGTGAAATAAGTCGACCGGAAATAAGTCAGGAATTAAAAGACCTGACGGCGAGTTACGTACGTTAACGCCTATTGTTAACGTACGTTAAGAAGGTTACGTACGTAACCCCTCTCAGGTTAACGTACGTAACGAACAATCTGGACACTTTCTGCGAAACCATAACGTACGTTACCAATGGGGTATAACGTACGTTATGATACCTATATAACACACGTAAAGGAGCATGCATAACGTACGTTATGCATGCAGCAGTTCAACACTACTAAACACTCAGCTCAGCACAGTCGATACAACGACGAAACGCAACACAAGGATAGAACCAAAAGTATAAACATGGGGTATCCAAAACAACGAAGTTGAGTTTTGAAAGAAAATATAATCCCGATCACTAGAGAGTCTCAAATGAAGCAAATGAAGCGAAATTCCCCAAACTTATGAAAATTACAAAAACGGCCCAAGAGCCCGAAAAATCGCGATGCAACGTCGGATTAACAAACCGAAAATTTCAACACGACCAACTCACCCATACAAACTTATACAAATCAAGAAACAACGGAAACGAACAAGTTTTACAAGAATCGAACGTACATACGGCAATATATAAATTAAGATGAAATTATGCGAAAACATCCTCGAAACTCATCCAGACGGAAAAACTCCAAGAACAAAATAGATTCAGAATTCCAAAACAGTGCTAAGCGAGTTGTCCGAAACGAACATACACCAAAAATAGAAATTACTGAAAATAGAAAACACGGATATTACATTATCTCCCCCTAAAAATAAGTTTCGTCCCGAAACTTACAACGCGAACAACTCGGGGTATCTCGACCGCATGCTCTCTTCCGTCTCCCATGTGGCTTCCTCGGATCCATGTCTCGACCATTGAACTTTAACCAGAGGAATGGTTTTATGACGAAGTTGCTTCACCCGACGCTCTAAAATCTGAATCGGCCTCTCCTCAATGGTAATGTCGGGTCCCAATTCGATCTCTCCAAAATCAAGAATATGGCTAGGGTCCGATACGTACTTCCTAAGCTGGGAAATATGAAATACGTTATGAACGTGACTCAAAGACGGCGGCAAGCCTAACCGATAGGCAAGCTCTCCCACTCTCTCTAAAATCTCAAACGGCCCAATATATCTCGGACTAAGTTTACCCTTCCGGCCGAAGCGGTAAACTCCCCGTGTCGGCGACACCTTAAGCAAAACATGATCTCCCACCTCAAACTCCAACGGCCGGCGACGCGTGTCGGCATAAGACTTTTGTCGACTCTGGGCCGTTAACAATCTATCACGAATCAGAGTAATCTTCTCCCTCGTCTCAACTACCATATCGGGCTCGGTACCAATCAGCTCGGACGCATCGTCCCAACACAACGGCGATCTGCACCTCCTCCCATACAATGCCTCAAATGGTGCCATTTTGATCGAGGCGTGCCAACTATTGCTGTACGTAAACTCGATCAACGGCAAATGCGACTCCCAATCATCCTTCCAATCTAGGGCACAGGCTCTCAACATATCCTCCAACGTCTGGATCGTCCGCTCTGACTGCCCGTCAGTCTGAGGGTGGTAAGATGTACTGAGTCTCAACTCAGTCCCCAAAGCTCGATGAATGACCGCCAAAAATGTGATACAAACCGGCCATCACGATCCGAAACAATACTCTTAGGAGTCCCATGTAATCTCACGATCTCTGCAATAAACACTCGTGCCAGTCTCTCTGGACCCCAAGTGTCCTTAATACCCAGGAAATGAGCTGATTTGGTCAGTCGATCGACAATAACCCAAATCATGTTCATTCCAGTCCGAGTCCTAGGCATACTGGTAATGAAATCCATAGAAATATCCTCCCATTTCCACTCCGGGATGGGAAGTGGTCGCAAAAACCCCGCGGGTCGCTGATGCTCGATCTTAACTTGCTGACAGGTCAAACATCTCGACACAAACTCGCTAACGTCTGTCTTCAAATTACTCCACCAGTAGTTACTCCTCACGTCCTTGTACATTCTACTCGTACCAGGGTGTATGGAGTAAGGCGTGGTATGAGCTTCGCTCAAGATCTTCTGTCTCAGCTCAATAACATTCGGTACACATAATCTGCCGCGAAATCTCAGAACGCCATCATCCTGAATCACAAATCCAGGGGCTTTCCCCTTCCTCACATCCTCCCTCAACTGGACCAAACACGGATCATCATACTGTTTCGCCTTAATATCATCAGTCAAGGACGAAGTGATCTCTAACGCACAAAGCTGGCCCTGAACTCTCTGAACCCAAACCTCAATATTCTGACAGATGAAATCTCGCTGGATCCTACTCTGTGGTGTAAGTACCTCTAACATCTGTAAAGCCATCGGTTTTCGGCTCAACGCATCAGCCACTACGTTGGCCTTACCCGGATGGTAAAGTATCTCGAGGTCGTAATCTTTAATTAGCTCTAACCACCTACGCTGCCTCATATTCAACTCCTTCTGGCTGAAGATGTACTTCAAACTCTTGTGATCTGTAAAAATCTTACACGACGACCCGTAGAGATAATGCCTCCAGATCTTTAAGGCGAAAACGACCGCAGCTAACTCCAAATCGTGCGTGGGGTAATTCACCTCATAAGGTTTCAATCAAGGGACGCATACGCAATGACCCTATCTCTCTCGCATCAAAACACATCCGAGCCCAAGGCCCGAAGCATCACTATATACTACGAAATCCTCGTTCCCGAGGCAAGCTAAACGGGTGCGGTAGTCAAACGCCTCTTTAACTCGTCAAAACTGTCCTGTCTGTCTGCAGTCCACTCGAACTTCTGAGTTTTCTGGAGCAACTGAGTGAGTGGTTTAGCAATCTTAGAAAATCCCTCCACGAATCTACGGTAATAGCCAGCAAGACCCAGAAAACTCCTCACCTCCTTCACATTCTTAGGCGGCTCCCAAGACATCACCGCCTCTATCTTCTGCGGATCTACCCGAACTCCCTCTGCCGAAATCACATGCCCGAGGAACATCACTTCCTCGAGCCAAAACTCACACTTAGAGAACTTCGCATACAACTGCTCGGCTCTCAAAATGTCTAATACAATCCGGAGATGTAAGGCGTGCTCCTCCCGACTCCGGGAATAGATAAGAATGTCATCGATAAAAACGACTACGAATTTGTCCAGATACTCAATAAAAACTTTGTTCATCAATTGCATGAACATCATTGGGCATTAGTTAGCCCGAAAGGCATAACCACAAACTCGTAATGGCCATATCTCGTCCAAAAGCGACTTTCGGTATATCGTCCCGAATCCTCAACCGGTAGTAGCCCGATCGCAAGTCAATCTGAAAAGACTGTCGCCCCCTGAAGCTGATCAAACAAGTCGTCAATCCGGGGCAAAGGGTATTTATTTTTGATGGTCAACTTGTTTAATTCTCGATAATCGATACATAAACGAAGCGATCCATCCTTCTTCTTAACAAAAAGTACAGGCGCACCCCAAGGCGATGCGCTCGGTCGAATATACCCTTTATCTAACAACTCTCCCAACTGATTCTTCAACTCTAGCATCTCCGACGGTGCCATACGGTACGGTGCTCGAGAAATAGGGGCTGCATTCGGCTCAAGATCAATAGGAAACTCCACCTCTCGATGTGGTGGTAATCCCGGCAAGTCGTCCGGAAATACATCAGGATACTTGCTAACAACTGGAATCGACGATATGTCAACCCCACCATCTTCCGCCTGTAGAGCGAAACACCAGTAGCCGACACAAACCTGGTTCAGAAGTTTCATCGCCTTCAAGGCGCTAATCACACTCCCCGATCTACCCGGCTTACACCCGACGAGAGTATGTTCGGTGCCGTCCTCGGCAACTATCGAGATGGTACGAGTCCGATAGTTCATGATAGCACCGTGACGATCCAACCAATCGTCTCCGAGGATTAAATCCTCACCCTTAAGGTCTATAACAATGAGATTCGAGGGCCAATCCCGGCTCCCGATCCTCACTGGGCAATCCCTAACTTCCCGATCCCCAACCATACGATCCCCACTGGGTGTACCCACTACAAACGGCTCACACTCAAACTGTAACACCCCCAAGTTATTCAGGGTATATTACAGCGCCGTGAGCCCCGCCGTGGGACACACAAGGCTAAACATACGCGGAACTATAAAACTTGACCGAGAAGGTCTACATACAATGGAAAGAAAGACGATACAAATGGTATTCAAAACCATAACCAATGAAACCATATACATCACTGCACAAATCAATACCTCAAAGACAGCCGGAACATCAAGGAAATCAAATACAATACTCGAGTATTTAAAATCCATTCCAAGATAACAACACCGAATGGAGGAATCCAAAAAGATAACCGAGACAAGACACGGTATCACACTTGCCCATCATCTTCATGCCGACCCGATACCCGCCTGTCCTCTCTCCCCGAACTGAAATACATAAAGGTATTTCCCCATAAAGGGGTTAGCCGTCGAATAGCTAGTGCAAGTATAACAAAATGAAACATAATACTCCTCGACAATAAAGTAAATGTAATCCGTCAATTCATCAATTCAAGACTAGTTATTCCGGAATGACTAAAATCTCATGACGTATGTGAATGCCGTAGAAACGGTTCGTTCAGATCATACGCCGTTACATGTAGGAATGCCGTCAAAACGGTTCGTTCGTTACATGCCAATAATACATATATGAATGCCGTAAAAACGGTTCGTTCATAATATGCCATCAATATATCTATGAATGCCGTAAAAACGGTTCGTTCATATCATACCATCAATTCCTCTTACTTTCAAAGTCGAGAACGCACAATCATAAATGTATACTTGCCTTGAATAATCGACGACGCAACGAACGGAATGGAAGTCACCCACGAATGCTAGGAACCATCGAAACCGAACCTAACGATTTCGAAGAATACAATCACAACAGATTCTAAACGAATACGGAATTGGAATACGCCCGAAAACCCGCCTACGATTCATGTATATTCGTATAAAAACGACAACGAGGGCGGACCACAACCAAACCCTCTCGATTTCGTAAAAATCACGAAATATACCATGAATCCGTAGGGAAACTAAGAGTACCAACAAGATTAATCATATTCATCATGAATTACTCATCAAAATCGAATGAATCGGGCAAAACCACGAAAATCCCCAAATCTCCCCAAAAGTAGGGTTCTAAAGATCTAACCTTGATTCGCTGGATCGAAAGATGTTATAGGATGATTGATCAACGATATAACCTCAAGAACTTCATGGATTTGTTGTTCAACAACATGGTTTCGTCTCCTCCGAAACCTCACCATGACCGAAGGGAAATGAAATGAAAAATGACGGAGAAAGTCGTCTGTCATTTTTATATCGGGCCGGAACTAGCGTGCGCTAGCCATCCCGGCTTAGCGTGCGCTTATCGCCGAAGACGGCCGAGCACTCTCGCCATGGCCCGCATGCCCCGGCACCCCCGCCCAATTCTGCCGTCCGTGACACGACCGCCCGCCCCCGCTAGCGTGCGCCTACGGCCGAAGCCTGCGCTAGCCGACTGGCCCAAAGAGCCACCGGATCGACAACTCATCCTGGCGTCGCTAGTCGGGCCGGCGGCGCTACCCTCGCGGTTAGCGCGCGCTACGACCGACAAGAAGCGTGCGCTACCCGCCGACTCCCGACCGAGTCCGTAACCTCGCAGTACCTCTCGCCTGTGTCCGATGGCGTCAGACTGGCCGACTCGGCAATGCGCTTACATCGCTGAAGAAGCGCAAGACAGCGCCCCGGCCAGAAGGCGTGCGCTTACGCGGCCTCGCCGTGCTCGCGATTGTCCAAGACTCGTCCGCTGGGCCTCCCGCAACCGTCTGGCCACCAAGCCACCGCCACGACCCGACGCCTCGATTTCCAAAAATGCACTGAATCGGACACGAAAAGTTCGCGGACGACATCAACAACTCGAGATGAAAACGTAATGCAATAATTAATCATACGCGACCAAGAAAAGGGTCAAGACGACAAATACAGATATAGATACCCGTAACTTTTAAGAAATTACAAAATGACCCAAAACGCCCGGAAATCACGATACGTGATCGAATAACCAAACCGAAGTTCACAACACGTCTAACAAAGTTAAACGGACTTGCGGGAAACTCGAAACAGCAGTTTCGGACGAGATTCGCAAGAATCAAACTCAAGTGCGGAAAAGTCGCTAAAAAGCACCGAACTCAACAAAACAACACCGAAACGAACTCGGATGACAAAAAGTGTAGAATTACTCATTCTCAGAATGACGAAACGGTCATGAGCGAGTTGTCAAAACGGACTTCCGCCAAAAATAGAAAATCACCAGGAATCAAAATTACGGGTATTACATTCTACCCTCCTTAAAAGAAGTTTCGTCCCGAAACTTAAAACAGGTAGGGAGAAGAAATATTCCGCCAGGAAAACTCAACGAGATACACAAGAACCGAAAACTTATGCCCAAATGGCGAGTTATCAATATAGAACACAACAATACATTACTCGAAGGTAAACCGAACCAATGCCGAAAAGATACGAATTCACAATGCCCGAAGGCTCCAACGGAAAATACCGATACATCATAATGGCCTGAAAGCCGAACAGCCCCAAAGCTGTAAATCATCACAAAATAGATCTCAAAGAAATCAACCTGAATGTCGTACATACCCCTCGGCGTATGAACAACCAGTCGCAAATCGTCGGACATATCCAATACAACATGGACTACGAACGATCAACCAAATAAAGCTCAAGAGGAACATCACAGTACGCCCGATCCGGAAATGTGTCCGTGCACATGTCCGCCCCGTATACAGAATCCAGAATATACGTGTGACAATGTACCTAATTAGCCTCAAGAACTACGTCTCGTGTGCACGGTCCAATGCGGAAATATCCACGCATGACCATCGAGTGCCTGGCTAAAAATCCTACACATAACCAATCGGAACGCAGACATGATTCCAGATATGCCACGATACAACATGACAACGAAACTCAAGGGATAAAACATCCAATATAGATCATACGACTCATCAAGTGAACGATGACACACGAATAAGGAAAGATCGACACGACCAACGATATTCGAAACGACCATCCTGGGATCAGAATTCCTTAAGGACCGATTAACACGGCAACAACCACAACACCACAATTGGAAATCCTCGGCTCTCAACGATCACAAAATTACCGAGTTCACAAGAATAATAATGTGTTTGTCTTGAGTCGGCCAACACGACAATAATAATTCAACGGATGGGAACTATCCTCGATACCCCAATTCAATTCTTAGATTACCGTAGAATGGCCAATCGATAACTACGTTACAACGGATGTGAATATCTTTGACAACGTATTGGTTTTATCTTCGATAATCCCAATTCAATACCTCGATTACCTTAGAACGGTCAATCGATAATCAATAATACGATAGAATAGATGTCCCGGTGTCTTAAATCGACCACCAAACGGAGATGACAAAAGGATATATCAAACGCCCCCAATCGGTTAACGCAACATCATAGCAACGGATCCAATTCGACGACAAAGATTCAACGATGTCTCGTAACGACATTAATCACGAACAATAATAACCGATACATCGATACATGAACCGCTATCGATAGCAACTTCACCAACAAGTATCGTAATGCCTTGAACCGCCATTTACAAACAACAAGAATATTTGGTATAACTGCCGACGGCCGTCGTGTCAACCAATCCCTTGATATCAATACAATCATAAAGAGGCCGAGTCTCGAAATGATACACACATTCGTACACTTACACGATAACATTAATCTCATTGATTAGTACAAGTATAAAACTTGCCTCGATATCAATACATCGAATTACCAATTGATTGATTTCGTCTTACGAGTTCCTCATCCCACCAAGTTAATCTACGAACCCTTCAACCTTAACCGCAACACAACAATCATAATCTATGATCAAACATCATATCTTATTGTAAAACGAAGGATTGATAATTAACCGGTTCGATGACGACCAACATCAATACCACCAAACCACGAACTCAATCGCTTTACCATATCTCGACTAATCACAACGAACAATCCAACTCGACACTTACAAATCCTGTCCACAATACGAGTCGAAGTATGACGATCATATCAGCAACCAATTCGGATCAATAATAAGGGTCTAAATGTTCCAAACTCAATTCTTAAATACGAATTGACAGGGTTCCCTTCTCGTAAACCCATCGTTAAAATTTACTTATGACCGTTATCAATTCGAATCATCCGACTGGTTCTAAACAATAGATAATCATATTAAAAAGGTTATCAAACAATCCAATCATTCGATTTGAATACTTGCTCCATACGTATGGGCTTCCAAATTCCGAGATGAATAATAGTCTCATCAAGCTCATAATCACATTCGTATTTCCTATACGAATATTATTTCCAACACATAGTTTAGCTCTAGATATGAATATTCCATATTCCTATTCAAAACATCAACCTTCTTAAAAAATTTTCATCACCTCGGATAATTCAAGAGTTCTGAAAGAGCATGAAATATCCGAAATCACGTTCAGAACAACATATCCGAGGTATATATATCTCCACGTTATCATTTCCTTCATCATGTCATTCATACAACCTCAAGAATCAGAACAAAACCCTTATCGTCATATGAAGAAGATCTCAATAATCATATCAACATCCGAATCTCTTATTACGATTCCAATAAATCTCGTCTGATTATCACATGATACCAAGATTGTAACACCCTGCATCCTCCTCGAATATTACACGCCGTAAACCCTTCTCACAAGGATTTACCAGGCTAAGCACAATTTCTCCACATCATTTCAAAAATGTTAAAAAGACCGATGACGGTAATATTTTTCAAATACAAAAAAAAATCATTTTCCAAATACCGTCAAAACGATCAAGGTCAAAATGCCAAAAACTCAGTTTAGGGAATCGGTTTTACGAATTAAAAATTCAGTTGGCAATATACCAAAAGCCATTTCAAAATATTCACGCAACGGATAAAAGTACAGTCCAATTTATGCATTTTCATCGAAATAAAACGGACATCAAAATACACGATTCCCAACACACTCCCTCCCAAGTAGTAATCCTTAAAGAAATGAACCACTATCAAAGGGATACGAGGACTACCATGTATGGACGAACCACGAGGAAGAATAATGATCTCCATTCCAAGAATCATCAAAAACATCAAGAACAAAACTTAAATCCGAGCTCTCCATCTTAATCTGGTTTAAGAGAATCATCTCTCCATGTTTAGGAACTTCAAGTACTTCCCAAGGTTCTCTCTATTGATCAAGGAAGGAGAATGGACAAAATGCCTCTCAAAGACTCGTCTATCCTCTCTATAAAACACAAAGACTAGCGCGCTAGACCTTATATTTAGCGTGCGCTACATGACTAGCGTGCGCTATCCTTCCTTGACAGCGTGCGTTATCAGGCGATCCGAAGCTACTACACCGCTTGAAACTCATCTAACGTACGTAATGCCCATACATTAGCGTACGCTAACGAGCGTTGACTCGATACGGTGAAATGCTCGAGCGCGCGCTATTCTTCGACCTTAACGCGCGCTAATCGCCGTTGACTTGCTACAAGATCGTGCCCCATATGCCGAAAACATCCGCGATTATCGGATTCCTTTGACCGATATGGAATTAGCATGCGCTAATCATACGGTTTTAGCGTCGCTAGCTCTACACGACAAGCACTCGTTGACCTTATCTCGAACACGCGTCGAACATGGCGGGTCCACCAACAAAGCTAAGATTCCATTATTGGTGATTCGGTGTTAGCGTGCGCTAACCAACATGCGTTAGCGTGTGCTAATCGAATATAAAATCAACACTGGCCTACACTGCGGCCACCGACCGAAACTAACTCCGGTCGTTACGTACGTTAGGGGTCCTCCTTAGCGACGTAATCGAATCTCTTAGCGTGCGCTAAGTATGCACCGTAGCGTACGCTAAGTATATATCTTAGCGCGCTAGACATACCTTGTAGCGTGCGCTAACGTAGCCGTATTTAGCCATTTCCGCTATTCTCTACCAATATATCGACATACCAAACGATCATACGGCACAATGAATACATATACGCATTCAAAGAACATTATCAAACGCTCACAACGTTCTCAAGCACAAATATCCATCAACGATATCCAACATATAAATCTAAATCACCAAGATAACCAAGAATTATCGGATAATCCAAACAACATACTTACAAGTCTGTGAAGTTGAAGATCTCCCGTGGTACTAACATGCGACTTCCAACAAAGTCTCAACACAATACCGATACACGCTAATATCGAAATTAGCAATTTGACAAGATCTCAAGGAGGGATTCAAGTCCGTAACCACAGTCACGACTTCTTCTCCTTACATCCCACATTCAAAAGGGCACACACGTGCGGAAGTATAATCCAAATCACACCTTCTCAAAGTGACCAATTCCAAAGAATACCCACTAAAAACGAAACGGTCAAGAAAATACAAGAAGAGTGAGAGGACTTACAAGTACCGGCCGCACCGTGATGATGGCGAGTAGTGATACTGTGGGCAAATGCCGACTCAATCGACCCAAAAGACCGACACCTAGGTATCCATAAACCTAAGCTCGATACCATATTCGTAACACCCCAAGTTATTCAGGTATATTACAACACGTGAGCCCCGCCGTGGGACACACAAGGCTAAACATACGCGGAACTATAAAACTTGACCGATAAGGTCTA
Source organism: Orobanche coerulescens (assembly GCA_033398695.1). NCBI lineage: Eukaryota > Viridiplantae > Streptophyta > Magnoliopsida > Lamiales > Orobanchaceae > Orobanche > Orobanche coerulescens. The sequence continues at coordinate 346,331 of CM065811.1, read as the reverse complement.
CATACAATGGAAAGAAAGACGATACAAATGGTATTCAAAACCATAACCAATGAAACCATATACATCACTGCACAAATCAATACCTCGGCAAAGACAGCTTTAACATCAAGGAAAGCGAAATACAATACTCGAGTATTTAAAATCCATTCCAAGACAACAACACCGAATGGAGGAATCCAAAAAGATAACCTGAGACAAGACACGGTATCACACTTGCCCATCATCTTCATGCCGACCCGATACCCGCCTGTCCTCTCTCCTGGAACCTGAAATACATAAAGGTATTTCCCCATAAAGGGGTTAGCCGAATAGCTAGTGCAAGTATAACAAGATGAAACATAATACTCCTCGACAATAAAGTAAATGTAATCCGTCAATTCATCAATTCAAGACTAGTTATTCCTAATGACTAAAATCTCATGACGTATGTGAATGCCGTAGAAACGGTTCGCTGATCATACGCCGTTACATGTAGGAATGCCGCCAAAACGGTTCGCTCGTTACATGCCAATAATACATATATGAATGCCGTAAACGGTTCGCTCATAATATGCCATCAATATATCTATGAATGCCGTAAAAACGGTTCGTTCATATCATACCATCAACTCCTCTTACTTTCAAAGTCGAGAACGCACAATCATAAATGTATACTTGCCTTGAATAATCGATTTACGCAACGAACGGAATGGAAGTCACCCACGAATGCTAGGAACCATCGAAACCGAACCTAACGATTTCGAAGAATACAATCACAACAGATTCTAAACGAATACGGAATTGGAATACGCCCGAAAACCCGCCTACGATTCATGTATATTCGTATAAAAACGACAACGAGGGCGGACCACAACCAAACCCTCTCGATTTCGTAAAAATCACGAAATATACCATGAATCCGTAGGGAAACTAAGAGTACCAACAAGATTAATCATATTCATCATGAATTACTCATCAAAATCGAATGAATCGGGCAAAACCACGAAAATCCCCAAATCTCCCCAAAAGTAGGGTTCTAAAGATCTAACCTTGATTCATTGGATCGAAAGATGTTATAGGATGATTGATCAACGATATAACCTCAAGAACTTCATGGATTTGTTGTTCAACAACATGGTTTCGTCTCCTCCGAAAACCTCACCATGACCGAAGGGAAATGAAATGAAAATGACGGAGAAAGTCGCCGTCTGTCATTTTTATATCGGGCGAACTAGCGTGCGCTAGCCATCCCGGCCTAGCGTGCGCTTATCGGCCAAGACGGCCGAGCACTCTCGCCATGGCCCGCATGACCCGGCACCACCGACCAAATCTGCCGACCGTGACTCGACCGCCGACCCGCTAGCGTGCGCTACGGCCGAAGCTCGCGCGCTAGCTAATTGGCCCAAAGAGCCACCGGATCGACAACTCATCCCAGAAGACGCTAGTCGGGCCGGCAGCGGCGCTACCCCTCGCCGGTTAGCGCGCTACGACCGACAGAGCGTGCGCTACCCGCCGACTCCCGACCGAGTCCGTAACCTCGAGTACTCTCGCCTGTGTCCGATAGCGTCAGACTGGCCGACGGCGCTTACATCGCGAGCTAAGAAGGCACAGAAGGCCCCGGCCGTAGCGTGCGCTACGCCGGTTCCTGCCGTGCCTGCTCGGCCAGTGTCCAGCACTCGTCCGGCCAGTCCCGCAACCGTCCGGCCAGCTGCTCAGCCGCCACGACCCGACGCCTCGATTTCCAAAAAAATGCACGGAACGGACACGACGAAAAGTTCGCGGACGACATCAACAACTCGAGATGAAAACGTAATGCAATAATTAATCATACGCGACCAAGAAAAGGGTCAAGACGACAAATACAGATATAGATACCCGTAACTTTCAAGAAATTACAAAATGGCCCAAAACGCCCGGAAATCACGATACGTGATCGAATAACCAAACCGAAGTTCACAACACGTCTAACAAAGTTAAACGGACTTGCGGGAAACTCGAAACAGCAGTTTCGGACGAGATTCGCAAGAATCAAACTCAAGTGCGGAAAAGTCGCTAAAAAGCACCGAACTCAACAAAACAACACCGAAACGAACTCGGATGACAAAAAGTGTAGAATTACTCATTCTCAGAATGACGAAACGGTCATGAGCGAGTTGTCAAAACGGACTTCCGCCAAAAATAGAAAATCACCAAGAATCAAAATTACGGGTATTACACAAACAAGCAGTCAAAACCAATACGACTCACACAATCCGAAGCAATAAAGGAATGGGTAGCACCCGAATCAAAAAGCACTGACACTGGATGAGTAAGGATCTGAGTAGTACCTGACGCCACTGGAACATATGTCTCCTCTGTACGCCTCATCTCGATACACCTGGGGTGAATCGAACCCGAACTCGAGGCCGCACGGCGATCCCCGACCCCGTCCCTACCACGACTCGAACTCGCGGAACATAAGTAGCCGGAGGCCGTGATCCTCCGATCGGTAGTGGTAGTCGGAACTCTAACAGCCACAGTGGCCCTCTCACAATGAGTCGCCCGATGCCCTTGGCTCCGCCACAAGTGAAGCAAGTAATCGGAGGAAAAGGGCAATCCTTCATCAAATGCTCATATTGGTTGCGCTTAAAACAAACCCCGCCACCGTAAGCAACGAATCGAACAGTTACCCCGAGATCCCCACTGATGAAATGGCCTCTTCCCGGTGTAAAGGCGGATCAGCTCGAAAATCGGCCACTCTTGCCGGCCGAGAAGTTGCCAATCGCTTGCTTCTTGGCCTCGCACCCAACTCGATTCGTGCGGCCATCTCGATCGCTAGAGCGCGATCCCGATACTCCTTCAAAGTGGCACACATGAGCGGTGCCATACTGCCCGATATGCGGTTTCATACGCATATTAAAGTAACGGATTTTATCGCCTTCCGTCCTCACCGATCTCTCACGAAACCCAATCCGATTGTAAGTAATGATGGCTCGAGAAATAGGCACATCTTGAGGTGTAGCGGTGAAGAACTCCACAATTCAAGCGCTCCTTAATCAAGGCGGTGGACAATATTCGCTTCCATAGCACTTCAACTCATCCCAAGTGGCCCGACGGTCTCGGGCGCAACGGCCTCCCACCATTCCGCAGCCTTCCTTATCCGGGAGGTACTGGGCAATAAGTACCTCCGTCCCTCGGGACAAGCTACGGCATCGAAGGTCCTGGATAACCGAAAGAGCCAATTCTCCCAACCGAGAGAGTCAAGATCCTGAGAAACGAGGAGGATGCATCTTAGACACCGTCAAGCCACTTACTAGCTTCCTCTTCGTGTCGGGGCGGATTATGGCGTCCACCCCGAGCTATCTCGAGCAAGTCGGGCTACTAATTGCCGGAGTACGGCAGCGTCGGCTGCCAGATTATTACCCGACGGCACCGAGTGAGAGGCCGAGTCTGCAGAGGATCGAGAAAGTGAGTCCTCTTCATTATCGCACCCGACCACGGCCTCGGCCCCTAGCCGGTCTACCACGACCTCTCAACATACTGAAGAAAATACGAAAAGAACAAGATCAGAAAGATTCACAATTCACAAAGTTGGTAACACAAGTCACAATTCCGAACTACGCAAGAAAACGAATTACAGAAATATAAGAGTTCGAGGAGACTTACAGCCACGGGTCGCACGAAAAGACGGTAGCGTGATGATATTAGGCTCAACGAATGACTCTAACAACACAACTGACAGACCCAAAATTCACCGACAGCCTAGGTATTCAAAACCTAAGCTCTGATACCATAAATGTAACACCCCAATTCACAAATGGGACATTACACGCCGTAGAACTCTCGTGAGGTCTACCAGGCTGACACTTGACACATAAACCACAATATAATCCCAAATAATGCATTCAAAAAGTAAGTAAGGCCGTGGCCTCGGCCAAAACATTTTAACGGAGTACATGAATATAAGATAAATACCAATTCATTGCCCACGCAGGGGACTTAAACCAAGTTTCAAAGTAAACAGTTTAACTCCGGTACTCGACAAATAAAATGACACGACATAAAAATACAGACTCGAGCCACATCATCAAGCCATCCCATCCTTTGCGTGCGTGCCCCGTGCCTGCTCCTCAGCTCTCCCGGTACCTGAAATGCATAAGACGCATTTCCCCCATTTAAGGGGTTAGCATTCGAATGGCTAGTGCAAGTACACAATTACACCACATTATATACAAAAATACGGTTTTTACACAATCATCTCAAACACAAGTCATTTGTCGTATATATATTCCGGAATACTACATTGGCAATCAAATCAGTTCCAATCATCACGATATCACAAAATCACAACTGGTATCCCGTGGCCGCATTCTTAGTATCGACCCCGGACATCCCGTCGAACACTCCGGTGGGATACCACTTCCGCGCCGTACCCTTAGTATCGACTCCCCGCACATCCCGCCGGACACTCCGGTGGAAGTTCAATCACACACGCACCCAAGTTCCCTTCCGCGGCCGTACTCTTAGTATCGACCCCCGACATCCCGTCGGACACTCCGGTGGAAGGAACACAACTCACGCACCAAAATCACAATTCATCATTCATTTCGAAAATCACAACATACATAACGAAATGTAATACATGTACTTGCCTTGAATGAAACGAAATGAAGGAAACGACGATTTTAAAAGGTTTCGGTCCGAACAATCCTCCCAAATCCGTTCCTAACACAATAACGGTATACACAAGTCTCAATAATGCGGAAAGGTAAGAATTAATCCTAATTCTACCCCTTGGAACGATTTGTCGGTCATTACGAAGTCCAAGACGGTTATAATCTAACAATGGAGAAATTACTAGGTTAAATCCGTTAAACTATAATGAAAACAAGGGATTTACGACTACACAATCGTAATCTAACAAGTCGTCGAAGTCAAAACGGATTAAAAGGAAGAATTATACCAAGAATCCCGAAATCCCCAAAAAAACTAGGGTTCATCGATGTATACCTCGATTCGGATGGATGGAGGATGATTATGATGATGATAAACCTTGCTTGGGACGCAAAAATCGATCTTTAGAAGGTTCCTACGGATTGCACCGGATGAATCGCTCGAAATCGCCCAAAGGAAGCTCACGTCGCGAGAAAGAGAGAAAAGGAGTGAAATAAGTCGACCTAAATAAGTCGAATTAAAAGACTGACGCGAAGTTACGACGTTAACGCCTATTGTTAACGACGTTAAGAAGGTTACGACGTAACCCCTCTCAGTTAACGACGTAACGAACAATCTGGACACTTTCGCGAAACCATAACGACGTTACCAATGGGGTATAACGACGTTATGATACCTATATAACGCACGTAAAGAGCATGCATAACGACGTTATGCATGCAGCAGCTCAAAGATCGCTAAACACTCACCAAGACAACGATACAACGACGAAACGAAACACAAGGATAGAACCAAAAGTATAAACATGGGGTATCCAAAACAACGAAGTTGAGTTTGGAAAGAAAATATAATCCCAATCACTAGAGAGTCTCAAATGAAGCAAATGAAGCTAAATAAACCAAACTTATGAAAATTACAAAAACGCCCAAGAGCCCGAAAAATCGCGATGCAACGTCGGATTAACAAACCGAAAATTTCAACACGACCAACTCACCCATACAAACTTATACAAATCAAGAAACAACGGAAACGAACAAGTTTTACAAGAATCGAACGTACATACGGCAAGATATAAATTAAGATGAAATTATGCGAAAACATCCTCGAAACTCATCCAGACGGAAAAACTCCAAGAACAAAATAGATTCAGAATTCCAAAACAGTGCTAAGCGAGTTGTCCGAAACGAACATACACCAAAAATAGAAATTACTGAAAATAGAAAACACGGATATTACACATATAAATTTCTTATTCCAATTCACCATACAGAAAGGCTGTTTTCACGTCCATCTGGTGAATGGGATAGTCACATATAGAAGCCAATGCAATAAGCACTCAGATAGTAGTCAAACAAGCTACAGGAGAATATGTATCGAAGTAGTCTATTTTCTCAGTCTGTCCAAACCCTTTGGCAACTAATCTGGCTTTATACTTATCAACAGTCTAATCAGATTTAAGTTTCTTTCTAAAGATCCATTTACTTCCAATCATGGTACACCCTAGAGGTAGATCAACTAATTCCCATGTCCCGTTAGAGACAATGGAACCCATTTCACTATTAACAACTTCATTCCAGTGATTTGATTCAAGAGAAGTCATAGCAATTTTGAAACTAACAGTATTATCCTCGACGTTGAAAGTAACAAGGTCACTTCCAAAGTCCTTGGAAATTTTATTCCTTTTACTCTGACTGGGTTCTACAAGTTCTTTACGAATTGAATCAGTGCCACTTGGATTTGCCCCACAATACTCATCTTTTGCACATGATCAGGAATTGATGTAGAAGTAAGAGCCGAATCTAAGGAAAGATCTGTGGGTAGACCACTTTTCATGGGAAACACATTCTCGAAGAATGTAGCATCGCTATATTCAACTATAGTGTTGACATCGGTACCTGCAATATCTGATTTTATAACTAAAAATCTCATTGCATAAGATGTTTCCACATAGCCCAAAAAAATTGCATCAACAGTCTTAGGACCTAGTTTCTTTCGTTTGTGTTCAGAGACTAGAACTTTTGCAAGACAGTCCCACACTCGAAAATATTTGAGACTACATTTTCTGCCTTTCCAGATTTCAAACGGAGTGAAATCTTTGTGTTTTTGAGGAACTCTATTCAGAATATGGCAAGCCGTATTCAGAGCTTCCCCCCACATTTATTTAGTCATTCCAGAATTCAAAAGCAAACTGTTAATCATGTCTTTGAAAGTTCTATTTTTCCGTTCAGCTATCCCATTAGAAGGAGGTGAGTAAGGTGCAATATCTTCATGAATAATGCCACAAGCACGATAATGTTCTTGAAATGGATTAGACTTATACTCTCCAACCCTATCTGATCTTAACCGTTTAAGTTTTCTGCCAGTTTGTGTTTCGGCTTCATTCTTAAACACTACAAACTTCCTTAGTGCTTCATCTTTATGTTTCAATAAGTAAACATAACAGTATCTGCTGCAATCATCGATAAAGGTGACAAAGTATCTTTTATGATCTTTTGTTAAACATCTGTTGAACTCGCAAATGTCTGTGTGAACTAAGTCAAGTACTGCAGATTGCCGTTCCATAGAATGGTAAGGCTTTGCTATTTGTTTTGCCTCAACACATATTTGACATTTATGTCCCTTTTCAATATTATGCTCACGGATTAGATCCAGGTTCATTATACGTTTAATAAAACCATAGTTTAAGTGTCCCAAACGATCATGCCAGATAGACGAGCATTCAACAACATTAACAAAAGAAAGATCGAAATATTCAGTTTTATCAGAACCGACAAACTTTTCAGCTCCTACAACAAATAAACCCACAGAAACTTAGCCTTTGCATATAAAAGTTCCGTAATATAGAATTACAACTTTATTCATTTTAAATGAAGCTTCAAACCCTTCTCCAACTATTTCAGAACCACTTATGATATTTCTGCAGATAGATAAAACAGGTACACCCTTTGCAGAGATATTGTTCCCCCAGAAGGAACTTTCAGGTCCACACAGCCTATCCCTAGCACTTTGGCAGCACTTGAGTCTCCCATCATTACAGACCTTCTGCTAACAGGCTGGTAAGATACAAATAACAATTTATCAGCACAAACGTGCACATTTAACTCCAGTATCCACCAACCACTCGTGGGGTTCATAGATCAGAAATAATTTAGGTTTAATAGAAACATGACAAAAATACTCGTCCATAGAGGTATCAAAAGTATTCTGTCCAATGACCAGGTTGACAGCTGCCGGATCAGATGACTGAGATTTTCAATGACCCTTTTTAGGACATGTTTTAGCCCACTGATCTGTCTGTCCGCAATTGCAGCAAGACCTGTTTATCTTTTATTTCTTATTCATTTTGGCTTTTCCCTTGTCGGTTATTTTAGTGTTGGAGTGAGACTTAGTTGGGTTGAATTTTCTCTTCCCGGTTATTAATTTGGTTTTGGGATAATGATCAATAGGAACAATGTGAGATTGATTCTTATGTTGTTCTTCACTACTTATGGCAATCATCAAGTCATCAAGACTTAATTCCCCTTTTTGATGTTTTAAAGACATCCCAAAACTTTCCCAGGATTTCGGAAATTTATGCACGACTAACATGGCCATAAATTTCTCAGGAAGTTTCATTTCAGCATCAGCGAGAGCATGCTCTAAATTTATTAATTCATGTGTTTGTTCAGATACAGACCTATTCTCTACCATTTGATACTTCAAAAATTTTGACACTGAAGATTTCTCGAGCTCTTGCTCTTCAGTGTTATATTTTTTGTCCAACTTTAGCCGAATAGGAATCGAAGCAATAAACATCAAAGAGTGTGTCGGACAAACCAGACAGAATCACTCTCGAACAATTTGATCCGCTATATTCCAATCGGCTAGTTCCTTGGAGTCTGTATCACTAGGAATTGGCTTGGTCAACTGAATTATTGAAATAAGACATTTCATTGTCAGCCAAATTTCAATTCGCTGTTGCCAGCACCTAAAAATTGACCCGAAAATTTGTCCTGCAGACCGGACAAGTCAACTTTCCCAGACACAACAGGAATAGATGCAGAGGCTCCAACACTCACAATGAGGATATTCGTTTCAGCCATAATACAGTATACAAGAGTTCGTCTAAAGGATAATACTGTAGTGGTACAAGATTAAAACAATATACGATTTTAAAAGTATAGATCCAGAAATGCGGTATACAAATTTCAGAATATAGAATACAGTTTCGAAAATGCAGAATACATTTTCGAAAATATAATATACAAAATTCGTAGAAATACAGTTCGAAAATACGGTATATAAATTCCGAAAATACATAATACAGTTTCGAAAATACAAAATACGTTTTCGATAATATAGTATACAAAATTCGTATAAAAACAATTTCGGAAATACAGTATATAAATTCCAAAAATACAAAATACAGTTTCGAAAATACAGAATATGTTTTAGAAAATATAGTATACAAAATTCGTAGAAATACAGTATATAAATTCTGAAAGTATAGAATACGGTTTTGAAAATACAGAATACGTTTTCGAAAATACAATATACAAAATTCATATAAATACAGTTTCGAAAATATGGTATATAAATTCCGAAAATACAGAATACAGTTTCGAAAATACAAAATACAGTTTTTGAAAATCCAGTATACAAAATTCGTATAAATACACAGAGTTTCTTTAAGATTGTTGGAAATAATCGGGATGCACAGCGTATTATATTTGTATTTGTACGACAAAGGAATTGCACAACGTGAACAATACACAAAATATACCAGAAAAGAAGACATGTTAGAATTAAATAAGGAAATAAAATACTTAGTACGTATCTCGATGGTTCATATAGTATATGAACCGTTACAATTGAATAACCAAATCGCAGACGAGCTGCTTGCCTTGAAGAAACTATTGCCCCGATCCAGCTATCGGGTTTAGCAATGGTACTTCCAAGATAAGATGGTCCAGTCATTTGTTACACAAGCTGCTGGCTCAAATTCCGGACACCTCGAAAAGTACTCAGTTGCCGATCAAGAAAATATCAAGATTTTTCGGAGTGCAGAGGAAATGAGAATTTCAGATTTTTCGGTACTCTCAAAACTGAAATCAGGATCATGTATTTATAGGAGAAACTGCGTTGATGACGTCACTGCGTAGGTCATTCCACACCCAGTCAACAAGATGCTTTGATGAAATCACTGCGTAAGTCATTCCACACCGAGTCAACAAGATGCTTTGATGACATCACTGCGTAAGTCATTCCACACCGAGTCAACAAGATGCTTTGATGACATCACTGCGTAAGTCATTCCACACTGAGTCAACAAGATGTTTTGATGACATCACTGCGTATGTCACCCAGTCAGCAAGATGCTTTGATGACATCACCGCGTATGTCACAAATCGTGTTGAACTTTTGTCTCGCGTGTTGTTCGAATCGTTGAATATTTAATCGGATAACATTTTGTCCAAAAAGAATATACAGAGACGGAGACAATCGACCAAACGGTCGAGGCCGAGGCCGAACCGAACCGAAATTGAGCTTGAGCTCGTGACCTTGACCGAGACCAAGTCCGAGCGGGCGGGCGGCATCGCGCGTGTGGTTTACTCACAACTCTCACTTAATGAATACTTTTATTTATTCATTATCATAAAGTCTAATATAAACCACACTCCTCCTCTTTATTTTTCCAATGTGTGACAAACTATCACACATATTAACACAATACTCTTCCCCCAATCAATAATACACAATTAACCATCTTTTTTATTCCCACCAAATTGGTATCCTCCCAAGAGTTAATTCATCTCATTATCCAATGAAATTAGATAATTACTCCCAAGTACAATAATATTTTTCATGTAATTTAAATGTTAATTACAACATATTATTCGTAGTTAAAATACCAATTCCAACATTGTGTACCATTTTACAATTTATTTAAATTTATTTGCTATTTTTATTTGCAATGGTGGTAATTCTTTTTTATGTTAGTATTTCTAGTCATTTTAAATATTATATGTAAATTTAAATTTGTTATAATTCAGTGTTCTAAAAATCCCCGCCTAGGCCGATTAATCCTCCGATTAATCCCTAGAAGGTTCTCTGCCGTTCCGATTATGGCCTAGGCGCTTGTACTAGGCGTTTGGGTAATGAATCGATCGTCTAGACGGGCCATGGACCATGAAGGCAATCTAAGATACTTTGGACTACTTTATACCTATATCAACGTTTCAAATTTCCTAATGACGTGGGCGATTAGGCGGATCTCAGGCGGTTATACTTTTTTGTTTTTTTTTATTTTGTTCTACTAGTACTACAAATTCCTAAATTGAGATATTATGGATAATATGGACTCATTAATATCTATATCAGTATTTCAAATTTAATATATAATTGATTATATATATGTTAAAATGGTTAAATTTTAATTATTTTTAATTATTTTACATATATATAATTTTTTATATTTAAAAATGATTAAAATAATAATAAAAAATAAATCCGCCTAGTCCGATTAATCCCCGATTAATCCCCGAGTAATCCTCTGGGCGCTAGGCATTAGCAATCCGAACGCCTAGCGCCTAGCGTTTTTTAGAACCATGTTATAATTTAAATCTATGAAATTATAGAAGTATACCACATCCTGTTTGGATTTAATAAGGACATGGTCATACAATCCGAAACCAATAAAGTATCTCTTTTTTTTACTGACCAAAGAATAAAGATTTTATAAAATGAGATATAAATAGATTATAGAAAAGTAGACCTGATCTCCAATTCATATTAGAAGTCAATTAATATGCTATCAAATCTACTTTTTTAATATCAATTCATATATAAATAGTTGGTTTTGCCGGATGTCTAGATAGAATATCTATTGTCAATTATCGCAAAATGTATTTTCACAAATACTACTATATCAGTGTAGAGCCCGTGAATAAATTCACGAATAAGACATAATTTTTTATAGTAATATTGTTCTTATATATCAAAATTTTATATTTGTAAATTATATATTAGATCGCAATTTTTGTATCTCATTTAATTTCTATATAACATGTATTAATTAATGTATATTATTAATTTCAATATTAAAACTTGATTATAGATCCTTCAACAAAAATTAATATTATTTTCTTGTTTAAATTTTATTTAATTAATTAACATTCTTTATTTAAATAAAATTCTTTATTATTTAAATTCATTCGATATAAATGTGTTTTCCAAAATAATTTATTTCAAAATTATCTAAAAATAAATAAATTGTTTGATGAGCCGGTGCGCTAGCCGCTACGGACAAAGCTCTCATCAGTCATATAATGACACATATACACATGTCAGAATATGATTCGCTTACTGGAGCCGGACTCGGATAAGAAAATATATTTAATTATACTACATATTTGTACATATTTGTCGATTTCAGTTTATATATTCTTCTTGTTAGGTGTGAACTGTGCCGATTGAAATCGATAAATATGAAAAAATATGTAATTTTAGTAGCGATATAACGTCAGACCAAGTTTTTTTGACCTGACGGTCGGAAAGCTCATCATTTCTTGTCAAAAAAGTTATTCCGATGACAATGGTTTTTTCCTCCATTATTTATATATCGTAGTATTTCAGAAAATACTATTGTATAATAATAGAAATACGATTTTATTTTTATAAATACAAAAAGCAGAAGAAAGAAAATACTACTATTCTCGTACTTCTTCTCGAGCCTGCATCTATTGCCCATAGCCGAATTAGCCGCTGTAATTGTATTTGTTTCCGATTTTAGGGTTAGGGTTTCTGATTAATCTTGTTCATTGTCAAATCAATGGGCGGCGAGGGTGAATCTAGCGTGTGTACGGGTGGGGATGAGCAGGTGAATCTGAACATTCGATTCACCAACAGCTCTAAATTTTCGGTCAAAACGAACCTCCAATCGACGGTGGCGGAATTCAAAGTTCTGTTGGCGCAGCACAGCGATGTGCCAGCTGGACAGCAGCGTTTGATTTACAAAGGTCGGATCTTGAAGGACGACCAAACGCTAATCAGCTACGGTACGCCTTTTCTGACTAACTTCTGCTTGACTATCTGCGGGGTTTTGATTATTTGATTTTGTTGCAAATACAATATGCGCTTTATCTGGAAGATTGTGAAAGGATGCGTCTCTGAGAATTCAAATTGATTTGGATGATGAGCTGGCATATATGTTGTGTTTGATAAATAGAATTTTGATCTGGTACCTTAGGAATTTGGGATTGTTTACCATGTCAAATGCTAGCGAGTGAAGCCTGCACAATTTATTTCCATTTTCCAATAATTGGAATCCATATTCCAATAATTGTCTAGCATGATATGGACTGGTCAGGAAAATTGACATGTTTCAATTCAAACGATTAACTGATGATAGAAAGCGGAAAGAAATCATATCCCGAATAGTGTACTTACATGATTTATCTTAATCATTAGTGTACTTGCAGGATTGATCTTAATCATTAGATCATGTTGAAAATATTGAGCATCGTAAAGTAAACTAGTTCATGTTAAGGTGACTTTTCTTTCTTGTGCAGCAAAAGGAAGATATGTTCTATCTGGGACCTTTTCTAGGAACCATGTGATATTCAATATGTCTGTTTCTGTATTTGAATCCTTGTAAGAGGGATATATATGTATATGTGTTTGTGTGTGTATGTGACAACTTAGATCAGTTTTAAAAAGCATTATTTTTTCTGTAGTAAGAGTATGAGGTTATTGCGGACATGAGAAATCACGATGAGAAATCTTGTGATAATGTGAAAGTTAACTTAATTAATGTTTGCTTTCTCTTGATTTTGGATTGGTCTGTTCCTTCTCTTTAATAGGTTTGCAGGCAGATCACACAGTTCATATGGTTCGTGGTTTTGCGCCAGCTGTGACTACACCCTCTGCTGTTCCGGCAAGTGCCGCCAACACCCAAAGTGTTCCCGCTGCTACACAAGTCGGCAGCACCAACACAGTGGGTACTGGTGGAGTTGCATCCCCATTTGCGGGGCTTGATCTAGGTGCTTTTGGAGGCACTGGGGGTGCATCTGGATTATTTGGAGCTGGACTTCCTGAGTTTGAACAAATGCAACAACAACTAACTCAAAATCCCAACATGATGAGAGAGATAATGAACATGCCTGCAATTCAGAGCGTAATGAACAATCCGGAGATTATGCGTAGCTTGATTATGAGTAACCCTCAGATGCGTGAGATAATCGACCGGAACCCTGAGCTTGGTCATGTTCTGAATGATCCAAGCATCCTGCGGCAAACACTGGAAGCTGCAAGGAACCCGGAGCTGATGCGCGAGATGATGCGGAACACTGATAGGGCAATGAGCAATATTGAATCTTCTCCTGAAGGATTTAACATGCTGAGGCGCATGTATGAAAATGTCCAGGAACCCTTTCTGAATGCAACTACAATGGGTGGTGGTGGCGCTGCCACTGATGCGGGATCAAATCCATTTGCAGCTCTGTTGGGAAATCAGAGTGGTAACCAAACCAGAGAAGGACCTAATCTTTCAACTGCTGGACCTGAAGCTACCCCGGGCACTACTATTCCAAACTCCAATCCACTTCCCAACCCATGGAGCAATACTGGTAACGTTGGAATTTTTGAATGATCTAAAAGGTTCATCTTGTTTTATCTTTATGCTTGGGCCAATTATTTTAATGTAATGTGTTTTTTCCCTAGTTCTATAAGATATATAAAGTTGTGGGTTTCTAAATATGTAGAATTTTGGCTTTTTTCTATAAAACTGTTATACCCATTCTTTAGTGTCAGGGTTTGGCTAATTAGTTTATTTGTTCCCTTTTCTTTCTCTAGTCCCGGGTCTGCAAATGTTGCACATAAATGGTCCCTTTATCTGTTGCCTCTTTCAAGTGAAATTAATATTGTAGTCTAGATGAAGAGCTATTCATCTCTTAGCTGCCCGATGTAGTCTTTCTTGGCAATTTATTTATGCACTTGTTTGAAACCTGTACTTTCTTCTCCCTCCGTCCGGAAACAATAGACTCATTTCTTTTGGCACAGGTTAAGAATCCCTACTATATATTGGGATACGAAAGACTAATCAACATTTAACTTGTTAAGATGGGCTATATATTGGGACAGATGGAAAAGGAAAATAATCCTCTTATTTTGGAATGGAGGGACTATATGCCCCCAACTTGATTGTCATTGAAGTCAACTTCGTGCTACTTATCTGTGCTTTTTATGAATTTACGCACTCATATTCGGTTTTTGTACTCTTTTGGTTCTTGAGTCATTCTAAGACCTTGTATTTTCCCTGTACGTCATTAGGAAATTCCCGAACAAATAATGCTGCAACAACTAATCCAACTGGTGATGCAAGAATACCATCTATTGCTGGCGTAGGAGGGCTCGGTCATCCTGAATTGGAGCGCATGGGAATGTCAGATCCTTCTGCCTTCAGCCAGTTGTTGCAAAATCCAGCCATAACACAGATGATGCAGAGCTATCTTACCGACCCTCAGTACATGAATCGAGTAATACTAAGTGGATTTTTTGTTATATTCTTTTTTCTTGCTTTTGGCTTTAGTGGTCACTGAAATCACAACTCTATTGCAGATACTAGGCTTAAACCCTCAATTTCGCAGCATGCTTGACGCGAACCCTCAATTAAGAGATATGATGCAAAACCCAGAATTTCTTCGAGAGCTGACCTCACCGGCTACTATGCAGGTAAGATTAGTCAGGTCTTTTTTCCCACACAAGTTTTCTGTAGTATGAGTTAGTCTTTTGGGCATCATAAATCACTTGAGATGTGATCATATTCTGCCTGTTGAATTCAGCTTGTTTCTATAAAACCTATTTGAAAATGTATGAATTTTTTAAGCGACTATGTAGGACGTATCAGTTAAACGACTTTAGAGTTCAGAGGTATACTGAAGTTTTAGATGTTCATCTTGCATGCTAGTCTATCAATAGGTACATTTGTTGTAGTATGTGACATTACAAAGATAAAAGTAGCATCTAATAAATAAAATTTTGCACAAACACTTTTAGAAGTGTATAATATGATACATAGGAGTAATGTCAATCAGAAGCAATTATACAAATAATCTTGGCATTAAGTTGTACTACTCTATCAACAATCAAAACTTTTCAGCATGTTAATGTCATTCATTCCTGTCATGATATTGCAAACGCCCTAATTCTGACATTATTCCAGTAAAAGTACCTGTACTTTCCGGAACAAGAATCTACTTGTGTCAGTGCAATCCTTTTCAGTCCAGAAGTTTTTGGTTCATTATTTAATGTTGAGTACCAATTGTGGTTACAACTTACTAAAACATGTTAGTTTCATAATATTCTTATTTAGTGGCTGTCACACAGTCCTGTGCCATAAATATTCTAGTTTTTCAGTTTTCTTCTCTTCTCTATTTGACACAGGATAAATACCACATGGCGTGCTCTAATTTTTACACTAATCTGTTAAATGTTATTTTCTCAGCAAATGATGGCTTTGCAACTACAGCGCGCTCAACTTAATCGGCCGCAATCAAACCTGTGAGTAAAAATCAATTGAGGATAATATTGGTACTGCTTGACTACAGTTACCTACTCACTAATATTAAAGATATCACCAACACCACCAACATGCTAGGGATATGAGATCACTTATAAGTGCATTTGTTGATATATCAAACATTATTCTGCTCTGGTTTTTAGTTGTGGTCCGTGGATGATTTTTACAGGTCTTTCTTGCTGATGTAGTTTCTTTATTTTCCACCATACAATGTTGAGTAGATCTCATGTGTCCATATCTCCAACAAGATGAAATTAAGCTGCTAGTTTCAGTTACCTGATATTGACTCAATTTCTATCTTTCATGCTTATTTGTTAACCTTGTACTGCACACTTTAGCATTAGCTTGGTGCATTACTCCACTATCTTTAAAAGCTCAGACTTCCAATTTGCTATTGTGTAGGTTGGTATTTAAACTATGCCAACCTTTTATTAGCTGGTGATTGACGTTATCCATTGATTGTTAGGTGAAGCTTCTATTGAAGCGTGATGTGATGAAGAGCCACCCCCCTCCCCCTCCCGCCCTGTTTTATTTTGTTTTGTATTATTTTTATCAGCTTTTATTTATAAGTTGTTCCTTGCAGCGTTTTTCTACTTTCTCACTGTATGTTATTCAATTCCTATTGATGCAGGGAAGGGTCTCAGTCTGGTCAGGGCAGAGGTACAGCAGATGAAGAAAAAGCACTGGGAATCGGAACTTTTTTAAATTTTAAATAGCTGATGATGGCATCATCAATCTCTCGTTATTCTAGATCAACATCATCCACCGCACCTCGCCATTCTCTAATATTTGATTTTTTTTTTAATAATTATATTTGATTGCTAATGCAGCTGGTGTCCAAAATAACATGGGTCTGGACTTGCTGATGAATATGTTTGGTGGACTAGGAGCTGGGGGTTTGACTGCTCCGAATGCCCCTGATGGTTGGAACATTTTCAATCATTTTGTTGATTAACTGTGTTTTTGGCTCCTTGCATATTTTAATGGCGATTTTTTTTTTGAAATTCCTATAGTGCCCCCAGAAGAACTTTATGCAACTCAGCTATCACAGCTGCAGGAGATGGGTTTCTTTGACACTCAAGAAAATATCAGAGCACTCCGAGCTACGTCAGGAAATGTCCATGCAGCCGTTGAACGTCTCCTGGGAAACCCTGGCCAATAGAGAATCACCACTCTTATATGAACATTTTTTTTCATGAACTGTAAAACTAGTAGTAGTAATTAAAAAGCCCTTTTACATGAATAGATATTTCTGAGGCGTGAGAATAAAGACTGCTTTCACTTCTACGTTGGGGTTGTAAACTTGTTGATGAAGCTTTTTTATTCATTATTGCGACTTTTGTAGCGACAACCACCCCCACTCAGCCTATTGACCTGTGCCTGTGTATATATCGTCAACTCTTGAGTACATTTTGTGGAATCGTTTTGCTGTTTATTTTCAATTCGAGAGATGCAGTGATGGAGTACATAGTTGAGCTCAAAAGTATGAGGTAGCAAATGCTAGTTTTTGAGGGAGTGCTTAAATTCTTCATGAGATCTGCTCATTCTCTTTTCAGATTACGGCAAGGCATTCTTTTTGCAGTAATTTTCGATGGCTGTTTTTTGCACAGTTAGAAAAGGCATCCTGTTTTATGTTGATTTGCTTTCATTCATATCTGTCCTCCCCAATCAACGTAAATATGATTTGGAAAGTAAGGATGACTATCCCGACTTTCCAGATCATATTAGAATAATATGTATTGATTGGAAGGTGCTAGAAGAGAGTGGATCCCTTTATATTACGTCTTGTTTCAAACTTACGTGGAAGATTTTTTCTGATCCTTGATGTTCCTGTCTTCTAGTCTTCAGAAGGTCTTCTCAGCTGGTCTTCTTGTTGATATGCGTGTCTTCAGGACTGGTCTTCATTCCTCCCACAAGATCGACGCTTGTGTGGCTGCGATTTGGGCCAAGCTTCCCACTTGGGATGTCCTGGAGTCGGGCTAAATATGGTTTTCCGTTTGGTTCTTATGTTAGCCTGCTAAATATCAGTTAATTTAGTCCACGAGTCTTGGGAGCTTGGAAGATGATCTGGGTCACATACTTTTGGCTCATGTGGATGGTGAAGGGCCGGTGATTTTAAGCTCCTCCTAGTATGTGTATCATCGTGGTGTTGGCTCAATCTTATTGAAGAAATTCTTGAAGGTTTCTAGTCCGTTCTTCGTTGTTCTTTGTCGTTCTTCATTGTTCTTCGTCTTTTGAGGTAAATTTGGCTATCATTTGGTTCTCCCACAATTTATGTTGATTCTATGATTTTCATTTCAAGGTCTTAGTCTTAGAGCTGGAGTAGTGTTTGATTACAAATTTCTTTAGATAACTCGAACCATATAATTGTTTTTGGAAGACTTGTCGTATTCGAACTCACCATCTCGTTCCTATCAAAAGCTTGTTCACGCTTGATTGTAAAATTTGTCCAAAATTCATATATCCACGAGTTGTTGTTAAGTTTAGTCGAATTTATCATAAATGAAATATTGTCTAACGTAGCAATCAGTTGTTAGTAATCACCCAATTTAATCTTGTTAAGAACCGATCGAATTAATGATTATAAACATGTCAAAATTGTATCGCGATAGTACTTGTATTAACCAATCGACGAAATGAATTTTGTATTTGTAATGATTCAGAATTACCTAAGGTATAGAAAATTCCATAACATTTACGTAATCAGAATCGAAATTAACTATCGACCGTTGTGACCCGGTAGTTAGGCGGGTTGGCCGATTGGGAGAGAGAATGCTTCATATTTGATAGATTCGATCACGTTGGACAAGTTAACAAATGATACCATTTAGATTGTGAATTGTGAATTGATCGGAGTTCGTTGTACTCGCGGCATTTGCGTTGATTCGAATATTGCGTTCGTCGGTGAGGCAAGTTCGCTACTTGCTCAAACTATGATAAATTATGTCATGAAATGAACTTGCTATTGTGTGATTTTAATATTACGTAAATATGATTGTGGTTGACCATGAAACCAACACTGTGTATTTCAGTGTAGTGCTTTGCAATCACGGGCAGTGTGTATACCGATATGATAGTTCCATTGTAAATATGTGCCTCAGAAGTTTCATAATAGTTTCCCGACAATGTGTATCTCGGGGGTTTGTAATGAAAATTCCTCGACAATATGTATCCTTGGGATGAATGATTAACATCTGGCCCGTGTATTATTTGCGATTCGAATGCGATTGTATGTTTATGGGTTCTCAGTGTATGTGTGATAGTTTTATGATATTTATTATCATCATTTGACGAGGTTGGGTGGCATGATTTGTCTTGTCACGTAAATCTATTGCTTATGTGCAGGACATTCCCGAAAGTCCTGTTCATAGTTTATAGAGTACTGGGGCACGACGACGTGACATCAATTTTATTTTCAGATTAAATAAATCATCTTAAACTGTTGGATTATTATAATTATGTATTTCATGAGACCATGGCAATTTGAATATTTGTACTTTAACTTGACACTTAAATATATTTTAAATTGGAAGTATTCATTTGCATCAAACGCGATAAAACCAAGTTTTATACTTTTAAAATAGTCTTGCATGTCTCATTTGAGATTCACAACACTGTAACACTTTAGTAAATTTTGAGGATGTTAGATGCATGAATGTTTGGGCCTGCAAGTCTCTCTCTCTCTATATATCCCCCTTTTCTCTCTCTCTCTCTCTATATATATATATATATATATACACATATATATATGAGTTCAGGTGAGAATGCAATTTAAGTTAAGAAATAAGAATGAATTTCATCCATAAATTTTGATAAATGGATGGCCTATAGAAGAGAGTTGGTAAGATGGGCCAACAGAATGAGCATCATTGAAGGAATTGCTCAAGGATTAATACACCTCCATAAGTATTCAAAATTGAAGGTGATTCATCGTGACATGAAGGTCAGCAACATCTTGCTTGATCGAGACATGAATCCCAAAATCTCCGACTTTGGAATGGCCAGGATATTCGGGAAACAAGAATTTGAAGCAAACACGAACAAAATTGTTGGGACACAGTAAGAAATTACATTGATCAAACAACCTCTTTTTTTTTTTTGTATGTCGAAATTTTCCTTATGTATTTACCATTTATGATCTCTTGCAGTCGCTATATGTCTCCTGAGTACGCCATAAAAGGCATATTCTCCGTGAAGTCCGACGTGTTCAGTTTTGGAGTTTTGCTGCTTGAAATTGTGAGTGGCAAGAAAAACCGTGGCTGCTACCATTCTCAACGTCCACTCAACCTCATAGGTTTGGCAAGTGGTGGGACTTTTGTCAGACTGGTTGAGATTTCCTGTTACAAGTGCTTATGTTTCATCCATATGCAGATATTGTAACAGAAGAAATAATTATGCTGTGTTCTTGCATCAGGCATGAGAGTTGTGGGTTGAAAGAAGAGCGATTGATCTTATTGATCCAACACTAGATGAATATTCTAAGCGTACGAGTGAAATAATTAAATGCATAAACATTGGCCTATTATGTGTTCAAGATAATGCAAATGACAGATGTTATTACCATACTGTCAAACGAGTCTTTCCTACTGCCGGAACCGAAACAACCGGCATTCTTTATTGAAACGAGTGAAAGAGAAGATTGTTGATATCCCGTCCGCATTGGCATCCACATATGTGCTCCCCGCCAGCTTAACCATCCCGGTTAAGAGGACAAGAGGACAAAAGAACTGATTTTTGGATAAACTGGTCGAGCAGAGTAACAGAGAGGACCGGCCGAGTACATATCAAATTTACTCCCAGGTCCCGTTAAGACTGGACCGGGCAGACCACTAGGGCCAACCCAATGACCAGTCCGGAGCAAGGACGAAAGGACCGACCAGATCCAGAATAAATACGATCCAAAACCCCGTCATGGCATGACCGATCAGAGCAGCGGGAGACCCAAGGGCCGACCCCAGTACCGACCACAATGGATAAGCATGACCAGAAGCATGCGGAACAGGCACACAGGACATGCGGAACAGGAACACATGACAGTTAATGCATTCTGTCCTCCCTCTTCCCAAAGCAGTCCCCAAAGGCCGCCACGTGTCTAAGGCGCACTCTCCATCTGACAAGTGTTTGGACGCATTCTCAAACATTCTCCAGCTTTCGCCCGCTGATTGGCCAAGATTTTCTATATATAGAGAGAATGTATGATAAGAAAGGACTTTTGGAATTTTCCATAAGAGGGAAAAATAGAGAGACAAAAAAGGACTTGTAATAAATAAGCAATAAACATAGACCGGCTTAAAAGTTCAGATCGGCTCTATCACAGAATACTCGAGATAATAAAATCCAGCTATCTTATTCATTCAGCTTTTTATTGTCTTCTACGTGGCTTCGATCCATCTAATCTAGGTCAGTCCACGTGTCGTTGGTCGAATCAGTTACCAACAAATTGGCGCTAGGGGAAGGGGTCCACGCTGCCCACAGCTACATACGTTCTCACCAGAGTCCTGAAAAGATTGTTCTAATTGAGTCATGTCTCACGGAAGTTCCAAGCACCATCAACCCGCCACGGAGGAAGAAAACCTCCTCAAGGTGGCGGAGTGCTTTAAACACCCCGCGTTCATCCAGGGAATGAATGCACTCATGGTGCGGGTCACTGAAAGCGGAATTCGTCAGATGCCCGAGGACCAGACGGAGTCCCAATCTCATACAACCCTCCCAGCCTCCCCTAGGCGTGACCAAAAAAGAACCGTCTCCCGAGTTGTCAAGGAAGAGGCGGAAAGCCATGGTGAAAGCCGTCACCCCTCCCGAAAAAGTCGACTCTCTCACCCCATATCGATTTTTGATCGACTGGGGACATGGAGGAGAACTGAAAAAATGGCATCGGCCCGGACCACTCAGAGTCGGGACCACAAAGAAGTGGAGGCTCCCCGTCAATCCCGAGTCCCGACACAACCACTACCGCAAACTCCAGGTGACAACTCGAGCGAAATCGAGTTCCTAAAAAAATGCCTCACGAATCTTGAGAATAAACAACTCCAGCCATCCCAAAATCCTGAATGGCTCAACAGCCACGAGAGACCCCTTGCCCCATGTATTTTGGCCGAGCCTCTCCCGGAGAAGTTTAAGATCCCCTAAATCCCACCATATAATGGGGAGACCGACCCCAATGCCCATCTCGGACACTACAACTCATGGATGGACCTATACGGGTCCCAAGATGCATTCCAATGCCGGATGTTCTCCCTGACTTTGGGGGAAAGGGCTGAAAGGTGGTGCCGCTCGCTACCTCACCATTCTATCCAGGCATGGGCTCTGCTCACTGCGACATTTCGGTCCCATTTTATGGGATCTCTAGTGCGCATCGCCCCACGGTCCCCCATCGCTTCCGTCATGCAGGGGCCAAACGAATCCCTCAGGGATTATATGTTTTGTTTCAATAAGCAGATATTGAAAATGGAACCTATGTCCGATGACGCGCTGGCCATAATTGCTTATGCTGGCCTCCCAAAAAATTCTTTCTTCCACTGGACGATGTGCCAGAACATCCCCCGCACATACCAGGAATTCTTGGAGAGTGGGATTGTCGCTCATTGATGCCTTCCATGCACCGCCGACCCAGAACCATTTCGCCGGATCACCCCGCACCTTGTTCGGAACCCAAAGGATCACCCGACCGGAATGGCCTTGGATATGATAGCCGCCGACAGACCCCTTCTGAACCGTCAGCTTGAATAAGTGGTTCATCTCCTATGGCGAGGGATGGCGATACAGTCGGTGATCGCCGAACAAGGTGAGGGCACAAATGATCTGGAGCCAGGCGTTCGGCGTTAGCTGAAGCGGCGCCACGTTCCAGACGACCAGCAAATGGGAGACGGCAAACGACAGAGGGAACAGCAGCCCGGCCTCCATAATTGCCTCATTCACGACGACCATACCCTCCGGAGGTTGATCGGCCCGCTCGTTCTCCGTCGGCACGAAGAGATCCACATATGAAGGGATATGGTACCTCACCCTCCAGACGGCCAGGTCCTTCCTAGTCGCCGAGCTCCTGATCTGGCCGAGGGACCACTGAGGGCGCTGCGCGGCCCGAAACAGCGACCGTTTCGCCGACTGATAGGGATGGGCGATCGAGTACTCCCGATAATTGAACTTGGGGCACGGACCGGACAACCTCTCCATGATTTCAGCGAAGGCCAAATAGGCTTGGCCAAAAGCACCATGCTGCTCCCAATACGCATTCACCACCATATCCTTCTCCGCCAGCATACGCTTCTGCTCAGCCGCCGCTTCCCTGGCAATGTCGGCCTCGTTGAATAATGCCTCGACTTCCGCGGGATCAATACTGGCGCGGATAGCCTCACCGACCGTCTCCACATGGAATTCCGCGGAGGAGCCTCCCCGAACAGTCGAAGTCCCGGTGGAAGAGGCGATGTCCTTTCCAGACGAAGGTACTCCAGACATTCTCGAAACAAGAAGAGAAGAAAAGAAGGGTTTTCTTACCGAGGGTTGGGTCGATCGACGATCGGCAGTCAAAGCTTCAGAAAATTCTTCAGCAATATTCTTCTTCTCCGATGAAATCGCATAAGGTTCTTAAGCAATGCAACCCAGCGCCTTTTTATAGGAGATGGCAGGGGCTTCCATGCAAATAAGGAGAATCTCGGGGGCTGAAGTGCATGTTAGGTGAAATGGAGACTTTGATATCATCAACTTTCTTTGAATTATGGTAGCAACCTTCTTTGACTTTTGCAGCCTACAAAACTCATTCAACAAAGCAACCCCTTTCTTTGACAATATTGGCAGCCCCTTTCTTTGACAATATTGGCAGCCCTTTTTCTTTGACAATTGTTTTATCTTTCTCTCTCTCTCTCTATATATATATATCTTATATGAGTTTGTAAGACATGTAGCAGAAAAAAGAAAGAGAAGCAAGAGAGAAAAGAAAAGAAAGAAACGATAGAAATTGTGAGGTAGTTGTTGGAATATTTATTCCACACATTATTTAATTTGTGTTTTGATGATTAAAGTTGCTAAACAAACAAAACAACATTAAGGCGAAGCAAAACGACGAAGCAGACGAAGACGCAAAAAGTTGCAATCTGGACTGCTTTAGCGCACGCAAGTCATCACACGTTAGCGCACGCTAACGGGAACTCAACTGCATATCAGCCAAGTTCGAAGTAAGCTGAAGTGAAGTCAGCTGATGAGATAGCGCACGCTACACGTTATCATTAACGCACGTTATCGAAGTCTTGTGACCGTTGTGAAGGAATTCAAACACAGAATGGCGTATGCAATGAAGTCAGCATTAGCGCACGCTTGAAAGAAGGAATAACGCACGCTAAGCAGTTTGAATCAAGTCAATCAGAACGTTGGGAAAAGCAGGTCAAAGTCAGCATATCAAATGGATACTTTGACAATCCATGAAACAGATATATTGGATTAGCGCACGCTACAATGTGTTATTAACGCACGCTAATACAAGAGGGTTACGTACGTAAGGCAGAAGGCATAACGTACGCTAAAGAAGAAACGAAACTACTGGACTGAAACTGGGAACAGTCTAACGCACGCTACAGGCACGCTAATGAGTTACCGCACGCTAATAAAGAAGGCTAGCGTACGCTAGCAAGTCAAAACAGCCAGCAACGGCTAGTTTGTGAAAAATGCCTATAAATACCATTCATATGGTATTGTTTGAGTACAACAACTTCAAGCAAACGAGTCATACATCTGAGATTCATATACTTACATTGTTATTGTAATATTGAGCTATATATTGTGAGTTTGAGTGTTTATACATTCAACTTTATACACGAGAGGTAAAAGAAAAAGATACGATTGGATTCGGTGTTATTAGGATCAAGTATCCGGCATTGTTAGAATCGCAATCGCTATCTAAGTGAGGTCTATCTAGTACCCATAGAAAGCTAGAGTGGTTGATTCCTTATCCAATAGAAAAGGAAAAACGGTTTTACTCGGACCGATAGAAGACGAGCTTGTAACGGTAATCCCTCGACCGATAGGAGAGAGGACGTAGGCTTCGTTAATTGCCGAACCTCTATAAATCCTTGTGCGATTTATTTTCCGCAATTTATTTACGCTTCCGCACAAACGGCGCAAATATCCGATAATATACCAACAATTGGTATCGGAGAGGTACTCCAATACGCGGCTTAACATCCGAGGAGAAGATCCAAAATGGCGTTTCAAATTTCTCCAGCCGAAGGCCTTGCTCTCAACCGACCACCATTTTTTGATGGCGCGAACTTCATGACTTGGAAGGAGAAGATGTCGATATTCATTCGAGCTTACGACATCGAGCTTTGGAATGTGATTTGTCTTGGTCCAAAAATTCCAACGAATTCCAACGGTACGCTTAAAACTTTTGAAGAATATGACGACTCCGATTGGAAAAACGACCATTTCAATTGTAAGGCAACTCAACTCCTTTATTGTGCCTTAAATCCGGAAGAACACAACCGGATATCATCGTGTGATAGTGCCAAAGAAATTTGAAAAATGCTTGAGGTAACACACGAAGGTACGTCTCAAGTCAAAGAGACGAAGATAAACATGCTCCTTCATGATTATGAATTATTCCAAATGAAGGACGACGAATCCATCTCGATTATGCTCGACCGATTCTCGGTCATCACTAATGGATTAGCATGTTTCGGAAAACCACTTTCGAGTAGTGAGAAAGTAAAGAAAATTCTCCGATCACTACCTCGAGAGTGGGACGGTACGGTTATGGCAATAATGGAATCAAAAGATTTAAATACTCTCGATTTTAGTGCTCACGTTGGTTCTCTTATCAACTACGAGATCGTTCTAAAATCTCAGAATGCCAAACCAAAACCGAAGGAAAAATCGATAGCCTTTAAGGCGAAGGTGCCGAGAAAGAAAGAAGAAATTCCGGTGGACGAAAGTGATGAAGAAATGACATATTATGCCAAAAATATTAATAAGTTCCAACACTTATTAAACCGGAGAAAGAAGGACATTCAAGCGGGCGAATTGAAAAAACCCGACAACACTTGTCGATTATGTGGTAAACCAGGCCACTTTGCCAAGAACTGTCGAGTAAAGCAAAAGGAAGTTTTAATCGCAACATGGAGCGACGAAGATCCCGATGAAGATTTTCTTGATCAAAATAATCTCGCGCTCATGGCCCGGAGTTCATTCGACGATAGCGACGTCGAAAGCCAAGTAAGTAACTCCTACGACGAACTCTTTGAAGCATTCGAGTTATTACATACGGACTATCAAAATGCTTTAAATGAAATTAAATCCCTCAAGTCTAAATATAAAACTTTGGAAGTTGAAAATTCCAAAATACTTGAAAAAGGGAAATTTGTCGAAATTGATCATTCGAAATGCCTTGAAAATAAAAATATTTTGAAAAATGATCTTTTAAAAGTTCAAGATGAACTAAAAATTTTGTCAAAGAAATTCTCGTGCGGCAACGATAAATTTGAACAAATGTTATGTGTTCAAAAATACACTCTAAATAAAGAGGGGTTGGTATTCAAACCACGTTCGAAAAATGAATCCGTCAATTTTAAGATACCCCATTGCGAAAAGTGTTTAAAAATCGGGCATCACATTTCAAATTGCAAAAGCCCTCGCCGGAGGATAAAAATTAAGAAAATTTGGGTTCCTAAAGGAACAAACGTTTCAAACATCGTCTATGTTTCAAAAGAAAAACCAACTATCGGTTGGATCCCCAAAAATAAATTTTAACAAGTGATATTTTAAAAAGGGGGAGAAGGAATATATTTTTTTGAGGAGATAATACTTTCAGGGGGAGTATTTTTTGCTTATTATTACATATTCATTTGCTTCATGCATATTTATATTTTATTATACTCTATATCTTTATACCTTATATTTTGTCACCTTTTGATGAAAACAAAAAGGGGGAGAAGGAGATGAATTGAGATAAACATGAGAAGGAGATAAATTGAGATAAAATCGAAGAAGTCGAAAAGAAAAAAGAAAGCATACAAAAAGGGGGAGTTAAAACGAAGGAGTTGAAAAATTGAAAAATGAAGAAGTCGAAAAAGAAGAAAAAGAAAAGGATTGGAGAAACTAACGAAACGATCAAAGCCGAAAATTTTGATTCATAGAAATATACTTATATTATTTTTTACAAATTATCCAATTCAAGAGTTGTTTTGTAATCATCAAAAAGGGGGAGATTGTTGGATTATTTATTCCACACATTATTTAATTTGTGTTTTGATGATTAAAGTTGCTAAACAAACAAAACAACATTAAGGCGAAGCAAAACGACAAAGCAGACGAAGACGCAAAAAGTTGCAATCTGGACTGCTTTAGCGCACACAAGTCATCACACGTTAGCGCACGCTAATGGGAAGTCAACTGCATATCAGCCAAGTTCGAAGTAAGCTGAAGTGAAGTCAGCTGATGAGATAGCGCACGCTACACATTATCATTAACGCACGCTATCGAAGTCTTGTGACCGTTGTGAAGGAATTCAAACACAGAATGGCGTATGCAATGAAGTCAGCATTAGCGCACGCTTCAAAGAAGGAATAGCGCACGCTAAGCAATTTGAATCAAGTCAATCAGAACATTGGAAAAAGCAGGTCAAAGTCAGCATATCAAACGGATACTTTGACAATCCATGAAACGGATATATTGGATTAGCGCACGCTACAATGTGTTATTAACGCACGCTAATACAAGAGGGTTACGTAAGGCAGAAGGCATAACGTACGCTAAAGAAGAAACGAAACTACTGGACTGAAACTAGGAACAGTCTAACGCACGCTACAGGCACGCTAATGAGTTATCACACGCTAATAAAGAAGGCTAGCGCACGCTAGCAAGTCAAAACAGCCAGCAACGGCTAGCTTGTGGAAAATGCCTATAAATACCATCCCTATGGTATTGTTTGAGTACAACAACTTCAAGCAAACGAGTCATACATCTGAGATTCATATACTTACATTGTTGTTGTAATATTGAGCTATATATTGTTAGTTTGAGTGTTAATACATTCAACTTTATACACGAGAGGTAAAAGAAAAAGATACGATTGGATTCGGTGTTATTAGGATCAAGTATCCAGCATTGTTAGAATCGCAATCGCTATCTAAGTGAGGTCTATCTAGTACCCATAGAAAGCTAGAGTGGTTGATTCCTTATCCAATATAAAAGGAAAAACGGTTTTACTCGAACTGTTAGAAGACGAGCTTGTAATGGTAATTCCTCGACCGATAGGAGAGAGGACGTAGGCTTCGTTAATAGCCGAACCTCTATAAATCCTTGTGCGATTTATTTTCCGCAATTTATTTACGCTTCCGCACAAACGGCGCAAATATCCGATAATATACCAACATTAGTTATTTTGTGCAGTCTTGTGTTTAGCAGCCAAAATACGAGTGATACCCTACAAGTGAGTGATCAGATTTCAAGTGCAGTTTAAGCCTTGAATGATTGTAATTCCTTTGGTCTTAATAAATACTCTCTCTCGTTTGCCCGTGGACGTACACGATTTATCTAATTGTGTGAACCACGTTAAATACTGTGTTCCAATTTTACAGTTTCTTCGTTTGCAGAATTCTCAGTTTTATTCCGTGTATTTTACCGAAATTTGTTTATCGGTTTTGTCTGAAGTTGCTTAACTGGTTGTTGATTCCCAACAAGCTGTATCGAGCTATGGTGAAGATGGGAAAGTTAAGATCGACAAATTCAAGGTCACGATTTCGGATTTTGGAGAATGCAAATCGAAGACTATCTCTACCGAAAAAATTACATTTACCTCTGTCCTAGAAAACTCAAGATATGAAGCGGGAGGAGTGGGACTTATTAGATCGCGAGGCACTTGGGTGATACGGTTATCTTTGGCAAAAATGTAGCTTACAATATTGTCAATGTGAAGACTACCTACAATCGATAAATGCGATGTCTAATATGTACGAAAAACCTTCAAAGACAAATACGGTTTTCTTGATTCGGATTGGTGAATCAAGATGAAGGAAGGTGGCCCGATGGTCGATCATGTAAATGAATTCAATTCAATTATCTCAAGGTTGATTTCGGTTGATATTGAATTCGAGGATGAAGTCCGAGCATTGCTACTATTATCATCTTTGCCGAGAAGTGATGCAGGCAGTGGCAATGATTAGTAGTTCGGTGGAGGTCCTAAGCCGACATTCGAAGGTATTCGCGATTTAATCCTTGGTGAGGATGTGCGCAGACGAAGTCTTTGGAGAATCATCTAGTAGTCTCCTAAATATTGAAGACAGAGGAAGAAAGACCAACAGAGGGAGTGGTGGTGGAGGAAGATTTAAGTCAAGAAAGAGAGGTCAATCGAAAAACAGAAGGATATTACTCATTGAACCGCAAAGAAAAGGGTCATTTCGTAAATCGGTGCCCGAAGCCCGCGGCGTATAAAGGCCATAAGGAGATGGGACGTGGCAATAGATTCTCGAAGATGATGCTCTCATTTTCGTGTCGAAAACTCAACCGAATCCTGGATCATGGATTCTCGTGCGTTGTTCCATGCTAGTCATTCCAGAGATGTAATGCGAAATTTCCAAAATACGGAGGAAGGTCGATTAGCGGACAACAAGAGCACGGATATTACTGGTGTTGGGGATATGGTCCTCAAGACGACTTTGGGTACGAATTGGACGTTGAAGAATGTCAAGTTCATTCCAGACTTAAAGAGAATGTTAATATCAGTAGGGCAACTTGATGATGAAGGTCACCATGTTACATTTGGTGATCATCAGTGGAAGGTAACAAAGGGAAACTTAGTAGTTGCTAAAGGTTAGAAGCGAGGTACACTCTATATGGTGGAGGTTTCGATCTTTGAAGCACATCCATTGAAGAAATTGGGGCATCCACTCTATGGCACCAAAGACTTGGACATATGAGTGAGAAAGGAATGAAGATGCTAGCCTCCAAAGGAAGAATTCCAGATCTGAAGACTGTGACAGTTGATTTCTGTGAACCATGTATTCTTGGTAAACAGGAGAAAGTTACTTTCGCAAAGATTGGTCATCCGCCCAAGTCCGGGAAGTTGGAGTTAGTTCATTCAGATGTTTATGGTCCCACTTCAGCTTCTTTAGTGGGAGGATCCTGGTATTACGTTACTTTCACTGACGACTATACGCGAAAAGTTTGGGTTTATTTCTTGAAGCATAAGTCTGAAGTTTTCAGCACATTCAAGAAATGGAAAGCTATTGTAGAGAATGAAACGAACTTGAAGATCAAGTGTTTCCGATCAGACAATGGGGGTGAATACAATAGCAAAGAATTTGTTGATTACTGTGCTGACCAAGGAATCAGAATGCAGAAGACGGTTCCAGAGACACCTCAGCAGAATGGAGTAGCTGAGAGGATGAACCGAACATTGAACGAAAGGGCTAAAAGCATGAGACTGCATGCAGGTTTACCCAAGATGTTTTGGGCAGATTCGGTCAACACAGCTGCATATTTAATCAACAGAGGACCCTCAGTACCCATAGGGTTAAAGATTCCAGAAGAGGAATGGCAAGGTCGCGAGATTTCGCTCAAACACTTGAAAGTTTTCGGTTGTGTCTCATATGTCAAAATTAAAGATTCAGAGAGATACAAGCTAGAGGCAAAGGCAAGAAAATGCATCTTTATAGGTTACGGGTTGGATGACATGGGGTACCGCTTCTGGGATAACGAGAACAAGAAAGTTATCAGAAGCCGAGATGTGGTGTTCAAAGAGAGTGATTTATATAAGGATAAATTTATAAAAGGCTTGGGCAGTGATAAGCAACCAGAAAAGAAAGATCAAGTTGAGTTAGAAGAAATCTCAGTTGACGACATTGTAAAACCTGTTAGCACTCCAGAGATAGGTGAAAGCTCAGAGGATGAAGAAGAATCATCTTCTTCGGTACAGCCTCAGCCAGTTGGATCACACTGGGTCAGGAGATCCACCAGAGTTTCTAAGCCTCCTAAAAAATACAATCCATCAGCAAATTACTTGTTGTTGACAAAAAATGGGGAACCAGAATCTTATCCAGAGGCTTTGAGGATGAAAGATTCCATACAGTGGAAGAAGGCCATAGAGGATGAGATGAGCTCGCTTTACAAGAACCAGACTTGGTCCTTAGTAAAATTACCAGCACGGAAGAAAGCATTGCAAAACAAATGGGTGTTTCGGGTCAAAGATAAGATTGATGGCACCAAACGATACAAGGCAAGATTGGTGGTCAAGGGGTTCCAACAGAAGAGAGGGATTGATTACAATGAGATCTTATCTCCAGTTGTGAAGATGACTACAATCAGAACGGTCTTGGGTATTGTAGCCTCTGAAGATCTCCATCTAGAACAGTTAGATGTGAAAACAGCTTTTCTCCATGGCGACCTGGAAGAAGACATCTACATGGCACAGCCAGAGGGTTTTCCCACAGTTGGTAAGGAAAATCTGGTGTACAAACTGAAGAAAAGTCTGTATGGATTGAAGCAAGCTCCAAGACAGTGGTACTTGAAGTTTGATAGCTTCATGCAAAGGAGTGGGTATCACAGAAGTGAGATGGATCACTGTTGTTACTTGAAGAAATTGAGCTCCTCATACATCATCCTGTTATTGTATGTTGATGACATGTTGATCACTGGATCCGACATGCACGAGATCAACAAGCTTAAGAAGCAGCTATCCAGAGAGTTCGAGATGAAGGACCTAGGGGCTGCTAAGCAGATATTGGGCATGAGCATAGCCAGGAACAAAGTTACCGGTACACTAAAACTTTCACAAGCTAAGTACATCAAGAAAGTTTTAGAAAAGTTCAGCATGGCAGATGCTAAGGCTAGAAGTACACCTTTGGGTAGTCAGTTGAGACTCTCAAAGAAGCAATCCCCAAAGACGGAAGTAGACAGAGCAGATGTCTAAAGTTCCCTACGCATCTGCGATTGGTAGCTTGATGTATGCTATGGTATGCACCAGACCAGATATTGCTCATGCAGTAGGAGTTGTGAGCAGGTTCATGTCGAATCCTGGAAGAGAGCATTGGGAGGGAGTAAAGTGGTTGTTACGCTACTTGAAAGGAACATCTGAGGTTGCCCTATGCTTCAGAAGAAAGGGGGTGGTCTTAGAAGGTTTCGCGTCGTGCATTTGGGTGGATGTGTGGATTCGGGTAAAAGCACAACAGGTTATGTGTTCACAATCGGAGGTACAACAATCAACTGGATGTCTAGGTTACAGAAGAGCTTTGCTCTCTCAACCACAGAAGCAGAGTATATGGCTATTGCAGAAACAGCCAAAGAGCTTATATGGTTGAAGAACTTCCTATCAGAACTTGGAATGAAACAGGAGGATTGTGTGCTGCATTGCGACAACCAGAGTGCAGTTTATCTGGCAAAGAATCCAGTGTTTCACAGTAGAACAAAACACATTCAGATGAGGTACCATTTTATTCGAGAATTAATTAATAATGAAACTCTGAATCTGAAGAAAATCCTTGGAACAAAGAATCCAGCAGATATGTTCACCAAGGTGGTTACCACAGAGAAGTTGAAGCTTTGCATGGCTTCAATTGGTCTTCCAGAAAAATAAGGAAAGTGGTATGGCAGAAAACGAGGGAGAGATGGATTAAGGGATGCTGCAAAAGTAAGTTGTTCAAGTCTCCAAGTGGGAGATTGTTAGGTGAAATGGAGACTTTGATATCAGCAACTTTCTTTGAATTATGGTAGCAACCTTCTTTGACTTTTGCAGCCTACAAAACTCATTCAACAAAGCAGCCCCTTTCTTTGACAATATTGGCAGCCCCTTTATTTGACAATATTGGCAGCCCTTTTTCTTTGACAATTGTTTTATCTTTCTCTCTCTATATATATATCTTATATGAGTTTGTAAGACATGTAGCAGAAAAAATAAAGAGAAGCAAGAGAGAAAAGAAAAGAAAGAAACGATAGAAATTGTGAGGTAGTTATTTTGTGCAGAGTCTTGTGTTTAGCAGCCAAAATACGAGTGATACCCTACAAGTGAGTGATCAGATTTCAAGTTCAGTTTAAGACTTGAATGATCGTAATTCCTTTGGTCTTAATAAATACTCTCTCTCGTTTGCCCGTGGATGTAGCACGATTTATCTAATTATGTGAACCAAGTTAAATACTGTGTTCCAATTTTACAGTTTCTTCGTTTGTAGAATTCTCAGGTTTATTCCGCGTATTTTACTGAAATTTGTTTATCGGTTTTGTCTGAAGTTGCTTAACTGGTTGTTGATTCCCAACAGTGTAGCCGTCGCAATTAATGCCTCCCTTGAAACCTGCGTAAGCATCGTTTCAAGGACACGCCAGATGAGGAGTCGTAATTAACCGTCGGTCTCCCCCAACAGGAGCCCGACACATGCCCCGGAGACTTTTCCACGACCGCTTTCATTCCCCGCTCTTTTCACAAGCCTAGGACCACCTCTCATTCCGGCATAGAATCGGTTCATGTTCTCCGCCTAGAAGCCTTGTCAGGAGCCACACTTTGACCGTGCCCTCTTTGCACCGGCGTTCACTCCCCGATCTCATCGGTTTCGGCAGAACTTGACCACACCCGAACCATGACGTACTGAGAGAGGTTTTGTCTCTGATACCATTCCGCTCAAAGACGATCGCCAGTTCTGTAAAATGCAGTCACTCGTCAAAGTTAAGCGATCGCCAGTAGAACCACCTCACCCCACGTTTCCAACATCGGAGCGAGCTGGGGGGCAATTATTGTGCGGCAATTTATATGCCTCGACGGCGATCGGTATAAGGGCCGAGCGACCGAGATCACGACCAAAGGAGCTACGGAGAACTTGTCAAAACGAAGGTAACAGTCCACCTTGTGCCACGAACAAAGCCATCGTCCGTCAAAGTCTACGAAGACTGGATCACAAAGCAAGCACCCATGTGCAGATCCGCGGAAGGCGCCGCAAAACGTGGATCGTTGACTCTAGCCCATGCGCAGCTGTCAGTGACAGGGACGACCTCACCTACCGACAGACCCGCCGAAAGGTCCTAAGTAGGGCCTCCCAAGACAGCGACACGGACGCGCGTTGGCCTCTCATTGGTTCGCTCCTCTGGCAGCCAGCAACTCCTGCAGACTTTAAGGAGACCAACCCATATGCTAAAGACGATCGCCCACTTATTATAATACAGCAGAGGCGATCCCCCAGCAACTCCCAGTGCTATAAATAGAGAACCTCCTGCTACTGGAAAAAGGTTCAGAATCACATTCAGAAAAATGTTCACAGACGTTCCTCTCTCTCCGAAAATACGCACATACATTCAGACTTTCAGACTCTCGGCTTTCTCTCTTGAATCTATTTTAGCATTTCTCTCTCAACACCTCTCATCCAGAAGACGGTCGACAGAGGCAAGAACTCCCTACAGTACAGATTCGAAGAGATTCACAAGTCCAGGAGCTCAGACATTCAGCTAATACACACAGTGAGAGACCGTCGATTTCTCACAATCGTCACAGCACCCCATCGTTGTTACAAGAACTCACAGAGCATCACATCTGGTTCTTCCGGCAATCTTCACGCTCAATAGCTAAGATAACTAGGGTCTTTACACTCATTGTAATTGTACTCTAATATTAATATTTGTACTCCAAAGTATTTGTATTAATAATATCTCGCGAGAGCATTCAAGCTCGGGACTAACAACCCCGGCAAATCTTGTGTTATTTACTTTTCCCACGGACGTGCTCTCGCATTTGTTTGTTACTCGACCATTCCAGCAATATCATCTCTGGATAATATTTTGGGTAACAACACAACCTTCCCGTCACCTCATTTCTTTCGCTTGTATACCCATTTACTCCCAATGGCTTGTACACCATCAGGTAGCTCTACTAGCTCCCACACTTGATTGGAATCCATAGATCCTATTTCTGATTCCATTGCTACTTTCCAGGAGTCAGCATCTTTATCTCGGATTGCCTCCTTGTAGGTCCAGGGATCTGATTCATCTTCGCCTGAGATTGAGTCTGAAGACTTTCCCACGCCTATGAATCATTTCGGCTGACGAACAACCCTCCTACTACGACGAGGCAAATCCTGAGTTGCTGTAAAAGTCTCAGAATCGATACGCGGTGCAGTGTTAGTTGGCGCTTGTACGATTGGTATAGACGGAGTCTCGCCCCTCAGCTCTTCCAGAATTATCTCGCTCATGGTCTTGTGACTAATCATGTAATCCTCTTCCAGGAATCGGGCATTGGTGCTAACAATGACCTTCTGATCCTGGGGACTATAGAACAAGCCACTCTTCGTTCCCTTAGGATATCCTACAAACACTCGCACTTATGTACGAGATGCCAACTTATCAGCTTCCTTATTCAGTACATGTGCTGGAGTACCCGAAATCCGAACATGTCCTAGACTGGGCTTACGCCCACTCCATAGGTCTGTGGGTGTTTTTGGAACTGATTTCGAAGGCACCAGGTTTAGAATGTACGCCGCTGTTTCTAAGGCGTATCCCCAAAACGAAATAGGTAAATCTGAATAACTCATCATTTACCTAACCATTTCTAAAAGAGTTTTATTCCTTCTTTTAGCCACACCATTGTGTTGTGGAGTTCCCGGCGCGGTGAGCTGGGACGAAATCTCCTCATTCGCCAAGAAATCCAAAATTCTCCACTAAGGTATTCGACACCACGATCAGATCGTAGTGACTTGATACTCTTCCCATGACGCTTCTCCGTTTCTGTAACACCCCCGAGATATTCAAGGTATATTACTGTGCCGTGGACTCCTACATGGGACCCACCAAACTAGACACGAATTACCACAGTAAAAACACATATCACCCAGATGAAAATCAAATAACACTCCCGGTACAACCAGCGGAATAATCAACATCAACAAACATAAATAATTTCAACGAATACAAATCACGATCCGAAGAGAAAAGCCTAAGTACTCGCGAGTACAATCTATAAGTTTATAAAGTAGACAACAACCATATCGAAGGGAACAACGGAAATAAAAGGACTCAAATGCACATGTCAACGACCCTGGCCAGCATCCTCGTACTGTCCCAGCGCCTGCTCGTCCGTCTGAACGTAACCTGAAATTCATAACAAGAATTTCCCCAAAACGAGTCCCCGGAGGGGTTAGCAATTACGCTAGTACAAATAATCAAGGCAAACCATTCGCTTACATATTTCATAGTACAATGCACCAAATTCATTTCAAAACCAAAACCAGACATGTCTTTTCCGGAAACAAACAGTCAATCAATTTGCCTTGGGAATAGGGCTATACCATTGATCCCGCTCGAGGCCTATAAGGGCCCTCCCAAGCTGGCCATATCATAAAACAAATCACACGCGCGCATCGCCTTGGGAATAGGGCTATACCATTGATCCCACTCGAGGCCTCTAAGGACCCTCCCGAGCTCGCTAGCGAAACAAACTCGTGAATCCAGGGCTATACCATTGGATTCCCTCGAGGCCCCATTGGACCCTCTCGAGGTGAGCAAAGCACACACAATATACATCACCATTTCATGTTAAGCATAAATGTTTCCAAAAATACTTGCCTTGAATAATTGACGACGCAACGAACGGAAAGGAAAATCACCGACGAACGCTAGGAACCAACGAAACCGAACCTAACTATTCGAACAATACAATCACAACCATTTCCAAATGAATACAAAAAAGGAATACACCCAAAAACCCGCCTACGATTCATGTATATTCGTACAAGAACAACAACGAGGGCGGACCACAACCAAACCCTCTCGATTTCGAAATTACCACGAAGTATACCATGAATTCGTAGGAAAACCAAGAATACCAACATGATTAATTATATTCATCATGAATTAATCAACAACACAGAACGAATCGAACAATAAAATCGAAAACCCCCAATTTGCCCAAAAGTAGGGTTCTTAGAAGATTTACCTTGATTCGGACGGAGGAAGACGATTATGATGATGATAAACTACACTAGGAACACAATACTTGATTCCCCAAGAATTTCCACGAGCAAAACTTGCAGAATCGCTCAAAATCTCACTTGGAACACAGCTCTCGGTCGGAGGAGAAGAAAAGAAGAAAATGTCGAAGTGAAGGTCAACCCCCGGTTTATAAAATCGGGGCCTTCGTTACGTACGTTAACATCGTCATGTTAACGTACGTTACACTCATTACTTACGTAACACCTGAGTGTTAGCGTACGTAATGGCTTGGCAGGACAACCTGTCCAAAAACGCTGGGTTCGATAGCGTACGCTACGCCGGATATTTAGCGTACACTGCAATGGGATTTACGTACGTAACAGAAGGAGTTAACATACGTAATGGTTCGGACAGAACAATCTATCCAATCTGCTGAAGGCCATAACGTACAGTAGCAGTGAGCTATAACGTACGTTATGAAGGTGCCGATAGCGCACGCAAGAAAGCATGCATAACGCACATTATGCATGCAGCAGTTCAACACTGCTGAACGAAGTTAAGCTGCATTGGGCGGTCCGAAAATGAGACGCAACACAAGGACAGAATCCAACGCGTAGATATGAAATACTCATGACGACGAAGCTGAATGTTGCAGGAGAATACAATCCCGACTACCGAGGAATCCGAGAAATGACAAGGAAAGTAAAATTCCCTAAACTTATAGGAAATTACAAAATAGCCCAGACGTCAGAAAATCATGATACGACGTCGGATCAATAAACCGAAACTCACAACACAAACAAATCAATCATAAGAACTCGTGCAACCAAAGAAATTGCAAAATCGAATGGGTTCTATGAGAATCGAACGTCCATACAACAATACATGACATAAGACGGAATAATATCAAAACATCTCCAAAGCTCGTCCAAATGGAGAAACTCAAAGAATAAAATTAATTCAAAATGTCAAAACGGTTACAAGCGAGTAGCTAAAAACAAAAAATACACCAAAAAATGAGAATACCGGGAAAAGAAAAATGTGGATATTATAGTTTTAGCCTTGAAGTCCTTTAGACTTACGTCGCATCAAATAGATGTATCCATATCTCGAATAATCATCTATAAATGTGACGAAGTATTCGAAACCACCTCTATCCTGAATATTCATTGGACCACATACATCCGTATGAACCAATTCTAACACATTCTGAGCACGATTTCCCTTGATTTTAAGAACCCTTTTGGTCATCTTACCTTCCAGACAGGATTCACAAATTAGAAATGACTCAACTTGGAGATCATCCAATGGGCCATCATCTACCAATCTTTTGAATCCTCCTAAGGTTTACATGCCCTAACCGTAAATGCCACAGATAGGTTTGGTTTATGCTTGAATGTTCTTTTCTCTTTTTAGGTTTAGACAAAGAGTTAAGTGATTTATGCATAGGAGTTTGTGCAGTATTAACGACATATAGTCCATCATTAAATATACCTTTGTAAATATATTCACAATTTCTTTTCCTAATAATGGCATCATCATCAAAAGAAACTGAATAACCATCGCATTTTAATTTATAAACTGAAATTAAATTCATTCTAGAATCCGGTACAAATAATACATTATTGAGGACTAATAATTTATCATTAATCTTCAACTGCACGACTCCCACTGCAACAACCATAATCCTGGAATAATTACCCCAGTTGATGGTAATCTCGCCCGCACTAAGCTGCTTGGTTTCCTGAAAACCATGTGAGTCAAAGCAAACATGATCAGTGGAGCCTGAATCAACTATCCACGAAGTGGAAGAACAAGCTGCCAAACATGTTTTGACTACTAGTGCATGAGACATACCTTTCTTAAGAGCAGGGCAGTCCGCTTTAAAATGTCCTTTCTGACCGCACTTGTAGCACTTTCCCTTTTGCTTTTTGTTCGCCTCGGGGTGAGGAGCCTTGCTTTTCACCTTGAGAGTTGCCACTTGCTTCTGGCCAACATGCTTTTTCTTCTTTCCCCATTTGGGTTTGGAAGAAGTAGCACCGGTTCCCGCAAAAATCTGAAGATAACCTTGTTTGAAGAGACCTTCAGCAGATTGAAGCTCTGTCAGAAGTTCCGCCAAAGTATATGTCCTACGGTTCATATTGTATTTAAGACGGAACTGCTCAAAGTTTCTTGGTAAGCTGCCCAAGATAATATCGACCTGCGTTTCCGCATCGATAGTAGCCCCCAGTATGCCCAGTTCATTCAAATGAGACATTATTTTTAGAAAATGATCCCTTACTGGGGTCCCTTCAGACATTTGGGTTGTCATCAACACCCTCATTGCATTTTGTCTAGCTGCTCGGTTCTGATGACCAAACATCTCGGTGAGACTTTTCATCATTTTCGCGGCTGAGCCCATCGTCTGATGCTGATGTGCAATACATTTGTCAGTGAAGCCAAAATGTAACAGCGAGCCATCTCATCAGACTTCTTCCATTTTCGGAATTCATCCAACTCTCCAGGAGTGGCATCCGGTTCTGGATCCAGAGGGCTCTCTTCAGTTAAGACAAATTTATGCCCCTCAGCAGTCAGGACAATGACAAGATTTCTTTTTCAATCGGCAAAGTTAGTGCCATCAAGTTTATTTTATTTGAGAATAACAGCTAGTGGATTAAAAGACATCTGAGATAAAAGTTAAAAACATCCATCACATAATGCATAGCAAAATATATCGAAAAACCTCAAAACACAATATATATGCTAGCAACCAACACCTCGAAAAAACCGTATATGCAAGCCACGATCGTGTGGACGTTTACACACACATTTTTCGAGTAGAGTTTTACGTCTTTAATTTTACTATCTAGTCAACTTACGTTATGACAAGTAAAATTAATAGTTGGTTCCTCTTGGCCATGTATTAATTAACATAGATTCTGATGGGGAGCTTGTTAATTAATACACCTAAGTGAACACCATAATTTAACATCCTTAAAATATTATCTTTTAAATAATAGTCCTACAGATGGAGAGGTCCTATCATAAAAAAAATAATATTTACCTTATGTTATCATTTTGAAATTTAAAACTAGTGAACCTATAATTAGCACATCCGATATGGAGGAAGACCCTAATGTCAACGCGCATGCTAATTACTTCACAATTTAAATTAATTATGGAGGCAAATTTGATTTTATTTTAAAAAATAAATTAATTTAATCACTTAGTTATTTTAGCCTTAAGGTTTTTAATTTTCACGTCCTAACATGCAGAAAACATATCACGCATACATTCATACATGCCATATATCAAAACAATAAAAACCAAAAATAAAGCATGGATAACTAAATTATCCAATTATCATGGTCTTCTTCCTTGAGTTGACCCGAGAAAATCTTCGACTCGATCTCTCCAACTGAATCAAGCATCTCGTCGCTCCTCCCCGGCCGAGCCGTGGATTTCCAAAATTAAAATTTTACTTTTATGAAAAATTAATTACATAAAAAAATTAATTTTAAATCCCGACTCTCCAGTAGACGCAACGAACGGCGGCGAAACGGACCGGACCAAAAACTGGACGACCCGATCCGAACCAGCGAACCGGACCGGACCAGGCTGCCGCCCAGCTCTGGCGGTACCGCCGGCCTTTCGGCCGTGATCGTGTCTTTCAGCGATGCACTGCTGTCATTGTCGGCCGCATGATCGGCGATCCAGT
This sequence comes from Orobanche coerulescens, assembly GCA_033398695.1. NCBI lineage: Eukaryota > Viridiplantae > Streptophyta > Magnoliopsida > Lamiales > Orobanchaceae > Orobanche > Orobanche coerulescens. The sequence goes on along the minus strand of CM065811.1, from coordinate 305,559 downwards.
TACGCTCTATTTCTTCGTGATCCCGTCTTTTCCGAATTCGATTACAATTTTATACAAAATAAAATACATCGAAATTACATCAAGAGTACACAAAAAATAAAACACCTATAACTACCCACGGATTTTCTCAAGGGAAAAACCATTACATGCCTCAATACCGGGCCAAACCAATAATTGCATAAATAATAAAATTAAATAAATAAATAAACCATTCACATAACCATGATAATTAGATCATATCACCTGCAAGAACACATCTAGCAAAATATTCCAACATCAAATTATATGAATTTTATATTGCTATCAATTAATCACCAAAATTAATTAAAATAGCAAAAAACCTAAAAATCCAGCTCCGATACCAATTGTTGGAAGTAAAAACGCTGTGGAAGCGAAGTTTGGAAAAGTTGATAATTGCGTTTTACGCATCCACGAGCATAAGATCTATTTAGGCATGCTAATTAATTAATTACTAAGACTAATAAGCAATTTAAATATTATTTATTATTTATTAAATAAATATGTTGGTTATTGAAATATCTTAATCTAGATTTAAAAGATCATATGCTATTACCTTTGAAGCGAATTGGTTGGTTTCGTCTTGACCACCTTGTATTTCTACCTTTAGACCTTCTAGAGTATGATCAGCCTTAACCCGGATGTTGTGTGGGCAACGAGCTACCGGATCTTGCTTGGACAACTATAGTGATCGACCGAAATTCCTTCTTGAGAGTCACTCGATTTTATTCTTCTTTTGTATTATTGTGTAATCACTCTTAAAAAATTAATGTGTTATCTAAATTGTGGAATCAAAGACACAAGTTAAGATCCACAATTAAACACAAGATAAAAATCGATCTCACAAGCCTTGGAAGGGATGAAAATTGGCCAACCCCAAGTGTCCTATATATAGGCTCTTTGACTACTACTAGAGATCTTAAGGAGGATTATGGAAGGACTCCCAATAGATTTTATCTTACCATATTAGGACTCTTCCTAATATAATGAATCTATTAATATCAACTTAGTCCACTAAAAGGTTGATATTGCACTTCCTTCCAAAATCCCCAATTACGAAATTGGGCTCCTTATTAAATATATTATTCCTATGTTTAAGATATCGAATGTCTCTTAATTAATTATGAGCTACTGACAGCTTTAATTAATTAATCTTATCCCAGAGTAGTATCACTCGAACCTTATTATTATATCGGAATTAAATCCACATGCAGAGTTTAATATAATAATCGTTATCGAGCTCCTCAAGGGGACATCATCAACACGCATGAGTCGGGACACAATTTCTAGTAATAATAATAACTGTCAAATAAATAATATTATTGACCAAGATACGAGGCTTATTGAGTCGATCATTTTGACTCTCACCCATGGTAAATCAAAGCAATAAGTATTATAAATACACAATTAAATATTATATACTTAGAATTAAGAAATAATAATTATTTGAGATTAACGCTCTTCTTACAGTCAGTACAGAAGACACTATCTCACCTCGATCCAGTTCAACGTATGCAAATACGCTAATGTATGCTAATAGTCAAGACCAACTAATCCCAAGCATACACTACAACCTTTTATATAATTTGTCTAATAATATAAGTTGTGAACTATTATATTATTTTATAAGGTATCGATAATGATCTTCCGTGTGACACCAACACACCACATTATCTATAATATAAAATAATTAGACATTTCATTTGCATAACCATAACGTGAATAAATATGCAAAATATGTGATTAAATGTAATTAATATTCTCATAGGTAGTTACAAGGAAATAAGGTAATACAAGCATAAAGTATGCTTTGCACTACACAACCCTAACAGGGCCGACCCAGTACCGACCACAACGGATAAGCATGGCCAGAAGCATGCGGAACAGGCACACAGGACATGCAGAACAGGCACACAGGACAGTTAATGTATTCTGTCCTCCCTCTTCCCAAAGCAGTCCCCAAAGGCCGCCACGTGTCTATGGCGCACTCTCCCTATGACAAGTGTTTGGACGCATTCCCAAACATTCTTCAGCTGTCGCCCGCTGATTGGCCAAGATTTTCTATATATAGAGAGAATGTATGATAAAAAAGGACTTTTGGAATTTTCCATAAAGAGGAAGAAATAGGGAGACAAAAAAGGACTTGTAATAAATATGCAATAAATATAGACCAGCTAAAAAGTTCAGCTCGGCGTTATCACAGAATACTAGAGTTAATAAAATCCAGCTATCTTATTCATTCAGATTTTTATTGTCTTCTACGTGGCTTCGATCCATCTAATCTAGGTCAGTCCACGTGTCGTTGGTCGAATCAGTTACCAACAAAGATAATAAAGAAGTGGATGTAGAAAATCCCTGCACAAATAGTTTAACCATTTCAGCCTGCAATGGAAGATAGATAAAAGGCTATCTTACATTGCATGATTTGTGTTCCAAATTAATTAACCTTGTGATATTTGTGATCTTACATCATTAATTAATTCAAACTATATATTAATGTTCGATTCTTGCTCTGTTCAATGTTCTATAAACTCAGGGTGTACTGTAATCGTGGAATCATCCTTGAAATCATATATAATAGATGAGTTTAAGGTGAAGTGCTAGATCTAACTGCATGTTGTTTTTGGTGTATTTTTATACTAAGAAGAAAATTCTTCAACTTCGACAGTATAGCTTTTGTTCGAAGCATAATCAGACAGAGTGCTGATCGAGGGTGTTGGGATAACAATACCCTGTATCAAAATTGTTGGGACAACAATACCCGGTATCAAAATTGTCGGGACAACAAATCACTGTATCGATGCTGCCCTCTATCGATCGTAGTGTCAGTATGTTTTGACAATATGCCAATCCAGCATACAGTAAGCAAACTGTATCGAAAATCTGAAGTGTCAACCTGTATCGAAGACCTCTCGTAGATCCAACATATTGATCATACAGCAAAGAATACCGAAAAGCTAAAGTATGGAAGCTGTCTCGAATATCAATACAGTGATCCTTTCATACAGCTCTCAAGAGGCCAAAACGAAATCTTCAGTATTCGCTAGAAGTCAAGTCCCATTGATAAAGAAGTATTTAAATACTAAATGATAAAGTATTTAAATACTGTAAGTCAGAAGATCTTCAAATCCCGCAATATCCGGATCTCAGTTAAATGTCTGTTGTCACAGAATCTTGCCCAACGGATAGATTTCAAATGGATATATTTTCAGAAGACTATATATATCTCCTCAAGACGTTGAAGATCAGTCACCAACACTAAAAAGCTTACGAAATTATAATCATATACATTAGAGCAAAATATATCTCCAAAGCTCACTGCTATTCAGATATAAGAGATTACAGTGCTCAAACCATGAACAACACATCATCAGCTAGAAGCTCAGAAAGTCAAAGTTGTTGTTCATATATTGTTCTAAACCTTGAACAAACCCAGATCAGCCCTGTGTGGACTGAGTAATCTTTGCTTCTCCCGAACTGTGTGTGAAGGATTTGCATCGAAAAAGACGAAGCTTCAGAACTGTGTGTGAAGAAGCCAGTCAAAGTGTTAGCTCAAACCAATCTGTGTGAACGGTTGAAGCTAAGATCTTTATATCAATCTGTGTGAACGATATATTGATTAGGTTTGGTTGTAATTACGTAGTTGTGTATGTAGTAATTATAACAAACTTTTTACTCCTGTGTGGAGGACTAGTGGACGTAGAGAGGTTTACCTCGAACCACTTTAAATACTGTGTTATTTACCTTGTACCTTACTTCTTTTATTAAACTGTGATTATTTAAGTATACACTGCACATCGAGTTGCTGTATCCACAACAACTTACTATTTAAGACTTCCGCTACGCACTCAGATTTAAAACAGTACAGCTTGTAGTTTAAAACACTTTCCAAGCTGTATCCAGTATACTTAGTGGCCAACAGAGGGAACTTGGACTGATCATTGGATCATTCAAATATTGATTTGATTTAGCATAATCAAACGAATAGTGCTGATCGAGGGAAATTTATAATTATTATTATTAGAAAATTATAGATAATTGTTGGGTTGTGGAGCCAGAAGTACTATATACCAAAGCCTGATATCGGAAGATAATTCACAGTAGAGATGTTGTATTTAATGAACAGGTGTTGTACAAAGACAGGTTGGGAGCGCCGGAAGTTGAAAATACAGGTACTCGGGCTAATAGTCCCGAAGTCGTTGAGTTGGATATCTCCAATTCAGGTGGGAGCAAAACTGTTCAGAATGACCGGGAGGTTGTTGAACCTGAACCGAGCACGCCAACAGCCCCAGTGTGGAGATCTGAAAGGCAGCGTCGTGCACCAGATAGGTATTCACCCTCTCTATGTTTTTTGTTATTGACTGACAGAGGTGAGCCTGAATGTTATGCAGAGGCTGGTAAAATTGAGGATGTGGACAAGTGGAAACTTGCGATGGATGAGGAAATTGATTCCTTGATGATCAATGATACTTGGGAGCTTGTTGAGCTTCCTAAGGGAAAGAAAGCATTGCATAACAAGTGAGTTTACAGGATTAAAGAAGAGGCAGATGGAAGTGACCGTTACAAAGCAAGATTGGTCGTGAAAAGATTTCAGCAAAAATATGGTATTGACTATACCGATGTTTTTACTCCTGTTGTGAGACTAACCACTATTAGGATGGTCTTGGGTATGGTTGCTGCAGAAAACTTAATGTTGGAACAGATGGATGTAAAAACAGCCTTTCTTCATGGTGGTCTAGAGGACGAAATCTACATGAAGCAACCGGAAGGGTACTTGTCTAAAGGTAACAGTGAGCTAGTGTGTAAACTGAAGAAGAGCTTGTATGGTTTGAAACAGGCTCCGAGACAATGGTAAAAGAAGTTTGACGGATTCATGCACGAGATTGATTTTATACGGTGTGATGCTGACTTGCTGCTATATTAAGAGGCTTGACAATAGCTATATCATTTTGCTATTATATGTTGATTACATGCTAATAGCAGGTTCCTGTGCTCAAGAAGTGAGCAAGTTGAAGAAGCAATTGTCTGAGCGGTTTGCTATGAAAGATCTTGGTGAAGCTAAGCAAATTCTGGGTATGCGGATTACTCGAGATAAGGAGGCGGGAAAATTATATCTTTCGCATGTTGATATGTAGAAATTTTTTTGAAGAAATTAAATATGCAGGATGCAAAGCCAGTAAGCACTCCGTTGGGTAGTCATTTCAAACTATCTAACAAGGAGTCACCTACAAACAATGAAGAGCGTGCCTACATGGAGAAGATTCCTTATGCATCAGCAATTGGTAGCATTATGTATGCAATGGTGTGTACTAAACCAGATATTGTGCATGCAGTGGGAGTTGTTAGCATATTCATGAGCAAACCGGGCAAGCAGCATTGGGAAGCAATGAAATGGATCCTCAGGTACTTACGGGGTACCACAGAGAAGGCCTTATGTTTCGAAGGCAAAGATATTAAATTTGTAGGATATGTCGATGCTGATTTAGCAGGAAGTGATCTTGACAAAAGGAGGAGTACAACCGGGTACGTGTGTACTTTGGGTGGAACAACGATTTTTTGGGCTTCTAAGTTGCAGAAGATTGTGGCCTTATCTACTACAGAGGCCGAGTACGTGGCAGTGACCGAAGCCAGTAAAGAGATGGTATGGTTAAATAGTTTCTTGCGTGAATTGGGAAAGGAGCAGAAGAATAGTGTTCTATACAGTGATAGTATGAGTGATATTTACCTAGCTAAGAATCCAGCATTTCACTCTAGAACTAAACATATCGAGTTGAGGTATCACTACATACGATATCTTTGGAGAAGAAGATCATACAACTTGTAAAGATTCGAGGAAAGGAAAATCATGCTGACATGTTTACTAAGGGTGTGACCTTAGAGAAGTTGAAGCTATGCATGGCTTCAACTGGGTGTGACCTTAGTGAAATTCCTGGCTTGGTAGCGCTCCCAGACGTAGTCATATTTCTGACGAACTGGGTTAACAAATCTTCTGTTTTTATAGTGTTTTTCGATTTTCTTTTCATATTATCCCAGTAAATCCTAACAATAATTGTGGTCAAAATATTATCAATTTCACCATAAAAAGTCAAACGATTATGTTCTTTTGGACTGAATGAATCAATCGAATCGAATCAATTGAATCAATTGAATCAATTGAATCGAATCGAATGGATCTGATTCGAATCGATCGAATCGAATCAATGGATTCGAATCGACTCAATCGAATCAAATATATATTAAGGGTAAATAATAATAATAATAATAATAAAATAAAAATAAAAATAATAAATATAATAAAATAATAATAAAAATAATAATATAATAAAATATAAATGATAAGTTGAGATCTATTTTATAAGGGTAAATTATAATAATATTAATGATATTAATAACAATAACGATAATAACTATAATAATAATAACAATAATAATAATAACACTGATAATAATGGTAAATAATAATAATAATAGTAATCAACAACAACAATGATAATAATAAATATTATTATTAATAATAGTAAATATTATTAGTAATAATAACAATAATAATAATAATTAAGATTATTATTATTATTATTATTAATAATAATAACAACAACACCGATAATAATGGTAAATAATAATAATATTAATCAACAACAACAACGATACTAGTAAATATTATTGGTAATAATAACAATAATAATAATTAAGATTATGATTAATAATAATAAAAATAATAATAATAATAATAAGAAGAAGAAGAAGAAGAAGAAGAACTGAATCAATTAAATGAATTGAATCAATCAATTGAATCGAATCAATGGATCCGAATCGAATCGGATCAAAATCAAAATAAGTCCAAAAACTGAACTAAACGGAAAAGTTAACGTCGTTAACAACTTAACGTATGTGACGGACAAATAATGGTAGGAGAGTTTGTTCATGTTTTCTACGACACGATGAAATTTCTTACTAGGGAAGTCAATGTGTCGGGTAGGGCACGAGTATGCCTCCTCCATACCCTATCCTATTTGATTCGGATCGGGTTCGGATATTGCCCATCGGGTAATCGAGTACCCAATGAGTATTCGGGTACCCGTATACTCTATATTTAAAAATATAAATATTTTTAATATATATCATATATACATATAATGTAATTAATAAATTCAATTTAGTACAATAAATATTTAAAACGTAATATTTTATGTAATATTATATATATATATATATATTATACAATACAATATGATATTTATGTATAATATATAATAATAATATATTTATATAATTCAACGGGTACACGGGTCGGGTATTCGGGTAATATACTATAACCATACCCTACCCGCATCCGGTCATAAAATTTCGGGTTCAGCCGATACCCGATCCGATTTCGGATTTATCCGACGGATAAATCGAGTACGGATAAAGTTGACATTCCTATTTCTTACTGTTTAAACAACAGAAAGAGAAATTTGGTGAACTAAATAAATAAAAGATATTTGTTTTTGAAATCAAATTAGATAAAGATATTACTCCTCCGTCCCATCCATCTTGAGCATTTTCTTTTCGGCACGGGATTTAAGAAAAGCTGAAAAGTAGTGTGTAAAGTGATAGTATGAATATATATTATTTAAAGTTGTGAGGGATAAATGTGTCTTAAAAAGGAAATGACAAATTATCTTGGAACGACCCAAAAAGAGATATGAATCAATATCGACGGAAAGAATATAACTAATGTGCTAATCGATAGTGGAATTATGCTCACGCACTTTCAGCACGTCGCATTACAATCACTTACTCACTCTAACAGGGAATAAATTTAAAAAAAAAAAATGTGGGGGAAATCGGAGAGGTGAAAAAACAGAGAAAATGGGGAATGGGGATAGAACTTTGATAACTGAAATATAACCTGCAGTAACCACCTCTCGAGTGCTCTCTCTCTCTCTCTCTCTCTCTCTCTCTCTCTCTCTCTATCTCTCTCTCTCACACACACACACACGCACGCACACAGAGACACACACACACGCGGACTGAGAGATAAATAACCGCCCCCTCTACAGTTACGACGTTGTAGTGCGTCGAACTACATAAGACAACCCTCCTCCATTTCTTACATTTTTTTTCCCTTTTTCAATTCCATTTCCCCCCCAAAAATGGAGAAAAACATCATCGTCAACGCCACTACCCTTTCCTCCGATTTCCGCCCTTTGAGGTTGTTGCCGTCCGGGCCCGGAGAAACCAGTAACTCATCCCACCACAGAAAGAAGCGCACCAGATCTATCGGAACCAACAACAACGCAACCTCTCGCCTCTCAAACCCTAAGCCCACCAAAAAGCCCGACCCATTCGCCCCGAAAATCACCGGGCCGTGCACCGAGTGCGGAAAGAAGTTCTGGTCATGGAAAGCCCTCTTCGGCCACATGCGCTGCCACCCCGAGCGCGAGTGGAGGGGCATAGTCCCGCCGCCCAAATTCCGCCGCCAGGAGATAACCGATGACGGAGACTCATCATCCGTCACGGAGGAGGACCACGAGGTCGCCACGTGTCTGCTTATGCTGGCCAATGGCTGCCCCGCTTCGGAGAACACTACCGTGATCAGCCAATATTCGACGGAATACTCAGAGGATCAGAATAACATGGACGCCGCCGTCGATCTCTGCGGCCGCGGTTTTGAGTGCACGAGTTGCAAGAAGGTGTTTGGTTCCCACCAGGCGCTTGGGGGTCACAGAGCAAGCCACAAGAACGTCAAGGGGTGTTATGCAATTACCAAGAGTATTGATGGGGAGGAATTGGAGGGTTTTTGCTGCTCTGGACTAGATAATATTCAGATGTCGTCCAAGCTGGAAAATATATTTAGCAATAATAATAATAATAATAATAACGGGCACAAATGCAGCATCTGTCTTAGGGTTTTCTCAAGTGGTCAAGCTTTGGGTGGGCACATGAGGTGCCACTGGGAGAAGGTGGAGGAGGAGCCAATTGTGTCTAGGGTTTTCGGCTTTGATTTGAATCTGGCTGCGCCATTTCATGATCAAGATGATGATGATGACGACGATCATGCTTCTAATTTTGCTTCTTCTTCATCTTCGTCTGGCCTCGCTTTGGATTTGAGGTTAGGGTTTTGAAAATTACAAATAATAAAAACTTTTTTTTTAGTTTTATAAGTCCTAATACTCTAAGCTAGCTAGTTCATGTAGAATAGTATAAGTACGTCCGTACATAGATCGATAGATTGTTGATATAATGTAGTACTCATCATGTGTGTAGCCATTATATTTTCTATACAATGTGTAATGTGTATGCGTATCGTGGGCTTGTTTTTATATAAAGTTCGTTGTATGTACGTAGCATTTGTCAGCTCAGAATCTGAAAATTCCTCATCGAGTCGTGTAGTATCATTAATATTCAGATCGGGATATTGGAAGAATGTTTGAGTAGATATACAGTATTCTAGTTGTGTATGTACCTAGCGATATTATGTACTATATGTAATTATTATATGTGTACATAATTGATTTTAATTTTTATCGGTGATCTGTAATGTTAATGACTGTATAGTAGCTAGCTATCTGTAATGTAATGTAGCTAGCTAGCTTTAATTTCTTTTTATTTCTTCTAATTATGTATGTTATATATGGAGCTTGACTGGGTACTTTTGATTTGATCCACAATTTATATATATATTTGCATGTGAGGACGAGATGAACATTAGAAAATATCAAGGTTTTTGGGTGTACAATTATATGAATTTATAAGAAATATCGATGCAACAAGGGGTTTAATCAATGATGAAAAATTCATCATCATGTATTAATTAATTAATTTCATGCAAACTCTATATCTACTTTTATTTATGGCATATTTTTTTTTTCTGAATATAATACATTTAATTTGGGGATATGTATCAAGTATGACTTGAATTTTATGTAATATATGATTAAATATCAATTAATGTTACTAATATCATACGTAGAACTAATAATTAAGATGATCATAAGTTTTTAAATATTATTACTAATACTTAATTTTTGGAGTCATGCATTAATGTTTAATTACAAGCCGGCCCTTAATTTCTTCGGTGTAGTACGCGCCTCAATCCTGACTGAGCACCTCCCCTCTCCCCCACCACACACACCTGAGGACTAATTGGGTATTTATCTATTTATTTATTTTTTGGTGGTGGTGGGTTAGTGCCTTAGTGGTCGTCGTGATGGTTAAATTTTTTACATTATATATATCCCCTGTACGTCGCTAATATTTTCTAGCTAGATTGTTTAATTAGGATTTACATAATAAATCGGTCTTTGGCATGAGTGTGTGTTATATATAGGCAAAATAGCTCTAATAGGGACTGAAGTTTGTCATTTTTATCACTTAAGGGACTAAAGTTTTAAGTGTTTCAAACAAGGGACTAAAGTTTAATCCGTTTCACCCGTTAGGGACTCCGTTAGTTTGGTTCCGTTAAGTTTTAACGGATTGATGACGTGGCCGTTAAGTGCCACGTGTCAGCATTTTATTGATCGGTAATAATAAAATAATAATAAAAATTTTCAGATTTTTCTAATAATAATAAAATAATAACAAAAAATGTAAAAATCTGAAAAATAAAAATAAAAAAAATATGTATTTTTTAGAAAAATTGAAACTTTATTTTTTTTTTTAAAAAAATCTGGAATATTAATATAAAAAATCTAATGTTTTTATTTAAAGTTAAAAATAAAAATTAAAAATTAAAAATATTTGGATCTGATTTATAATTAACCTTTAGTTTGTTTTTTTAGATATTTAGATTTTTGTAAAATAATATTTATTTATTAATATTATGAAAAATTAGATCTAGTTTTCTATTTATTTATGAAAAATAATATCTCAATTTTTAAAAAAAAGTTTATAAATTAGATCCAAATTTTTTATTTTTTATTTTTTATTTTTATTTTAAATAAAAACATCCGATTTTAAGTACTAATATTCCAGATTTTTTTAAAAAAAAATGAGAAAAAAATAAAGTTTCATTTTTTTAAAAAAAATCCAGATTTTTTTATTTTCTTATACTTTTTTTTAGATACAAATTTTTTAATTTTTTATTTTTTATTTTTAAATTTTAAATAAAAACATCCGATTATAAGTACTAATATTACAGATTTTTTTAAAAAAATTGAGAAAAAAATAAAGTTTCATTTTTTTAAAAAAAATCCAGATTTTTTTATTTATTATACTTTTTTAAGACTTTTATATTCTTATTATTATTATAAAAATCTGAAATTTTTTATTGTATTTAGTTTTAATTTTTAACTTTAAATAAAAGCATTATATTTTTAATATTAATATTCCAGATTTTTTTTTAAAAAAAATAAAGTTTTAATTTTTCTAAGAAATACATATTTTTTTTTATTTTTATTTTTCAGATTTTTACATTTTTTGTTATTATTTTATTATTATTAGAAAAATCTGAAAATTTTTATTATTATTTTATTATTACCGATCAATAAAATGCTGACACGTGGCACTTAACGGCCACGTCATCAATCCGTTAAAACTTAACGGAACCAAACTAACGGAGACATTAACGGGTGAAATGGATTAAACTTTAGTCCCTTGTTTGAAACACTTAAAACTTTAGTCCCTTAAGTGATAAAAATGACAAACTTCAGTCCCTAGTAGAGCTATTTTGCCTTATATATATATGTATGTACCAATTCTGGTCTCATATATAATATTCTGGCCCACTCATCTTAAGCATTTATTTTTCGGTACGAGATTTAAGAAAAGCTGAAAAGTAGTGTATAAAGTGATGGTATGAATATATATTATTTAAAATTGTGGGAAATAAAGATGTCTTAAAAAGGAAATGATCAAGTATCTTGGGACGGCCCAAAAAAAAATATGAACCAAGATCGGTGGGACGAAGGGAGTATTAAGTTTTCCACAATTCTAATTCTTAAAGTGTATATTATGTAGCAATTATTTTTGGTTGTACTTACAAGTTTTACTTTTGTGCTATTATATACTTTCCCTTTCTGCCGGAAAAAAAAAAAACGAAAAAAAAAAATTATATACTTTCTCCGTCCCATATATATAGGCCACATTTGACTTTTTCCGGTCAATCGTCTCCGACTTTGATTACGAAATAATCTTAAACCACAAATATAAAAAGTTCGACTCAATTATATAATGAAAGTTTAGGCACTAAAGTTTCATTATTTAATTTAATTCAAGATTTTATATTTACGGTTTAAGATTAATTTATAGTCAAAGTCGAAAATGATTGACGAAGAAAAACAAACATGACCTATATATATGGGACGGAGGGAGTATATATTTTGTCTCAAATGGGTAATTGAAACCTTTGTTTTACTTTTAGCTAGGAACCAAAATTGCACAAAAAGAAACTAATTAGACGAGGTATTCAGACCCGTGCTACGCACATCGGTTTGATCTAATTGCTGTAGTGTTCTCGTAATTTGCGGCATTAACGTTCATATTTTAACGTAGGGCTAATAACAGAGTTAATGTTATGCATTTCAAACTCGTGCTACGCACAACGGTTTGATCTAATTGTTGTTATCGTTATTTGCGGTACTAATTTTTTGAAAATGGTTTTGAATAATTGGATTCTGGTTGTAATTTGGAATGAGATCACTGGAGTAAGTAAGGCTATGGTTTGAGGGAATAAGACTACGTTTAGTGTGGTTACTGGTCTTTCACATGGTTATTGATACAGATAGTAAGGCTACGCTTTATGGGAGTAAGCCTACTGCTACTAAAGTAACCCTACTGGAGCTATCCCTTGCTTACTGAAGTTAGTGGTACTGGTAGACATATGCCTAAGAGGGACTGAGGTTACTGCGCTTGTTAATACTGCTCGTGAGTTTTAATGCTGCTCGTTTGTTTATTAATACTGCTGCCTTTAATTCGTTAATGCTGCTCTTCTAAGTTACTACTGTTAGTTAACGGATTAATGCTGCTAGCTTCAGTTAGTGGTGTTTGTGATTATTAGTGCTGCTCTTGAAAATCTTAATGCTGTTAATGGATTTTAAAAGCTGCTGATTAGTTTTGTTCATGATATGGGTTACGTGAAAGAGAGATAAGGGTAGTATGCTGGATAACGACTTGGGTTTGAAGTATGTTGTTTTTGAATTAGTATCTAGATTGTCACGCTGACACGATATCCGTATGTCAAAATCATGCTCTACACATGACATATTATATGATTTAAATCTTTTAAGCAACTTTTAATTTATTCAGCTCTATGTTTTTTTATATAGCTATTTTATTTATTATGATTTTTAGTGTTGCATGATTTGGATCTGTTTGTTTCTTACGTAATGTGCGGCACTAATCTTGGTTATGTCTAAAGGTCAACCTTTTTGTGGTATCGTTTCATTTAGACCCGTGCGTGCTGTAAGAAAAGTATTTATTTGTGTTTTTTTTATTATTATTTTTTTTAGTTATGGTTGAAATTTAATAATGGGTTCGAGCAAAAATTTGTAACTTTGTCATTTTAATGCTTAGAAAGTATTTATTTGTTGGTAGTGGGTAAAAAACAAACCAACAACGTTAGTAATAGTGCTTGATTTATTTTCCTCTTTGGTTTGTTTTCAACAATTGTTTGTCGTAGTCGGTAAAAAACAAACCAAATGTTAGTAATAGTTTTAATTTGTTATTAAAAACAAATGGGTTCGAGCATAAATTATGCAATAAATTATACAACAAATTTACAAATGGGTTCGAGCATAAATTATACAACATTACACCGAGTGTGATCTATTCTCGGATTGCTATAGACTACCTAAATCTATATGCAACAAATTTGCAGCCAATATATGTAGCAAACGATACATTTTTTGCAACCAAGATCTGCGCACATGCAAGAGGAAAGCCGTCGCCTCGCTTATTAGGTTACTCTGAAAATTGAATGGGAAAAAAATACTTAAAATCAGTTACATTCATAAGATAGATATAACTACATGTATTCAGAATCGAAAAGCTTTGAGGTCATTGAAGTAGTAAATAATAAATATAACTCGCAAATTCAAGAATGTTGTAAATATGTTTTAGTACCTGGAGGAAAAATTTTGTCATTGTGTGAAAACTGGAGGTATTCCTTTCCTAATCACTCGTTATTAATATGTACCTACGCTAACATAATAACAAACAAAAGGTTAAACCACGAATAACATTACACATAAACTAATCATGTGCTCACGAATAACATCACACAAAAAATCAGTTTTTGGCGACAATCATTAGTTATATTTACCAACAATTACCATATACCATCGATAAATTAGAGAAGTTAGTAGGACAACTAAGGAAAGATGTACGAATATAACAAATCATCAAATAAGAAATCCATCTTTATTCCATGTGTTGGTAAATATTTGGTCCTCATTTATTTAAGAATGTTGGGAAGAGAAAGAACTATACAGATGTTTATATTTATTAACGCATTTATAGAAGAAGAAAAAAAGGAGATGGATACCTTGAAATGTACATTTGGATGAAATATTTTTGTCAAAAAACTCACTTGCGGAGGCTGTAAAGGGTATTGCTCTGGAACAAAAAACGCATGGTGAAAGACTCCTCATTTATAAGGAGTTTCTGATGGTCCCTGTATAAAAAAATAGTAATTGGTCAAACAACACCAAAATAAAAATGTGTGTTTGTAATAATGTGGAACGTACCTTGATAAGTGCGGTCCATTTAAAGATATTGGAATCATCGCAGAGAAGATGTATATCTGGATCAGCTACTTTCTCCCTTTGCACCTCCTTGTATTCCTGAAAAAGTCTTGCTCTTGATGCCTAAGGGGTGGTAGGGATAGATTTCATATTCAAAACGTAGGCATGATGCATGGTGATGTCTCTTAACATTCTAAATATCATGGTGTTCCTACCTCACCTGTAAAAAATGTAAACAGAAAAGGGTTACAAATTTCTAATTCCACACATAAAGCAACAAATTAGCAAAACCAAACACAAACAATGGGAGCACCGAATGCGTATGATGATTGGTGAATGCATGTGTTATTTATACTTACAAATGATGGCTTTTAAGTGTGAGATGCTAAATGTGGGATGGTTCCTATTCATCTTCCTCCTTACATTGAATTGGTTTACATTAGTTTTGGTTGTAAATGTGATTGTAACTTGAGATTGGTTCTTATTCATCTTCCTTCACATTTAATTCCTACAACCACCCTTCGCATTCATCTTGAATGTTACATTTAATTCGCCCAAAGAAACACTTGCATCATCCCCTTCGTATGCCAATGTACTTACCCTTAAACATGAACATTAAACTAAGGTATTTACACACGAAGCATGTGCATTTATAAGGGGACTCAATCTTTTAGTATAATAGATGACCAATATAATTTGGACCGAGCTTTTGAGTTTAATCAGTAGTATGGTGTTATCACTATTAATTAATCAAATAAATATGCATGCTGATCTCATTAAAATGCTGATAATTAATAATTTTATGCGAAAATTAATGCTTAGCAAGCAAACACAAATGATTTGAATGAATGAAAAAAACAAACAAAAAAAGGAATGAAGTAGGCCGATGCCGGTGGCTGTGTTGTGGGAGTTTTTGAGAATGGTTTTTAAAAGCAATTATTCTTGGAGATTTTGGATCGATTATTACTAATTAGTTCTTACCAATTTTAATTGATACTCTTCGTGGCTTTAAATTAAGACATATAATTCTACGGTAAAATATTTTTTTAGGACCATAATTTTAGGGGGTTGTGTAATTTCCCCTATATACTAATGCAGAATACGTTGAGTCAAGTGGCGAACCTTCTCACGTTCTACCGCCACACGTCTTATTGATCTTCGTGTCACATGCATGTACCTCTTATAAAATTTTGACAAGGCATATTCTTATGAGGACATTACAGAAACCAGTATTACACCTTAATATTTAAAGTTAGAAAGAGCGATTATAATCTTTTTCCTATGATCATATTTTCTCCCGCAAGTTTTGTTGATAAAATTTTGATGGGGCAACACATCGATATTCCTATAAGAATTATCTATATATATAGAAATTTATACTCTTATGATCACTCAATTTTTTTTCTACGAAGTTTATTGAGGCTGCACATGAATACTCATACAAAAATAATCGATACAAGGTGAAGCAAATTTATATTATATATTGCTCCTTATTTTTCCTAACCATAGTATAATGCAGCAGTTATGCTTTCTCACCAACTCCCCTACAAACAGTTTATAATTTTTTATACCATATGGTACATTTATGTAAATAATCATTTAAGAAAAAGTATTGTAAATATGCTATGTATTTAGTGAAGTGAAACCCAAAATTTGTACTTATAAAATAGAAGCATATAACATTAATTGAATTTTTTTTGTGTTCTGTTGCATTTATATTTCAATGAAAAGTGCCAAAAAAGATTATATTGATTTACTTGTGGATTATTTTAGTTTCAATATGCATTCTTTGTGCAAAGATTTAATATACATTCCAAGTGACCCGCAAGAGAAACATTCCAAGTTCCAACATACAAAGATTCAGTTATATGTTTTTCAAAATATTTGACCAAGTAAAAAATTTGTTGTAATTTCTTTCCGCAAAAATGACGATATAAAAATTTATATCGTCGGTTAAAAAATAAAAGATAAAATGAAATGAAATAGTAGTGAATTTATATCGTTTTCTCACGAAAAAAAAAGAACATTCGACACTCCCTAATTTGTGAGGCTGGATGCCACCATACAAATAATATATATATATATATATATATATATATATATATATATATATATATATATTATGCATGAAATATATACACTTCGTGAATCGATATTGCAATGCATTAAAATATGTATTATATGCATCAAAATATATTTATAAATAAAGTTAATGGAGCCAAATA
Source organism: Orobanche coerulescens (assembly GCA_033398695.1). Lineage (NCBI taxonomy): Eukaryota > Viridiplantae > Streptophyta > Magnoliopsida > Lamiales > Orobanchaceae > Orobanche > Orobanche coerulescens. The sequence goes on along the minus strand of CM065811.1, from coordinate 288,650 downwards.
ACATAAACATATAGTTGATGGGGGAAAAGTGAAATTGAGGAAAATAAGAAGCTTTTGGCCTTTGGGCAAAAGAAGCAAAGTCCCTTTATTCGGCAACCAGCTTTTTGCTGAAATTTGAAATTTAGTGAGAAAAAAAGAAGACAAAATTATGTGTATAGCGGTCTTCATGTGGAAATCTCATCCACGATATCCGTTTCTCCTGTTGCTCAACAGAGACGAATACCAGAATCGGTATGTATATGTATGTTGATTTGGTTTCGCATGATATGCCTGATGCCGCTATTGTTTGTTCTTGAACTAAATTCTGTTCGATTATTCTGAAATGTCGGCCAGGCCAACGACGCCGTTGGGTTGGTGGGAGGATGGTGATATACTCGGCGGAAGAGATGGGCAGGGCGGTGGAACCTGGTTGGCTTGCACCAGGAATGGAAAGCTTGCTTTCCTTACGAATGTCAGGGAAATGGTCAAAAAACCCAATTCGCAGGTCAAAAGCAGAGGGGAGCTTCCTATTCGCTTCTTAAAGGTTATAATTTCAGCTTTGCTTGCTTAATCGATTGAACATTTTCTAATTCTATTATTACTATGCGAATGAAAGAATATGCTTTTCGATGACTGTTTGCTTGTGGGGAATTATCAGTTAGGGTTTTTTTCATCAATAAAAGTACTGTTCATGGTTGAAAAAAAAAATGCTACTGATGATAATCGCTCATCAATCTGTGATTTTCATCAGGGTAGCAAAAGTCCGAAAGAATTTGGTGAGGAACTCGTGGGAGAAGCCGACCTGTTTAATGGGTTCAATCTGATAGTAGCTGACCTTGGTTCTATGACCATGGTTTACATAACAAACAGGACGCCGAAAGATGGCGTCTCTGCGACACAAGTTTCTCCTGGTATCCATGTCTTGTCAAATGCCAAACTGGACACACCCTGGCCTAAGGTTTGGAATTCAACAACTACTCCCTTCAGTTAGTTGCATGGCAGCAGGACAGTTTAACCTGACCGGTTTTTACAATAGAAATGCAACATGACCAAAAATTTATCATTATTTGATAGCCTATGAAGCATAGATACTATACTATGTGCTGATTCCTGACATATTTTCCTGTGTTTGCTCGACTTGTCGCATTTTAAAGGTGAGTATCTATAATTTTTCTTAATAAAACATAGTACAACTTTATAGAAGGGAAGCCAGTTGTGGCCGTGTGACCTCAGAAGGTTAGAATTCCCCACATCAATGATGAAATGTAGGCAAACTTTACTCTCTATTTTTTGAAGATCAGGACTGGAACTTCTGAACTCAAAGGTCACACAGCAATCCCTCAATCAGTGCGTCAAGGCTCCGCCTCGATATTTAAAAATATATATATGTATACATATATGCGTGTACGTGTCTTAAACTTTATCCCAGCACCCGTGTCCTATCTTATTTTGCGTCCCATGCCCTTGATCCCCTACGAGCACCAGGTGAAAATGTTCAACTAGTAATTACCTCATATGTAATTGTGGAAGTAAACCTTGTGATTGTTGAAGCGCGCACACAATAAACAAAGAAGAGGTTGAATTTTTATTTTTGGAGATTAGAGGTTGAATTTTTAACCAACTCCCTTCACTTTTTTGAGTAATTGTTGTTCTCTTCTTCTCTGATATTCTTCATGTTGTGGATTGTCAGATGTGTGCATTTCCTTCTCAAGAGGAGCCGTAACACGTATATTTTTGGGGGTTGTTCAATGTTCTTGTATTTCTTGCAATGATGTAGGCTGAAAGGCTGAGATGCCGTTTCGAAGATGTAGTGGAAAAACGTCTTGATGCCGGAGTCTCCATAGAAGGTATGACTAAAATCTTAATGAACGACACCACCAAAGATAGCGATGAAAGCGAGCTTCCTGGCATCTATACTCCTGAAACTGAATACCAGTTGAGTGCCATTTTTGTTGAGGCACAAGATACGCCATTGGTACTGACAATTTTTTTCGTTTTCCCAAGTTCTGATCATCTCCATTTCATTTCATTACATTTCATTTAGACGTCTCATGTCAATTGTATATTTGCAACCACAGGGACGATATGGGACCAGAAGCACTTCCGCAGTGATCATGAGAACAGGCGCAGCAGAGGCAGCAGCAACAATATCCTTTTATGAAAGGAATCTGGAAAATGATGTATGGAAGGAGCAGACTACAAGCTTCCACATTGAAACAGCTGAGTGTGATCGGTAAAAACACCTGTGTGTGTGTGTGTACACTAAGAAAGATCAAAGCAATTTTGTTCTTTTGTCCCTGCTTTGATTTGAGGAAAAACATACTTTGCAATATGCTCTAATTACTTATATGTAAAAATATGGGAATCAAATCAAATTAATGTTGGAATCGTTAATGATTTTAATTTTATTTTGTAAAATTAAATAAAATTAAATATCATAGGATCAATCTACGTTCCGAGTAGATGATTGTGGTATATTCACTTTTCTCTAAACCGATTCCCGGTGAGTGAGAAATAGTGAATTAAAATTTGTCACTTAATTGTGAATAAATGAGAGATGACTATCTCACATTGAATAATAATTAATGACATATGTGTATGGGCTTAAAACCCACGCGCGCCGCCTGCCCTGCCTCGGCCGCGTGCCTTGGACCTTGATCTTGGACTTGGCAATTGGTCTTTGGGTTTGGCCTTGGACTAGGCTTGGCCTAGTCCTTCATAGTAAAAATTCCGTCTGTACGTGTGAGCTCGTGGGTTTGTGGTGCTACTACCTTTGAGCGAAGCCGTTTTATCTTTGGGAACGACACACCTGAACCGAAAGCACTACCGAGAGAGCACTACCGGGACGTATCTCATCTTGCGGAAAGAAGTCTTCCTCGACTCGGCTATTAATTTTATACAGATTTCTATTTTTCTTCTAATTTCAATTTAGTTTCGAGTTCTGTAATTCCTTTCTTTTGTTCGACTTCTGTAATTTTTGATTTTCGAGTTGTACTTTTATTTTCTGGTCGTGCATAGTATAATAATCTGAAGTCTTTAGAATGTATTCAGAATGGTAGAGTACCAAGCCAACAGGAGAAGGTAGAAAGCAGAACACACGCGCACATACACACATGTAATTATTACATTGGTCCTCAGGCTGAAAGTACATTATTGGGATTTGGGAAGTAAAAAACAAACTCCAAAAAGTCTAATTTCATAAACACCACCATGTCGTAGTCGTCATCATCATCATCATCATTATTATGATTATTGATTAGTGTTGCTGTTGTCGTGGTTGATGATTAAGCAGCAGCGCACGTAGGACAGGCGCAGCCGGCACCGCAGTTGCAGAAGGCCTTCCCTGTCCCCTTGATTTCAGTCTTGGAACAGGTGCATGGGTTGCACCCACAGTGTTCCCCGCACGAGCACTGCTTGTGCTCCATCGTGCTAGGGTCACCACCACTATCCCCGCCCGATGCGCACCTGCAGGAATAATCTCAATTTTTAACGAAATAAAATATACGCTGGTTTTAATTATGAAAGTGATGATGATTCGATTCATTGATATACACACATAGTACATACCTACAAGTGGTGCCCCCAGGACAGGGTGATGGACACCCACATCTGTCGTCGCACATAACGCCGCTTCCTCCCATATCCGCCATTATTTCTGCTCACCCTTCTATTATGTAGTTGTCGGTACTTATTACTGTGTGTGTGGTTCCTTCTCTTCCTCAGATCTCATTAAATATATATATATATATATATATATATATATATATAAGAGAGAGGGGAGAAAGAAAGGATTGTGATGATGTGTGTGTGGCATAGGCAAAACAGAAATATTACACATGTCACACATGCAATCCACCATCATTCACCACTCACCACGTCCTAACAACATTCCGAGGAAGTAACATTTGATACTATTATGGGCTCTTTTTTCTGCGAGGCATCGTTCTTCAGATACTTTATCTTTTATTATTATTATTATTATTATTATTATTAAGCTTTAGAAAATAGATCAAAATTTATTGATGGGATTATTCTTTGTACAGTGTTGATATACTATTACATCCTTGTAAATTCGCATGAAATATCCTATAAAATTCGCATTAAAATTTTCATAAATTGAATGAGGTGAGAGATTGCTTCCTGGCGATTGCATTGTATTATCTTATGTTATAAATCACTCTCATATTTTTTTTTTCAATAATGCTTCAAAATAATTTGTATATGCTCATTTAAAAATAATTGGATTTGAGATCTTTGTTTATACGTGTGTACTAGATGTTCTCCGGTGCGATGCACCGCATAAGATATTCTCTTATTAAAAAATAATTTCTCGATCTCTAAATTTATTTTTGATGATCTTCGACATGAATATCATATTAGCGTGAGTGTATTATGGGATGTAATATAATTTAAGAAAGAGTACCACATTAGCGGAGTGTTAAGTCAATTAGTGTCCATTACATGAATAAATTTCCTGGACATACCGAAAAAAAGTAGGAATAAATTTTAGAGACGAAAGTAATATGTGATTAAGTCTTAATATATGTGTGTGTGTGCAATGTATGTTTTATTAATTTTAGTTATTATAATTAAATAAATATCATAATTTATTTTTTTATGTAAGCAATAAATGAGTTAATATATTTTTGTTTTGCATCAATTAATTTTACTGAAAATAAATATTCATAGTTTTTATAATATAATTTTTTGTGTAATCGGTCATTATTGTAAATCCATCAAATTTATTATATTAATATGAATGTCTAGTTGAAAATTGTGAAATAAAAATTAATTTGATATATTTTATTAAAAATAAACTTGATTTAAAAAATTATAAACATTTAAAACTTTAAGCTAAAAAAATAAAGGAGGGATTTTTTTATTGGTAGATGAGTGTAAGTTGCGGAATAAAACTCCCACAATACATATCTAGAATTTTTTTTAAGAAATTTAAGGATACATCTCCATATATAAACTATATTTTAAAATAAAAAATCAAAAAACTTAGAGAGTGACATGTGTCACGACTCTTTTTTAATAGAAGTATAGATATAGATATGGAGTTATGTTCGTTTAAAGTCGTGATGAATCAGAGAGAGAGAGAAATCATTTTCATTTTGTACTGATTTTGTATTTTAAATTGTTTTTATTGTAAATTACAAAAATCATCCCTAAAGGTTGGCCAAATTGCATGTTTCGTCCCAAACGTTTAGAAAGTGCAAGGATCGTCCCTGTGGAAAACCTTTGGGCAAATATCGTCCCTGACCACCATCAAATGACTAAAATACCCTTGTCTTCTTCTTTTTCTATATTTTTTTTCAATTTCTTACACAAATGGTCCTTGTATTTCACCAGGTTTTACAAATTTAGTCCTAATTTTTTTTAAATTATTTATTTAACTATTAATATTAGTATTATGTTTTTATAAGTTTTTGTCTGTTTTTCTTACGTTTTTTCCATTTTCAGACGTTTTTATCTGTTTTTCTTACGTTTTTCCCGTTTTTCTAACATTTTTACAGTTTACATACGTTTTTGTCCGTTTTTATTCGTTTTCGTCCGTCTTTATACGTTTTTGCCCGTTTTCTTACGTTTTCATCCGTTTTCGTCCGCTTTTCTTACGTTTTTTCTGTTTTCATACGTTTTTGTCCGTTTTTATAGTTTTTGCCTGTTTTCTTACGTTTTCATTCATTTTTATACGTTTTCGTCCATTTTTCTTAACTTTTTGTTCGTTTTTATTCATTTTTTTGCGTTTTTGTCCATTTTTCTTGCGTTTTTGTCCGTTTATCTTACATTTTATCCGTTTTCATATGTTTTTTATCCATTTTATACGGTTTCACCCGTTTTCTTACTCTTTCATCTGTTTTTATCGTTTTCGCTCGTTTTTCTTACGTTTTTGTCCGTTTTTATCTGTTTTTATTCATTTTTCTTATGTTTTTGTCCGTTGCTCTTACGTTTTTTCCGTTTTCGCCTGTTTTTCTTACGTTTTCTTACGTTTTTGTCAGTTTTTCTTACGTTTTTTCCGTTTTCATATGTTTCTGTCCGTTTTTATACGTTTTCGCCCAGTTTCTTATGTTTTATCCGTTTTTTATACGTTTTCGTCCTTTTTTCTTACGTTTTTATACATACCAAAACGGGTAAAATAGACAATTATAAAAAGGGACAAAAATGGACCAAAACGGACGAAAACATATAAAAATGGATGAAAGCGTCAGAAAACGAGTGAAAACGTTTAAAAACGGATAAAAACGCATGAAAACGTATAAAAAAATGACAAAAACGTAAGAAAACGGACAAAAACGAATAAAAATGGACAAAAACGTAAGAAAAACCGACAAATACTGACAAAAACCGACAAAACGGACAACCGATAAAAACGGACAACAACTTAAGAAAAACAGACGAAAATATATAGAAACGGATGAAAACGTAAGAAAACGGGCAAAAACATGTAAAATCGAAAAAAAAACGTATGAAAATGGAAAAAACATAAGAAAAACTGACAAAAACGTAAGAAAAATGGACAAAAACGGACAAAAACGTAAGAAACACAAGCGAAAACGTATAAAAACAGATGAAAGCGTAAGAAACGGGCGAAAATGTATAAAAACGGAAAAAACGTAAGAAAAACGGACAAAAACGTAAGAAAACTGAAAAAAAACTAACAAAAACCGATAAAAACAGACAAAAAACTTAAGAAAAGCGGACGTAAACGTATAAAAACAGATGAAAACGTAAGAAAAATGGCGAAAACGTATAAACGGACAAAATCGTATGTAAACGGAAAAAATGTAAGAAAAATGGGCAAAAACGTAAGAAAAACAGACAAAAACGTATGAAAACGGAAAAAAAACATAAGAAAAACGGACAAAAACGTAAGAAAAACGGTTGAAAACATATAAAAAGTAATACTAATAATAATAGTTAAATTAATAATTTAAAAAAAAATCAGGACTAAATTTGTAAAACCTTGCGAAAAATAAGGACCATTTGTGCAAGAAACTGAAAAGAAATATAGAAAAAAAAAGACAAGGGTATTTTAGTCATTTGATGTCGGTCAGGGGCGATATTTGCTCCAAAAGTTTCTCAGAAGGACGATCCTTTCACTTTCTAAACGTTTGGGACGAAACATGCAATTTGGCCAAACTTTATGGACGATTTTTGCAATTTACTCTTTTTTTTTTTTTAAAGAGTGGATGCGTTAAAGACTAGCAAGATGCTGGAAAACAAAGTACAAGGAAGACATTACAAAAAACAAGCCAAATAGGCAGAGCAACACCAATCCACCAGCACCCTTCCAGTCCCACCGTCTGGAAGGGTGGTATAATACGAGCGCCTATGTGGCACTGATGTGGCGCCTACATGGCGCTGATATGGTATATTTTAATATAAAAAATAGTAGTGGTGATACAAAAACACCCCTACTATCTACACCATGCTTTGTAGGGGTTGTACCGGATGGTGTATATGTAGTAAGGTTTTGATAGTAGGGGTGTTTTTGTATCACCCCACACCCCTACTATTTTTTTATATTAAAATATACCACATCAGCGCCATGTAGGTGCCACATCAGCGCCACGTAGGCGCTGGTATAATACCACACTTCCGGACGCTGGGACTGGAAGGGCTCCGACCAATCCACCCAACAAATAAAACTGTAAGGAGACCTATGTTTAAATCTAGTTAAAAGCCGTTAACTGAACATCATTCGTCGCCTTGAGGTATGAGTACCTTCTTTTGTTGATCACCATATCGTTACGAGCTTTCCAAATAATCCACAACCAGCGTCGCAAATATTAACACAAACCTGAGGTTTTTCCGTTCTGTTTTCATGAGTCGGAATTTTCAAGAAAAACAAGAAGCTCCTCAATATTAATTGGGATAGACGAAACAAAATCACTGCAAACGATGATGAGCCAATCCAAACCTTAACCGAGAGATGGCATTTGAAAGAAACATGGTTGACATCTTCTTCCTGTAACTCACCAGAACGGACATACATAAGAGGTCAAAATCATGCCATGTTCCTAAACTTGATAGTTGATACTTACTACTACTACTACTATCTCTACTCATTTTCAACTCCACCACCAGAAAAAAATCTTGAATCCACCTTGGATTAGTCTATGGCATTGGGACCTGCACAGGCTTTGAGCACCGGGCTCCAAATCCACTGAACCAAAAACTTCCTTCCCCTCCGTCCATTCATATTATATGTCCTTCCACCTCCGTCCCTCATCACCTGCCCTATGTACCCTCCTCCGCCGCCCGTCCCGTACAATCCTTCACACAGATCCCCCTCACCGGCGTACCAGGCGTTCACCAGCGGGTTCGACGACAGCTCCGCCAGTTCGTGCGCTATCACACTTATCATCCCGTCTATCCCGACGTCTCCGTTTGGCGGCCTCAGCGCCGCCGTCCCGCCTCCGGCCATGTATCCAGGCACGGCAAATGGGTAGGCGCACACCTCCGGGCACTGCTTCCCCGAGTCACCCACCCACGCGTACGGGAGCGTGTACCCCACCATCGAAGGGAATGTGAAGTAGTGGAACCCGCACACGGCGCGGCAGAAGTCCTGTACGGTCACGTCGGTTGCGGTGAGGACGAGGTAGATCCCGTTCTTGTGGTCGACGTGAAAAGGTTTGGAGCTGACCGCCGTGGCGATGACTTGCTGGATGGAGAGGCGGGTGAGGTGGTTCCCGTGGGAGTAGAGTGTGTCGGAGTACTCTCCGGCGACTAGGATGGAGCGGGTGATGTTGGCCCCGGTCTGGTCGGTGTAGAAGGAGACGGTGCGCCACCAGTCGGATACGGGGGGGGGGAGGGGTGGTTGGAGGTGGAGATGGAGAGTAGAAAGTCTTTGATGAGGAGCTGGTGCGAGGGTAGCCAGGTGCCGTACCAGATGATGTAGATGTTGATTGGGGAGGAGAGGACGGGGCCCATGTGGTAGCGGAGGTTGACTAGGTTGGATGAGCCCTCGAATTTCTTGGAGGCGGAGAGGGATCTGGGTGGGAGCTGGAGCCGGGGGTTGAATAATTGGTCGAGTTCTTGCTTTGCGATTGCAGCAGCAGTAACCTTGTTGTTGGAGTTGAAAAATTGTACAGGAAACAAAGAGATGAAGAATAGCAGTAGTAGCAGTACATAATAATAATAATAATAATAATAATAATAATAATAATAATAATAATAATAATAATAATAATAATAATAATAATAATAATAATAATAATAATGCATCAACATCCTTAGGGAGGAGGGAGTGGGCTCGGGTAAGGGAATCGGGTACTCTTACCCGAGCGGTAACACCGCCGCCGGCGCATCGGGTAAGGCGATCGGGTTTCAATTTCGGTTTGGGAAGCCGAGCGGCGAAAGGATGAAATTTTGGAACGTTGGTGGTTGTTTGTGTGTGTTTTAGTCAATTGTGTGTTTTTCGTTTGTGTTTCTGTGAGTGTGATGTGTGTGTGTGTGTTTTTCGTTTGCAGGTGGGAAGGAGGAAGACACGAGGAAGACACAGGTATATACATATTTATTAAAAAAAAAAATCGGGTAGTAGGTGACCACTCCCTCCACTTAGGGTAGTGTTAGGGTAAAATTGGATAGTTTTGAGTTGGAGGATTTTTATTGGATAGAGGTGATGTGGCAGCTAGGGTATTAGGTGACCACTCCCTCCCCCTAGTGAGCGAGTGGTAACTTGAAATTGGAGAAGTGTGTGTGTGTATAGAAGGAGAGAGAGAGAGAGTGAAGTGTGTGTGTGTGGTGTTAATTTTTCATTTCCTCTGGGACAGAAATTGGGATTGGCTGGCTGGCGACAGCTTTCACTGGATTTTTGTTTTGTATTTTTGGCCGGAAATTTTACTGCTGAACTTGACTCAATTTTACTACTCCCTCCGTCCCAGCTAACATGAGCATTTTAATTTTATATGGTCAATAATTTTTTAGTTTGACTATAAATTAATCTCAAACTATAATGATAAAATATTTAACAAAATTATATTATGAAACTTTAGATGGTGAAGTTTCATAATATAACTTTGTTAAATATTTTATCATTATATTTTGAGATTAATTCTTAGTCAAACTTAAAAATTGATCATATAAAGTCAAAATGCTCATGTTAGCTAGGACGGAGTGAGTATATACTACCTCCGTCTCGCTCAAGATGTAAATCGTGCTGCTAAAAAAAAATGTCTTTTTAAATTTTTTATATTTATTATCTTTACACAATCAAATTAAACAAATATATTTTATTTTTTTTATTTTCACCACATATGAATCACTAATATTTTTTTTATTTTTTATCTTCATTATATATTTATAATATATTATTTATACCAGTAAATACACTAAATAGAGTGGGACTTTGTTCACCCTCTTTTAAGAGGGTGAACATAACCCTCCTTTTTAAATATATAGTAATATAATGTATTAATGTATAAATGTATTTTATAATATACAATATATTTATACAAGATGAATTAATGTTGAAAAAATATTTTACTTTTTTAAATTTCTATTATTTTTATTTTTTTCAATATTACTACAGCTGAAATGTAATATTTTCACATATTATATTCTAAAAAAATTCTAAAGGACAAAAAAATATTTTTTCAACATTATTCATCTTGTATACATATATTGTATATTATAAAAATATATTTATAAATTAATACATTATATTAATATGGATTTAAAAAGAAGGGTTATGTTGAATAGGGTGAACAAACTAAATATACTTCCGGTCAAACTTTAAGGGAGAGTACACAACAATTGAGGCGGGTGGGGTGTTTGAATTAATGTCACGTGACGTTGCCTATACAAATCCATGAATAGAGAACAACAAAGAATACTACTACTACTACAATATTCCCTCCCTCTCCTAAGAAAGTTTGATTCGAAATAATGGGCGTTTGACTTTTCTAATTTAATTAATTAAAGATTTGAATGACTAATAAGAATATCCAAGTTTCGGTGGTAGGATGGAAAATTTTTGGGCTCAAACTAAGTGGAATACTAATGCAAATTGGACTTTTTAATGCATAATTTTGATCATATATAAATAAAAACTACAAATAAATAGTAATATTACAAATCCAACATCTTACCTATTAAAATCTGTTTTTATATTAATAGAACAAATTGTTATTAAATATTTATTTTCGGAACTCTCTTAAGTACAAATTCTTATTAAATATTTTGAAAATAAATCTTCAAAAATCTATTAAGTTTTGAATACCTCATGATTTTTAAGGAGTTTGCAAAATCTAGATTGAGTACCTCAAGATTTTTAAGGATTTTTTAAAATCCAAAACTTTTAAAATCTAAAAAAATTGAATACAATTTTAATCTAATACACCCTCAACTCTGAAACTCCTAAAGGACTACAAAACCCTCCAGATCTTAATGGCAATGGTCTCATCAACGACAAATATAATCCTCCTAGTGATGAAAGTAGTACCACTTAAAATAAAGGGCTCGGATCCTCTGCAATGCAGCACGGTGCTGCGGTTGGAGGATCCCAATCCTAAAATAAATCCAATGACCCACTTTCATCCGCTGTACACAAAAATCTCAATCTGCGTGGCACGGAAAAAGTACCTAACTTCTTTTTTTTTTGGATGATCCAGGTTTAATCCTGGGAGTTGTAGGTCTGATCCCTCATTCCTACCCCCGGTTAAATCGCAGGTTATGCCTCAACAACCCGATTTTGAGGATGCTTCAACTGAATAAACACACAAGGTCCAAATCCCTGAAACAAGCAGATGCTCCCACGAGGATTCGAACCCACACTGCGTGCGACCAGCGCGAAAGATATCCCCTCCTTTGCTACTCCTGTGGATGGAAAAAGTACCTAACTTGATTCAATGTGATGTACTCCCCCGTCCATGAATTAAATGTCCTCCTATCCTCTTTTGTTTGTCCATGAATCAAATACCTATTTACTTTTTTTTTACCATAGTTCTTTACATAAATTTCTCACCAAATACCATAGCTTGACCCACTCCATCTAAATAACCCAAACCATCAACATCCTAATTAACCCACTAATTACCCCAGCCCAAACTCCCCCCTTATCAGCCCAAATTAATAAACCCAATCCAATCCCCCCTCAATCATTTCTGGCAGAGAATTTGAGGCGGAGTTGCTGCCAGAGACTGAGGAGGAGCGGGTGCCGGAGACCGAGTTTGGGGTCGAGGAGCAGACTGGGGATGAGCGGGTGCCGGAGACGGAGGCTGAGCGGGCGCCGAAAATAGCCACATACAAGGTCACACAACAGAACGAAATCAACAATCAGACTTGTTGGAACTAGGGCTGCTAACGAACTCAGCTCCGCTCGCGAGCATGTTCAGTCAAAGTTCGACTCGAGTTTAAGTTGACAAACCTTGGCTCGAGTTCTTGAGCTCACGGGCTCAAGCGGACAATTAAATTATTTTTTTAATTTGTTTATATGTGTATAAATATCCATGATATTTTAAATAATAATAATAAGTATATTTATTAAAATAGACAGAAAATAAAAAGTACTCCCTCCGTCCCACCCATCTTGAGCATTTGCTTTTCGGCACGGGATTTAAGAAAAACTGAAAAGTAGTGTGTAAAGTGATAGTATGATTATATATTATTTAAAGTTGTGAGAGATAAATGTGTCTTAAAAAGGAAATGACCAACTATCTTGGGACGGCCCAAAAAGAAATATGAACCAAGATCGGTGGGACGGAGGGAGTATTAAAAATCTAAAATGAAGAACATGCTCGTGAGCTCTCAAAATACTGTTTAGTCAAGCTCGAACTCGAATTTTGCAACTCGTTCGAGCTCGATTGAATAGTAACAAACATCTCGCTCATCAAGACCAAAACTCGACTCGACTCGGCTCGTTAGCCATAATTGGAACCATCAAAGTCAGTAATATTAACCACTTCCGATTCTTTTTTCCCGATAATTCTTGATAGAGAGTAGGTATTAGACCCGGCAATTTACCACACGACACGAAAATTTAGTATTTGGGTTTGCATTTTGAGTACACGACACGAAAATACACGAACACGAAAGTACACGAACACGAAAGTACATGAACACGCATATGTGGATATATATACACGACGGATCTTGTCTTAGGAAATAGATGGGACGGGGCTCCTACTGCGAAAGTTGTTACGCGTATATATATCAATTCAATTTGGGATTTGGGACAAACAACTTTGATCAAAATCATCTCCAATATCCAAACGACCTAGTGAATTTAAAAACTTCTGTATCAAGTTTTGGAAGGTGACCACGAGGGGGGGGGGGGATTGGATACTCATTCATTTTTATTATTCTTTTTTCTTCTACTCATATAAGATAGTTGAGAGTAGTCTTGTCAATGCTGAACGTGTTGATTTTATAATATCAATCACGTAAAGTGTTACATGACTACAACAATTATCTCGACTGTCTGATGATATTTTTCATGTAAATGAAAAACCTATGTTATTGATGATTTTGTAATTTCGTCTCATTTCTCCGTCGTATGAAGATTGTCGCGAATGTTGATAGGAAGGGCATCCGACATAAAACTTTATCATTATTTTTCCCATGAAGTATAGTGTTACTAATTTTAAACTATTATCATCATATGCCACCGATCACAACATAAATGGGATTTAAGGTGCAGTTGGTGTTGATGTTGATACAAGAGGGTTGAAAGAGTAAAAAAATAATTGAAAGAAGGATGAGTCTCGAGGGTGTGATTTGATATGAGAGATGATTGTGTAATAAAAAAGTTGATTTAATGTGGATAATAATACTCAATAGTGGAGAATAGTGAATGATTTGATATTTACAAGAGATTTACATGAAAATGCCTCTTGGGGAAGAGGAAGGGACTAAAGGGAACATAAAACATAGGTTACATACTCAAGAACTGAAATCAGAAAAAAGAGGGTACTCAAGCCTGGGGTTGAAAGGTTCAAAGTGACTGTTGATTGATTTTTCAAGGGTAGGATGCATGAAGCAAATGCATAATAGACTGAAAAGAGCTACTCTGTTTACCTTAATTTTATTAGAACATCTTCCTACGGTTTTCTGGAGCTGAAGGTTCAAACATTGATAAACTACCCTTCAAAGATTTTTAATCTCGCTACTCGTCATAAAAAGGTACAGTTCTATACCAAGAAATGAAAACTCCAAACACTAGTGTTTTGCATGTTGCGTCTTCAAAATCTCTATCCCATAATGCTACAAATCATCAACAAAATATATATACATATACAAGATGAGGAAAGGGAAGAGGCATAAAAGTACCATAATAATATGGTCGAACGATACTTACCGTTTCAAAGGAGCAAAACATAAAAGCTCTTGCACTTGAGAGAGTCATAACAATTCAACTGTTTACATGTAAAAACATGGCGAATCATGGACCATGAAATTCAGGACTAGTAAAAACACACATGCAATGAAGTATAGAAAAATGGGGGCTACTCATTAGATCTTTCAAAGTATTTATTGATGGCGAAATGGTCCTAACGAAGATTATCCATTTAAAACTGAAACATGACGTTTTCATGAATACTGAGGACAGTAAAACTAAAAATAATAATAATAATAATAACAATGTGGCTGATGTTTTTACACGGTACACGCATAAAATTTCACAAGTTTAGTTTACGACATTTCAACATGGCACACTATGATGAACAAGCACCTAAAAGAGCACACGCAATTGTTCAAGAACCTTCACCTCAATTCTCATACCTTGACAGAGAAAATTTCCAGAAGGGAGTACCAAGTTCCTGAAACCCCAAAGAGAACACCCAAGACAATTATGCCAACATCGGCTCCAGCTCGGCTCCAGCTCATCTCATCTCTGAAGGTTAGATAATGAAACAGTGAAGGCAAAATGAAGCCTAGCACACAACAGGTGCTGCTACCCACCAACGACAAGAAATCAGCGAAATTCGGGACGAACAAGGCAACCAAACTAACAGCCAGTACAAGCATCCATCTCATCCACAAGCAATATAAACCATCCCAATATCTCCTCTCAAACACTTCATAAACAGGGTTCATCATCAACGGAAACGTGAAGAAGAGATTTACACAGAGGCCCATCTGAACTAAAGTACTCAAAAATCCCTTTCCCATGTTGGCCGTGATGATGTCCTTTGTGTTCTCTCCGAACGCAAGGTAACCCATGGCTCCAAATCCACCATACATTGCCGCAATAAAAACCATGGTCAGGCCCAGGATCTTCCCAAACTTGGACTTGTCTTTCATCTCAGATTCCAGAGGCAAGGCCATCCCAATCCCCTCAAACGAGTACACAACCACACCCAATCCGTAGAAGAAGGTAGAAAGAGTGCCAAAAGCCTCAACCACCGGCACTTGATTGGTGAATATGATGAAATCCTCAACCATCACCAGCCCCATCGCACCTAAGTCCACAATATCGGCGAAAATGCTCAATGGAGCCAAAAGGGTCAGCGACGGAATAGAATTCAAGCCCAATTGAAAGGGGAAACAACTCCAAATGTAAACACTCTTGGCGGAAACCCCCAAAATCTTAGGGCTAGCGGCAGCAAGTGTCAAAGAGGAACTAAAAAGACTGGCGAGAGTGTTACCAATGAAGATGAGATAGCCAGCGCAGAAGCCAGCTTGGGAGAGAACAATCATGGAGTCAACGGCAAGTCTGCCGACGGACCCACAGACGGCGTATCCGAGATCACCAAAGGACGCGATCTTTGGAAAGGTGCAAGCAGGGGAATCCTCAAGCTTCCTGCGGGTGTGGATGAGGAGCATCATGCAGTGATAGGTGAGAACGGCGACAAAGAAAACGGTGATGAGGCAGGTTAGCCATCCGGTACGCATGAATGTGTAAGGAAGGCCAAGGACGCCGGCGCCGACGATGGCGATAAAAACATTTGCGAAGGTTTTGGGTTGAGAAGAAAGGGTATGGGGCTTGCCGTTGGCGGACAATAATGGGGTGTCTTCTCTCGGCAACGAATTGGTGGATGACTCGGCTCTCTTTTGATTTTTAAACCCCATTTGGTAACAGCGACAGATGAAAAAACAGATTTCGGGACCCAGGGAGTTCTATTATCAGCCTTCCTCAATCATATATATACTGTGTGTGTGTGTGTGTGTGTGTGTGTGTGTGTGGAATTCAAGGGTTTGTGCTTGATTGATAGTGTAGATGATATGGAATTTTTAACCAGACTCAGAATTGATGTGTAGTAGTTATCATGAAGAATGGGTTTGGGGATTGGTGAATATTGGGGGAGGGAAGATACTTTTGGAGAAACAGACAAATGGAATCACAGTAGGTGTTGCTTTTGGGATAGATATAGAAAAGGGGAAATTGGAAGTCATCACTGAATAATCATCGTCGATGAATAAAAAAAAATAGGGGTGGGCACAGTTCGGGATCGAATAGGTTCCGGTTCCGGTTCCGGTCCCGGTCCCGATTAATATAAGCGGTCGGGGATAAAGGTGCTTCCTGTTTTGTTCCGGTATTTTTGGGATCGGAACGGTTTCGGGACGGGTCGGGTCGGGACAAAACGGGATATTTTTTGGTAAATATAAATAATAAAAAATATATTTAGAAAATATTTTCTTGTATTTTTGGATATTTATTTGCAAATTTATAATCAAAATTTTATAAATTTTGCATTATTTATCAATAATTTAATAAGTTCAGGTATATTTGGCTAATTAATTTATGAGATAAAAAATAATTTACAAATTAAATCTCATAAATCTAATATTAATTTTAAAAAATCCATATTTCGGGACAAACGGGACGGGACGGGACAAAAATCACTGGTCCCGCTCCTGTCCTATTTTCGATCGGTTCGTGACCGGTTCGGGACAAAATTTGTCCGTCCCAAATGATCCGGGACACTTTTGGAACGGGACCGGAATGGTCCGGTTCGACCAAACGGGAATCAGGATTTGTGCCCACCCCTAAAAAAATGACAAATAGTAGAAAATGGTGGCCGGCAGGGGTGGTCGGCCGGTTCACTGGATCGGACTACACTTTATTCAATCAACAAATCGCCTAAAAATCACAAATAAACAAAATTAAAAATGGAATTAATTATGATATGAAGGGGCTTTTTGTAGAGGAAAATGATAATACTCCCTCCGTCCACCAACCATGTGCATTATTTTTGATCGGCACAGGTTTTAATATTTCAGTTGACTTAAGTGGTAGGATGTGTTATGAGTGGAGTAAGGGGCTCACTTGTGGTAAAATTTGTTGCCAAAAATAAACAATGCACATAGGTTGCAAACGGACAAAAAAGAAAATTGTTGCACATAAGTGACGGACGGAGGGAGTAGTATTTTTTAACCTCGGGCGGTCCTGATGATTCATTTTGCAATCATTTTTTAAGATTGTATGTGTCTTTGCAAACTTAAAAACGTTTTTTTTTTTTTTTTGTTGCAATTCTAAAGCCAAAGCTGAGGATTTTCTGTGCAATTAACCAACCCCATATATACAGAATATATGGAAGTTCAAAATTACAAAAAGGAGAAGTGATTTAGAGAGTTCTGAACAAATTTTGATGTAAAAAACAGCACATTCGGTGCATCTCTCCAATATGATCCTTCAGGCAAGTTTTGACGGGATGTGATCAGTGGTCAAAAAAAAAATGTTGAAAACTAAACCACGAAAGGTGGGAGAGTTGTCAACACATGACATTCATGTCAAGAACAACAAAAAAAAAAATTATTCTTGAACGTATAGCCACTAATAAGTATACATTGATCAGCGAGGCGGGACAATAGTCTCTGCCATACAGGAAAAAAGAGTATACATCAAATAAAATTCGAAATTTCTTGACATAGTATTAATAGTAGCTATAAAAATGAAGTTTGCTGCCTCTACTTCACATCACATTATCCATCCGCTGCCGTTTTACAGATGTTGTATCATCATCATCATCATCTGTTACCTGTGTTTTGATTTTGAATGTCCAACCGGGAAAGTCCATCTCAGAGAACAAATGTGCGGGAGTTGCTTTATAGAACGCCAACGGTACCTGTTTGACCCTTCTTCTAATCTGCAAATGCTCATAGAAGATGAAATAATTATTAGCATTTTCTCTCATGATATATGTGTGTGTTCGAGCGTGTGTGTGTGTCCACCGTTTTGCACTATTCATATATAAATAGTCGATCTTATTTTTTTCTACTAATGTATAAACAAATATTATCAAGTAAGATGTCAAAGTTAAACATTGCACATCATCTTCCCCCCATGTTGCAACTATAAACAGAGGAAGCATATATCACAATTGGGGGGCACCCACAAAATCATAGATGCTTACTCATATTAAACACATTAATTAATGAACACCGTACACAACAAAGCGATTTACCTCGTCATGGAAAATTGTTGAATAGGAACCATAACTAAAATCTCCAACTGTAATTTCAGCAGTTCTGGCCCTGACAGCCAAATCATTCTCTAGGGACATAGCAAATCTGTTTATACAAAACAAGATTATTATCAGTTAATAATTAAATAACATGATGACCCTACGATTCTGAGCTCGCGCGCACACACACACACCTTGAAACTGGAGGGCTGTAATGATGACGAAGAGTATCTATCTCCCAGAGCGAGCTCCCTGCCCAACCATTTACTTGCACATATTATTAGTCGACATGGCATACTGGTGTTGAGATTCCATTTTAACACTACTTTACCAATACAATCAACACAAGCTCATAATATGGACAATAGTATCAAAAGGGAGGGCTGGTGGCAGGATATTTACTGTTATATGAACAATAAGAGTAGCTACACTGAGCGGCTGAGTTTGAGGTAAATAGGCAAAAAACACAAATCGAAAAAGCTTACTATCTCTTATTTCCCTTCTTTGGAGCAAGCGGCTCCCTACCTCAAAACTATTACACCACCTATTTATGTTATTGACCAGGGTGCATGGATGTACGGGCGAAATTAGGTGAATATCCATTCATTGATAACTACACTCCCTACTTAAGTTGTGTAAAATATTAAAAACCACCGACTCAATGACGCTAACCAGAATTAGAAAGTGAAGCTTACTCATAGCATTAGTATCTTTAGGATCACTTTCCTCATTTCTGAAATGATCGATTCCTGGTTTCTCAAATAAATCCCGCTTAGTGCTGCAGTCTACGGGAGTCCCACAACTGCTTTTTCCTTCATCTGGAGTCTCTCCAGTATCAGTATCACCTTCCTAAAGAGTGGACATATGCATCATTGTATGAACTTTGCAGCACATTCAAAGAAAACAAAGAAGGGATTATATTGGACATTTCCATGCTCTTGCATGGATTGATGTCTTCAAAATTATGCGGATGCTAAGTTGCTAAATGTAACATTTCACTAAAAGTAGTTGTAGTACAGCCTACGGAAGGAAGTAACTTCAAACTAGGATATGGGGGCTTATTTCGGTTTCCTTTTGAACGAGTGGGTCATTTGAATCATATCATTCTTTTTTTTTTTAAAAAGACAGAAAAAAATAAAAAAAGTAAATAACGAACAGAACAACTTGACAAGTTGCAAGATCTTATGAGGCTGAAAGTAAGACATCTCGAGGAAATTAGGACTCTTCATGAACAATAGGTATAAAAGTTTCTCATGCCAAAATACAAGACCTAATATGAAATACATATGACTTTTCTTACCAGCACTAATCTCCGCCCACATAACCAAATAAAATAATGCCATAGCAAAAGAAAAGATGCTATCCATACCCGATGCACCAAACAATTAATTGAAGGATGTCTTTGTAGAAGGTTGTGAACCAATGCAATGATGACTAACGCTCCTGAAGGAGGTACAAAGAGGGCAAGTCTGCTCAACTTTTTACAAAAGGCAGCAGCCTGATACGCTGGAATGAGAGGTGATTTCAAGCATGCGTCCAGCAGCTGAGGAATAGAAATTATATGAAAGATAATTAGCAATATACTGCTGCTTCATGATTACCCTTGTCCAAGGAAAATGTAAAAAATAACCATTCGTCTGCATTATGCATCTCACTTAAGCGCCTTGCATGATAGCAACAATGGCCAATTTCCACTTGCAACATATTCGAGTATAGGGACGAAAAGGGAGGAGGGGTAATGCTGAGTGTTTATATACATAGCAATGCGGCTAACTTCTTTTATGCAAGTCAACGTGGATATAAACAGCCTTTCCAAAAAAATAAAAATGAATGCAATTACAAAAAAAAAAAAAAAGTTTTGCATTCTTAGGGTTTTGCGCAACAGTCAATAGCCAATTTTGTCTGTCAACCAAGCCTAAAGGTAAAAAGGCATCCTTTCAGCAGTAAGTACTGCGTAATAATTTCACAAAAACCCACATACATCAAGGAAATTACATAGCACTTACCTGGAAAAATTTTGCTCGATGTTTGGCCATAAATATCGAGGGCTCCAACAGAGCATAAAGTTTATTGTAGAAGTTGGGATATTCAAGACCATGTTGCGTCATGAGAATAAATAGGCCGCTAAGAGCCATAACACTGACCACACCACCGATGTCATATGATCGAGTCAAAAAATCACTGCATATATAGAGTTGGGATACAATTAAATTGGTTGTAAGCATGAAAACGTAATAATCTCCTAAGCAGAAGCAATCATAAAATTCTGCACCATTTACCACAGCATGATTGGATTAGAGAGATAAGGAATGACAGCCTGATGAAGCTTAACAAGAACCTGTACATTAAATGGAAGGACACATGAGACCAGAAACTGAGGGCATGTTTGATCCGGAACTAAACATAGCCCGTAACATGATAAAGATGAGATCTTCAATTGAAAATTATACATGAAACTGCTCACAGTTAAGGATCCAAAGGACTAATGCCAATTATCATAATAAAAAGAAGCAGAGGAACACACATTCAGTTAAATTACTTCATTATTAAAAACTACTGATGTGGAGTGGTGTCCAAGCACTCCGTCACGAAATTTGTCGGTCTAAATATGAATCTGTGATTTACATTTTATTTTACGGCAATAATTTTGCACAATGAATTCAAAAGGTAGTAATCAGAAGGGAAAGCTTATTACTCGATCTGCAATCTCGAAAAAACTTAATACTTCAACCTGCAATCTAGGAATTGGAGCAATTCTTAGATGAATGCTGATGTTTTAGAACCTTTTTAGGTAAAGCAAGACTTGAAAATCTTAATGAAAATTTAAGTATCGAGAATAAAATATACAAATGAAAGAAGAATACATCATAGAGCAGCATATGGATATATGGGCTTTACATTATAGACTTACCTCCTTGTATACATCAAGTGGAAGGGGCAACCCAAGGAACGATATCCATGCTTTACTAAACTTCAGCTTCAATCTCTTTGAGATATCTTCAGATGATAAAACCTGCAAAAATACCAAACAAAGTGATGCTTATAAATCAAACTGGGGTCAAATATCTATTCATGGGAAGTGCTTATGCATGCTAATTTATCTAAGGTTTGTCTAAAAAACTTACCTTGTTTGTAGACTTTTGAGATTTCACATGTTTTCCTTTCAGGGTAATATTTTCTCTACTGCTGATTTTGTTGAGGAAAATGCCTATTATACAAAGCCAGAGGAAATCGAACACTGCTGTGAATAAAAAATAATAAAAATGGTTCTCCAAAAACCAAATGTTAAGTTTTGTGTTTTTGGACATCTGCCAGATCCCCAAGGAAGCAATAGTACATTGAAAGACAGCATATATTACCCAAACCATTCCACATCTTTAAACTTTCCTCTGAAGCTTCTAATTGCGGGAGATGAGATAGTAACATATGCATCTTCTGAATGGAAAGTTCCAAGCTACATATACAGCAAGAAAAGAACTATAAGTTTCCATCCTTCTAGTGCAGGGTGCATGGGGTAAAAGGAATGCAGAAAGAAATTAAGTGGAAAAAACAATCAGAAGGTCATATTATCACTTAAGAATCTATACATCATGGTTATCACATCGACGACTCGTCGACTAGTCGACAAGTCGCCCCATGAAATAAGTCGCGGAACGACTTTTTGAGTTTGACGTTTTTACTTCAAAAGAAACATTCTGGAAAATCGCTGTTTGTCACCCGCGTTTGGAAGTCGAAACCCGCGGAACTTCCAGATTTCAAATCCGTCTCGAACTTTCGATCCGTTCGGAACTTCCAATCTGTTCACTCTTCAGCATTTTCTTCCTCGTATTCCGTCCGACATCCTTCTCCTTCTCCGCGGGCTTCTCGTCTCCGTCCCGTATGTAATCTGTTTTATTGTTTATAACTTTATGTATTATAGTTACATATGTATACCCTATTCTGGTTAGGGAGTGCGGGTAGCCGACTCTGACAGAACAGCTCACCAAGTAGGTGGACCTATATATATATATATATTATATATGCATCAAATATATTGCATATTTTAATGCATTGAAATTTTGATGCACGAAATGCATATATTTCATGCATAATTAGTACAAAACTCATGCATAAATTAATACTGTAAAGTACTGCATCTAATATTGGTACTGCATAGAACGCGCCACATATATAGGGGCGACATGTGTTAAATCTAGTAAATATATGTATACGAAAGACTTGTCGACTAGTCACGACTAGTTGGGGCGACATGTAGACTAGTCTTTACGAAGGTACTCGGTCGACTTGGCTCGACTTGGCGACGTGATAACCATGCGTATACATAGACACTAATAGATATCACGGAGACCAACTCCCTATCCATTGGTATCCAACAAAAATAATTAGATTATACACAAACAGTAAGGACAGCTTCCCTCATTTTCCATTACCAGACATCAAGAAGTCAACAGACTACTGAAAAAGGATAACAGATTTGAGTCATAAAGCTATAAAGAAAAATACATTCTGTCCAGAACCAGGTATCGAATGTCTTTAGACAACAGGTATTGTTTAAAATGGCCAAAGAAATCTCTAGCAATTTCATTTGTTTAATCTAAGCATCTTCTGAAGATAATCAATAAAAATTTCTCAACTGCTCTTTACATGAAGAATTCGTTCAGGTCAACCGCTTAAGTAACATGTAACTGTGTCATGCAACTATTAAGAATTTACATGGCTCTCCAACTCCTAAAGTCCACTGAGAAATTAATAAGTTAGATACTATCCTATCTGAAAAGCTGTTCTCGCATCACATAGACTACTTCTTTTACAACTAATACATAGCAACAGGTCAACGAGATTCTGAGCATACTGAGTTTGGCGGGCTAAGAGAGAGCATAATCATTGCATTGGGTGTTGTAGACTTGTAGTAATTGAGGATGACACAGCTATTCAATGAATGGGCCATCAAGAGATAAAGAACCTGAGTTTTTGAGAATTGCGAGTAATAGCATGACCGCAAGCATAGTTGTCAAGTCAGGAAGTCGAGGCGAAAGAAGTCCGACTGAGTGACTAGTCGTTGACTAGCCAGTGAGTCAAAAATATTAAATGATGTGTAATATATAATTATATATATATATATAATTTATACAAGTGATGACATAAATTATAACATGTAATAAGGTAACTTAAAATAACTTAGCAAGTGTGTCCCAAAAGATAACATATTAAGTTCAAGGCAAGGTTCAACACCAGTCAATCAGTCGGGGCGTCTAGTCGATCAATATGTACTTTCACCAATTCCATATCAAATTCCAGAATTATTAGAGTTTAGAAAAGACATACTAACCTTGGTCTTGAAAGGATATTATTCTGAACACCGGGACTCATGTTTCTGTCTTCTGTGGGGACAAGGAAAATATTGTTTGGTTTAGAAGGAAACTGAGAGAGTTACGAGCAACGAAGGTCGACACAGTTACCTGGTTAAGAAAACACTAAAAACTCTATATTCAACGGTAACCAGCAGAAGGGTAGGGTAAGCAGGAAATATACCTTCCAAAGTCCGTGCCTGCTTATCCAAACTAATGTAGGTGAAGTAACTGTACAAAGAATTGGCAACTGAACATTAAGTTGAAATGATATAACATGCTCCTAAAATGTACGCACTTCAGCAAAATGGCAAAATATAAGAAAATTGCAGGTGATAAGGAGAAATAAACAATGTTAAGTTTCTTGAGAGCGCATATTGTAAATGGAATTCCTCCCACATAACCTTTATGTCGTTGAAACAATTAACTGCAACATTTGATGCACTCCATTTATTAAGAAAACACGTTTTATAAGATGATCACAAGAACATTGAGACATACCGGATATCAATGTAACTGAAATATTTAGTTACCAGCAATTTCAATAATATGTCACTCACGCCCAATACAGAGTTAACCTGCAAGCATGAACCAGATATTGGACGGACAATATGGAGATAAAAAAAAAAAAAAAAAAACTCAATTGCGTAGCAAAAAAAAAATGGTAATAACTTTCATGAATTTTCTTTTTTTTTTCTTTTTTTTTTTGTTTGTGGAGGGGGTTGGGGGGGGGGGGGGGCATGTAAAGAAAACCGTAGAGGGGAAATAAAGAGAAATATGCCTTCCAAACTTACAATAGCACGGAGAAGCTTGTGATAAATAGCGGAATTAAACTTCCCCGCGTTACCAACTTTCACAAACTCCATTACGGAGTCCAGCACAACTTCCTGTACCCAAAGAGATAAATAATCATAACTGTAATTGCATTTTAGACGGAAGCTTAAACATATTGAAGGCAAAGATAATGAAACAAATACAGGGGCGGACAAAAATAAAAGATAGAATTTAATTATACCCGAAGAGCATCATCAGATTGCAACGAGATGACAAGATCAATGAGCCTCTCAATAAAATTGTCGAACTTGGAGCGCAGCCACGTGCGGAAAATAAATTCGGGGTCGGGGTCTGTATTGGAATACGTGGGAGAAGATGAAGATGGTAGCTTGGGGACGAGAGGGATGAAGAAGGACTGGAGCGAGAGGATAGATTCCAGGGCGTATTGCGGGGGAGAATTGGGGCTGATGAAGGTGAGAATAACGGGGAGGTTGTTGATATGGGCTCTAGAAGTCAGCAGCTGCTGTCCGAGGGTTTTGAGATCTGATAGACTATGCTTCCCTCCCTTCTTCTTCTTCTGCCCTTTCTTCTTCGTCAAAACGGAAGCCATGGCAGCAGGAGTGAGGCGCGCGAGCAAAGGGTTTATCGGGTGGGTTTTGGCTGATTCTTCTTCTTATGATTATTATCCTAAAATAAAAATAAGCCCCTTTATTTTACGAAATTTGTAAAAGACCCCCTTTATTACGATATACATGTCTTATTAACCCTTTATAGTTGAAATGTTTGCATAAAACGCTCATCAATCTATAGGAGAAAAAAAAATATAGTGATTTGACATCTTTTATTTAAAAAGAAAATAACAATATAGCTAGGGGATATGTCCCACCCATATGTTATACTACCTATTTTATGTGAAAAAAACATATATAGTACTCACATATTTGATTTTCACGGTATGCAAAGTACAACTTTAATCATTAATAATTTTAGTATATAAATAAAAATTATAAAAAGTAATATTTTAAAAATACATATTAAGACAAATATAATAAATACTTACATAGCTATAAGATTTTTATATAATAGTTATAATTTATAGTCAAATTTTACTAATTTTGATCAAAAAAATCAAATGTGTTACAGTTTCGTGAACGGGGAAGTATATATTATGAAAAATAGTGAAAGTTGATATGTTAATTAACATTTTAAAGTGGTTTACTATTAAGTACCAAGAAAACTATCGTGTCGTATTAAAAAATTGCCCTACCTACTACTTACCCATCTAATAGAATTGCGGTGAATATATATATATATATAGGGAAATTATAGCCAACTATCCTATTACATGGCCTCTTTACACTTTAATCTCTATTGTTTCATAAATTACAGCGAAGGACAAAAATCTGAATTGGTGTTGACTTCTATTAAAAAGACGAAAATGCCCCTCTATTTACTTGAATAAAACATTTCTTTTAAAATACATTTCATATTAAACAAATAGCTTATAAGTTATTAAAGTGTTTGGCTAATACATTTCTTTTAAAAAATATCCTTTTTTCAGAAAATATTTTTTTTCGAAATATAATTTTTTTCCAGAAATATTTTATTTTATTTTTTTTCCAGAAAACAATTTTATTTTTTCCAAAAAATAATATTTTTTCAAGAAAATAATTTTATTTCGAAAAAATATTATTTTGCCAAAAAATATTTTTTTCTCCAGAAAATATTTTTTTAATTTTTTCGAAAAAATATTTTTTTTATTTTTTTCCAGAAAATAATTTTATTTTTTCGAAAAAATAATATTTTTTTCCAGAAAATAATTTAATTTCGAAAAAATATTATTTTGCCAAAAAATACCTTTTTCTCCAGAAAAATATTTTTTTAATTTTTTCGAAAAATATTTTTTTTATTTTTTTTCCAGAAAATAATTTTATTTTTTCGAAAAAATAATATTTTTTTCCAGAAAATAATTTAATTTCGAAAAAATATTATTTTGCCAAAAAATACCTTTTTCTCCAGAAAATATTTTTTTAATTTTTTCGAAAAAATATTTTTTTATTTTTTTTCCAGAAAATAGTTTTATTTTTTCGGAAAAAGAATATTTTTTTTCCAGAAAATAATTTTATTTTAAAAAAATATTATTTTGCCAAAAAATAGTTTTTTCTCCAGAAAATATTTTTTATTTTTTCGAAAAAATAAAAATTCCATAAAATAATATTTTTTTCAAAAAGATAATTTTTCCCGGAAAATGTTTTTTTTTATTTTTGAAAAATAATATTTTTTTCCGTAAAATACTTTCTTTTTGGAAAAATAGTTTTTTCTAGAAAGTTTGAAAATTTATTACATCGTCCAAAATGTTATATATATTACAACGGCTCAAAGATGCCACCCACGTGAGGCGAAAAATAAATGGATAAACAAGAAAATGAAAAATAAAAGGGCAAATTCGGAAGGGATCTCTCTTTTTTAGTACCAAACCATAAAAGTAACAAGTTATATATCCCCATTCATAAAACTATAAGTTTTTGATACCAAAATGTGTTAAAAGACTTTATTACCCTTAAAGTCTACCAATAAGAGAAAAAAACTAAAAAGAAAAAGGAAGATTATTAAAACTAAACAACAATAAAAAAAGGTCCCACAACTCAATATTCCAAAACTCTCCTCCTCTCTCGCAAAAAAGTCTCCGTCGTGAAACCCTTCGCCGGCCGAAAATGTCGACCTCCGACTACCACAGAGAATCTGAAGACGCCGAAGTTCCGCTAGCGACACTCCATCTCAAGAGCAATTCGCCAATGAGCCGGTTAGTGTATTTTCATTCACACACGATCGTGCCACGACGGTTGTTCATCTTCCCACGATCGTCTTTGAAGAAGATGAGACCATCGTGGACACGATGGTCTTTCGTGGGCACGATCGCTACACACGACGGCCGTCGATCGTGTGTGCCGTCGTGTGCTAGAAGTGCAAAAGCTCCTGCCTTGCACACGATCGCGAGCACACGATCGTTTCGTCGTGTGAACCGTCGTGTGGCACACGATGGTCTTCACACGACGGGCATCGATCGTGTGCATGCGATCGTGCAAGGCGTAATTTTTTTCGTTCTCTTAAGCATTTTATCATATTCTTATGAGTTGTATGTCCATATTGCGGTGGTTGCGTATGGAAGAGACCTACATTGCGTTTTGTTACACGTCAAGTGAATCTTTACATACGGGAGGCGGTATTTAAAGAGATCATTGAGACATTAAGGAGTATGGGCCGCAATTCATTGCCGATCGAGCTATCGAGAGCTTGGCCGAGGGGGTCCTGGCGCTTGATTAAAGTTAGGAGGAATGGGAGTTCAAATGCCCTACATCACTTGATTGCTCGTCAATCGAGGGTGATCAAATCCCCGGATGAGTCGTGGTTCCGTGCTCATGGAGGACCATTCGCTTTACGGCCCGTGATTTCGCCTTGATCACGGGACTCCATTTTGGAAACTCTACCTTCCATCCCCAGACGACCATCTCCTTCCGTCCGAAGGTATTTTCCACGTAATACTCCATGGCAAAAACATTAAGGTTAGTGTTCGGAAGAGGTTCAATGCTCGAGATTTTGGTAGAGACATAAGAGATTATCTCAAGGTTGCCAATTTGCTTATATACTACTACTTTATCCTATGCCGTGACGACATGATGGTCGAGACATGGGCATGGGCATTAGTGGAGGATTTCGAGCAGTGGGATATGTTTCCTTGGGGTTCTTATGCCTTTGGGGTTTTATCTTACTACATAGGCAACGTTGCCATGAAGGAGGGACAAGAGCACAAGGACTATCACTTCTATGGTCCTGTTTGGGCTTTACAAATATGGTCGTATGAGATGATTCCCGCATTGGGAGCATTGTGTGGTAGTCGAGATAAACCGCCCAAGTCCCCTTGTTTGATGTGGACTACGAGGAAGATGTTTTGTGATTTCACTCATTTCTTCGACGATAAGGTACATAAATTTGTAAACGTATTTTCTCCTAACTTCACTCATCTCTTCAACATTATGTGATTGCCCATCTAATGATATGCTTTAATGACTATTGTTGCGGACAAAGTACTTCCCTCTTTACCGCATCCGGAGGAGGATGAGGCCGAGTACTACTACCCGAGCTTTGAGAATGGCTCGCCTTATGACGTTAAATTCATTAAGCCTGTAAGAATAGCCGTGAGGAATAAGGAGGATGAGCTGCGCCGATCCCGAGGAAGAAAGTTATGGATAGGTTGAAGAGGGTGCCGGAAAATTGATTACATATGAGTCGGCACATAAAGTGTCGAAGCGACGGCAGAGTACCCCACCGGTACATGGTGCGAGACATCGGACCGGAGAGGCAACAGAGAGGGTGTGTTGTGTCCACGGACTTCCTTGTCCGGACCACACCCAGACACGAGCAGGATGAGTACTTCGATCGCCGTTTGAAGGCGATCTTGTACGACGATTCCCGAGTCGGATTTATTGCTCGAGTTTCTCGCCGGTGCTTTCGGGATCGTGGATTTCTTTGGACCTATGCATAGGCGTTCTAGGAGCCCGGTACACTACTCGGTGGGAGCCATGATAGGCCTCGTCATTACGCATCTCGATAGCGGCGCCCGGCGGAGGATTCCCGACCCTCCACGTCACTCGGTCTCGGCGCAAAGACACAAATACCATTCTCATCGTCGGCTAGTCATCATTCGAGTCACCATTCTCGGCCACACGAGTCACCATTCTCAAGATCCGCCTACCCACCATTCCGAGGTCCGGCCAGACCACCATTCTCGATTCATCATTCCGTTGAGCGGACTCAAGCCCCTTGATTACGAGCATCGCATGAGCCATTTGAGGCGCCGTTTCAAAGATATGGGACGATGTTCGACCGGTTTCAGGACGAGCATCATTACGATTCGATGTTTCGCAGATGAGGGTGGTGGTCTGGCGGCAACCTCCATTTCGTATCGAGCGGCCGATTTTGAGATCGAGCGACTGCATGCCTCTCGATCGTTATAGTTGTGAGAGGGATGCCGAGGGTGACGAAGATGGTGAGAGTGCCGAACGCAAAGATTTGGGTGAGCGTAGTCTTCCACCGCGAGTGAGTCGACCATCTGCCGCTCTTCGAGAGCCTTTTGTGGTTGCGCCTCCTAGAGATAGCGAGGCTCAAGAAGTTGTACCTACGGTTTAGGAGGGAGCACCACGTGATGCTATTGTCCTGTTTGGAGACCGGGCATGCTCTCACCCGGGCGTTATTTGACCGGATAGAGTCTACCCGTGAAGACTTTGATGCCGAGGTGATAGACTGTTATGTGCTTGCGACTGAGCGAGGCTTCGGAGGAGTCCGTAGTGTTGGTGTCGGTAGAGTTGGCACCGTACTTGCCGGCTCCCTATTTTACGTAAGTTCTATAACCTACTCACTTGTATATCATTGGTTTGATATCGATATTTTTTAATTTTGTGGTTTGGCTTTTTGTAGTTAGTTTTGGCCAACGAGTTTGCAAGACTCCATCCGGATGATCCACTTGGCATCAAGGTGACGGGGAAGCCGGTTTACAAGGAGTGGAAAATTCCTAAATGCATCGAGGACTACATGACAGGTCTTGATACACCACATGCGGTTCCATGGTTAAATTGCAACGAAGTAAGTTTGAAATTTATATTTATAAATAATTGACGATTTGTTGCCATTTGAAATTTATATGTATAAATGATTCGCTATGTTTGATGTGATGATCTTATATGATTACATATTGTGTTTGAACAGATCATTGACATTTGTTGCCTTGACCAAAGCCACTGGGTGACTATCAAGATTGACATCATAGCATGGACCGTGGAGTTGTACGATTCCTTGTCACACCACCACGAAGATGGTCGTTACCGATTCAACCAACTGCGACCGATTATGCGTCTGATGCCTCGTGTGCTAGCTCAATCCGGGTATTGGATGAACAACCAATCGAAAACGAAGTATGACACGGAGATGAGTTTCAAAATTATGCCACGAGAGCTACAGTTCATACAAAACGACAATCACAGTTGTGGCCCCTTCGCGTGCATGTACTTGGATCGACTCGTCTCTGCAAACCCAGGAGCAAGGCACCAAATCAAGGAACTCAATGAAAGATATATTAAGAAATATCGATATGGCCTAGCTGCTAAAGTCTTTATGTTGTCTTTAGACATGTAGAATGGTTTATGTTGTGTTGTACAATATTTATGTTGTATTTAGACAGTTTTGGATGAATGTGTCAGTGTTGTTAAATCTGAATGTGTTGGCTCTGTGTTACACACGATGGATGCACACGATCGTGGCCATCGTGTGTTGCGATCGTGTGCAACCTTCCCACGGTCATGCGTCGATCTTTGTCGTGTGCGCACGATGGCTGGCATGACCGTGTGCAAACGATCGTGAGTACCATCGTGGGAACGGCCGTGCACACGATCGTGTGTTCAATCGTGGCCACGACCGTGTACACGATCGTGTGCATATGAACTTTTGTTATTTTTTCAAATTTGAAGTATTGTGTTATCTAGAATGATGTTTTGTGATTCAAACATCGCATGTTCAAACATTAATTACAATATGGCTTCTTATACGAACTCCTATTTGTCATTTCGTTGTAATTCATTAGTATATGAGGTCATTCATCCAGATGATTGAACTTATCCGTACGTACTAATAGAACAATTGGACGACACATGATATGCAATATATTATGGTAATTCAATCAATAACTTTTTATATAAGTGTATCATTAACAAATAATTGTTAATATATAAGTAACAACACCTAAATTGAAGTAATTTGAGAAATTGGTGAAAATTCTTGACGTTCTTGTGCACACGATCGTGTGTTCAATCGTGCACGACCGTGTACGATCGTGTGCATATGAACTTTTGGTATTTTTGCAAATTTGAAGTATTGTGTTATCTAGAATGATGTTTTGTGATTCAAACATCGCTTGTTCAACCATTAATTACAATATGACTTCTTATACGAACTCCTATTTGTCATTTCGTTGTAATTCATTAGTATATGAGGTCATTCATCCAGATGATTGAACTTATCCGTACGTACTAATAGAACAATTGGACGACACATGATATGCAATATATTATGGTAATTCAATCAATAACTTTTTATATAAGTGTATCATTAACAAATAATTGTTAATATATAAGTAACAACACCTAAATTGACTAGTAATTTGAGAAATTGGTGAAAATTCTTGACGTTCTTGTGCACACGATCGTGTGTTCAATCTTGGCCACGTGTACACGATCGTGTGCATATGAACTTTTGGTATTTTTGCAAATTTGAAGTATTGTGTTATCTAGAATGATGTGTTGTGATTCAAACATCGCATGTTCAAACATTAATTACAATATGGCTTCTTATACGAACTCCTATTTGTCATTTCGTTGTAATTCATTATTATATGAGGTTATTCATCCGGATGATTGAACTTATCCGTCGTACTAATAGAACAATTGGACGACACATGATATGCAATATATTATGGTAATTCAATCTATAACTTTTTATATAAGTGTATCATTAACAAATAATTGTTAATATATAAGTAACAACACCTAAATTGACGAGTAATTTGAGAAATTGGTGAAAATTCTTGACGTTCTTGTGCACACGATCGTGTGTTCAATCGTGGCCACGACCGTGTACACGATCGTGTGCATATGAACTTTTGGTATTTTTGCAAATTTGAAGTATTGTGTTATCTAGAATGATGTTTTGTGATTCAAACATCGCATGTTCAAACATTAATTACAATATGGCTTCTTATACGAACTCCTATTTGTCATTTCGTTGTAATTCATTAGTATATGAGGTCATTCATCCAGATGATTGAACTTATCCGTACGTACTAATAGAACAATTGGACGACACATGATATGCAATATATTATGGTAATTCAATCTATAACTTTTTATATAAGTGTATCATTAACAAATAATTGTTAATATATAAGTGTTAACACCTAAATTGATGAGTAATTTGAGAAATTGGTGAAAACTCTTGACGTTCTTGTGCACACGATCGTGTGTTCAATCGTGGCCACGACCGTGTACACGATCGTGTGCATACGTGGATACAGCGCCAATTTGACACCTGGTTGCCAACGTGTCACACGATTGGAACACACGATCGCGGCGATCGTGTACACGGTCGTGTGCATACGTGGATACAGCGCCAATTTGACACCTGGTGGCCAACGTGTCACACGATTGGAACACGCGATCGCGGCGATCGTGTACACGATCGTGTTCACTTCAAAGGTCAAATTATTTTATTATAAAATCCCGTCGGTCCCCCCCTTTATTATAAGTCGATCCCCCCTCTTTATTATAAAATCCCGTGTCCCCCTTTACTTTAAAATCCCATCGTGTCGGTCGGTCTCCACCCCTTTTTCACTTCAAACCCTAATCAATTAACCTCAGTTAAAATTCATTAAAATCAAATACGCGAAATGAGCGGCCGATTACGAGAAACCGATTTAGGAGGAAGCGAAGCACCACCACCAAAAAGAAGGAGGAGGATACCTACTCCCAACCCACCATACAGAACTAGGCCGAGAGGAAGATACTCAATGCTCAGAGTAAGTTTTTGATTTTGTTGTATGTGTAGTGACTATCATTGCAAATTAATGTGTTCCATGAAACAGGCCTATTTAAAAACACTCATGAGCACTCCAGTCATACTAGATGGTGATGATGATAATGATTTGGAGATTTCGAGAGTAAAAGCAAAAATTTATTTTGGAAGAGGAAGTTCATGAAGACGGTGATACAAGACTAAAGATACAGCAGATTGGGGAAAAGGGATCCAATTGATTGTTTTTGTTATGTTATTATTAGATATTTTGTGTGATGGTGATTAAATTTTGTTTTGTAAAGTTATATGCTTTGGAACTGTAAACTATTGCTCTTTGAAGTGAGCTACTTTGTTATGGTTAATGTTTGGCTCCATAGTCACCTTTATTTGCTTTACATTCTTGAACACTTAAATTTCAATTCAAAGGTAAAGAAAATATACACAAAATTATGCATTTCAACTAATAATCGAATCCGAATTAATACATGGTCCATCAAGGATCAAAATATCAACACATGATTGTTGCTAGTAAGTCACAAAATATAAAAATACATAAGCAATTTAAGTTTCACGGTATGGACATCCCCTTATGTCATGGTCATCATTACGGCAAATGCTACACCTCTTCTTCGGCGCCTTTGCCTCGGTTGTGCATCGATTTCTTGAGTTTCTTCAGGATATTCAAATCCACACCCCCTATGGGAATGAATGCTTTGCAAGATTTTCTATTGTGGCGGTTCCTTTACACCTACCGCACACCGAGGCCGTCCACTGCGTGCAAATTTTCAACAATGGACCGTGCGCGACTCATCCTTGGTCGGCCGGCTTGTCGTACCTCTTCGTAGGTACGCAAACGATGGATGAGATCTCGGTGGGACATTCCACTCATCAGGATGTGGGATGGGACTAATATGCTCCTTATAAGTCTCTCTAAGGCCTTGTTGCTTGAAATAACGACTAACAAAATCATACACGGACAAACCATTGCCGGCGCGCCTGTTACAATAAGCAATTATGTCAAGGATGTTGTATAGGATAATGTATTTTTTATTGATGAGGTGATAAATCCAGACCATCCCTGTTTTGCAAACGATGGGAAAACACGATCGCGTCGATCGTGTGTTACGATCACGGGGATCGTGTGGGCACGATCGTGTGTTACGATCACGGGGATCGTGGGGTCACGATCGTGTGTTACGATCACGGGGATCGTGGGGTTACGATCGTGTGTTACGATCACGGGGATCGTGTGTTACGATCGTGCCCATTGTGTTACGATCGTGCACACCGTGTGTCCCATCGTGGGTTACGATAAGGGCGATCGTGGTTACGATAAGGGCGATCGTGGTTACGATAAGGGCGATCGTGGTTACGATCGTGCCCATCGTGGGTTACGATCGTGCCCATCGTGGGTTACGATCGTGCCCATCGTGGGCTACGATCGTGCCCATCGTGGGTTACGATCGTGCCCATCGTGGGTAACGATCGTGCCCATCGTGGGTAACGATCGTGCACACAACAAAGACATGTACCTTATAGCGGCATGACGACATGGAATCGATCCAAATCAAACTCACGACAACAACATGTCCATGTTCGAAGGTCGACCTCATAAGAAACTTTGTTTTCTTCGACTTTATAAACAAGTGGGGTGGTAGCTCGAACTTTAAGAGTCGACCGGCTTGCACAGAGTTAGAAAGCTTTTCAAAAGTGTGCATTGTCAACTCATGGTCTCTTGACGTAGCTTCTCCCGCTTCTCATCAAACCAATTCTCTAAAATTAGGCGAAATATCTCAAGTAACGAGCAAACAGTAAACGTCTAGCCCACAACATACGATTATTAAAGCATTCAACAAAGATTGGATGTCAAGAAGTTATAGCGTCGTATCGACACTTCGACCTAGCCCACCTCTCTGCCCAATTTCGTAAAGGCGCCTGTGCTCCCCATTAGGGCTTTCGATATGTAGTTTCGAAAAGTAGTTTTCAAAAACTTCTTCTCGATGCGTGTAGGCGTAGTTCTAAAGAGTCCTATAGCATGCGCACCATAGGAGGTCGATTTTTGCAAGATGGTGATAGCAAAACCCGTGGAATGCATTCGGATAGACGGCTCGAACGGATTCGAATGCTCTTATGTTGGTCACTCACAATCGGTAAATCTTCCGTCGGATTGTAGCATCTGCGCAGTTATACAGAAAATAAGTCCATGACTCGTCGTTCTCTATCGGACCGAGACCAACAAAGAAGAGGAAAAACTTGCTCGTTCCCATCAAATGTGACGGCCGCAAATAGAGTTCCTTTATTCCTTCCCTTTAGGTGGGTCCCATCAACTATAATCACCGGTCGAAGGCACGTATCAAATGCCCTAATACTCTGTCCGAGTGCAACGAACATGTGGCGAAACACTCCCTCACGAGTCGTCTGCAAATCATAAATTGTCCCTGGATTACGCTGTTTTAACAAATACAGATAAGATGGGAGCCTCTAATACGACTCATCGAAGCCGCCATATGTATTCTCTATCGCTATATTCCTCGTCCGGAGAGCAAAACTGTATAGCATGTCAATGCCGTACTCCCTACACATCTCTGCAATAATCTCCTTTGGCCTCAAAGTGACCCCCTCACCTGGCCAATCTTTTAGCAAAATAATAGGCGGCAACCTCAGAAGTGACCGATCGTGCGGCAGCACGGTTCAAATCAGGGTGACAGCTGTGCTCCAATGTCAACTTAGTAATTCTACAAATAGTTGCACCCTCAATAGCACACAACCTAAACTGACAATTTCTTCGCCCACTCTTACAGACAAACACTATACGTTTATCGGCGGAACGATCAGTGAAACACTGTAGCATGTTTTCCAATGATACATTCCTACAGTTATCCTCAACTCTGTCTTCGAACGAAAGGTGGATCCCACCTCTAGCTGACCGGTAACCAGTGGAGGCTGCTCGATCCAACCCAAAGTCCCGGCACTACCGGGGTCCGGAAATGGAATGATCCAATTACGCATTGATTGTAGATGCTCATGCTCGCTCGCAGATTGATGGTCGGATGAGAAGTTCCGACGACTCATAATCCTATCCATTTGGGCCGGTTGGCGAACCCAAGCAAGAAATTCCGCAGATAGTGACTCAAGCAAGTCTTTACAACAATCTTCATCTTCGGATGTATGCACCTCTTCATCTTCCTCATCTTCCTCGTCTTCCTCATCTTCCTCGTATTGATACTCTTTGGAAGGCATGTCATAATTTATGTTGCCGGGCTCTACTCTCGAGCTGCTACATCCCATATTAACCTCGGGAGTGGAGGAGCTGCTGTTCTCAACATAGACCTCAGGATCCTCCTTGTATTCTACTAGTAATCGAAGTATCTCGGTATCGCCCCTTAATAGGACTTTTACTTTGTTTCCTTTGGCCATGTGTGTCAAGTACCATAATTTGTAATCGGACTCATTTGGACCACCCAAACCCTCACCGATCACCCCCACGAGGTTTGCACGACTAACGTTGCTCGTGTCGATATAGACAAAAAAGGAGTACCCGTCTACATATGTCGCTCGCTACCAATGACCACCGTGATGTATCAAAATACGCCGCCACGATATCCGATTACAAAAAGATGAATAACTATTCGAAAAATGAGCGAACAATATTACGGTCGCCTTGGACACGACCGATGCACACTGGCCGTATACTACCGCGTGTGCGTTGATCGTGTGCAAGTTTGTCCATGAACACGATCGCCGCACACGATTTTATACGATCGTGTTAAACGATCGTGTACACGTTAGTGTTGCGCACGATGTTAAGGTCGTTGCGACGATCGTTGCACACGATCGTTGCACACGGTGGCTTCCCATCGTGTGCGGCGATCGTGTCCGTAAGAACAGATCTGGAATTTTTTTCATCGCTCAAATAATGATACATACCTTCTTTATGAACTCGTAAGACGACAAATGAAGTCCTATTTCAACGTCAACTTTTATTTTCGAACAATCTTGTGATTTCTATAAGATTTTTGAGAGACCCTTTGTCAAAAATAAAATGGGTGTGTTGTTTTGATGTATATGTTTGTAGTTAAATTTTGGTTCTGGACATTAATATCGATCGGAGGAAAGTAAAAAAGAAAAAGAGAAGAAAAGTAGTTTAAAATAAATATATAAAAAAAGAGAGAAGTCAACTTTTAACACAAAAAGAGAGGACATTTTAGTCTTTTCAATCAAAATGGTACCAAAAACTTATAGTTTTATGAATGGGGATATAGAACTTATCAATTTTATGCTTTGGTATTAAAAAATTGATTCCCACAATTCGGAATATCAGTACTCTCTCTCCAGTGACATCATCTGAAAATTTGACTTTTGTCCTTCGTTGTAAATATAGTTTCTGGACAGTGCAAAGTTTGTCCTTTATTGTAATATCTGAAACAATAGCGACCAAACTGTAATTAGACCATCTAAAAAGGTAGTCAGATGTAAATCGCCCATATATATATATATATATATATATATGGATCAAATGAGAATAATCTTTTGAGTAAGAAAATAGAAATAAATCTGAACCATCGATCTTTGTGTGATCTACGATCCAGATTAACGTATGCATAAAAAATATACATTTCATGCATCAAAATGTCAAGCATTAAAATTATGCATTATATGCATTAAAATATCGATGTATTAAAACAATGCATAAGTTTTCGTGAGAATAAATCTTGGTCATCCATTTAATCAGGATTCATACCAAATTCATTCTTATTTTTTAAACCTCATTCTCACCATAAATAAATAAATATATATATATATATATAATCAAATTCAACATGTAGAACAATTCAGTCAACTCTTTCATCTATTAATCAATCAGATAATTCCATTTTTCATGAAATTAATTCCTCAAAATCAATTAGAAAAATGTGCACTAAATATAATTTTTAGATATAGTATATGATGGATATTAAAAATATTAATTTATCTATACATAAGTCAATTTTACCAGTAAATTAAATTTTTAGTTAAACTAATTTTTTTAACTGAGTAATTCGACATGATTTGTAATCATTTCATATAGAATTAATTTATTACAATATTTCTAGGTTTATAATATATGATGAATTAGTTAGGATGATTCTAAACTTTTAGAATACGTTTATGTTGTTTTATCTAAGATACATTAATATTCGAGCTTTTATTTAGCCTCCAGATCAGATGTTACAGTTATTTAATGAAAAAATAGTTATGAACTATTAAGAAGAAATAATATTCAAAGCATATAATATTATTTTAATTAAAATTATTTACTATTTTCACAAATATAATATTACAAAATTAGTTTTCTCCATATTTTCTATTACATTATAAATATATTTATTTATTTTTTATTCTCACTATATCACAGACAAACACACACATATACACGCGCAAATATCTATATACATAATTACAATAATCATTTTTCCATATTGGAGTGTAAACTGTATCAATTATTATTCTTATATTTATTTATTTACTTGTAATTTTAATAATTTTATATTTTATCCATTTAAGTGTATATCAAATTAATTAAATTTTGATATTTGATTTAACATCCAGATTGCATATATAAAATAAAAAATAGTTGTCAATATAAAATTATACCTATTTATCTTAAACTAAAAGTTCCTATAAATTATCACATGAAAAAAATATAAATATATAATGCATAAGTATCATTGAATATAAATGCTTACAATAGTCCATTAATAAATCTGAAAAGTCTGTTTATTTAAACGATCACTATAGTTATTTCAATAACTTCTATATTTTAGATGGATTTTGTAATTATATAACATATCATAATTTTTAATATATATTAATATTATATATTTTATGTATTTGTACGTGTATTATGTATTGTATACTTATTATAATTATGAAATTTTAAGAATAAAATCTAAACTTTTTTTTGAATAATTCTAATAAATTTTTTCATAAGACTCAAAATAAAATTGATAAATTATCATATAAAAGTTTTTCTATAAAACCTATGAATAAATCATTTAATATAATGAATAACCAAATTTCATAAAAAATAAAGCAAACAAAATAAGTTTAAACAAACATAAAAGTAGAATCAATGTTCTTATGTTGGTATCTTACAACAACTTAGCGTTGTTTTTAAGTATATTTCACCAATCCACCAACGAGTGACCACCGACAGCCTGACTGACTGCATAATTTCTTTTTAGCACTACGTCACAAACACTCTTCGCCGATCGACAATCAGTTACCAACGGTATTCGTTTTGACATGCATGCGTGACTTATTTCTTATGTATTTTTTTAATTTTGGATATTTTTGTATGTTATTTCTATGTAGCTTATTTTAGTAGCTGGTCATATTTAGACTATTAATTTATTTTCATTTTATATGAAGATTGTAATATACTTAGTAAAATATAATGATATATAGTACAAACATAATGAGTTGCTATTTGCTAATATATATATATAGTGTAACTTTATTTTCAGAACCCTGTTAAGTGCGAGAAGCGTGAAAACCACTTGTCTTTCCTGTGTACATGTGTACATCATGTCAATGCATACAACCCCTATTGATCATAACCCCTACTATATAGTAGGGGTTATATATATAGTAGGAGTTATCATCAGTAGGGGCTATTATAGTAGGGGTTATCTCCCGTAATAAAAATTGTATTTTACTATAATACCCTTTTGAATTAATAATATTTTTTAATATTTAAAAAAATCTCATTGGTTTAGAGGAGTTCTCGCACTTAAGAGAGTTATGAAAATAAAGCTCCCCTATATATATATATATATATATATTCATTCCCACTATTTATTATATAAAAGCTGTAACTCATAATAGTACATGCTTGAGAAGTTAAAAAATACAGTTGAAGCTCAAACCATTGAGATTTAATGTAAATTCATTCATTCTTCCAAAAAGCATAATCAAACACAATTAAGAATGAAAATGCTTTAATAAAACAGGTTTGGGGATTTACATTTACTTGATTAGTCAGTCCCCTTTGACATTTCCAAAACATCATCAGACTAATCATCTTTCTTTGCCTCAAAATTTTATGTTGTTCCTAAAATCTAAAACTTTCAATTGTATCGTTGGAAAGTCGACTATCTAAGAGTAGTTGTTTGCGCGATCAGCAGTAGTATGCTTTGCACCCACAGCGAAGAAATCTATGATTACTTCAAGGGGCATGCCCTTGGTTTCTGGAACCTTAAAGTAGACAAAAGCCCATGATATTATGCTTGCGGTAGCATATATGCTGAAAACACCAGCCAGACCAATAGAGGAAAGCATCACCGGCAAAGTGTAAGTAACAATTATGCTGCAAATCCAAGATGTGAGGGCACATATGGCAATGCAGACTCCGCGAACTCTCGTAGGAAATATTTCCGCACAGAGAATGTTGGGAATCGGCCCGAAGCCCATTGCAAAGAAACAACTGTAGAATATAACACTTGATGTTGATACAGTTGCTTTAACAATGCTGTTCATATGCACAACCCTTACAATGACTAGAGTGGTGAGGCTTGCTGTTAGTACAGGGTTAGTGTTTAGCAGCAAACTCCTGCATAAATTCATTTTCCGATCATTATAAGGACGTGCAAATATAACCAATGCTAAAACACCAAATTGCGGTATGAAATTTACCTTCTGCCAGATACATCCATAAGCCTCATCGCAATAACAACGCAAGCGAGCATTAACAAGGTCATGACAGCACTAATAAGCAGAGATGATGATTTTGGGCTAATGCCCATGTTAGACAAAAGCACTTGAACCCCTGCTTGCTCGAGAATTTGAGGAGTATAATACAGGACCGCGTTTATGCCTAACAACTGCCTCAACAAGGAATATATAATTAATTATAAAGTTGAACAGAAAATGGCCGTTGGAGGATCTGAATATATAAATTACAGCACAAGAAAATATGAAACTTAACACTATATCATCCCACTATGTATATTGAGATACATCCCACCAAATTCATCAAGTCTTATCTGAACATGATAAGGTAGCAGAATTCCCAAGAGAACTGGTACATCGATCTCTATATTTACCGAGTATAAAAGGTTTATAACAATAACAATAACATTACCCCAATGCCTCAACGGCTCCCGCAAAAAGCGGGGTAAGGAGGGATCGGATGTACGCAGCCTTACCCCTGTCTTAACACAGAGAGGCTGTTTCCGGATGATCCAAAATGAAAATCACATCGAGAATTGCATGGAACGACAAAAGAAGTGCAGTCAGTTTAGTGAGTCATTTTGTTTTATTCCATTATAATCCAGAACCAAAGAATAAGGAGTCTTTGGCTCCATTGGAAACAATGGAAAATAGTTTTATCGTAGCATATATTTTCAAAATACTAACTTTTCATATTTTTTAATTATATGTAATTAGAGATATTTGTGGCCAAACATATTTCTTCGGGAGTGCGTGTGAATAGTTGAGTATAAAAGGTTTATGCTACAAATATTTATGAGTGAAGGAATATTGAACCTTTAGGTTCATTATAAGGAAGTACTAAGAAATTACAACCTCAAGAACAATGACAAGCACTACGACAAAAAAAAAAAAAAAAGAAGCCAAAACCATTAGAACTATGATAAATTGAATTGACAGTGATGATACATTACCTGCTGAAGTATCTGGATTCCCATCCCTACTAGTAATGCATGTTTCACTCCAGGTTCAAACAAAATTTTCCAGTGTGGCCCTTTCTCAGCAGCTGTAGATGGGTGAATCATGGCTGGCCCAACAGGATGCTGATCCATTAGCCGTTTTTTACATAGAGCAGGTTGACTCACCAAACCAGCAGCTTTAGTGAACTCTCCATCTAGGGAGTCTCTCCAAGATCCAGTGGCACCATCCTCGTGCAAAAATATTCTCTTAAAACTTCCTTCGCCCTCCTTCCATTTCCATGCCAGATGCCAACCACTGCCAATGCTTGTGCTTTCACCTGCTTCCCCATGACCACTTTGATTATGAATTTCTTGCCGCACCCTATTATAGCTACTTCCACGAAAACCATGCGGGCTCATGGCATTGCCATAGCTTGTTGTCTGTCGCGATATCAGTGGACTGTGCAGAGATTCATCAATTTCAGTTACATCACCATTAGATGCATAATCTTCATCATGTCTTGCATGGACCGTCTCATCCCACTCTTCGTTTTTGGGTTGGTTCCCCGATACGCTGAACATGCTACCAAGGTGTGGGAAAAACATGCTTCCTTTGCTTCTGGCTGTGTCTGGAAGCTTCTCATGCATACTTTCAAAAAGTGTGACAATAGGGTCAGTAGAGAAAATATGTTGCTTATCTATGCTTTCATGACGAGATAGAAGACTGGCAAAACTTTGTCCAGGGACACGCACGGCAACCACTGAGGAGAGTCCCTCGGGACTAAAAAATCTTATTTCCTCTTTTTCAGAAGTTAGTTTCTCTTCATCTGGGAGTTCATTTGCATGAGCAATAATGTACTCCTCGATCTCTGTTTCACCACTAGTTTCTAATCCTTCAACTAGCAAAGCCATTTCACCTGCTCATCACAGGAAATTAGAGAATTCATATCTACTCAGAGCCAGTGGCGAAGCTAGAAAATTTTCAGTGGGAGGTCGGGATCTAAATTTTTTTTCCTAACGCTATGGGGGGTCTAAACCGAATTAAAATGGGGGGTCGAAACCGAATATACCGAAATTTTTCTACACGAATACTATATACCCCCTACATCGCAAAAAAAATTTCGGGGGGTCGGACGCCCCCTCCCGCCCCTATGTAGCTGCGCCAGAGCTTAGCTGGTTGAGGAGACAAAAAAAAAAAATTACATTTGAGGCATTAAATTGTGTCGAAGTAATTATGTTTCTACTATAACAACATGAAGCTATTTGTACAAAATGAATGCATAGAAGATCTCACCGGAAACATCTTCTCTCCCACGGAGTCTCTGCAAAACCTGTCTGGCCTCTAGTACCCGTCCTTTACTCATAAGCCATCTTGGAGATTCGGGCAAGTAAAATGTTGTTAATGCAAAGTAGATAAGGGAGGGAGCAAAAAGAAAACCAAACATCAATCTCCAACTAGAAGATTCTCTCAAGGACATGCAGAACACCAAGGAGTATGATAAGAACATTCCACTTGTGTATGTAAACTGAGGCAAAGTGCTTAATAAGCCTCTTATTTCTGGCGGTGACATCTCGGAGATATATAGAGGAGCAACCGTGACGGCCAAGCCAATTCCAAAACCATCCAACAGCCTCGCAAAAAGCAGCAAATAAACATTTGGAGACCACAGCATCAGGAGACCACTAACGAAATAAAAGATGGATGAGATGATTAACATGGGGCGACGGCCCAGCCAATCAGACATCCCACCGGAGCATAGGGTAACTAAGGTGGCGCCAAAAAGTGACATGGCCATAGTGAGGCCTTCCATAGCAGGTTCATTTTCCCATTCGAATTCGCTCTTTATATGGATGATGCCACCTGATCATTTTGTACATGATAATAATGATACTAATAATTAGTGAAAACGAAAACCGGACGTATAACATATAAAGATAGTGGATAGAGGACAAAGAGTACATGTATGTAACATAATGCATGATTAATATATTATAGAAAGGAATGCAACAACCAGCCATTGTGGCACTATCCCATCCCTGAATTAAATTGCCAAGCGCAGCGACAATAGCAACGATCACAACCGCACTCATGACGTCTTCTATTTTTGTGGCGACACCAATTAAGCTGCAACCAGCTAGTTAGTTAGAATACACAAAATAATTATAAGGTCCAAAATGAATATATAAGTAAACCTCTGTTTGGTGGAGCACTGTTAAATATAAATATGAAACATAAAATACAATTTGGAGGCTCTGTAATTTTCGTTCATTTATATATATATACTTCCTCCGTTACTTTATTATTGCAACGTGTTGACTATTACACTGTTCGCATATTCTCTTTTGACCATCTTTTGTGATTTATACATATGAAAAAATATAGTCACGTGAGATGTTGATAGATTCATCTCGAAATATACTTTCAAAATATCAACGTCAAACGTGAAAGTCCAGATGTTGCAGTTATAAAAGAACGTAGATAGTATATTATTAGCCTACCCT
Source organism: Orobanche coerulescens (assembly GCA_033398695.1). Taxonomy (NCBI): domain Eukaryota; kingdom Viridiplantae; phylum Streptophyta; class Magnoliopsida; order Lamiales; family Orobanchaceae; genus Orobanche; species Orobanche coerulescens. Next base: position 244,430 of record CM065811.1, on the reverse strand, counting down.
ACTTTGTCTGCTTCAAAACGAAAAATTGAGATCAAAATTACAAACTAATTTTCCAGCAAACTCCTTTTGACAATCTATCTATAATTAAGCGGAACACAATCACATGCTACTGAATCAATCGAAGACAAATCAACACCTAAAAATTAATGAAATGCAGTATGTACATTTGAGATCAATTTCTAATTTATACCTTATATTACCTTGTAGGTGGCGTGTGCGTTCAAACGAAGAGAAATTAAGGAGATGTGGAGTGGTGGCTATTGATGGGCACGACCACAGGACCTCATATCTCGACGTTGTAGGTTCCGACCGGCAAATAACAAGAAGGATGACGGCATCGGATTCATACGTAGCAGAGGCACTGAAGAATGTTAACAAAATCTAAAAATTGAAATCAAAGTGATAGAATGAGAAACGTCAAAAGAAATATATATGGGGAAAACAAAAATCGGAAGCTCTCTCTGTAAATAAACGGAGTAATTATTTATGTTTCCTACGCTGGCAAAGCGCCACCTTGCATGCACAACCGCTGTTGGAAATGTTGGAAAAATAGAGAAAGAGCCTTTGCAACTCGAGAGACAATTTTGAGTGGGCTAGTAAAAATCGGACTTAGTTGGAATACGTAGTACTTCGCGAGGTTTTCAAAACATGTAAGAACACTCAAAATGATTGAGGTATGAGTGAAATATATGTTTCAAAGTGAACTTTTTAGAAATGGGTTTTGGGATGTTATCCTATATTGGAAAGAGAAGAGAAAAATTGTGAGTATATAAGGAGATGCGGACAAATTTTTGTTCAAAAGTGAGACATGAGTGGATGTGTGACTAGGCGCCCCGCGCACACACACGCGCGCCGCCGTCCGTCCGTCGGCTCGGCTAGGGCGATTTGTCTCGGCGCCTCGAAGTTATCTTTTTACTACAATTTTATTCGACAAAATTTCATTTTGCTAAAACACCTCAATTATAAATTCCGAATTTTTCGGATCTGGAAAAATATCAATTTACTTGATAATTATCGAATTAAACATATTAGGATAAGTATCAAGATATTAATCCTAATCAGTTTAGAGTCCTTCCAGTACATGTCCTCCTCCAGCCTTCACCTATAAATACCCGGCTTGAGGGATTCGATTTTTTCACTCAATTTCGTGCGATTTTCAAAGCTCTTTGGTCAGATTTTCCTTCTTCGTCTTTTTTTTTTTATTTTTCGGGTCGGTGATAGGATACAGATATATTGTAGTTCGCTGAGGGTGCAAGGGATCATCTATTCAGTGCATCGAGCTGTTGTTTTATCCTGGGAGGCATACGTCATACACCGTAATGAGGGCGAATTTGCTTTAAGGAGACACATTCTGGACTCGACAACAACTTCCATCTTTTTCGTGATCAGCAAATAGGTCGTTTTGCTAATTATTTTTTGCAGTTTAAATAAATTATATATCGATATATTATACTGTTTTGTTTCAAGAATTCGTTTTTGAAATAATTTTCAACAATCTTAAAGCTAATTTTTTTTTGTTTACTTGATTAAAACAGATTTATTTTCAAAAGTCTAAGATAATGGATTCTCAAAACCCAATATTGTATACGGACGTTTCTGGAGGTGCGCCTCAGAAAATCGAACCGACTTCCACGCATGGAGGTGCGCCTATGATAACTGGATCGGGTTCAGCGACTGGAGGTGCGCCTCTGATAACTGGATCGGGTTCAGCCAACCACTCTGCTTCGATTCCGATTAATAATTCGGTTTCGGTTACGGTCAACCATGCGGACAAACCAGAGAAATCCAACAGGCAGAATTTCAAGAGATGGCAGGAGAAGATGGTGTTCTATCTGACCACTCTAGGCTTGTCTCGATTCCTCAAGGAGGACGCGCCAAAATATGATGAAGACAGTGAACAACAGACTTTGATGGCCATTGACGCTTGGAAAACTTCTGACTAACTGTGTCGGAACTATGTGATGAATGGCCTTGCCGATTCACTTTACAACGTGTACAGCAATGCTAAATCAGCCAAGGCATTGTGGGACTCACTAGATCATAAGTACAAGATCGAGGACGCCGTGCCAAGAAGTGGATTGTTGGGCGGTTTCTTGACTACAAGATGGTGGATTCCAAGAATGTAGTCAGTTAGGTACAAAAGTTATTCTCGCTCGTTTTCGCACCAGGAGGTCATTTCCGATCCGTCCCGGGACAATATTTTTTGACTCATTCTGTTTCGGGACATTATTCGTCCATGGACGATATTTTGGACCCATTTCGCCTATGGACTTTATTTTTGTCCCGTTTTGTCCCAGGACATTATTTTCCACCCATTTTATTCCTGGACGTCAGTTTTGATAATTTTCGTTCCGAGATAATATTTTAGGCCCATTTTGCCTCAGGGTGTCGTTTTTGACACGTTTCATCATGGGATGTCTTTTTCGACCCGTTTCTTCACTGGTCATTTTCGCCTTGTTTCATCATGGGACGGTAACTTTGGGCCGAAAATGTCGTCCCAGGCGAAACGGGTCGAAAATACCATCCTGAGGTGAATGGCCCCATAATATCGTTTCATAGCGAAATAGATCGAAAATGACATCTCATGACCAAACGGACCAAAAATATCGTCATGAGGCAAAATGGATCAAAATGATATAACTGGACGAAACGTGCCGAGAATATCTTCGTAGGGCTAAGTGAGTGGAAAATAACGTCCCGGGGCTAAATGGTCGAAAATGAGTCCTTGATCAAAGTGGGTCGAAAATGATATCCACTCTAAGAGAATGCAGTATGTTGAGTATTCAATACTTGTAAGCATATAACAAATTATGTAATATATATATATATTATTGCTATTTTCATTTTGAAATTTCACATTCTTCTTTTTTCGTTGTTTTAAATTCGTATACATTTCTCTAGAATCAACGATATAAATAAACAATATTAACAAACATATATAAATATTTCCTAACAAAATACATGTTCTCTCGCAATATTAATTCATTACATATAAATAAGTATTGAATAAATCTATTCTTTAACAATAATAGAAATGAACATTAATTTTTTGTTGGGGACTTTGTACTATTATTAATTGTATTAAATTTGTTAATCTAGTATGCTCATAGCTGAGAAAGGTTTGATACTAAAAGTAGAGATCATAGAGTACGATTTATTTTTTAAGGTATCCATGAATAATATATTTGTCGTAATGTATTTATTATAAAGTTGATAATTCTGAAAATTGATATATCGAATTTGATAAAAATAATTTATAATCAAAGTTTTTGATTTGATAATTGATAATACAATTATTAAACTCAAAGTATTAATTCAAAAGGGCTAGTCTTTTATAGAGTTCATAGTATGGAGTTATTTGTAGAGTTTGATTTGGCACACTCTTATTGGTCCACATGTTTATAAATTAACTAGAGGAGTTTTCTTTTAATAGGAGATTAACGAGTTTTTGACGAAAGTAGTGTTATTAAAAAAAATATTTACCATAATAGTGTAGTTCGAAAAATATTTACCATAATAGTGTATTTTTAAATTTTTTTCAATTTTCAGTATTTCATCATTTTTTATGTTTTTGTTTGAGTAAAAATTTTTTTAAGAAAATTCTTAACTTTTATTGGAACTTCTAAAAATCGAAAAATAATCGAAACTTTTATTTTTTTAAAAAAATATCCGAATAGTAATATTAAAAAGGAATTTTTATTTAAAATTCAAAATAAAAAGTAAAAATAAAAAGAAAATCTGGAAAATTTAAAAATATGCAAAAAATCGAAACTTTTATTTTTATAAGGAAAAAATATATGGAAAAATATTAAGTTTTATAAAAGTGTTATCGAGGCTTAACTTTTTGGGTTAGAATTAGCATAAAGTTCCGATTTTTTCGATTTTTAAATTTTCCAATTTTCAATTTTTTAATTTTTACTTTCTATTTTCGAATTTTAAATAAAAATTGCTTTTCAATATTATTCCATATATTTTTTCTTAAAAATAAAAGTTTCGATTTTTTTGCATATTTTTAAATTTTCCAGATTTTTTTATTTTTAATTTTTATTTTTGAATTTTAAATAAAAATTCTGCTTTTAATATTATTCCATATATTTTTTCTTAAAAAATAAAAGTTTCGATTTTTGCATATTTACTAAATTTTCCAGATTTTTTTTTTTTTTTTTACTTTTTATTTGAATTTTAAATAAAAAATTCTGCTTTTTAATATTTTTCCATATATTTTTTTCTTAAAAAAATAAAAGTTTCGATTTTTTTGCATATTTTTTAAATTTTCCAAATTTTTTTTTTATTTTTTACTTTTTATTTTTGAATTTTAAATAAAAATTCTGCTTTTATTATTATTATTCCGTATAATTTTTTTAAAAATAAAAGTTCCGATTTTTTCGATTTTTAGAAGTTCCAATAAAAGTTCTGAATTTTCTTAAAATTTTTTTTTTATTCAAACAAAAACATAAAAAATGATGAAATGCCGAAAATTGAAAAAAATTGAAAAATACACTATTATGGTAAATATTTTTGGAACTACACTATTATGGTAAATATTTTTTTCAATAACACTACTTTCGTCAAAAACTCGTTAATCTCCTATTAAAAGAAAATCCTCTAGTTAATTTATAAACATGTGGACCAATAAGAGTGTGCCAAATCAAACTCTACAAATAACTCCATACTATGAACTCTATAAAAGACCAGCCCAATTCAAAAATTGGTAACATACCATAACCAATACATAGACTACAGATTAACGAATTCAAATGGGATTTCATTAGCCCTTGTAAAGATTATTGATTATTCAGACTCACAGGAACTTGCAGGTATAAGCATGGAAACGTGGACCAAATTGAATGCGAGACAGAGCTGGTGATTCTCTCTGGTATCATTTGTTGATACAATATTGGAACTAGACCTAACAACACCCGGAAAGCCGGCGGGGAATCGCAGTGAGACAAAATTGGAGATGAAGAGCAGCCGCAACAGCGTGGAAGAGTTCACGGCAGGTTATTACGGACTGTGTGCGGCTGGAGGAATGCTCAGCGCCGGGGCCACCCATCTCGCCATAACCCCTTTCGACGTCTTGAAGGTTAACATGCAGGTTTGCGACTCAGCCTTCTTCTTTTGCGAAATTCCATGTGTCATTTATTTCGCAGTAGCGATAATAACATTAGTATGATGGTTGGTAATGGTGGCTGTTGGTATTGATCACCCTTACTTTCTCCAAAATGCCGTTCGCTTAGCTCTAGTGCTGCCTTCTTTGGTGGCATGGAATTGAGCAAAGCGATTTTTGGATATTTCATACCCTATGTGACCATTTGGTATAAAAAGAACTGTCTTCTATTTTACTCGAGAAATGTTTAAGCCTCCCACTGTCCGTTATTTAATTGATCACTGCAAATTTTGAACTTGCAAATTTTTCTCTTACATAGTTTTCTTTTTGTACCATCTCATCTTACTTGTAGCTGAAGATGATTTTGGTTGTATACAACTTCTGATTTGATATCTTTGCTATTTGTGTATACACACACGCCCGCGCGTTTCAGGTTAATCCTATCAAATATAATGGCATCCTATCAGGGTTTAGTACTCTGTGCAGAGAAGAAGGTGCTTCTGCACTTTGGAGGGGTTGGTCTAGCAAACTCTTTGGGTATGGCATACAAGGTGGGTTCAGATTCGGTCTTTATGAATATTTCAAGAAGGTTTACGGTGATCTGCTTGTAAATCAAAGCAAGGGTGTCATATTCTTCCTCAGCAGTTCATCTGCTCAAATATTTGCTGATGTTGCTCTTAGCCCATTCGAAGCTGTCAAAATCCGAGTTCAAGCACAGTCAAGTTTTGCCAAGGGCTTGGCTGATGGATTTCCAAAAGTTTACGCTAACGAAGGACTTTATGGGTAATTAAAGCGCACATAACTCCGTCGCGGTTATGTTTTTCATTTTAAAAATAGGAGGTCTCTCCTTGGACATTGCTGATATTTCATGCATTTAATCTTGTCACAGATTCTACAAGGGTCTTCCTCCTCTTTGGGGTCGTAACCTACCATGTAATATCCTTACTTCAGAGTGCTGCTTTTAATTTGAATGCCAATATATGGTTGTTTGGTCTATTCTTAACCGACTTGATTGTATCTAATTTCCTTGATGTTTACAGATTGGAATTTCTTGGTCTAACTGTTTAATGTAAATTCTAACTTATTTTCTGTGTAATTATCATTTGCCACCTACCATAGAACATGAGCTGATCACTTTGCAACATTGCTACATCCTTTACCTTCAATTAAATCTTGTCATTCTCCCATTAAGGATTATCCACCCGTAAGCACTTATTACCTGATCTTATTGCAATAGTTAGTTTCGGAGACCAGGCTAAGACTAGAAGTTATAACAACAGACACTTTCGGTTTTGATGTCAAATTCCTTGCCAATTCAATACATTTAGTTTGGACTTAAAGACGATCCATTTCCCACGTGGTGGATTGTTATGGACTATGAAATGGTCGGTTTGGGTCTTGTACTATTTGGTTCTTACCTGATGGCAAGTGATTCAAAAATTTTGAGCCAGACCTTGTTGGATAGCATCATTTCATATTATTTCTATGTATTAAATCTGAAACTTTCTTACCTCCGCTTGCAGTCTCCATGATTATGTTTACAACATTTGAGCATTCTGTGGAGCTGATGTATAAGAACATCATAAGAAGAAAGAGGGAAGACTGTTCAAGAGCCCAACAACTTACTGTTACGTGTTTAGGTGGCTATGCAGCTGGAGCTGTTGGTACTGTAGTCTCTAATCCTGCTGACAATATAGTTTCCTCTCTTTACAATAAAAAGGCTGCGACAGTAATGCAGGTTTTGTGTTGGGATCGACTCCTTCCTTTTACACTTGTTCACATAGACGTGAAGAGTATCATTTTGTCCATGGTGTTTTTCAGGCTGTGAAGAACATTGGGATTGCCAATTTGTTTACTAGAAGTCTTCCTGTTCGAATTGTGATCGTGGGTCCTGTTGTTACTCTGCAGTGGTTTTTTTATGACAGCATCAAAGTGTTGAACGGGCTGTAAGTATAACCTCTTTAATCACGGGTGCTTTATGATACAATTGTAGGCCGTTGACCCATCCAAAGACCAAAAAGAAAAAAAAAATAAGAAAAAAGAAAAGGGAAAAGATGAAACACGGATTTAAGGATACCCATTTGAAACAACTTATCCTATTGTTTACATGAGTGATGCATTTTACTTTTTTTAGTTGCCTGAGGCTTACCTTAATCAATCAAATTTCTAGTACAGATATGATTAACCTATCGAAACTCTCCCACCCCCCCCCCCCCCCCACTCTCTCTCTCTCTCTCTCCCCCTCCCTCCCTCCCCCCCTCCCTCCCTCCCTCCCCCCCCTCCCTCCCTCCCTCCCTTCCTCCCGCTTAGAACCATGTAGGTCAACCTTGGTTCTCCAGGACCTTATTGGGTGCAGTGCTTGTCTCTATACATGGTAATTGTGTCTGCAATAAGATATGTATTGCCATTCTCATATTGTTCGCACTTACTTCATATGTAGACTAGACGCCCTGAATCTTTAAAGTCATACAGTTGCGAAGGAAGTTTGGGTAATCATAATCGACTAAGAAATTGCATGAAAGATGTCGGGCCAAAGAGTTAGATTCATGGTTGAAATTTTAAAACTGGAAACCTATTAAAATGGGCAGAAAGATAGCCATGATCATGATATACACCGTAGAATAGATTATGGGTAACATGACATGCCATTTTCATCGAGTATAACAGTAGTCACTTGAAGATATTTGTCATGCTTATATCCAATTGTTCTCAATGTATCTTTCAAAGTTACAAACACACGTAGCGCACACCCACCCACACACGGACACTTAAAGAAAGTAAGAAACAGTTGTTTTGCAAAATACTGTACAATTTCTCAAACTTCAGAAATTTAAATACGCGTCTTCAACTTGTGGGTGGGAATTAAATCGCAATTCGTTCGAGTTGTTTAATGTTTGGACAATGTACTACTACTACTACTACTAATAATAATAATACAGGCCTACCAGTGGAGGGCTTAGAAGGCATCTGGTAAGTGCTGAATGAACAGTAAGCTGTGAGTGAGACATGCAGATTACCTTTTTGGTAAAACTTTGTGCAGTAAGTGTGAATCAAGAAATGGTCTTCTTAAGAAGATATTGCTTTTGGAGGCTTTACCTCACATGGATATGGCTACGTGCTTGCATTTTCGTTCATAATTTCCCCGCAAGAGATGATGCACGGACTGATCTGGGGTCAGTTTTGTCAGGAAAAAATGGCAGCCCTGCCCATTCCCATTCTTGGTAATCTATTATTCCATGGCAGGCTCTCAAAGTGATACTATGTTAATAATGACCTTCCTTTGTGGTTACACGTTTTGTGTTATAGAAAAGAAAACCGGATTCTCATTGATAAGTGATGACGGGTCACCCACCCATAACGCAGTTTCATGTAATACTAACCTTGGATTTTTTATAAGAATCTGAAATCCAGTTTCTTCTTATATTAGAATTTAGGATAATAAGTCCTCAGGGGCATAGACTGATGGTAAGTTGCAAGGTGATTGGGGTGGAAACACTCCGACATCGCGTGTTCGAATCCGTGTGGTGACAATACTTTGCTGAAATATTGCAAGGTTTGTTGCTGGGTTCGTGTCTCGCCGGGCTGCCATTAGTGCACATCCCTCGATTTAACACCCGCCTGGTCAAGGGACATCTGATACAGGTGGATGGAATTTCTCGTCTCTCCCTCAACAAAAAAAAGGAATTTAGGATAATAACTGTTATAAAATCCCCCCACCCGACCGTCTTCCCCCTCCCCCACTTTTTCTTTTTTTTTTTTGGTTTCTATCTTCTCTTGCCCTTTTCATCCCCCCCCCCCCCCCCCTTTTTTTCCCTTTTCAGTTTGTTGTATTTTACTTTGTTATAGTTTTTTTTTTTGCAGTTTTTTCTTTATTTTGTTATTATTAAAACTAATTGTGTTTTATATCTATTATTTTAGCATTACAAATTAAGATAAATGAATAACAAAATATAATAAATATTAACAAAAATACAGGTAATACAAGAATTATTTTGTTGAAAGACCTTTAAATAATAACTCAATTGGTAGATAAGACTACTTTGGGCATAGCAATTGTAATGATAATCCAATTGATAAGAAAATCATGGAATGATCAAAGTAAAAATATATTTATAATATAAAAAGATACACAAGAATAAAAAGTATATTTAAAATATATTAAAATAAATGAAACTAGTGAAAGAGTTCTATTTTAATCATGTTGGGGAAGGAACATAATGAAATATTAGTATCTAAGCCTCAAAATTTGATGGAAAATGAAAACTAAACATAATAAATAAATTAATATTCAGCGAAGGTTCAATTACTTGGAGTTGGTTATCGCGCCGAACGGTGATGAATCTAAATATTAAGCTTAAATTCAACCCGAATTTATATATTCGTATTCATCTCAAGGGTCATTGTACTACTCATTTTTGTTTTAAATCCGTATATTAATATCCGAAATAAGTAATATAAGGTTCACCCATTGAGACTTTTGAAAGTTCGTACCGTAACAAAGTAGATTGAAAGTTGATTTTACTACTCGTTCTGATCTCAAACCCATAGTAGAACCTGCTAATTACTCAAATTCGTTTAAATTTATAAGATATCTACACGATCAATATAAGTTTTTTATTATCACGCAATGTTAGTTATTGTTGATGTTAGTGGGAATCGAACCCTGCACCTGGGATCTCCTACACTCCTAGCTTTACCACCTTGGCCACCTTATAACTCCCACAATCGATATAAGTTGTTACAATTATTGATTATCCACCTTACTAAAACCTCAAACATTAAAATATAAACATAAAAAATAAATAGTATAAATAATACAAGGATAAAAATTAAATTTTATTTTTTAATTTGTAAACAATCTACGAAAATTATCTAGAATTTATATACTCATACTCGTCCCAATCAATTAAAAATTAATTGTAATATCTATTCTATTACAAACTATCTAGTGATACCTGCTAATTATCTAATTTTTTTTTTAAATTTATAAAGTACCTAATTAGTTAAAAGAAAAATGGTATAAAGTAACTTTTCTTGTCCAAATAGTTAATTTGGAAAAAAACCAAGTAGATAATCATAAGTCCGTCCCGTCCAAATATTTTTATTTTTATTAAAAAAACTTAGTAAGTTTGCACATTTTACTTTTTATAACCAAATCAAACAACCATCTTTTACTTTTTAATTTCCTCCACATATTCATCATCAATACTTTTTGCTTTTTAATCTCCGTCACGCTTTTGTCATCATTATTTATTCCATTATTACTTAAAATACATCGGATATACACATTTTGTCAACCTGTAACTGAGACATATGAAGTATCATTTAACGTTTTAAACGTAATTTAAAATTGTTATTAATTTAATTATTAAATGCAATGACCTATTTATAAATTGGGTCGCAGTTGATTGACCAAATAGCCATTTAACCGCTTTCTCAAATTGCAACTAGTCCGTCTTCTTTATTTGGCAAATAGTTAGATGCTTGGTTGTTGAAATAGTTTGAATTTCGCTTTTAATTTTTATCTTTTATTATCCTCGAAACACTAGATTAGCGGTATTTAATTTATATAATTAGGATAATTATTCTCCATTTTGGTGGGATCTCTCTCGATTGCCATCTACCTATAGAATTATCAACTATGGTCTATGTTAACCAAGTGTCACCATTTGGCTTGAAGGTCAAGGGTTCAATTTCTAGTGGCAATACTTTAGAATTGAATTTTCCAGATCCAATGATCTCTTAGTCAAAACTAAAAGTTAGGTCACTTTCTTGCAGACGCAACAATTAAATATTGAGGCAGCGGCAGTGAGAGGCACGATCTCGATTGGACCCTGCAGTTGGATTTGAGGGGTGACTAAGAGTTAGGTCCTAGCCCTCCGGGGTACGCTGGTGGAACAGTTAAATATTGAGAGCTTCAAGTGGCAGTGTGGGAGACCTGATCTCGGTGGGACCCTGTGGTTGAATTTGAGGGGTCCAGACTCCTTGTGCGCGGTAGTTGAAGATATTTAAGAATTTGAAAGTCAGATACACATCTCGCGATTTAACTGGTAGTTTGGAACCTCAGTATTTAAAAAAAAAACTATGGTCTATGTTGACATATTTGCTCAAATATAAGTATATATTTTTGTCAATAAAAAGTCAAACCATTTATTACTATTTTTATAATGATATTTATTTAAGTAGTACGATGATTTACGTTGTTCAAATTGATTTACTGCGGAAGGAACGAGCAAAAAGACTTTCTATAATTTATTTTATTTAATTAATATAGAAGAGGAGAAAATGGAGGGGGAATCTTCGTAATCGTCTTCCTCAAACGTGATTACAACCAACAAACAGCCTCAGCTCCACCCAGTGGACAGAACAATCATACGTATATATACACACACACGCGCGCGTATTTTACGCACAGCGCACACACACGCATACTCGTTTAAGTAGTGCGCATACCTTTGACTCTTTCTCCTCTCGTTTTTTTTTTTTTTTTTTTTTTTTCCTGGTAAATGTTTTTTACGATAATCTTTAGATCCCGTTTTTCTCTTGTTTAATATCTATCTCCATTTGAAAGACTCTTTGGTTTTTTTATGCATATCTGCATATGTGATATGTGTACGTATCTGTCATGTTTATTGGTTGAATTTATTCATGTATTTATGCTATTCAAGTATCTGTCATTCCGAGTTCGTGTCTGATTCAGATGTCTCCTCCTTTGTCGTTTCTGCCGTCTTTTTCTTTTTCTTTGGATTTGGAAGAAAATGTTGATTGTTTGTGTTTGTTAGCTAATATTGCATATCTTTGTTTCCTCCAATTGTTTCCAATTTTCAGAATTGTGGTATGGTTTGGATTGATGCGAACGAATTGAGGCAGGAATAGAGAGGGGGAGAAAGAGAGAGAGAGGAACTCTCATATTTGTTTCATGGGAAATACATGCCGGGGATCATTCGGAGGCAAACCTTTAGAGGGCTACACCGAGCCCGAAGACCAGTACAACTCCAAGCGCAAGGCATCATCTACCTGCTCCAATTCTTCCGACAGTTACTCCCCCACCACCTTGACCTCCCAACAAGAGTTCTCCAAAAACACCCAACCAAACAACAAAAAGGACCCAAATTTGAAAGATTGCACCATGAACCGTGGCGCCACTAACCAAGCTTATTATGTTTTAGGTCACAAGACTGCCAATATCCGAGATCTTTACGTTCTTGGCCATAAATTAGGACAAGGTCAATTTGGTACTACTTATCTGTGCACTGAGATCTCCACTGGCATCGAATATGCTTGTAAATCGATATCAAAGAGAAAGCTGATTTCCAAAGAGGATGTCGACGATGTTAGGAGGGAGATTCAGATAATGCACCATCTGGCTGGTCACAAGAACATAGTTACAATTAAGGGGGCCTATGAGGACCCTTTGTATGTTCACATTGTGATGGAACTTTGTGCTGGAGGTGAATTGTTTGACCGCATCATACACAGAGGGCACTACAGCGAGCAAAAGGCGGCTGAGATTACTAAGATCATCGTGGGAGTTGTTGAGGCATGCCATTCGCTTGGAGTTATGCATAGAGATCTTAAACCGGAGAATTTTCTGTTGGTTAACAGGGATGACGATTTCTCTCTTAAAGCTATTGATTTTGGACTCTCTGTTTTTTTCAAGCCAGGTACAGTCTACAATCGCTTATTTTATGGCTTTATTTTATTTATTTTCTATCCAGATCTTTGTTTAACTTTCTATATGAGTTTCTTCTTCAGGTCAGATTTTCACTGATGTGGTTGGGAGCCCATATTACGTGGCGCCTGAGGTTCTTTTGAAGCATTATGGTCCAGAAGCAGACGTGTGGACAGCAGGAGTCATAGTCTATATATTGCTGAGTGGTGTGCCTCCCTTTTGGGCTGGTAAGTTTGTTTGCTGCGCAAGTGTTCAGCATTTCCCAGTGCAGTGGACTGATGATTTCTGTTACTTTTGTTCAGAAACTCAGCAGGGAATATTTGATGCTGTTTTAAAAGGACAAATTGATTTTGATTCTGACCCATGGCCGCTGATATCAGAAAGTGCCAAGGATCTTATCAGAAAGATGCTATGCATGCAACCATCAGAGCGGTTAACTGCACATCAAGTATTATGTGTGTTCCCTGTTCCATTACTGTATATTTTATTTTGGATTGTGTGTCATGATCTGTTTCATGTCTCTTGAAAATCGATCGTGATGATATGATTGATATGTAGGAAAAATATTTGCTTTTGCATGTCCCTCAATGTGTTGTGAGAAAGAGGTCTCCAATCTATCTTTGCAAAAGATTGATATTTCTGTAGCAGCACGGCTTGCTTTTTGCTGAAGTTTCTGTTCTAGAGATTTATATCCGACTCAGAGTTTTTGAAACAAGTTGTAGCCTTTTGTGTTGTATAGCATGGTGAATAATAGCACATTCATGCTAACTTTGCTTGTGTGAATATAATATATTCGTTGATGCTGATTAGAGAGGGCTTTTATGTCGTTATCAACTACATCTATTAACATTCTTGATATTCTATCTCAAAATTATACAGGTCATCCTTGGATATGTGAAAATGGTGTTGCGCCTGACAGAGCCCTGGATCCAGCTGTCCTTTCTCGTCTTAAACAATTTTCTGCAATGAATAAGTTGAAGAAAATGGCTTTACGGGTATGTAATAATCTCATCTTTAGCATTTCGCTTCTGATGAACTTACAAGCTTGAGTTACTTGTCATGACAATACATCTTTCCGTGTACTCCATCCCTTATTTCTCAAGACGCATAGTCTTTACACGTTGCTTGCTAATAAAGACGCATGATACAATCACAAAGAAATAGGAAATGAAAGTTAACAGCAACTCCAATTCTTTTGTCCAGGTAATAGCTGAAAGCTTGTCAGAAGAGGAGATTGCCGGCTTAAGAGAGATGTTTACGGCCATGGACGCTGATAATAGCGGAGCAATCACATTTGATGAACTCAAAGCTGGTTTAAGAAAATATGGGTCCACTTTAAAGGATACAGAAATCCGTGATCTTATGGATGCGGTATGCCAATGTTTTCTCCAGTTTAAAGTTTTTCCTAACATTGCACGTGCACTTGGGGGGAAAAGATCGAACTCGTGTTGAATTTTTATCTTTATAAGAAAATAGTTCTTTAAATCTGTTAGGCGTTTACTTCACGTTTTCTATCACTCTTGTTTCTCTCTCTCTTTCATAGATCTTATCAAATCCAAGTGAAAATTGAGGGATTTCCATGAAGCACTGGATTCCTTACCCAACCGATACATGTGAAACCAACTCCCAATGATACACACTAAATTCACATTTGTTATCACTTTAAACATGCGATGATGGCAGCCAGCCATGGTCATAATCTTCGCTCTTCTATGACTAATTTGAATCGCGCTCCTAGTGCTGCAACTTAATTTACTTACCTTATTCTTTCGTATTTTTTGAAAGTGCAAGCATTGATGTGTTTGTACAAATAAAATAAACGTGAAATAGCTAGAAATAATAAAAATATTAGAAAAAGACACACAAAGAGGAGGGAGAATATAAAATTAAGGAATTGGTAAACATCCCCTTAATATGTTGTTTATATGAAATAATGAATAAAAATAAGGACGAAGGCTATCTAACTGGACTGTCCCACTGTTACGCACTTACGCTAGTGAGCTAGTTGCTATAGTTCACAGTCCACATGAAATGCTGTTATTTTCTTCAATAGTCTAATATCTTATGCGGTGGTTAGCTGCCCGCTCTTAAAATTAACGTTAAAATCACATGAGATGCTTATTATACTATATCTGCAAATTTAGTTTATTTTCTACATTTATTAAGAAGCTTACCCATCATCCTTTCATGCACTTTTGGTTGCAGATATATATTATTGGCATTGTGTTGTTGAATTTTTTTCTATGGCTGCAGGCTGATGTAGACAATAGTGGAACCATTGACTATGGAGAATTTATAGCAGCTACGATTCATCTGAATAAACTAGAGCGCGAGGAACATGTTTGGGCTGCGTTCCAGTATTTTGACAAGGATGGAAGTGGTTATATTACAGTTGATGAACTTCAACAAGCTTGTGTAGAACATGGGATGACAGATGTTTTCCTTGAAGACATTATCAAAGAAGTTGATCAAGATAATGTAAGTCGTCCGTCATATTGATGCAATGTCTACGAACTTGGATGTGCCTTTAATTTTGATGCAAGCAAAATTCTAAGACCTAAGCCTCGACATTATACACAAGTTAGTGTGAGCTCTGCATGAATTTTTGACCGACCCTGAGATTACTTGTTAGCTGAATAAAGCAAGGACTTCCCTTGTCACATGAAAAAGCATCTTACTCAAAACACTATGTTGTAGACTTGCACAAATACAAAAAAAAAAAAAAAAGTCAACTTTGTTGAACTTATGTGCAAAAGTGTTTGGATTTAATGAATAATAACTAGTTCGTGTTAAATATGCCAGCTGTAAGATTATCATAGTCCAAAAGATGCCGTTCGTGTAGCTACTGATATAGTTATCTTACTTATTACGACAAATTATTTGAGACTCCATTAAAGTGAAGTTGATGATGGTGAATCAATAATTTCCCGAGATTGTTAAATTAAATGTACTATAGGGTCTTTACATTTTTTGAGCCGCAAAGAATACCGGATCATCATCTCATTCTTGTATAGTTTGGATATTTTGGTATTTGATTTTTGTTCATGGAAAAATGTAGGAAAAGAATATATTGCTAACCTATGCGGAACGTGGTTTTTACTTTTTAGGATGGAAGGATTGATTATGGGGAATTTGTTGCTATGATGACAAAAGGCAATGCTGGTATTGGAAGGCGAACAATGCGAAACAGCTTGAATATAAGCATGAGGGATGCTGCTCCAGGAGCTCTTTAGATTTTTAATTTCAACATGTGACAGACAGGTAGTTGTGTGTTGTGTCTTCTGGTTAAGTTATAACTGTGAAAAAACACTTCCCTTTTTAGGAGAGAATCCACTAAAACTGTGCAATTATTCGAAAGCATATAAGAGAACTTAATGCATTTAAGAGTAGTGTCAGGTCTGTTGCCAAATGCTAGTATGCATGGTTGTTGAGCCTGTTGTATACAAGCCAAGATAATTTTAGTGTTAGCTAGCTATGAGGCAACCATCGTATGAAGATTCTCGTGAAAGATGACACGTTTCATGATAGTTCTGATACATTGTGAGACAGACAGAATTAAGGATAACTAGTAGTACAATATTTCCAATTGAAGAATATCGGATTTGTTTGTTGCTAGGATAATTATATAGCTACAAATAAATGAGTGAAAGTAAAAAAGAAAAGAAAAGAGAGAATATTAATCATTCTTTTCATGGTCATCCCTCTGTTGGTCTATTAAATTTGATACTAATTGATAATATCAGGTTATCAGGTTTACCTACCTGGAAGATGGAGCGCGCACACTTTTGCTGATGATCTTCTTCACCCGTCAATGATTGATTTATCAAATTTTTAGTTAGAGAGCGGTGAAATGTTTCCAATGTCTGCAAATACTGCTACTACTACTACTACTACTACTACTATTACTGCGGAAAAAAATGTTGGATATTTTTATTTGTCTCCTTCCCCAAAATGAGAGAACCGTGTAATCAGAGTTGTGTCTTCTTGTAGTTGTATTGCTGGTTGTAAACATCTTTGTGATTATGTATTGCTTCGTTGGATATAACGGGAAAAACGTTTTCTTTCTTTGACGATGATTTAATTGTTTAGTAATTTTTGTTTCTCTTTGTATTTTTTTTTTAATTTACAAAGAGAGCAAATTAGCCATCTCTTTCATTTAGAAAGAAATCAAATTTATACTTCTTTCCTAAACCTCTATATATTTCATTACAGCAAGAAAAGTGGGCTGCCTGTTTGTGGAGAACAGTAGATAAGCAAAATAACAAATACAGAAGGTAAAATCGAAGAACAAAAGAGAAGATACAGAAGGTAAATCGGGGACAGAAACCCTAAAGACAAATTGAACCTTTGCGAAGCAGAACCCGAGCGAAGAAGAAAGAGAGAGAAAGAGCGAACAGAAGACAACGCAAAGAAGAGGAAAGAAGGTGGAGCTGGAACGGTGAAGATCGAAGCAGAGAGGTTACGAGAGAAGAAGGTGAAGAAGACAGAGGAAGCAGATGAAGGGGGCAGGAAGCGGCGACGAAAGATCGTCTTATATTATACGCTACAATTAATACTAGCATTTAAAAAATTCCCATCATCTTTATGGTGGAAATCCCCTTAATGATAAAATCTAGAAACTAATCTATACCTGTTGCATTATTAAGTAATTTCATTGCATATTTGTTATTATTTATCAGACGTTCGATCACAAGATATGCAACAATAATGCAATAAAAAAATACATAAATGCATATAATCCTACTCATCTACAACCGTTAGATCACTAATATCAATGGCCTACAAAAGTTTATAGATTTCACAAAATAATTAGTTTTCATATAATATATTTTCTAAGAAACTATACCATAATGTTTCTAAAATCAGGACAAATCTCTTCCCTCATTTTGATTAATAATTCTTTGGGCATTGATTTTTCACCCAGATAGTAATAATTTTGAGAAAATAGAAGAAGCACACCATCTTAATTAATCTATTTGAAACGGAGGTTTCAAATATAACACAAGGCATGGCGAACCCGTGCGTTGCACGAATTGTATTTTATTGTTGATTGCGTAATGTTTGAGTAAATTTTTGAGTTGTTAACGTGATGGTGAGACTAAAATATACAACAATGTATAACTTATAAATTCAAAAGCAATTTGCTTTGAGTAAATAACATGTTTCTATAACATTGCAATTGATGTGATATCTATGATTTTATTTCAACAATAGTTTCAATCGTGATTGAAGTAATCAACTTGTAAATATGGAACATGTTATAGTCTCAATTGTATAAAGAGATATCTATTCTCAACACTTTTGTGTTTGAGTGTGAGGAGATGGGATTGTGGTTTGTTGTAAACATATTTCTTATTTATAGTATTGGTTTTTGCTGATTTTTGTATTTTTGCTTTCAAAAAATTTTCAACTCTATAATTATCATTGATTCATCCATGCGTATTCGACACTTACTTATCAATATTATTAATTAGTATAAGCGAATCGAAAATAAATTTTAGATATGAAATTTTGATACATCCCGACACCACCGTAATCATATAAAATTTCCACCACGTGAATTTATTTCTCCGAGCTATCCATCTTTGACTGATTTAGGAAAAACAAAAAAAAACTTCAAATTAATTGATATATATTATTATGAATATTCATTTTAATAATTCCTCTGCCTATAAATATAATTAGCTGCTCATGTATTCTCCGTAACTGTTTTCTTTTCTCTGCTTGCTTACATAATAGTATTATATATATATTCCAAGATTCCTTGTTGGGGAAGAAAAATGGGTGTGCACAGTTTCGTTCATGATGTGAAACTGAAGGTGTGAAAGCAGATTGTTCAAGGCTTTGATCACCGAATCCGACCAAGTTCTTCCGAAGCTATCCACCGACATCAAGAGCATCGAGTTCGTCGAGGGTAACACCATGGCCCTGGATGTGTCTACAACATGAACTTTTGTTGAAGGTATGTGTATACCTAGCTAATCTCGATGAGAGTTGAGGAGTGATGGGTTTTGGTTTCGACTGATGATGTGTAAACCGAGGTTTATGTGGTTGTCATTTATAGGCTCCTGGTGGAAGGCGGAAGGCCTAAAGTCTTTATTAAGACGATTTATGGCTGTTGTAACCACCATATGATTTGTATGCCATGTGGTTTAACTCATGCAGCTTATTGACCTTCCGTAACACCATCCTTCACAACATTCAATTGTACGAATTGAATGATTTCAACCCACGAATGTAGTTTATACACAATTGAGAGTATACTTTTGTGCACAAATCCTCTTCCACATTCAATTAAGCCATTAAAGTTTTAAGTAGTATAGATGGTTAACCTAACAAGTTTGTCAATATTCAAAAAGTTTGGTCAAACTTAGCGATTTTATTACTTACTCCTTTCATGTCTAATATCGTTATCCTTTTCAGGCTAAACATTGATTCTACATTATCTCATAATTTTTTTTAGCATTTTAACATATATATATATATATATATGCTATATTCTTATTAAAATATATTTTCTTAAATATAATTTTTTTTATATTTTTTGCTGTTATACTTTGAGAGATAATTTATGATAGAAATCCAAGTTTAAAAAAAAATGGTAATTAATATATAATTGGGAGTATTACTAGCGGCATATGCCTGTCACACTTGTACTCACTCCATCAGTTAACTTACTAAATTAGTTAGACTCACGTTACACTCCATAATACACTTTTTCATTAAAACACGGTACAAACAAATTCAGGATACACATGAAAGTAAATTGTTGCAAGTAAAGGAAAACATAGACGCGTACAATAACAGGAACCGGAATTTTACTAAATCTGAGTCACCAGAATCAAAATAACAAAAATTTTACACAATTTCACCCAATATTCAACAAATACAAATCAAAATACAGTAACAAATGAAAGAATGGGAATCAAGTAAAGAGTATCATACAGATTGATACAGTAGCTAGACTAGATACATATCACACGCCCGCCCGCCCATCATAAGGATGATCCAGGTGTCCTTCCCATCACCATCTTGATTTGATGGTTGAACAAACAAAAACACCAATTATTATGGAATATAAATATATATTTGAGGGATCACAGATGATTGTCACCCAAAAAAGTATTAATTGAACACGAATAGCAGACATTAATAGTACAATCCATGGTCACTACACAGTTTGGTTAAGGGGGTGTTTGGGATTGCGTTTGTAATTTAGATTTTGCGTTTTCAAAACTGCGTTTTGAAAAAGCATGTACCTACCTGCTTTTTCAAAACTGCGTTTTGAAAAAGCATGTACCTACCTCCTTTTTCAAAACTGCGTTTTCTCTCTAAGTAAACGCAGATAATCAATTTTATAGCCAAACACTTTTTCTGATTATTTGTGTTTTACAAACGCAATAATCAGATAAGTCATTCAAAACGCAATTCCAAACACCCCCTAAGAAAGGATCTGTAATGGTTACCTTTGGAATAACTACATTATCTTCACCTTCAGTTACAAAGTCAACAAAGTCAATCTCCTCGTCATCACTCTTCACTAGTATCCTTATGATTGTTTTCTTGACCTATACAATCTAAAACATCATAGTCAAAATACTCAACATATAGGTCTACCATCCATTTATTCTCATACTCTACTGCTAAAAACTGGTCTACATCTTCATCGCACTTAAGTTCCTTAATCCCAACGTTTAAAGCAGTGTTTGGCTTACAAATAGTATAACCTCATAACTAAATTATGAACCAACATTCTTACAATCTCTCTTAAATCATCATAAGACATTCCTTCAAAGTTAACATCAGTTATTTGTTTTAAATCTCTATGGACATACCTCAAAGGATCGGCAATGAAAATGCCATCATGATGTAGATTCACAGTAAATACACGATCTGTCAATGAATTATTCGAAAATTAGGGTTCACAAACTTAAACAAAACTACATCAATTAAATAGACCAAATGATAGATCAAAATTTGAATAAAAATAGCCCTATGAATACCTGAACGATTCTTGAACTTCATGGTTTGTGAATTACGGGTGCATAATTAGGGTGAAAAATTTATTGGGAAAGTGAATAGTAAAGTGAAAGAGTGTTAAGTGTCTCTTAATGTTTTAGTGTAAGTGTAGTCAATTAGTCAAAGCCATGTAAGATAATCCAACTCATATTAAAAAAAATTACATAACAAATAAAATTAGGTGACATGGAAACCGGGTACCAACCGGTCACTTTTGCCCAAATTTGCCCAATATTAGTGATTTTGTCCAAAATTTGAATGTTTCATTACCTATATTGTTAAAAAAATTAGTTCCATATCTAACTCGGGAAAATTAAGAATGTTTATTGCCTATATATGGCTTTAACCCTTTTTTTATTAGTTGTTTTAACTAGGGGTAAAAACTGGGCGGATATTTCCCGCCCGATCCGGAGTCGTATCCGATCGGGATCGAATTTGGGATGAAAAATAGGTATCCGATCGGATTGGATACGGATCCGGATAGTTGAGTTCGGATATGGGTTCGAATTCGGATAATGCAATATCCGCCCGTATCCGAGTTTTTCCATATTTTATCGGATATTATCCGGATACCAATCCGGATATCCATATTTTTAAATTTTAAATATACTTTATTATATATCTTATATATATAAAGCTTAAGAAGCCTTATAAATGTAAGTATCCATGATTAATGCTTTATGAATATTATTATAGATATAGTATTTATTTATATTAAATTGTGTATATAGTATTTATTTATATTAAATTGTGAATATTACAATCTCATGCCTAATTTACTGCCTGTTTCCACATATTGGATATTTAAAGAGGAGAAGAAATAAAATAGCTGCTGAATAAGCTAATTCAGAAGGAAGATGTATAGTTAGAAGGAACCATTTGATTCGTATTATACATTGATAGGAAATTAATACAGAATAGTACAATGAAGTCGAAAGGATTAATACAATGAATATTCACATAATGGCCATTTATATGTGAGTATATGAAGCATTTGTCGGTTACACAACTCTACATAATGTGTTATCTTTATAAATTTACTCAATAGTTTTGACTTTTCACACACCTCAAACTTGAGCTTACACTTTTGCATAACTGAATCTAATTTGAATATGGCAAACAGGTCAAGCCAGGCTTTTCAAACATCTGACAAATTTCTTGAAAAAGATGAAACAACTAACAAAGATTGTGGAAAAAATTCCATCCAGCCAAACAACCAACTTTTCCTTGATGAACTTTATATTGGTGTCTCAGGAACCATAGTTGTTATGGTGTGTAGAAAATGGGATGTGAATGCGACAACCAGCCGTTATTTAAGCACTGATTTCATTGTTTCAGATGGGAAGGTAATTTTGCTCTTGGTTTTCCTGCAAGTTAAGCAAATAGAAACAAATATAATTAAGATTGTATAAAATTATTAAAATTCAGAAATATGCATCTGTTGTCTATTTTGTATATGGTTTGGGGTTTGGTTGATGCATACATTATTCACTAAAGAACTTGAATTCTGTTATTCCAGGGTAATATCATGCACTGTACTACAAAAGCCAGCGTTTCACATAATTTTGTTGACAAATTAAAAGATGGTTTGATTTACTCAATCAAAGACTTTAGTGTCATGAAAAATAAGGATGAATACCGTGTTTTGAAGGACTCTGCTTTCATGATTGAATTTCATGGATCAACGTCCGTAAGGAAAGCCGCAGTCAAGGCGGATGGTTTTGTCAGACATCCCTTCCAATTGGTACCATTCGACAAGCTTGAACCTACAGGCAATAAATTTCTAATTGGTAAGTTCATGATTGTCAAATGTTTTCCGTTGATTTCCAGTTTATATCTATAATTATAATTTTTTGTATATTTTTCAGATGTTGTTGGTTACATGACCAATGTTGGTAGGACCACCTATCAGAGATCAGGTTCAAGAAATCTTGATTTCCATCTTGCCAACGAAAGGTATGTGTTATTTCGTACCTTTCTTACAGCTAATTACATGTTGTTTTCCTAATCGTTAGTCTTATATTGCTTTAAGCAGTGGGCAGTCAATTAGGGTTACCCTATGGGGTGCTTTAGGCGATGTCTTAGTAGAAAAGAAAGCTAAACATCTTGTTTGTGTGCCGTGGTTCTAACTTCACCAATGCTAAATACTACAATAGTAAGGGTCTATTCAACATAATGTTTCTATGTGGTTTATGACAATCAAGGCTTAACTGATTATATGTACTTACCTTTCAGATAAGCTTTATTTGTCGAGCAGCTCCTCCACCCTCATTCTGGATGATGATGACATTCCAGCTCTGAAACAATTTAAAGGCGGCGTTAGGTAATCACATTTAGATTCACCCTACACGTTAATCATGTTAGCATCTAACCCTAATGTTTCTTGCAGTGGTGTTAATCTAAAAAGGGAAGGTGTGCCGGTTGACCACTCTATACCAAAGCCTGGGACACTTGAAAATGTGTTGATTTGTGCAAGAAACAGGAACAGTGATGTACTTATGTTCTATTCTAATCTTTTGTTAATGTAATTATAGCCTATTGCATCCTATTTACCTGTTTTTTCACTCTTTAGAGCTCAACCTTCCACTGTAAGGTGAGGATAGATAGAGTCATAACTAGAAAGGGGTGGAACTATCTATCGTGTGGAGGTGAGAAATGCAAGAAAGGTTTAACAAGGCATGAAGATAAATTTTGGTGTGAAGGATGTAACAAATCTGTGGACTATCCAGTTGTAAGGTATCGCTCTTTCTTTACATTAGTTGTTATTTGGTTTTTAAAAATATTAACCCATAATTTTGTTCCAAAAATTATTAACATTTGTATAAATT
This sequence comes from Orobanche coerulescens, assembly GCA_033398695.1. Classification (NCBI taxonomy): domain Eukaryota; kingdom Viridiplantae; phylum Streptophyta; class Magnoliopsida; order Lamiales; family Orobanchaceae; genus Orobanche; species Orobanche coerulescens. The sequence continues at coordinate 220,804 of CM065811.1, read as the reverse complement.
TTGGTCAGGGAATTCCTTCACGAGATATCATTGTAAGATGTAAAGACACTGGAAAACAAAGAATTTCAGAATTGCATGCTTCTTACATTAGTTGTTATTTGGTTTTTAAAAATATTAACCCATAATTTTGTTCCAAAAATTATTAACATTTGTATAAATTTTAAAAGAATGAAAAAATTGAATACCAATTTGATGCAATATTGGGTGTGTAGGTACAGGCTTGAGCTCGGTATATCCGATGAGACAGAGCAGACTATTGTTGTGATGTTTGACGAGACTGCAACAGAAGTGGTTAAACACTCAGCAGCCGAACTTTTTGGTACAGATGGGGAGGTACATTCTTAATGATACAGAATTAATGTTTAAAGGTTAAAAATAGTAATCTAATAATTAGCCCTAACCTTATCTTCTTTTACAGGAATCAGATGATCATGTTGTGTTGCCGCGTGCCATTTCTGAAATTGTGGGTAGTACCCACACTCTGGAGATAAAGACACACACTTACTATGAACATGGAAGCTACGAGAGCTTCACATGTTCGGAAATTTGTGCAGACCAGCCTGGTGATGAGGGTACGGGTTCTAGCACCGTTGAGGAAATAGCTGCTTCTGAGACAAATCCAGTCGAGCCTTCTGAAGAAAACCCCATTAAAAGGTTAATCAATGATACCTCAATTCGCAAGTTTTAACAATATAAAATACAACTACTGCTTACCTCGTTTATTTTTTAATTGTTTCAGGGTTGATGTTGAGCAATCAGACGCTGATATAGAGGAGGAGAAAGCTGGCCAAGTTACTGCTACTAAAAAGCGCCAGTTGAAGAAATTATCGGATGATCCATCAGTGTCTACTCCATCAAAGCCATCAAGACAACATCAAAAAAAGGTTAGGCAATGGATCCTTCATCCACATTTGGAAACAATTTAAACTATAACGCTTACATGTCATTTATAATTGTGTTATTTAAGGGATGATGTTGAAGATTCGAACAATGAAACAAAGGATGTCATTAAGAAAAGAAGGTCTGAATTTCACATATTCTTTTTGTTATTTTCTTATTGCCTTAATATTGTTGCAAATCTTAATAGTTTGATTTCTTACATACCTCACTTAGGTTTGTCGTTGCAGTCTCGGACGAGGAGTGAACAAGAAATGCTGAAGGTCTTGGAAGCATCGTGATGCTTTCCACTGATGAGTGAAGAATGAAATGAATAAATAATTAGGAGAAACGTCTTGAGTTGGATCTCTAATAGTTAATAGGATTCTTGAGTTTCATGCTTTTGAAAAAATATTTATGTTTGGTTTTAAGTTTTCATGTTTTGAATGAATTGTGTTTGTTTCCAAGTTAAAATCATGCAATCATGAAATTCATTAGTAAAAATTTACCCGTGTGATTGAAACTTATGGCCCTCCCTGCTCTTCTGACAACACATATTATTATACATTAAACGCCAACTATATATAAAACCATGTAAAAGGTGGTATTAGATGACTTATTCGAGCTTTGTAAATGTATGCACACAGAGCATCTCTAAGATATCCCAAAGGCTAAAGTCTATAACTAATCAAAGACTTAAAAGGGATGCATCATGAACATCGGGTAACACAAATATAGTGCCGGACCTAATAAATGACAGAAATAACTACAATATGCAGGAAAATGAGTAAAAGATGCAACTTTGGTTCACAAAATTATTAGGAAAAAGAAATACAATGAATTGCTATAATATTTTGTGGTTTTTTTTTTGTTTTTTTTTGTTTTATATCCTTTTGAATTCCTAATGAATTTACTTTATAGGTCGGTGTAAGTTACAAAATTATTTTGTAACTGCATGGAAACCAAATAGCTTGGTTAGGTCTTTAAAAGCCCCATGCTAATCTCTACTATAACTAATCAGAGACTTAAAAGGGATGCATCATGAACATAGAATATCCCCAAAATAAATGCTCAATAAATCATTTTAAGACGATCATGCTTTCAATCTAATGTAAAGATCTCCAAAGGTGTTGAAAATTAGCAAAAGGTCATTTTCGGTTATCATCATATGCATCCTTTTCGGTTACGTGGGTTATTTAATAGCTCATGATATATCAATTGAATCATACTTATACTCGCATTATAAAATATCTCATGTACAAAGATGCTCTTATAGAACAATATATTGAATATATAGTTTGCAAGGAAAACTTATCTCTCAGATGTTATCCTTCTTTGTGATTGATGATTTTCTATCTGAGCAGCCTGCTCTCGAAGGCTTGAAACAAATGGGGTTAACCTTAGTCCTGAAAAGGGGAATTAAGTTGGGACAATATTTTGTATCCCGAATTTCAATTTTATTTGAGGCTCAATATCCATTTTCTTTCTTCAGGACATTCTTCTTTTTTTTATTTGCCCCACTCCAAGATTGCTTTTCCTTCTCCTCTTGGTTGACCCCAGACACGCACTTACACATGCAGCCCGGCGACAGCAATAAAGGGCGACGATTATGTTGATGAGTATGGACCTGGAGGCACAGACTGGGCGGGTCACTGTATATTCCTACATGAGCTTCTGCAAATTTTTTTGCGATTGGAGATGGTTGGAGGGAGATGACATGCGGCAATTCAGGCGGCCTTAGTCTCGAATTCCAGTTGTTTTAGACAAAGAACTCGAGTTTTTTGGTTCGAGGGTGATGATTCTGCCCCAAAACGAGCAGTATGCAAATTCTGATTTTCAGTATTTTTTTTATTAGAATGGTGATCTTGAGTCAATGTGCATAACTCAAACAATAGTTTATAGGTTTATTCAGTTGATAATTAGTGAATGAAATATTTAGCTGAAAACTACTTTCAGATGATGTGTCTAATTGGGAATTACACTCATATTTAATTATAGTTGAGCCTACATAACCACACACAAAGCAGGAGATTGAATCAATCGGACTTAGAGTATATAAAACTGACTTTAGAAGTATATAAAAATGAATCATGGAATGTAGACACACCAGTTGAGACGAGCGTGTCGCTCGGGCTATATATCGAATTCGGACTGGGCTGGATATGGTTGATTGGACATGTCCCCTGTCGGGACAAATATAGTGCCGGACCTAATAAATGACAGAAATAATTACAATATACAGGAAAATGAGTAAAAGATGCAACTTTGGTTCACAAAATTATTAGGAAAAAGAAATAAAATGAATTCCTATAATATTGTATGATTTTTTTTTTTATAAAACCTTTTGAATTCCTAATGAATTTACTTTATAGGTCAGTGTAAGTTACAAAATTATTTTGTAACTGCATGGAAACCAAAGAGCTTGGTAAGGTCTTTAAAAGCCCCATGCTAATCTCTACTATACACACCTATCACAATCTATATTTCACTTTAATGGCATTGAGTAAGGAACCTTTTGAATTCCTAATGAATTTACTTTATAGGTCGGTGTAAGTTACAAAATTATTTTGTAACTGCATGGAAACCAAATAGCTTGGTTAGGTCTTTAAAAGCCCCATGCTAATCTCTACTATAACTAATCAGAGACTTAAAAGGGATGCATCATGAACATCGGGTAACACAAATATAGTGCCGGACCTAATAAATGACAGAAATAATTACAATATACAGGAAAATGAGTAAAAGATGCAACTTTGGTTCACAAAATTATTAGGAAAAAGAAATAAAATGAATTCCTATAATATTGTATGATTTTTTTTTTTATAAAACCTTTTGAATTCCTAATGAATTTACTTTATAGGTCAGTGTAAGTTACAAAATTATTTTGTAACTGCATGGAAACCAAATAGCTTGGTAAGGTCTTTAAAAGCCCCATGCTAATCTCTACTATACACACCTATCACAATCTATATTTCACTTTAATGGCATTGAGTAAGGAAGAACTCTGCAGGTATTTTCATCTGACAGCAGAGCAGGCTGCCAAAGAACTTAATATTGGTTTAACTGCTTTAAAAAGGTACTGTAGAAAAGCGGGTTTTAATCGTTGGCCCTATCGTAAGCTGAGTAGTTTCGATTCGCTGATTAGCACTCTTCAGGTATGAGTTCAAATAAGTATAACATATTATTTTTTAGATTTGCGAATATCATGTCTAATTCAAAAGTATCTTTTTGCAATATGAATGTGTAATTGCATTTATAAAAACTAATTTTATAACATACCATATTATTGATAAAGTTATTTTTTTATAAATTTGAAAATGGAGGCGTAAAAGTTGATGATAAGATGCGAGATATCATACTAAAGTTGAAAGAAGAAAGAAGAATGATAGAGGAAAACCCCGATCATGAAATTGCAAAGAACCACAAAAAGATTGAGACAGAAAGTTTCAAAGCTAACTACAATAATAGGAAAAACAAGAGATTGATTTTATCATTAACTAACGCAATGTATAGCAATTGAAGCAACACCGTTGCAAGTTGTGTACCCTCGATAGCTCAAATTATGAAGAAATGAACGCAATGAAGCCATTGAAGCAACACCGTTGAATGTTGTGTACCCTATTGATAGCTAAGATTATGAAGAAATGATTCATGATAATGGTAGCATTGTAATAGGAAGGAATAGATGAACATGTTTTAGTCTAAAATGTTAATTTCACATCAATGGAATGTTACTCTCTTTCTATCTTAACAACTATATATGACTAAATAATTAGATTTCAAGATCTATCAATCTATTATGTTAATCTACTATATAACTTTATTCAATCAAGAAACTAACAATTACGACTCTAACTTAAACAATCTTTAACCAAGTTAATATACACATGTTTTGTTAATATGAACCACATAAAAAAAACTATTCATTACTCCAATAATCTTCCAAATTCCTTAAAAATTCTTAAACAAATTCCATATTGATTATCAATAAATGATACATTTACACAACCAAATACCAAAAGCCAATCTTTTCACCTTCATAAATTTATATCACTACAAATATATATGTGATCTTTAATTCCATATGCTACAGAAACAAACAGCTATTTTATGAAGCTATGGATCATGGTAAGTTTAAACTTAATCGCTATTCATATACTTAGATTGTTCGTGCAATAACAATTATCGATTTATCTATTTTACAGATTCACTTAAGAAGCAAAGCCGAATACAAGTTTCAGAAAAACTACAACACAGGAAAATAACCCTGAGCAAAGAATTGAGGATTCTGCACTTCCAGCAACACCTTTGAGGACTGGAAGGTAAAAACAGACTTCAAAGATTTTTTTATAATTACAGAAACTACCCCTACGGTTTAGTTTAATTACAAACAGAATCCAGTTACCTTTTACAAAATATTACAGATACCCCCTTATGATCTTAAGTAGAACTAGAAAACAAACAGCTATTTTATGAAGCTATGGATCATGGTAAGTTTAAACTTAATCGCTATTCATATACTTAGATTGTTCGTGCAATAACAATTATCGATTTATCTATTTTACAGATTCACTTAAGAAGCAAACCGACTTTCCATCCTTATCAAACATGATCAACAACTCTATAATGATTAAATCATATACAAAAATCAGATCTGATGGCAAAATTCAGAGTTATTGTGGTCTGAAAATAAGAGAAGTAAAGACACAACAAGGAGGTAAAGGAAACTAATTCTGAATTTTAGTTCAATTAATAAATACTAACCTTATGCTAACAATTAACAAATTTCATCCAGGAATTTCGACAACTCCAAAAAACAACAGAGAAGATATTAACCAAAAAATATCAGTTCCTGATTCTAACAAATCTGAGAAAACCCGCAAAAGATATAAAGGTAAATTTTCAATACATGTATCTTATAATTAAGTAGCAATTCTACTAAACATAAGACATAAATTTTCAGGTTCTACATCCAATTCCCAGTTCCCAAGAACAGATATTACATCAGAACAAGTGAGACATCGTATGCCTAAAAAAAATCAAAAAAGAATAGGATTCACATCTAAAGGTAACTTTTCAATTAAGTTTACCCAATTTCATTTTTTCTTAACAGATTTAGAGGCAATTAACAAAATCATATATCAATATAATTTTTTTTTCACAAGGGATTCTTTGTCTCATATCATAATATTGGCCCACCATTGTATAAATGTGGAAACTGTGAAGCAATCATGTGGTATGAAGAAAGAACGAATAAGGGATTCAAACCTTTAAAGCCATTATTCTCCCTTTGTTGCCAAAGTGGTAAAGTGCTCCTCGCCAAATTCAAGGAAGCGCCGACGTTATTAAAGAACCTTCTTGATTATGGTGATTCATCTACAGCAAAATTTAGAGATCAGATTAGAATTTACAATACTGCTTTGCTTTACATCTTTGGAGCAAAAATAGATAACTCGATTAATTCAGACGGGGACCATATACGTTTAGAATTAATGGACAAAATTATCATCTAATTGGGTCCGCTTCCAACAACAGAGAACAACCAAGTTTGCTCGGCTTTACTTTTTGATACAGAATGAAGCTCGCAATCGCATGAATGCTTTTATTGATAAAGAAACAGAACACGAGATTGATAAAACATTAGTCATGGACCTCATTGCAATGCTAAATCAGTCAAGTGCAGTTGCCAAGGCATTTCGCATGGCAAGAGATTGGTGTGCTTCACATGATACTTCTAACTTCCATTGCGTCTTATTAGCAATAGAGCAAGTGCACGACAGACAACACCCCAAGTGTGTCCGAAGTAGCTGCTCTAATTACAAATGATTTTGGTCAGGAATTCCTTCACGAGATATCATTGTAACATGTAAAGACACTGGAAAACAAAGAATTTCAGAATTGCATGCTTCTTACATGGCACTACAATATCCTTTGTTATTCCCATACGGAGAGGATGGGTATCATGATAATATACCTTATCATGACAATTCAAGTGTGCGAAAAACTATACGTGAATGCGTTACAATGAAGGAGTATTATGCGTACGTAATTCAAAGAACGAAATAACCAGGTACTACTTTGCTAAGAGGAGGGCTACTGCTCCAACAATTTTGGTTGATGCGTATTCATCTATTGAAGAACAAAGACTTAAATGGACAAGAAGTAATCAAGACAACCTACGTGTCGATCTTTATCATAACGTGTTTGGCCACGTTACAAGAGGAGATACAGATGCGCAGAATTGGAAAAAGGATAGTTTTACCATCAAGCTTTGTAGGCGGCCAAGGTATATGATGCGGATTATCAAGATGCCATGGCTCTATGTAGGGTATTTGGAAATCCAGATTTGTTCATCACATTCACTTCCAATCCAAAATGGCCCGAAATAGGTGACATGCTTTCGCATATTCCCGCCGTAAAGCTCACGATCGACCAGGAGGTTGGAACTAGGGTATTTAAAATTAAATTGACCGAGTTATTGGATGATCTTACAAAAACAGATTTTTGGCGATTGTTGTGCGGTAAAAAAGTCACTGTTAATATCAATGACAGCTTTGCTTTAAATCATTACGATTTAAACCTAATATTTTTCAAATATTTCGTTTGATTGTGTATGTTATCGAATTTCAAAACGGGATTGCCTCATGCTCATATTTTACCGTGGCTTGAAGAATACGCCAAGTGCAAGACTGGGCTGAAATAGATGATCTAATCTCAAGAGAGATTCCATGCCAAGCAAATGATCCGGATGGATACAAAGTTGTTACCGAATATATGTTGCACGGACCCTGCGGGAAGGATGCAAAGAGCGCACCATGCAACATAGAAGGAAAATGTTCAAAGCATTTCCCTAAAGCGTTTTATCCGAAACAACAATTGATGGAGATGGCTACCACATTACCGTCGTAGAGATAATAAAGTCAATGTTGTAAAGGGTAAGTTCACTTTCAATAATAGATATGTCGTTCCTTACAATCGATATCTTTTGATTAAGTACCAAGCGCACATAAATGTTGAATGGTGCAATAGATCGAGGGCAATTAAGTATCTATTTAAATACTTAAACAAAGGGCCTGATCGAGCTACTATTGTCATTGAAGAAAACATAAAAAAAGCCGCTACAGGAGTTCCTACACAGATTGTTGAGGTTGATGAAATTAAAAATTTCTTGAATTGTCGCTATTTAGGCCCATGCGAAGCAGTATGGAGACTATTTTCTTTTGACATCAATTTCAACTACCCATCACCATGAAGCTCAATTACCACCTACTCAACCAAAATGCAATAACACTACGGGATTCTGAAAGTTTACCACCGCTTCAAAAGGAAGGTATCAACATAACTATGTTTACCGAGTGGTTTGAACTCAATAAACGTGAACCGGCTCGGGAATTAACTTATGCTGTTATTCCTACAAAGTATGTATGGCATGAAAAAGCAAGAATTTGGAAACTCGTAAAACTAAAGAAATGCATAGGTCGGATGTTTTATTCCAATCCCTTGAGGAACGTTACTATCTCAGAATGGTACTAAATGTAGCTAAAGGTCCCTAATCGTTTGAACAGTTGATGACGGTTAACAAAGTTACATATCGGACATTTAAAGAAGTATGCTTTGCATATGGTTTGCTCAATGATGACAAAGAATGGACCAAGGCTATATCAGAGGCGAGAATGTGGGCATTAGCACCTCAATTGAGGGACTTATTTGTTACAATATTGTTGTTTTGTGAAGTAAGTAGGCCGCGACAATTATGGAAAGAAAACTGGGAGGCTTTATCAGAAGATATTCTACATAAAAAAAGAAAACACTTCAGGTACCCAGACTTACAACTTACCGAAGAACAGATTCAGAACTATTGTTTGGTGGAGATAGAGGAACTGTTACACAGATTTGGTAAATCTTTAGCCGAATTTGAAGGCCTCCCACGGCCAAATCCTAAGCTACTAACAAACATGGATAATCGTTTGATTAGAGAAGCATTGGACTTTGATATGAAAACAAGTAAGATTGAACATGAACAGCTTCATTCAATGTTAAACTTGAGCAACATCGATCTATCAAGAAGTTATTGAGTCTGTATATAGTCAAAAAGGAGGATTTTACTTTGTTTATGGGCCCGGAGGTAGTGGTAAGACATTTTTATACAAGACTATAATATCAAAACTAAGATCAGAAAGAATGATAGTTCTTGCAGTTGCATCTTCAGGTACATCATTTAATACTCTTTTTATCAATTATTATACATAATATTTCATGAACTACAACAATATTACACTACTTAAATAGTTGATTATTTACTATTAAACCAGAATTGCTTCTTTACTACTAATGGAGGGAGGACTGCTCATAGCGATTTGTTATTCCATTGGAATTGATGGATAATAGTACGTGTGGTATCAAACAAAACACACATCTCGCATTCTGTGAAAGAGGCCAGATTGATAATTTGGGATGAAGCACCAATGACTCAGCGATATGCTTTTGAAGCTTTAGACAAGACATTGAGGGATATATTGGGATTCGAGAAATCGGAAAATAGAGATCGCATATTCGGTGGAATGACAGTGTTACTGGGAGGTGATTTCAGACAAGTTTTACCAGTAATCCCGAAGGCCAAAAGATCAGAAGTTATTCAAGCTTGCATAAACAGATCAGAACTATGGAAAGCTTGCAAGGTATTTACACTTACACGCAGCATGCGAGTAAATGAGTATACAGAAGATGGAAGCATTGACACTCGAAAACAAGAATTCAATAAATGGGTGTTGGATGTAGGTGATGGGAATTTGGAAGCCAAAATTAAAGAAGGTGAGGATGAGCCAAGCTGGATTCATATTCCGAATAACTTTATTTTAAATCCAGGAGAATCTCCCATTGAAGAAATCGTCGCACAAACATTCCCTGATTTTACAACAAGACATAATGAAGACGCATATCTAAAGGAAAGGGCTATACTGACTCCAAAAAATGAAGATGCTGATGCAATAAATGAACACATGTTTAAAAAGTTAGCAGGTGAGACTATCACGTACAATAGTGCAGATGAAGTATGTAAGGCATCTATTGATACCCTTGATCAAGATCAGCTATATCCCATTGAGTTCTTGAATTCCTTAAATTTCCAAGGTATGCCACCACATTCTCTATGCTTAAAAAAGGAGCTCCCGATAATGCTTTTGCGAAACGTTAATCCTAGCCAGGGTTTATGCAGCGGGACACGACTAATTATTACTGATCTTGGCCAGTTTGTTATTCAAGCTAAAATCCTAACTGGATCACATGTAGGAGATAGTGTCCTTATACCTAGGATCACACTGTCATCGACACAATCAAAATGGCCGTTCATAATGAAACGAAGACAGTTTCCTGTTAGAGCATGCTATGCGATGACCATAAACAAGAGCCAAAGGCAGTCACTTAAGTATGTCGGTGTCTACTTACCCAACCCTGTGTTCAGCCATGGGCAGCTATATGTTGCGATATCTAGAGTCACAAGCCCTAACGGTCTCAAAATACTAATGACGGAAGACGAAGACATTGAATTCAAAGACCGGACAAGAAATATTGTCTATAAGGAAACGTTCAGTAACCTAATTTAACAAGTTGTACTACCATTCTCATAATAAATCGATGCTACTATATATATTCTATGTTCTGTTGCTTTCCAAATAATTTTATTGTTCTCATTAATTCAATCCTACAATATATCTGTTCATTTACGAGCTCAACGTTACCTTCATAACTAACAAATTAGTTCAGGAGACGTTCGCTATGACGATGCTTCGTAAATACAAAAATTTAGATGTAATACTTTTATTTTTTAAGTCATAACAGGTATAATCACAGTTTTAAACAGGTTAATTCTATGCCATAGCAGACTTATTTTAGTCGAAATTTCCTTTTTTTTTATTTTAATTTCATCATTATTTTCTAAAGGGTTTTCGTAGCTTTTCTTTAAATCTACGAGTTTTATTAACATGAGTTTACGGGTCACATGTTTGACCATATTTATAACAAAAATAATAATAAAAAAAATAATAATAAAAATGTGTAATACCTATAACACCCTCCTTAAACTTAAATTTTCCCTTATGATATGAGACAGTAAAAAATACCAACACAACAATAATAACTAACACCAAACAAACAGGCAGCCAAATAAACTCCTTATAACACCGCAAACACATATAACTCCGGCCAATCTCAGCTTCTCAACACAAAATCCCTTAACCTACACTTCGGCACATGCAATTCTACAAAAACCTAATAAAAAACCTATAAATAGAGCGTGAGAGGAAATTACATTGCACGCATGCTTCCACAAGAAACCAAAGACCAAGAGTATCCACCAATAACCAAGAACATGTCGGAAAAATACCTGAAACAAAGAAATTTAAAAATTAACTAAATGAAGGTTATGAGGAACTTAAGCATCAGTTTCAAATATTTCTACATAAAACAACACAAACAGCGAAAGAAATAGAGAAATGGTCGATATTTGCCATTATTTGAGATACAACCGCCTTTCAGCAAAATGTGATCCACTTAAGCTTTTAACTTTTAAGTAAAAATAATCGTCAAGAAAGTTAACTTAAGAAACTCAAATTTGGCAATGTACGGTAAAAGTGATTTTTTTGCTCATATAAAGATGCACACATCAGAGCAAAATAAATGTGGCGTAACAATATGATACATGCCTTTGTCCCATATCGTTGAGGAGATGCTAGGCATTTAACGTACACGAATTGAACCTTAAATTGGCAGACGCATTTTAGCATATAATGTGATAAAAACAAAACGGCGATTCCTTAACTAGGGGAAAACAAGTATAATAACTAATTTGATTACAAATTATGACAGGTGGGTAGTAAAATAGGATGAAATAAGCACACCTTTAGATCGGCCTCGAAGAACCGGGGTAGGCTGATTACGAGTAGCAGCACCACCACAACCAGCTGATGAACCACCTTGATGATCCATGTTAATCAATTCTCTTGCAAACTCCTATTCAATTCAATTCAATTCACAAATTATTACTCATTTCACTTATGCAACATAATTTGAAGTAATAATAAAAGCTTCAGAAGGAGATAAATTAATAATTGCCATGGGATAACAAGAAGAATATGCCCTAATCTAAATACAAGGTGTACGGAATCCGTTAAATGCATATATTCTATGAAGCAGCATGTTTTAGTGCAAAGAAAAATGAAAATGGAAAATTTATAAGCTAATTTGACGATAAAAGGTACCGCATACCTTCAAAGATCGTCTTCATCATCATCTTCATCGTCGCCATCGTCATCCTCGATCGGTGGCTCATCATGCCGCAAGCAATTATTGAATCAACAGATTAATGGCTAATATCATAATAAGTCTTCATTGCGGTATTCGTAACATCCAGGCAAATTATATTGAAATCGGATGTGCTATACAACTATTTTATGAAGCTATGGATCATGGTAAGTTTAAACTTAATCGCTATTCATATACTTAGATTGTTCGTGCAATAACAATTATCGATTTATCTATTTTACAGATTCACTTAAGAAGCAAAGCCGAATACAAGTTTTAAAAACTACAACACAGAAAAGAACCCGAGCAAAGCATTGAGGATTACGCACTTCCAAAGAACACCTTTGAGGACTGGAAGGTAAAAACAGACTTGAAAGATTTTTTTATAATTACAGAAACTACCCCTAAGGTTTAGTTTAATTACAAACAGAATCCAGTTATCTTTTACAAAATATTACAGATACCCCCTTATGGTCTTAAGTAGAACTAAATACAGATGAGGCATTCATATTTCCGTAACCGGAGATACGGTTACGAAGTACTCACATGTTCTTAAGTTAAAAGCTTAAGTTAAAAACTTCATTGACAAATTATTTTTACCGTACATTTTGTGGATCACATTATTCTTAAGCTTAAGTGGATCACATTATTCTTAAGCTTTTATCTTTTAAGTAAAAATAATCGTCAAGAAAGTTAACTTAAGAAACTCAAATTTGTCAATGTACGGTAAAAGTGATTTTTTTGCTCATATAAAGATGCACACATCAGAGCAAAATAAATGTGGCGTAACAATATGATACATGCCTTTGTCCCACATCGTTGAGGAGACGCTAGGCATTTAACGTACACGAATGTGATAAAAACAAAACGGCGATTCCTTAACTAGGGGAAAACAAGTATAATAACTAATTTGATTACAAATTATGATAGGTGGGTAGTAAAATAGGATGAAATAAGCACACATTTATATCGGCCTCGAAGAACCGGGGTAGGCTGATTACGAGTAGCACCACCACCACAACCAGCTGATGAACCACCTTGATGATCCATGTTAATCAATTCTCTTGCAAACTCCTATTCAATTCAATTCAATTCCCAAATTATTACTCATTTCACTTATGCAACATAATTTGAAGTAATAATAAAAGCTTCAGAAGGAGATAAATTAATAATTACCATGGGATAACAAGAAGAATATGCCCTAATCTAAATACAAGGTGTACGGAATCCGTTAAATGCATATATTCTATGAAGCAGCATGTTTTAGTGCAAAGAAAAATGAAAATGGAAAATTTATAAGCCAATTTGACGATAAAAGGTACCGCATACCTTCAGCATCGTCTTCATCATCATCTTCATCATCGTCATCGTCATCCTCGATCAATGGCTCATCATGCTGCAAGCAATTATTGAATCAACAGTTAATGGCTAATATCATAATAAGTCTTCATTGCGGTATTCAGAACATCCTGGGCAAATTATATTGAAATCGGATGTGCTATCACACAGTGGAAATGATAAACAATTTATGCACTTCTACAAATTTAAAATTTGAATAACCGGCACAATATTTATGAAGGAAATCCATTAATTTATGTACTCTCTTTCCCAAAATGGTTGGTAGGTTTTAAATTTACTTAAAAAATAAACAATACAAAAAATAGAAAATTCTTAACAAAAATAAACAACATATATACCAAAAAATGAACCCAAAAGAGAAGAAAAAGAACCCTACATCTAACAATATTATCTGATACTCTAGATTGGAAAATTAAGTAACTTGAAAACCAAAATGAATTTCTACCAAATCTCATCTTCCAACTTCCACATTTAAATCAAATCAGCTTTTTGACAAAAATGCACACACACATACAATTCATAAATCGAAACAAGGCAATTTAATTGAAAAACACTTCTTCTCAATGCATCACTATCATTTCAGCATTTAACAAAAAAATTTACAAAGTTAACATAAAACCCCTCATATTAAACAGTTTGACATATAAGGGCCTCAAAAAATACAATGCAAACATTAACACACTACACCACATATATGACCAACCCTTTTACCCATCGTCCCGAACTTAACATTATTGTATAACCAAACTAAAGTATTGAATACAACATCAATAAAATAAACTTACATTAACCTATAACCAAAATTAATACCACGAATTAACCGAGTACGGAACAGACCAAAACTGTGTGCAATGCACTACATTTAATATATAACGATAAAACTTACAATCCATTCCTCAATGTTCAAGACTATAAAACCTAAATACCATTTTGATTGTTTCACTGAAAATCAATTAAAAGCGATGAAATAACATCGCCAATCAAGTCACAAACGCATGGATGCTCGATAAAGTAGAAAATCAACCTTTTATTTATAATTGATTACCAACTCAAAATAACATTTAAAATGCTGAAAAAGTCTTTTTTTTTTTAATTTCAGATAGGACATCCATTTTTACAGATGCAAAAGCATGCAAAAATGATATCATCTCATTCAAGAAAGTAATAATAACATAAAATAATTAGTTGACATCCACATTCAAGGTTAATGTCACACTGCAGCAGCACTGAAAATTAAATAATAAAGCCCATTAAGGAAAGAATCTGGAGAATACTTGGTGATTTTACTGCAGAAAACTGATTACAAATATTTTCTCTTGACTGAATTTATAATAGTCTCCCTATTTAATGCATACTATAATTCCCATGTAATCAAACCAGTTCCCAGATATTGACTAGACTTTTAATCTCCCCACAGATTGACTAACTATTCAAACTCCAATGCTTAATTAATTACTTGGACTTAATTAATTAGTCAGCTATTTTTATGTTGGTTATTTTAGTGTAAGTTTCTGGAGCAGTGGATCAGTTATTAACAGTTGAAGTTTTGCATTTGAACTTACCTCTGAAAGGAATCAAGAGAATTAAAAGAAATAAATCATCAATCATGAACATTAAAAAGAAAAAATAAAAGAAGAAAAGGTGCGAAGTGACGAAAATAAGGCAGCAAACATAGATAAAAATCTTTGGTAGCCAGCACGGACTGAAACCAAACTTGCAAAGCCTGCAAGTCCATGCTCTTCGTTTCTGTAGGCAACAATTCGGTTAATAAAAAAAATACAAAATTAAGGACATACTAAATCAGTTTTCAGCAAAATTCAGTTTCAATTACTAAAAATAAGTTCATTAAAAATCAATTTAAATCAATATAAATCAATTTTAATTGGTAAAATTTAGTTTTATTAACTAAAAATCAATTTTAATCAATAAAATAATTTTTAGTTCAATAAAATTAAGGTGAAGATATAAAGAGGTAATTTGTTTACGCATTAAGAAATTCTTACATTATTCTCTGTAAGATCTTTTTTTCTTGATTATCCAGTCACCAACTCAAGTACCAGACGGTTATAGCTGGGTTTCCGGCAAGATTGATCCCACGTATTACAAACCCACCGAACAAAAAGGTTGCGTTGTCGGCTGTGAAGGAAGAAATCTAGAGAGATATCGGTTTTACAGGAAGTTCTTGAGAGAGAGAGGAAGAGAATTTTTGAGAGGGTAGGGATTTAGAGAGAGAGAGAGGGTAGAGGCAGGAGGGGGGTATACGCATGGGAGGATGAGGATGGGGATGAAAATGCTTGGTGTCGGCTGACACCTGAGTTAAGGGTTTTTATACCCGAACAAAATTAGGGTTTTGCATTTTAGTCCTAACATTTTTTCAGCAGCTTTCAATTTAACCCCATAAATTCTGGATACTTCAATTTAAACCCGTTTTAATTTATGATTCTTCGATTTTAACCCGGTCAGCTTCTCAACTCTCACAATTTGATCCCGATAACTTTAAAACCTCTAATTGAGTCCCATTTTGATCAAGACATTAAAATATTATCCTTTCAATTAATATTACTAATTAGGCCGATTTTATGCATATTTATTTTAATTTTCGTCATTATATCGTAATATTTTATAATAATTAAAATATTATTATATGTAGACTTTATTGAGGATTTACGGACTCTGAGTCGAGCATCTCCATATTCAAGTCAGACAGCATCATTTATTCAGGTAGGAATTTTTACTATCACTTTAATTGCTTTAATTGGATTGTACATGTGATATTCAATTCAATATGTGATATTCAATTCATATTTAAAAATTGACGATACATGTAGTGAATCAGGCTCACCTGTATACGTGTAAAAAGTCTATCTTAAGATATATGTTGTTGCGGGAACACATGCGCAACCTCAATATTCACATGCGTGCTCGATTCATGTTCTATGTGGTATTTTGTGTATCTTAATTTATGTCAGTGTAGCGAAATGAAATATGAACTGAATTCTCCCTCGAGGTAAATATAATTCGGAACCCCAAAACAGTAATCAAACTTGCATCAAACATAGATTCTCTCTCCATGTGTGTGTTTCCGTGCGTGTGTGTGTGAGAAAGAGAGAAAGAGAGAGAAAGCTTACATCGATTTTCTATTGCTCAAGAAGGGTGGCCAATAATTCTTCCTGTGATGATTGAGTCATGATACAAATCTCACGGATAAAAAAGAGAACTCCGAGTTTCAGTGGAGGAGAAAATCTTCAAAAACCCTAAGAGTGAGAAAGACAGGAAATTTACTGAGAAAGCCTGTTGACGAATTTAAAGGTCAAAATTTACAAAGCTAATAATGAACATATTTACCACACATTAAAGTACGACCAAGTATATGAGCCCGTGTGCAACGCACGAGTCCGAATGACTCGTATATATAACCATTTTTGGACTTCAGTGTAATAAATTTTCAAACTTTCAAGAAAAAAATATTTTTTTCCAAAAAAAAAAATATTTTCTGGAAAAATATATTATTTTTTGAAAAATAAAAAAAATTATCTTTTTGAAAAAAGCATTATTTATGGAAATTTTTTATTGCTTCGAAAAAAATTAAAAAAAATATTTTCCGGAGAAAAATTATTTTTTGGCAAAAAAATATTTTTTCGATTTTTTTTTATTTTCTGGAAAAAATATATTATTTTTTCAAAAAATAAAATTATTTTCTGGAATTTTTATATTTTTTGAAAAAATAAAAAAAAATACTTTTTGCGAAAAATAAAAAAAATTAATTTCTGGAAAAAAAATTATATTTCGAAAAAAAAATTATTTTCTAAAAAAAAATATTTTTTAAAAGAAATGTATTAGCTAAACACTTTAATACTAACTTATAAGCTATTTGTTTCATATAAAATATATTTTAAAAGAAATGTTCTATTCAAGTAAATAGAGGGGCAATTATATATATTATAATAATGGTTAAAAACAATTAAATTAACATTCTTTAGTCTTTGCTAAGTATGTGGCTTATGTTTTTAGGGAAAACTACATAAAATAGAAACATACTTTGCACTCGTTCCTATTTCTAGCAACCATCTTTAAAAATCACCAGTAATAGAAACGAACTATTCATTTTTTGCAATTTTAGAAACTTTTAACAGAGGTCAATGTTAACTGGTGACGTGGCCGTTAATATAATTTTTAAATATATTTATATTCCACTGTGTATTATTTGTAGGGTGAGTTGGATGCTGATATGTCATATTTTAACATTGACCTTTGTTAACTGGTCATTAACTAAAAGAACATTTCATTACAAAAATTATTTGTAGAATATCATTAACTAAAATAACATTACAAAAATTATACCAAAAATATATAAAAAAATCGAATCTTCAAGAAACGCTAGCCATCGTCTTGTTCACGGATCCAAAAAAAAAATCGAATTTTCAAGAAACGCTAGCCATGTCATT
This sequence comes from Orobanche coerulescens, assembly GCA_033398695.1. NCBI lineage: Eukaryota > Viridiplantae > Streptophyta > Magnoliopsida > Lamiales > Orobanchaceae > Orobanche > Orobanche coerulescens. Next base: position 202,826 of record CM065811.1, on the reverse strand, counting down.
ATTTGTAGAATATCATTAACTAAAATAACATTACAAAAATTATACCAAAAAAAAAATATTCAAGAAACGAAATCCATAAACAGAAACCAAAAGAAACAAAAACTAAAATTACAGAAATCCACCGTAGAACGAAAGGGATCAAACCCATATCCGCACAAAAAAAAAAAGAATACAAAAGAAAGAAAAATCCATAGCAGAACTAGAAGATCCAAACCCATAGCAATAAACTCAACTCATAGCATCAAATCCATAGAAGTGGACCTTTCAAACCAACCTGACTCGTAGTAGCAAACACGACCCGATAGTTTCAATTCAGCCGCCGCACAACCCGGCCTCGCATCACTGTAGTTCATCCTGTTGTCTCCGGGCCACGACTACAGTTCATCTCGTCACCTCCGCGCAAACAAACCGCCCACCACTGCGAGGTTCAGCCGTCGCCTCTAAAAACCGCCACATATTTGTTCCCCACCATTCAGACGCAAATCGCAACCCTTGCCAAAGCCCAGTTCAGATCGGGAAATCGAGCACCAACTCACGCAGATCGGAAATCCCGTAGTGAACGGCGCCGAGAAGGAAAAGGGAAGCTTCTATCCGGTTCCTAACTACAAATTACACAGAACCAAATTTCTAATTTCGATCTATAAACCCGAGTCCTCACCCAGAAAGAGGAGTCGAAAAAATTCCGCCTGGGACAATAGAAGCAGAAAAGGCGGCAGAGGGATTTGCAGAAGTTTTCTCTGAAATCTGAATCGTGAAGAAGAGACCCAGTGGAAAATAAGACATATCAGCCTCCAAATCCCCTTGAGAGAGACAAAGTGGAATATAAATATATTTAAAAATTATATTAACGGCCACGTCACCAGTTAACATTGACCTCTGTTAAAAGTTTCTGAAATTGCAAGAAATGAATAGTTCGTTTCTATTACTGGTGATTTTTAAAGATGGTTGCTAGAAATAGGAACGAGTGCAAAGTATGTTTCTATTTTATGCAGTTTTCCCTATGTTTTTATGGGAGAGACTGAATAAGTAAAAATGAGGGAACCTTATTATGAAACGATTTTTAAAAAAATGACTACAGTTTGCATTAGAACTTTTATGAAATACTGTGTAGGTAGTTATTTTATATGCTGCAATCACTTCCAAACGATTTTTGTATGACACGTATTATCCGATTATATTTATTCGAATCCGGCCCGAATCCGTCATGTATCCGTCCCATGTCCGTATCCCGAATAATCCGAATTCGTATCCTATCCGACCTTTCCGTATCCGACTCCGAATCCAAGAGAAAAATATGGATTAGAATACGGGAAGAGCATTATCCGCCCGTATCCGATCCGTTTTCACCCCTAGTTTTAACTAGGGATGTCAATTTTATCCGTACCCGATCCTACCCGTCGGATAAACCCGAAATCGGGTCGGGTATCGGCCGAACCCGAAGTTTTATGATCGGGTACGGGTAGGGTATGGATATAGTATATTACCCGAATACCCGACCCGATTACCCGACCCGCGTACCCGTTTGAATTATATAAATATATTATTATTATATATTATACATAAATATTATAATGTATTATAAATTAGATATATTATTATATAAAATATTATATTTTAAATATTTATTATACTAAGTTGAACTTATTAATTACATTATATGTATATATGATATATATTAAAAATATTTATATTCTTAAATATAGGGTATACGGGTACCCGAATACCCGTTGGGTACCCAATTACTCGATGGACAATATCCGAACCCGATCCAAATCAAATAGGGTAGAGTATGGATGAGACATACTCGTACCCTACCCGACCGATTGACATCCCTAGTTTTAACCCACTTTTCTTTTTGAGCCAGACATGAGATTTTCTCTTTAAAAAATTCGGATGGAAAGTTAAAAACCCAAGTACCCAACAAACCAAAGTTTAAAAAAAACAAAGTGAAAAACAAACCAACGTGAAAAAAAAAAAAAACAAATTCCACACCGTCTATAAGAATCTTGCCCTAATTTGAAAATCAGAAAAACGAAAGCAAGGAAGGAATGGCAGAGTTTGATGAAAGCTTATGCATGTCGAAACTTTCTCAAGATATTATTCATATCGTCACCGAACAACAACAGGTTTTTAATTAATTAATTTGCTTTTTTATTTTTCAAATTTAGGTTTCTGGGTGTTTGTTTCATGGGCTTATTACCGTATAATATTGGGGTTTTTTTAGTGCAAAATTATGGGCTTATTTAGAGGGATTGCTTATCTTTCTGCTTCTACTTAAAAATAACTACTTCTAGTGTTTGGATTTGCTTGCAAAAATATTTGTTTTGAAAGAAATTTTTAATTTGATTTATTTATTGAAGGTTTTAGGTAAATAAGAGAGTAAAAAGTCATTTACGAATTACGAAATAAGCATCTTATGAAAAACTGCTTTTCTTTTCTGCTTATAGAAAGCACACAAGGAGGAAGCGTTTGGATGGGAAATCTCTTTTCTGCTTAAAAAAATCAGATAAGCAGAAAAAATAAGCAATCCCAAACACTCCTTTAAACAGGATGAACCTATTTAAGGGGTGTAATAGCAAAAAAACTACTATACTACTTATAGCAACCACAATTTTAAGTTAGTTTAGCATCAAGCATTTCATCGAACACTTCACGTGCTACTCTTCTTTTTTTTTTTTTTGTTAATTTAGCAAAATGAATAGTAATTCTACAATTTACATCTTCCTCGAGTTAATTAAACTCATCAAATAAAGTTTATTGCAATATTTAGTGCAAATCTTAATGCATATATTGGACTTGTTCTACAAATATTACTCTTTTGCACTTGCACTAAAATAGTGCAAATGTTTAGTGTACACATTCTATATGCATAAATTTTATTCATAATGTGTTCAAACTAGGGGTGCAACAGATTCTAGCTTTTTTCGAGTAACTTGAGTTCGAACTTGACTCGAGATCGTTCGATTCAAGCTTTATTGAGTGTCGAGTCCGAGCCCAAGTCTAAAAAATGAGCTCGAAATGTTTAACGAGTCCAGCTCGAGCTTATAAGGGCCTGGCTCGAGTAATTATCGAGCTTTTAAGTTATACAAATGTTTTTTTATTTATATTATGTGTATTTTAAGGTCTTATATGTAAATTCAAATGAGTATGAATATTTTGTATGAATTTATCGAGCTTTGCCGAGCTCGAGTCGAATTCAAATATTATTTTATTGTTGAATTTTAATTGGTTTAAAAATACATTATTGAAAAGCTAGCTTTTCAAGCCGAGCTCGAACGGAATTCAGATCTTTCTCGAGCCCAGCTCGAGCTTCCCTCATGAAAGCTTTCCAAGCTTGAGCCGAGCATAATATTGTCGATTTGAGTCCTGCCAAAATTCGACTCATTCCACCCATAGTTCAAACTATACCACCCGTTTGTTTTTTTCGGTTTTCAAAACCCTCTTAATCTTTCAAAAGGAACCAAAACACAAGCCTATTATGAAATTGGGAGAACTCCATATATATATACCCAATTTACAAGGTAATAATGCATAATGTACAATAACTTTAATGCTTGTTTGGGGAAATATGGTATTATGGTGTTTATATCGGGAAAATATGGTGTTGGCCTGCAACAATGTAGTGAACGTATTTTGTTTTTCTTACCCTGACTTATCTTTATTTCTATAGTATAAATTGTTGGGCCGAATTTATAGGGCTAAGAGGGTGTTTGGATTGCTTATTTTTTCTGCTTTTGCTTATGCTTAAAAAAAGTACTTTTAATCTGCTTAAATATAAGTACTTTTAGAAATGCTGTTTGGATTTCCTTTTTTTTTTTTTGTAAAAGATGTAAGAATATTTGAAAAACAATAATTTGATAAAAATATTCAATCATATGCGCTTCAATGTTTTAAAAGGCGTGAGGCGTGTTTGAGGCGTTTTCAGAAAATGAGGCGCGGCGTAAGCCTCGAGGCGTACCAAGGCGTAAGCCTCAGTTTTTATTAAAAAAATATTTATATATAATAGAAGCTTCAAACTCTGCCTGTGGGTGTCTTCTTGACATCCATTGCCGGTCCCAAGCCCGGATAAAAGAGGAGGGTTGCGGTAGGTTAGTGGCAACCAGCGTAAAACTCGTCACATTCCATGGACATGAATCAAACAGTGAAAATCGTTGGGGCGTCTCCTCAGAAGCGACGCGCTGCATTTCATAGGCCCGGGTGCAGTGATAAGTATGCGAGGGTTGCTAGGTCGTCGCCCAGAAGCGGCGCGCCACCTTTACATCTGAGGGTGGTGTCAAATGAGCAAGGATGCGCTACACTTCATAGGCCCGGGTGTAGTGGAAAATATGCAAGGGTTGCTAGGTCGTCGCCCGGAAGCGGCGCGCCACCTCGAGGTATGGGTGTGGTGTCAAATGTGCAAGAATCCTTGCAGCGTGGACGGGGACAGACAGAGAAGTTAGTTCTTGCGGCTAGTAAGGGTAGTAAGGTGCGGTTTGGAACTTGGAACGTTGACTCTTTGACGGGGAGATCCGCAGAAGTGGGGGAGGTTATGAAAAGGAGGAGAATTCACATAATGTGTCTACAAGAGACTAAGTGGGTTGGCGAGAAGGCAAGAGTGTTAGCTCCTTGGGGTTACAAGCTTTGGTACTCTGGAAAGGATAGAAGTAGAAATGGAGTGTGTATCGTCATTGATAAAGAATTCATTGATGATGTGGTGGAAGTGTCAAGAAAGAGCGATAGAATAATGAGTATTAAGCTTGTGATAGGGGATGAGTTTTTAACTATCATAAGTGCTTATGCACCACAAGTAGGATTGGATGCATCGATCAAACAAGAATTTTGGGAAGATTTGGAAGAGGTTGTCGAACGAATTCCTATGGGTGAGAAATTGATCATTGGTGGTGACCTTAATGGGCATGTTGGTGTTAGCAGAGATGGCTTTGAGAGCATTCATGGTGGCTTTGGTTTTGGGGACAGGAATGAAGCAGGAAATGATATATTGGATTTCGCATTAGCTCATGACTTGGGTATTATGAACACTTGGTTCGAGAAAAAGGGACTCTCATTTGGTGACATATAGAAACGGAGGTAATGCAAGTCAGATTGATTTCTTTTTAGTAAGGAATGTTTGTAGGAAAAGTTTTACTAATTGCAAGGTAATACCCGGTGAGAGTGCTGCAACACAGCATAGGGTTGTGGTGCTTGACTTTCGAGGTAAGAGGCACTTAAGAAAGAGAAGACCACAAGTTGACCCTCGAATTAAGTGGTGGAAGCTCCAAGGGGAGAGTCGACATACTTTTGTGGCTAAGATTTCTGATAGTGGTATTTGGTCTGATTGCACGGAGATGGATATAGATTCGATGTGGAACTTGTTGGAGCATAACATAAAGGAAGTTGCAAAAGAAGTCCTAGGAGAATCTAAAGGAAACAGACCATCAAGTAAGGACACATCTTGGTGGAATGATGAAGTTAAGCAAGCGATAAAGACCAAACGTGAATGTTATAAGGTACTGGGTAAATGCTCGAGCGATGAGAATTATGAAAAGTACAAGAAAGCTCGAACAGAAGCTAAAAAGGCAGTGCGAAATGCCCGATCAAAGGTCAATCAAGAATTATATGCAAGATTAGATACTAAAGCAGGGGAAAAAGATATCTATAAACTTGCTCGAATGAGAGAGAAGAAGACGCGAGATATTGGAAAAGTTAAATGTGTAAAAGATACTGACCAAAAAGATTTGGTTCAAGATAAAGAGATAAAAGAGAGACCGAGGTCATACTTTGATACCCTATTCCAGATACCCTATTCAAGAGATGGAGGCCATCAAGAACAAGATATTGGGAATTTAAACATCCCCTCAAGTATGGTTAACCGAGAGTTTAAGAGAAGAATCCAAAAGGGTGAAGTGACAATTGCATTGAAGAAGATGGGGTCAAAGAAAGCAGAAGGACCAGATGGTATACCTGTTGAAGTTTGGAGGTGTTTGGGGGAGAGGGATCGAATGGGTAACTATGCTTTTCAATAAGATTTGGAGAAGCAATAAGATGCCATCAGCATGGAGGAAAAGTATTCTCGTCCCTTTGTATAAGAACAAAGGTGATGTTCAAGATTGTTCTAATTATCGTGGAATTAAACTAATGAGTCATACCATGAAGTTGTGGGAACGAGTGATTGAACAAAGGATCAGGAAATGTGTGAAGATAATGTAAAATCGGTTTGGATTTATTCCCTGAAGATCTACCATGGAAGTAATTTATCTTATCCGGCAGTTGATGGAACATTTTCGAGATAAAAAGAAAGATCTGCATATGGTTTTTATTGATTTAGAGAAGGCATATGATAAAGTACTAAGAGAAGTACTTTAGTGGGCCTTAGCAAAGAAGGGTGTATCGCGGAAATATATTGACATTATAAAGGACATGTATGAGGGAGCTAGTACAAGTGTACGTACTAATGTTGGGAGGACAAGAATTCCTATTACGATTGGGGTGCATCAAGGATCTGCTCTTAGTCCTTTTCTCTTTGCCATAGTCATGGACGAATTGACAAGAGAAATTCAAAATGACGTTCCGTGGTGTATGATGTTCGCAGATGATATTGTGTTGATTGATGAAACGAAGGTTGGAGTGCAACAGAAATTGGAACTGTGGAGGGATACTTTGGAAGCTCGAGGCTTTAGCCGAAAGCGAAGTAAGACTCAATATATGGAGTGTAGGTTTAGCGAACTTGATGATAGAGAGGCGGGGATGATCACATTTGATGGGAAAGTTGTTCATGAATCCACTTTCTTTCGGTATCTTGGATCTATTATCCAAAACGATGGAGAGCTAGATGGCGATGTGGCTCACAGAATAAAGACAGCGTGGTTGAAGTGGAAGACTGCCACAGGGGTTTTATGTGATCCTGGCATGCCTCATAGATTAAAGGGTAAATTTTACCGCACGGCAATTAGGCCTGCGCTGTTATATGGCACCGAGTGTTGGGTCAGAAAGCAGGTGTCACGTTCAAAAGATGAATGTGGCAGAGATGCGTATGCTACGATGGATGTGTGGTCATACAAAAAAGGATCGGCTCAGAAATGAGGTGATCAGAGAGAAGGTAAGAGTTGCGTCTATAGAAGACAAGATGATGGAGAATCGATTACGATGGTTTGGTCATGTGAGAAGAAGACCTATTGATGCCCCAGTGAGGAGGCTAGAAAGTTTGGGAACAAGTAATGTTGTGAAAGGTAGAGGAAGACCTAAGAAAACTTGGATAAAGATGATTGAAAATGATATGCGGTTTCTTGGAATTGGAGAAAGTATGGCGATGGAGAGGCAAATGTGGCGGGAAAGAATACGGATGGTGGATGGAGTCTGATTCTTTTTTTTTTTTTTCCTATTTTCTTTTATTTCATGTTATCTTTTGTTTTTCTTTTTTTTTTTCTTTTTTGTTTTACATTCATTCTCTTTTTTATTTGCTTTTTTTCTCTATTTTTTCCCTCTTCTTTCCTTTTATGTTATTTATGTAACGATTATTGACGGTTTCAAAGTTTGATTCATGTTAGCCGACCCCAAATCATTTTGGGACTAAGGCTTAGATGTTGTTGTTGTTGTATAATAGAAGCTTCATCATTAACAAAGGAACATAGCCAAATAGTAATGTTTTGAATTACTTAGCAATTAAAAATGCATAAAATAAAGTTTATCATCTCAAAAAAAAAAAGATTACAATATCACGATGAATTTAAAATGGGATCATCGGTATCCAGTGGTTTGAAAAATGGATTAAAACCACTAGTATTTCTACCACCATCATCGTCGTCGTCATCATCATCATATAACTCGACCATGTCATATTCCTACATGATCAATTAAACAATATAAATATATGAAGAAAGCCAAGAAAAAAAAAGTAAAAAAAAAATAAAGGACAAAAAATAATCCAAAAAAAAAAAAGTAAAATAGGATATATTGCTGCTAAAAAAACAAAATAAACAAACTAAAGCAAAATCGAATATACTACAGGGAAGCAAAATAAACAAAATAAATCAAAAAACTGCTGCCTAAGATTTCACAAAAAAAAAGAAAAGGTTGCCTAAGAATAGATAAAGCAAACGGAGGAAGCAAAATAAACAAAATAAAGCAAAAAAAAAACTGCTGCTAACAAAAAAAGGAGGTCGTCGGAAACGTACGGGGTAAGCCGGAGTAACTGGAATTCAGAGCCTCGGAGGTCGCTGGAGGTCGGAGTCGCTGGTCGTTGGAAGTCGGAGATGAAGGCATGAAGCTGAAAGGAATTAGGGCTGAAAGTCGCGATGGAGGTCTTTTCTCTATTTTTTGCCTGGCCCGTCTCTTTATATTTTTTCATTTATTAAAAAAAGAAAAAGAAAAGGCAAAACGCCTCAAACGCCTTACGCGTACGCCTTGGAGGCGTGCGCCTTTCATACGCCTCAACCAGGAGAAGGCGTCCGCCTTCTTTTTTAGTCCTTGAAAGAGCGCCCCGGGACGTATTCCCGGCGCCTCGCCTCGAGGCGGCGCCTCAAGGCGCGCCTCGTCCCGCCTTTTAAAACATTGATGCGCTTAATAAAGATTTTAATTTGAATATGATAGTAACAACTAATTTTAATTAAATATGCTTTTCTGCTTAAAAATAACCAGAAAATAAGAAAGTGTTTGGATACCAAAACTGCTTTTCTACTTTAAAAAAAGCAGAAAAAATAAGCAACGCCAAACACCCACTAAATTTACCCTAGGCCAAAAAGTATTGGTTAACCGATTTACCAAACCACTTTAACCGCCTTAGCCGATTAAGCGAACCGTTATTAACCGAAACCGAACTGTTTTGATTTTCAGTAACCGAACATATGCAGTTATGGTTTGGTTTTGGCACATAACCAAACCAAGCCGAACCGTGTTCACCCCTAATTTTCTGTTCCAAGTATTTAAATCCTTTCCATGTCCAAGTAGTGTTGAGAAGAGTTCGCAAATGGAAAGTGTAGATACCTCTGCGAAGGACACACACCGGAAGATTTATCGGTTGAAAAAGTCAGAATCCGTTTCAGCTGCCCCGACGCCTAATAAGAATGAAGAGCAAGTCGCATATATTAGGCATTTGAATATGTCGTCTTCAACATCCGTTCATCCACAATTGGAAAATTCTCCTTCTGTCCGAAGTTCGCCCGTGAAGTTGAAAATTAAGCTGGATGTCAAACGGGAGCCAAGTCATGTGCAAAATGGGTGCTTCGGAAAGTTGTTTTCGTTAAAATCTTTTCGCAAAGAACATTGGGTGCCCAAACCGAAAATCGAATTGTTAAAGACCAATGGTCAAAATTTTAAAACACATATTAACGGTTCGATGGACGGGGCGGAGTTCAAATGGTCTTTGCGAAAAGCAAACTGATTTTCAATAAGTCCGGCTGAAGACTATAAACTTTGCGCTTCTCGGGAGGCAACCCGAGTTTTAGTTGTAGATTTTTGCGTTTCAGTATTTTCTTGCATTTTTTTTATCTTTATTTTTCGTCATTTTAGCTTGGATATGCTTGTCTCTCATGCTCTTGACGTTTTCTGTTGAAAATTTTGTGCAGAAATCACCCCAGGGAAAAATTCATGCCTGAGCCGCGGCACAAGGATAGTGAGCCACGGCACACACAAGTGAAGAAAAAAGGGCATAGTGATTGATTGAAGGGTTGGTCATCTAGAAATGTATCCAATATGTCGGTTTTAATAAGCCATGTAGCGTTTTTTCCTTATTAAATATTTGAATGTACTCAACTTTTATAAACTTCCTATGTTATGTATATGATGGCCATAAATTTCTGACATGTCACGTCATGGTATACGTAACATAGGAAGTTCTGAAAGTTAAGTACATTTAACTGGAAAAAAAGTTGGAAAAAGAGATTGAAGTTTATTGAATATTTTGAGAGAAAAAAGACCATCATTTCATTAGCTAATTTTTACAATGAACATAAATCAAAGTTTATCCTTTCATTAACTAACAACATGAGCCCTCATGTGACACGCTGGTCTTCATTTGGCTCATCACATAATCGTGGCTGAGAAGATTTTATTTTTTTTTCAAATTGGTGTTGGGTGCTTAACTAATAGTAATTAGATAATTTCTCCTCAAGCCATCACCACTATTCTTTTAAAGGCAAAGCATCTCATTACAACTCATAAAAGGAGCAAGAACAAACACACACCAAGGCCTCCAAGACGCTATGAACAAACAGCAACAGAAGCTAAGAAAAAAGAAAACAATGGAGTCCCCAAAACAGCAAAAGCCAACCTACAAAAATATGGAACGTGATTCATACTTATCATGTTTTTGCGTGTTTATATTTGGTTATTAAATTGGTCTTTCCATCAGTTCATGTGGGCTTATCACATAATTTCTTATCCCTAGTATTGCCAACTGGAATAAATTTTCCAACTGCACTGTCTACGTACGTTTATTAGGTGGGAGTTAAATTAATTTAGTTAAATCATGCATCATCATTATCTTTGTTGTAGCTCGTTAGTGTATATTGCAAGTGCCCGACAGCTTGAGTAGTTGAGCATATGGCATGACTGTGCATACATTTACTAAAGGGCCAACGATTACTAATTATTAGGTCAATCAGATTGATTTTTTAGCTATATTTACATTTTTGGTTTTCACTAGTTGTGTTATTTTATGACGTGCTTTCTTTACAATTTGTACCACCGAGCTTATATCATCATATATATTTCTTACAGGAAATTGCATCAGAGGAGGAGATTGATGAGTTTGGAGAATTGACTATCAGGCATCTAGATGACTTGGAAGATAACAGTGACATGGTGTTCTTTATTTATCTCACCTCTTGTCATAAAATTTTAAAACGATACAAAATTTTGTTTCACGCAATGGTACTAATGAGCTTTATTTTGTGTATCAAATATAAAAAGGAATTAACATCAGAGCTGGAGGAGCAGATTTGTTCAATGGGGATAATGGGGATGGAGATGTATCATACTAGACAAGACGAGGAGAAGCGTATCCAGGCAGAGCTAGAAGCCGTAGCTCGAAAATGGGTTGTCTATCTATTTGTTTTCTCAATTTTCTGCTTTTTATCTCATAGCTGTTACTAATGAGCTTAATTTCTTATATTTGTTGTAAAAGGAAATGTGGGGTAGGGCGGAACCTGAAGCAGAACAAGAACCAGAACCAGAGCCAGAACCACTAACTGAGCTGATTAATGTGGAACAAATCTTGAGCGAACTTTGGATGTTGCAAAAAGAAGCCGGATTCGGACGCGGATTTGAAGAATTGTGCTCATAAACTTTTGGTACTGTCTTTTATGCATATTTTCTGTCACAAATCCCCCCCCCCCCCTGCGGATGTACTCATGCTAAAACTGTATACCACCTATCAAGTTTGTATTGTTACCATGAGTACTATTCAAATGTTTGTATAATACAATATCAATATCTCATATGGATATTTTTTTAATTTAATGTATTTATTTAAGCATGTCAAATAATATTAAGATCTCACACTTTTGCGGGTCCAACAGCTTTGGGTATGATGACACAAATTTCTCATTGACCACAGTTGCACCCAAATAGAAGTCAGAATTGGCTTTAGCGCCTTTTGCTTTCGATTATGATGTGGAACTAGAAATAGAACCCTTAAACTTGTAGCTGAAGTTAATGTGACTTGTGTTTCTTGCTTTTCTTGACATTATGGAAAATTCTTTGTCCATCCCTCTTGTTAGTAACTGTTATACCGTAAATCTGGTCTCTATTTAAGTGGGATTGTCATGATTCGTATCGTCGTTTTCATTTCATACATTCTCTAAACCTGCTGATGCATATGTATGATATGACTACAGGAATAAAAAAAAACATTCTTATTATATCAAGATGGAAATGAGTGTGTGCAATTGTATTCCTCTCAAATTAAAAAGCACGATTGCTCTTGCATCAATATATTTGTTTGAGAAAAATTAAATTCTTGAAAAGATGAGAGAAATGAATGATACAATCCAGCACGTGCAATAATATTTAACCCTAATTTTAGTTCTAGCGCAAAGCAAGAGAGTGATGATGCAAAAAGTGTTCCAGCATAGTTCCATAGGGGCATCAAAGGAAGAAGAAGTTTCTTCTTCATCGAGAGTGGATATGAAGAGTAGCAGGGGTTCGGTAGATTTTTCTACTTTTAGAATTAGGATAGAGGAGCCAAATGGTAGGAGGCCTAATAGTAATAATAATAGCAGAGGGGATATCTTTCTGGACCGCGAAGCCGGATGGAAGGAATAGGATCCTGAATATGATAGGAGCTATGACAGGTATGTGTCTTCTACAATTAAATTTTGATTATTGTACATTCATTGCCAATCTACCATTATGCCTTTTGAATCATATTGACATATTGGGTGGTCAGTCAGGGCAGGTTAGGTTAGTATAAAGGGTAAAAAGGGGTAATTTTTTTGTGCTGGTTTAAATGGGCTAGTTCAGGTTGGATTGCCGCGGAACATTTTCTGTTTGAATAAAATTATTCAGGAGTTTATAAACTTATATGCATCAAAGCTATACTTGGGATGGCTTTTGACCCGTTTGACTACTTTCTTGAGCTAATTTCTTTGTTTGCTCATTGGAAAATAAAACATAACCCAAAATGGTTATAAAATTGCTACATCATGTAATTATAGTTGTTTGTTTGGGGCCAGGCCAGCTATAGATTTATCGGCTCAGTTTCTGTTAAAGTCATTGGATATCTAGTTTCATACTTGCTTGGGGATCATGTATCATCATTCTGTAACCATATGTTGACCATGTTTAAAATAAAGTGGGATTGCTAATCCAAAATTAGCTATAATGGTGTTCTCTGTATATATCCATACCATGCAAGACTTTCTCAATACAAAAAATAGATGTATCAATGTTACTACAGCAATTGTTATCTATGTAGAAACTGAACCTCTTTTGCAGTTGCTGTTTATAGCATTTTGTATACTAAAGTAAAATGCCACTTTTGCTATTTCCCTTTTTTCTTAATCAATTGCTGTTTATAGCATATTCTTAATCACTTTTGATCTATGCAATATTATCTATTCAAAAACAAACAACCTAACGTGTGGTAATTTGTTTTAATTCCTGAATAAAAATAGAGAATCTTTTGTATATTTGTTTTTATATATTTGTTATATTTATATAATGACTTTGGATTGGAATTTAAACTCATAAGATGAGATGAGCCAATTAAACACAAAATTCTACACAAATTGACTTCTTTAATATAAAGATTAAAGACTAATATAACTATAAAGCAAATCAGCAATATTAGCATTGTGGTGCTCGGATTGGGGATATTCGGCCCAACATTTCTTGTCAACTATATAACTTATACCTTAAATTAGACACACCACACTCTATAGCATTTGCACGACAAAACCATATGTAAATAGCACTTTCTATTGGTACTCAAATTCTTACGAGTATCTTACCATAAGGTTGTCAGTAAACAACATATGGCTCTTTTTCAAGTAAACACCCAAAAACTTGAAAGTATGACAAAAGATTTAAAAATCAACTAACGAAAGTTGGATGCAAAATAAAAAAAGTCAAAATGATTGTGACAGTATAAAACATTGATTACATAAGGGTATGATATTGTCAAGACACCATGTTCGAGCAAATTTTCGTAAGTGCTCTTCAGCTCCGATCCTTAGGAGGTCCTGCAGCTGCTCTTTCGTCTCTTAGGATGAAATAATAAAGAACACCGTTAGCTCGTCTCGGGGTTTTAATCCGAGACCAAGCTCCGGCGTGAGAGTAAGTACTTGGTATGAGTGAATGATAGAGGGAGAGAGTTGAGAGTAGAGAGAAGTGAGTATCGGAGTGTGTGTTCATGTTCATGTGTGTGAACATCTCCTTTTATACTACATGCGCTTAGCCCCACGACACAAGGATTGTGGAGACTAAGTTGTCTTCTAGGGGCAACACACATATCGCTGATGAGCGTCCGGCATGGTCCTCGGGATCCAAGTTGTCGTTATGCTACAAGTACTAGTTGTGGACCAAAGCCTATGTGCTTATTTGTACATCATTGTACTTGTATGTCAGCTGCTAGTGTACTAGCTCCGATGCAGGCACTGCTCCGTCACTATGCCTCCTGAGGATACACTGCTCCATCACTATGCTTCTGAGCAGACACTGCTCCATCACTATGCTTCCTGAGCAGACACTCTGCTCCATCACTATGCCTGCCTCCTGAGCAGATACTGCTCCATCATCATTGCCTCTAGACCTGAGGTGACCTTCGTCACCCCAGCTACTCCAGCGGACTGTTCCAACGTGGAGTGTGTTTGTCTTAAGAATATTAAGGGCTAATTGTGATTATCTCCTCCAAAGCATCCGGAGGAGACCATACCTCATCATGTCCCCCCATTCTAGTATCAATGTATTGTCAAAGAGTTGGTACTAGACTCAAAAGAAAAAAAATTGTCTGGTCGTTCCAGCTACTCGTTCGGAGGTTTGGAAGTACTTTTTGGGAAATGCTCATATAAATTTTTTAAAGTTATTTCTACCGCACAAAAATCATGCAAAAAATAAAAAATAAAAATATGTAAGAGTTTTGTTGTGTTGATGCGTCGATTTATCGGCTTTGTGTAACTGATGACGTCTCTGGGCTAAAGGACATGTATGTCATGGGCTTATCAGGCCCACGTCATCTAAACCTCACAAGCCTTGTTTTTTCTGGAGGCCTATAAATATCACATTTTCTTTTGTTTTTACCTCCTCATTTTTTACACAAGTTTTCACCTATTCAACTGAACTCTTTCGTTTACTTTCTTAATTTCCCTACCAAGATTATTCAACTGAGCAGTAATCGCGGCTAAACCGTCATTGTTATCACAACCTTTACGCCTAATCGACGCTCCATCGTGCCACATCTGAGAATGGTCAGCTATTTCTTGAATGGCTTTCTTTGCACTAACGACGCTCATTTTAGGAATTGCACCTTGACATCCAACATCTGTCAAGTAGCGACATCCAAACCTTTGTAGAAAACAATCACTTCCTGCATGCTAGTCAAATAATGTTGAGGACATTTCAATAATAAATCCTTGAATCGTTCCCAGGCCTTGTAAAGAGTTTCGTCAGGTTCCTATTTGAAGTTATTGCTTTCCTCCATTTCTCGCAGTTCGTGAAGGTGGACAGTACTTGCTCAGAAATTTGGACTTAAGAATAGCCCAAGAAGTAATAGTCCCAGTAGGGATTTTGGGAAAGATGCGTAACATGTGTTGATCTTCCGTTACGTTAGGAGTATGGAATAAGTCAACAATCTCAAGTACTCGTTCAATATGTTCATTCACATCTTCATTCTCTGCTCCACTGAAAGTGTTGTCTCGGAGCTCCTTAAGAAATTGCCCTTTCAATTCAAAAGTAGTGGTGTCCCCGAATTTTGGCCAAACAACACTCGACCCATAGTCAGCTCGGGTTTGAGCCATATACTCTTCCATAGTTTGTCCTGCCATATCTTCCTTTGCTTCTTCAACAATATGATCAATAACCTGATTCTCGGGATCAGTAGGTAAGTCGAATTCCGGTGAACTTGAGTGATCAAATGGGTCCGTGTTGAAAAGCTTTCTTCTAGAATGAAAAATTCGCTCTGGTTCTTTAAAAGGTTCACAAAGATTCTGATTAGTGCTCCGGGTCATGCACTACCTGAAAATGAACAGTAAGAGATCAGTAGAACAAGCTCAGAAAAGAAAAATACAAATACTAAATACAAAAAGATGAAAAACTAAAAATCTGCAGTAACAGAAAGACGATATGCCGTATACACTAAACAGTATACGCCGTATCCCAATTTCAAGGCTAATACGCCGTATCCAGAAAAGAACACACCGTATGCTATGCTTAGCTCAATACGCCGTATCCACAGACAAGGATACGCCATATCAAAATCCTGATACATATTTCAAACAAAAATTTAAACACTTAAAATAGCAAATAAAAAATGAAAATTAAGCTAATAAGACATAAAATAAGCACACAAAATTTAAATTAGAAAAACAAAATAATACCATTAAATTAAGCTAAAGCTAAAATCACTCCCCGGCAACGGCTCCAAAAACTTGATGTGTTCAATCTAGGTGTGAGATTTTCTATTAGGTTTTAATATTTATAATTTCCGACTAACCAATAGACTAACACTTACGGCCAGTGTACCCGATCAGATGTAGCTAGTGAATGGTAAGTACAGGTCGTTCGCAAGGAGTGAGTGAACTAAAGCTTACCTAAAGGTATTCTAAATATCTATCCTAACTATTAAAAGGGTTCAATCTGAGAGATTGACACAAATTTGGTATTTCTAAATAACTACTGATTAAATTAAGAAATGCAAGTAAATAGTGAATAAGAAGGTAAGGTCGAGGTCTTATTATAGGAGAATGTTTTGGTGATTTTAGTGTCACCATTCATTTTGTGTAATTGGAACTAATATGTGAGCTAAGAGGTCTTATAATTTGTATTCTAATATATGTTCGGGTATGTGCGGAGTGCACACATGTATAAGATCGAATTATAAGCCGGTACGATTATGTCGGGGGTCCGGGGGCAGAGCCCCCGGCGGTGGTCCCGCTGAAAGGTCTTCGGAAATTTAGACTGGGGATTTAGTGATATTTCCGAATTTTAGAGGGAGACTATGGTAAAATTGACTAATTACGTCAATTTTGGTAAACCATCCGTAAACAAGGGTGAACAGGAGAGAAGATATTGCACAATTCATGTTTCTTATTGTTCTTTTTTGGCATACAAACCTATGTGCCCATTATTTAACAGCCATTCGTCTTTTATAACACTCATTGAACCAAGAAAATTTCAAATGAACACTACACTTTGTAGTCAGATAGAATTTATTCTCTTTATCATATATTTTCTGATGAGGTCTTTCTTATGTATATAGGCCCTATCTTATGCAGAGGAAGCCTATAAGTGGCGTACTAAACTTCTTGAGAAAATGTTTATTTTCTATAATACGGAAGTGGACAAAATCTTTGATGATAATGGGGAAGTCACTGAGATAAAATACAGTTATAAGACTTTCAGGATGATCTCTGCAGTAGTTCAAACAGCCTGGTCCCCTGATAAGTGTTCAAGCGATTCCAAGGACTTTGTTCTGACACCATGGAATGTACTACAATGTTTTCTTGAAAGCATTCTACAGGTGCAATTCTTACTTTTTAAGTTTACAACATACATTATGAAAATGTAATAATGTTTCACCTTTCTACTAATTAATTCAACTAAATCACTGTGTTTCCCAGTTATGCAACTATGTTTAAATTTAGGGGTTTTGCTAACCATGGTTAAGTATCTTTTTCTATAACGAAACAAACATTTAAATTAATTAACATGACAAAAGGTTACAAGACACCTTCTGCCCAGGTGTTGTTTATTTGCCTTTGTGGACGTTGACTTGTCATTTATTATATGATCATTAAAATTAAGGTTTATAATCAATTGGCGGCAAACCAACTAACCAAGGAACCTGCACTGAACCGTAATGCATATGAAGGAAAGCCACTGTGAATAAATAATTCAATGCATTATGTAAACGGGTCAGATAGCTTCTTGTCTGCGCAGCTATCATGTTAACCTAGTAATTAGCCTTACTCAAGATAGGTCAACACAGAGATAGAACAGAGAGAGAACAACTCTAATTATTCTTCATTAACCACTTCAAATATCAAAGATACAATTCAGGGATGGGGGCTAGTATGGCTTAATTTATACCTCGGCAGAAGCTGACCTGCAATCTTAAGTTTATTCAGGTAATTTTTCCTTTAAATTGGTACTGGTATAAGTTGCTTAAATTGGTAACAAGTTGAATTAATGGGTAAAAGGTGAAACATTGTTGCATAAATAAGACATTTGCCCTGCATATGAATCCCAAAATAATTATTTATTTCTGTAAAACTTAAAAGTTCTGTTGCATGTTTGGCATTATTTAGATAGGAAATCTGGTTGACGATGCACTTAGCGCTCAAAATATATTGATAAGAGGGAAGGCAATCTCTCGTTTGCAAGGCTTGAATATCTTTTCAATACGGTTCTGTATTGCTTTAGGTATGCGCACCACATTTTATCATACAGCAAGTAATAAAACTTATGTTTTTAACTTTTAAGATATTATCTTCACCTTAAGTCCTACCTTAAAATTGATATGCTTGAAATACTTTGAGTAAGCTAAGATGTATTCATAATGTTATAGCTCAAGAACATTCTCCCTATCTGTCTGCATTTGATCACAGCCCATTTTATATATACTCATATAGTCATATAGAAGCCAGTGGCTTACTGTAGCTGTAAATCAAAAGGTAGGTCTGTTACTATGTTGTATGCTTTTAAACAAAAATATTTACCGTCCCTCTGGTAGGAACCAGATATCCCATCCATGACCCCACTTTAAAAAAGTACAAAGAAAATAGTTTACAATCACTCGAGTAATTTGAATATTGAATTACTATTGAGCTGATTAGCATATACGTGTTAAACCTGATCTTTTAAGACATATTGCTATATAACTTCACAAATTTTGGACAGCATAAATCTATATATGCTTATCTCAGACATTAGTTTGTACATCCTAACATATTATTTGAGCTTATGGAGTTATGGTATATTTATTCCTTTTTCATGTTTGTACTTGTGTTTTCTATCCTCGTGTATGATTTATTAATTCATTTTTCCAGCTAAGCTATATCGTAAGCAACGGAAATGGAGTATGAGCGAATTCCAGCTAAAAAGTGCCTTAAGTATGTTGGATTCTAGCCAAAGTCACATATCTTGTGTGCATTGTAAAGCTGTTTTAGAGGTTTCTGTCAAGCAAGAGTTTGCCGATTTATATATTCATCGTTTCAATAACAAAAGAAAAATTCTCAAGGAACTTGATGATGCTGATTCTTTTTATAAAGATGTTGAAAAAGTTCTGAATGAGCCGATATGGGAAAATGACATAAGTAACCCCGAGAAAGCCAGCGCGAGGAAAACAGTTTTCTGTGATGCCATTGGGATACCATTTACTCTTCAAGGTAATGAAGAAAATTGTTTCCATTGTCAACCGCTTAAAGTTAAGAAATCCATGTCACTGCAAACCTTCATACACTTAAAAATGGAGTGCCTCAGAAGGCGCCTATTGTTCAGACTACTGGCTGGGAAAGGTATGATAAAAAATATCACTCAAAATCTTACCTTTTTTATTAAATAAATATATGGATGAATACTCCTATTAGTTGCCATAAGTCACTACTTCCCATGCTTGCATTAAAAACAATGAATAAGGTATATCTAACTCTTTTAAAATTTATCTACAATATTTTTTTTAAAGGACCAATATTTATCTATTATTTATAACTAAATATAAACCATTTAGGTCCTGCACTTTCTAAGTAACTCTTAATATCAAGTCTGATGGAATTCCCTTTCTAAAGCAACACAGTTACTTTAATTTGGTCAGGTTTACGGTTTTGTGAGTTAATAAGTGTACCTATCATCCTTTTAGCTTTTTGGACATGTTATGCTATTACAGAGGACTTATTCAAAAATATTGTTACGAAGTGAGATAGAATTTGGACATTGAGATGGAAACTATCATGGTGATTGTCTTTTGTCTATTTAGGGGTGTTTAGATTAGCTTATATTAACAGTTTATCGGCGTATTGAACTCTTACAAGTTAATAAGCTCAAAAAAGTGAGCTTATTGGTTTATCCAAATCTCAATAAGTCGATACGCTCATAAAATAAGCTAAAATAACACTCTCTTATCCCCTAGTATAATAAATAAAACCTCTTAGTCGGAAGTCAACAAAAGTGGTTTAAAAGTTATTTTATTATCTCATTCTGTATGATTTTTTTTTGAACGGCTCATTCTGTATGATTTAATTTAAGCCTTTCATAACACGTAAACTTATGACAGGCGACCCTGTAACACCCCCCGAGATATTCGGAGAATATCACAGCGCCGTAAATCCCGACCTGGGATTCACTAGGCTTATCTCACTCACAACGTATTAAATTTAATAAAATCCACTTGGGAATCAATAAACTCGATACAAACAAGGAAGTTCAACCACGGACAAACAATACCATGAAGAAATACAAGAAGTTGCACGACAATGGAAAAGGACTTTCCTAAAGTACTCGAGTACCACTTATTATTACAAGGATAAAATGGACCGAAGAGAACAACGACCAAACAAAGTAGAACACAACTAGCCACAGTATCACGCCTCGCCATCCTCATCGTATCGTCCCGGCGCTCGCTCGTATGGTTCCTTAGGACCTGAAAAACACAAAAGTAATTTTCCCCAAACGAGAGGGGTTAGGGCAAGTATTACAAGTGAAATGTCAAGTCTTATACATAAAAGCATATGCACCAATTCAAAGCCATGATAATGATTTTCCGGAAAATACAATTATCCAAACATATTTGGAAATGATGATATCTCTTGATTAACCGTGGACTCGACAATGCGCGAATCCCTCCTCGACCCCGTCGGATCATCTCGGAGTGGCTAACCCAAATGTTCACGGAACCAACATAAGCGGAACCCTCCTCGACCCCGTCTGTCCTCTCGGAGTGAACGAAAGCAACTCTCACAATCACATGCATTACTTTTCACATTTAAGAACATAACTTTCACAAGAATCACTTGCCTGGAATCGAGAGGAAAAAGGGTACGAACGACAAGGTACCAAGATTGAAGGATTCGACAACTCCGAACCTAGACAAGTTCGTAATTCAATTGTCAAAACCCCATCGGTATGAAAATAAGTTGGAATCACCCGAATTTACTACCCCGATACATGTGTTCCGGGAATAATTCTCTTGGATAGTGAATCGCAAGTCAAATATCCCAAACACTCAAGAACTCCAGAAATACACCATTAAATCCATAGGAAAACATGTATCAAAGGTAGATAACTCATAATCGATATATTCTAACATAACAACAAGCTGGATCGAAGAAATCGGATGGAAAATCCCCAAATCCCGAAAATCTAGGGTTGTGAGAAGTTTACCTTGATTTGGAGCGGTGGAGAGGATTAAACGTTGATAAATCCGAACTAGAAACTCAAAGATGTTGCTAGATAATTGCAGCTCGAAGAACTCCTCACAAATCGCCCGGAATCGCCTAAAATCGCCCAAGGAGGTGAAGGTAGGAAGAAATGACGATTTGGGAACGGAAATGTCCTATTTATACTAAATAGGGACTAGCGTGCGCTAGCCATGAAAAATAGCGCGCGCTATCGGATTCACCAGGCAATCCAGTAGCCTCTGCCAGCTCCGTTAGCGTACGCTAACACCAGCTTATAGCGTGCGCTAGTGACTTCAATTAGCGTGCGCTAATTATTTCTAATAGCGTGCGCTACCTGGTAGTCAGTGCCCAGTCCAGAACCTACTGTCCCCAGCTCTGCTCTCTTTAGCGCACGTTACTCTAGTAACGTAGCGTGCGCTACCACCAAAATCTAGCGTACGCTACCAGTCACACCTAGCGTACGCTAGGAATTCCCTTTTCCAGTCCAGTAGCTACTGGACTGTCCGCCTCCAATACATTAGTAGCGTGCGCTAATTATAATGGATAGCGTGCGCTACCCTCACTAAATTAGCGTGCGCTACAAGGTGTGCGTAGCGTGCGCTACCCATTACACGAAGGTAGTATAATCGCATCAGGGATCCGAAAACAGCGACGATCCGAACAAGAAAAGGGGTAAATCCAATTGACAAGAGTTCCAAGATCAATATAAGCTTACCAAACACTTATACGAGCGTAAAAATTACAAAGCACAAGAGTAGAAGGTTTACAAAAAGTACGGGTATTACAGACCCTACTTTATATATGACACCATTCTTTTACTCATACTCTTAATTTACTTTGTCAAATACTGATTATTTTACCGTCTTCTTTATCCAAAAACATACTAGTACTAGCTTACTCAACATTACATCTTAATATATTCTTTTTATTAATTGCTTTATATCACATTACCACTTTATATATATTTCAATTCTTATTCTATCGATGTTAATTTAAAATTTTGGGGTATTAATGTGTTGCATTGATGCAATAGGCTATTGGTTTCTTAGTCATTTAAGGATGTCCTAATTCATTAAATAAATTAATTAGGCTGACTAGCCTAATGTACATTCTTTCTTGAATCATATTGGTTTTACATGTCCAGGAAAACTTCATAGGGCTCGCGGAGAGATTATCAATGAGCAAAAAGTACTCCTTTACAGCATCTCTGTGCTTTTCAGTAGATGTTTATTCAGGGAATCGCATTTCCCTATCTCACCTGAGTTTGTGGCTACCATCATTGACCAAAACTTGACGGGGGTTGCCTTTGGTGTGGAGCACACATCAATTTTCTACAAGATATGTTGCCATTTCTTGAAATGCATCAGTAACAAGGATACAAGGTAACTAATAACATCATGAAACTCTAGTAAAAAGGATCACGATGCATGCAAAACTTGTTCAATCTTGGTAACCTCAAATTTGTTTTCTATAACGTGTACCCGAATATGATTACTTCTCATTTTGATTTATGAAGGAGCTTTTGAATCTACTAACTAAACCTTTCCTTTGCCTTTTATTTTTCTTGCAACTATTCAAGTAAAAAGTCTATAATTGCAACACGGACTATCGTGCGTGGACTGAAGATCGCTTTCATACGCACCCGCCTTGTTCCACAACTCCATCGGAAGGTAATAATAGTTCTATGCCTTCTTTATATTCATCTTTGTGATATATAAAACTGAAAGAAGAGTACGTATAATTAGTTTATACGATTGTGAGGGATTTTATGAGATATAAAGCATAATAGATTTTATCATGTGTTCTACGTGTTTTCCGTCGTAGGTATTAAAGATTATGCTACTAATAGAATCTTACAAGATTAAAAAAATTCCATGCATAAGCAGCGGTTTTATAGATATTACGAAGCAAAGAAGATAATTCTCTCTTAATAGTATTAAGGAAAAAAGGTTAAGAAAGATACTTTGTAGCCCTAGCCTAATAACTAACCCACATGTATTATAGGAAAATATAAGTAAACAACCCTAACGATCTAAACAACTTTTCCAATCTTATTTAACCTTTTATTCAATAAAAGTCGAGACTGAATTTTTCTATCAGTCGTGTTGGTCGGACTGAGTTACTGTTGGATTATCCACAATTTTTAAACAACTTATCAAGGTGTGTTTGTCAGCCAACGTTTCTCAGTTAGGAGTCTTATCAATCTTTCCTAAGCAACCATATACAATAAAACTAGTAACTAATTAAAAGCCTAATGTATCGATAAAACGCAGCACAACATAACTATTTTTTTCTTTTAGAGTTCATATAAAAATAATTATATATGCATATTTAATTGAACTTCTTATTCATTTGCGTAAATGTTAGCCTAATTCCATATTAGGCCAGAAAGTCTCATGATCATCTAGCTTTGGTTATGGTTTTTGTTGCCCACTTATAATAGGCAATTTCTAGCGTTATTATAGAATATCTTATCTGAGCTGTGGTTTATAGCTAAAAAATGGCCGGACTGGTTAATGTGCTTACTCAATCCCAGTTTAACCAATTAACATTAGGTGTTTGGTTCTCCATTCAGCGCTTGTTACAGTACTGGAAACTTGACCTTTTATTAATCATAATTTGTTCTTTGAGTTAAAAAGTGTTAAATATGCTAATAGATGGTCAAATAGGCTGACTTTGTTAATGTACTTTTTGTACCCATGTGTCCTTTATAAACAGAAGTTGTTACTTCACAATGTATACACAAAGATATAATATCCACAGAAGGTGACACTTATATGATAAAAATGAGTATTTTAGCAATAGTTAAGGGCCTATTTTTTACTATTTCTTACTCATTACAAGGTTTCCTCTTGTGTCTCAAGCTTTATGAATGAAAATGTAAGAGTTCATATAAAATCCCACCTTCCAGGTATTTTTGAGTTTGACAATTGGCAATAACATCTCAGGTTGCACGGTTGCTTGCTGTTTTATATGCCTCGGACGAAGCACTTTCTAAGTGTAATTCTCCATGTGTTAATCAATGGGCAGCATATTTACATCAAGCATCGATCGGTACTTATCTGAATAACCGCTTATCTGATCGTCATCAAGACCATATACACCAGGAACCTGTGAAAGTTGATGTAAGTATTTTAACACAATTACCGATGTGCGATGTTTTATTGAATATATCGTTGTTTCTCATTTATTTTTAAATCAGTCCTCTTTTTAGCCTGCACTCCTGGTTAAGTTTGGATTTGAAGATCTTGGGTTAAGTTTACGTTACTGTCTTTTCAAATTAATGTTGGTATTTCTTCGATTGAGATACAACCATTCTTTCAACTACTTTTATTTTTGTCAATACCATCATACCTTAATGATTGATTATATTATTAGTATTATACTTATTATGAACATTTGTGATTATATTTGAAAGTGGCCGGTTATGTGATAGTAGCTGATAACCAAGTATAATAATAAATTTTGCTACATAAAGAGTCTGGATGTGATTTCCTTGCTTGAAGTTGTAACAATAGCTCTTAATAGTGCTCGAGTTTGGAAAAGTTGATAAATATATGCAGCTTGCACAATTTCAAACAATCCCTATGCTTCTATTGTTATGATTTAAGCATTTGTCAAGTGTTTTCAATAATGACAAGAATATATACAGCTTGCACAATTCACAATTGACAACTTAGTAGGCCTTCTTTTGGGCATAGTGGTCAAATTCACATGATTGTAATAAGTTGTCATGTTGAGGAGGCAAAAAAAATACCAAATACGTTACTAGATTAGAATCTTATGTGTAATACCTTTATGTCACTAGGTTTTGTTGATGAATGAATGTCTAGAGCAGGTTATACATTAGTTAGTGGTAGCCACCTAAATTATAAATGAGTTTCTGTTGGCATTTGGTGAAGTTAGAAGAAACACACAATCTCCTAATTGATATATGCTAAGAAGTGTTGTTAGTAACTAGTTATATGCTTAAATTTATGGTACGTTGATCAATTCAAAGGAAGACTTAGTATTAACCCGGTATACTTGGGTTGACACATCAGCAGGATGCTCAATTTTCTGCATTTTTTGTTGACATTATATTTCTGCCTGTTACAGAAAATTGAAGCGGATCTTGAAGCATCCGTGGTGGATTTCTTTAGCAATCTTCCTAATGTGGCAATTCTCTGCATTAGTATGCTCGAAGATGACTCAGACTTTCTGAGTAATTTATTACCCCACAGTCCTACATCTGTATGGATTGTGTTGTCTCGCTTCAACTCAAATAATGTCCCTATTTTCGTCATGTTACCTGTTGCTTCAACCTTCCAAGGTAGCTCTTTCCTTACACTGCATATGGTATATTTCATGCATTTAGATCCTTGTTTTGTAGCACGATTACATGAAAATACACATTTGTGTGATATATTCAGATTCAGCTGGTTTTCCCATCAACAAAGACTGTTCTGTACGTCGCCCGTGGGACTGTCCTTGGGTGGGTGGCACAGTTATAGATAGGGTTGCACCAATCTTCAAATCTATACTAGAAGAGTTCCACACTACTAATCCAAACCAATCTGTAATGATTAATAAAAAGCTTGATCAGCTTCTCTCTGAACTTCTCAGGTATGATATATCTATAACTATTATTTTGCATGTGATGTGTTGACAAATGATTTATGTGGTTAGTAATAACTTGTGAACACATATATAATTAACTGTTATTGCAATTGCTAAAAGAATTTCATCAATGATTATAAACTGTCTAATTTGCTCATTTTTACATGCCTTATAGTGCCCATTAGATTAATAAATGTACTATCTATCAGCTTAATGTTATCATAAATACTATCTTAGTGGCATATGACAAAGTTTACTTTTTTTCCTTCAGTGATATAGAAAAGAAATGGTTCGGCCGTTGGAAACAGTTACTGTGGCGCAAATGGTCAGACTACAAGAATATTGTTTGTAAGCTAAAGGATCATCTGAAATCCAAGTATGACATTAATGCAGACGAAAACATTCTGAAAGTTGTACTCGAAGGTGCTGGACTGAACACTCCAAAAGAAGAATTCCTATCAGAGCTCTTTTTGAGCAATGGGTTCTATGCAGGCACAACAAACAGTCACAATGACGGTATTGATAAAGATAGTGTAACACCCCCAAATCCCATTGGGTTATTACAGTGCCGTGGACCCCACCTCAGGTGATCCACCAGGCGAACACGACTAAAATACAACAAACTGACCAAAATAGGAAATCACAGACCCTACTATGACGTCCGACATACTATTCCGATATGGAATTTCAACGACAAGGATGGGCCTACATGGCCAAAATAAAAATACAACAACGTTCACGAGCCTTGCTCGGATAATACAAAATGACAACGACTGAACAAAAATGGAGTACTCAGTATCGACCAACATGAACACCAAAATATCTCGGACTAGTATCGTTCGAATGCCTCGTCGCCCTCGTCATGCCCCTGTGTCTCAACTCCTTCCTCGCAAGTACCTAAAACATGAAAACATGTTCGCCCCACGGTCGACCATCGAGATAATGAATATCAAGTACATGCACAACATGATATGCATCAAAGGCGAGAATAAGCGGTCTGACAATGGTAGTACGAGATGCTCACAAACAAAGTAAGAATCGAGCATTCGTGGAACACACTATGCCCATGGCATACGATCAATACCGCCAATAGGTTAGAACATAAGTGCCCAACGGCGAATCATCAATATAGAACACAACAATACATTACCCGAAGGTAAATCGATCAACGTGAAATAAATAAGGATCACAATGCCAGAAGGCTCAAGCGGAAATCTGTTACATCACAATGGCTGAAAGTCCTCGGTAAGTCGCCAAAATATCACGATGGCACGAAAGCGAGCGGCCATTTGTAAAAATATCATGATGGCACGAAAGCGAGCGGCCCGAAGTCAGTAAATCATCACAATCTGAGATCTCAAAGAAACAAACTCGACTATCGAACATACCCTCGGGCGTATGAAACAATCGATCACAAAATATCGAACACATCGATCATACATGGTGCATGAGCGATTAACATTATGGCTCAAGATGGACATCACAAGATGCGCCCGATCCGGAAATGTGTCGTGCACATGTCCACCCCGTATACGGAATCGAGAAATATCGTGGGACAATGTACCTAATTAGCCTCACGAAGTAACGTCTCGTGTGCGGTCGATGTGGTGATATCCACGCATGACCATCGTGTGCACGGCTAAAAATCTACCTGATAACCAATCGGCACGCAGATATGATTAGGATATGTCACGATACAACATGACAACGAAACTCGAAGGATAAGACATCGAAACAAATCATACGACTCACCAAGTGAGCGATGACGCGAATAATGAAAGATCGACACGGCCAGACAATGTTCGAAACAACCATCACGGGATCAAAATCCCTAAGGACGATGAACAACGATCACAACACAGATTGGAAAATCCTCAACCTTCAACGATCACAAAATTACGAGTTTACAAGAATAATAGTGTCTTTGCACGGAATCGGTCAACACGACAATAATAATTCAACGGATGGGAATTATCGTTGATAATCCCGATCAATACTTCGATTAGTAGAATGGCCGATCGATAACAATTATCTGATGGATGGGAATTATCTTTTTGACAACGGTGGAAATTATATTTGATAATCCCGATTGATATATCGATTACCGTTAGAGCGGACAATCGATAATAATTATCTGACGGATGGGAATTATCTTTGATAATCCCGATTGATATATCGATTAGTTAGGCGGACAATCGATAATAATTATCTGACGGATGGGAATTATCTTTGATAATCCCGATTGATATATCGATAACCTTGAGCGGTTAGCAGATAACAATTGTACAACGGATGTCTCGGCACCTTTAATCGGTTCACGAATACGAAGATGATAATCGAATACGTCGATGCCTTGATCGGCCAAAACGACATAAATAGAAAAACATCGATATCAATATGACGATTCACAAAAATATATTGATGGAACATCAATCAATAACAATCGATAAATCGATGCATGGCTATCAACAACAATATCTCAAAGGAACGTCAATCAACAATAACAATCGATATGTCGATACATGAACCCGCTATCGACAAAAATATTACCAACAAGTATCGAAATGACTTAAATATGACATTTAAGAACAACAATAATATTTGGAATAATTTTCATAAGGTTATCGTATCAAACAATCACCTGATATCAACAAATTCACAAATAGAACAAGTCTAGAAATTATACACACATTCATACACATGATAACATTAATCTCATTGACGATCAAGTATAAAACTTGCCTCAAGAAGGCGAGAAAGTCCTTCCACGATCAACGTCTACCACGAATCGATCAACACGTCCTCCGACAATCACAAGCACTCGAACAACCTTGAATGAGATACAATTCATTCGATAAAACGATATCGATCGAAAACGACACAATAGATAATTCCGATTCCAACACGAACACATACTATACTCGTATTTATCCGTATACATACGTATATATATAATATATATATATATTACATATATATATAACATATATACAATACAACTCACAATATATATATATATATATATATATATATATATATATATATATACTAACACTACACACACACTGCACACTAAACACATATATATATATCACAGCTTTTACATTATATATATATATATATATACATAAAACACACAACACACACACACATAATCACGCCATGCACATCTCACACACACACATCTGTTTACCACACATAATATATGTACATATATATATATATATATATATACATATATATATATATATATAACTGAAGAAAAGAAAACTCACACACAAAAACTAACCAGTGGAAGAAGCCGATCGGCGAGTCGAAAAACTCCCATGCCGAAATCGGCGCCGGAAAAATGACCCCGGACCTCGTCGACTCGGTCCGTTTAGTCCATGGCAGTTTTCACCATCTCCGTTAGCAACACTTGGCGGAAGAATGTCAAACCTCGTTCCGCCGTCAGTTAGGACAAAAACTACCTCGATCGCCGGAATCAATGGAGCCGTCCATGACCGGAAATCATGAAGACGCCGGGCCTTGAGCTCGCCGAAAAAATGCCGGGCAGTTCGGATCGGCCGGATTTGCGGCCTTCCGGTTCGGAAATTCCGACCGAGCCGCCGCCGAGCTCTACCTCGCCGGAAAAAATGGAGAAGCCGGCCGTCAGTCCTCAAGCTCCATTTCGCCGGAAAAATGGAGAAGAGAGAAGAAGAGAGGGAGGTGGCGAGGAGAGTGAGGGAGAGAAAGAGAGAGGGACGTGAGAGAGAGAGCTGGGAGAAGAAGAAAAAGAAAAATAGTGAGAGAGGGAGAGATGATGATTGAGGTGATGATTATATATATATATATATATATATATATAACATGGCATGAAATGGAAGAGATGAGGGGTTTCACGTGAAAGTCAATGATGAGCGTATATATATATATAATATATATATATATATAAATGATACCACAAAGATACCTTCGCCGAAAGTTGACCACGAGGAAGGTTTCCACCTACCATGCATTACGTCGAAAACCTCGGGGCGTAACGCATGCATGTCGCAACAAATTAGTGTATGCGAAATCTTTACACGGGTAGCGTCGCTATGGCTATAAACTTAGCGAAATTCCAGGCTTCAAACAACAACCAAGCAGCGAAACCAAGCGAAGCGACCGGTATAAATATTTCGATCCGAAATATTTTAATACAATATACATTGTATTGGTCAAACAACAACACTTGTACAATTCCGAATGAATACGTCTGACTCAGCGATAACACGAAAAAAAAATTACCCCGGATATTACATACTCCCCCTTAAAAGAGTTTCGTCCCGAAACTCGGGGTGCAGTCGGGGCACGGACTATCCGTCGGGATAAGAAAACAACATCTCGGGAATACTCCTCAATACGAGCAATTCCGCTAGCAAGCTAGGCCGACCCCACGGGTCCCACGTCTCATCTGCTGAACAAGGCGAAAAAAATCAAGTGATAAAGACACTCGATCAAATGCGAGATTAGCCGAATCATGACTCTCCTGCTAGAGACCGGCCGGAAGTCGCACCTGAAAAATAACAACACGGACATAGTCCTCGGGACTATATCGAGCGTGCACCCAAGTCCTCACGACTTGATGTCTCGAATCACAATGAGCGATTACCCAGGATCATCACAAAAATCTCGTGCAGGACGAAAAGAAGAAAATCACCTCAAATGACTCAAGTGTCAAGATTCTCGGATATAATGATAACAAGATAGATCGGCCATAATGGTTCGCAACCACAATAATAAAATACGGGCCAGGTCAAACATCGTCCAGAAGACAAGGAAAATACAAATCAAGGTTACATCTCAAATGTACCGGAATCAACATCCTCGGATCGTCGAGCTCCTCGATCTCATCGACTCGAGGAAGACCACTGTCTGAACTCGCTACTCCCCCTCGGGTGTCCATACCTCGGCTCTCGAAGCCGATATGACCCACTTGGATGAAGTACGGTTGAAGTGACAAAATCTCTCGAGGCCCATGAGCTCTCTCGAGACCTCACGCACTAGAACTCATGCGGTATTGAAGGTGTCCCCACCTCAGGCACGAGAAAATAAATAATAGGCACCGTACATCGAGTACTCACATGCCCGTGAATCACAATTAAAACAAATAACGGTCGAACTCGCGCTGAGAAGAAAATACTTTCGATGCTGGCCACTAGAAAATGACCTCTTGGGCGTCGGAGCTCGATGTCCCTGCAGCAGAATCGGCATCCTAGTCCTCTCACGGAAGAAAATGAAGGATCCTTCGAGTAAGCTCTTCGATCAGCTCTGCTCGAGAGCCTTCTCGATGGTCGCCCAAGTGAACTACAATTGTGATTGAACAATGTATTCTCAGCAGCGAGTTCAAACTCTTGTTAAAATACTTGATCTTATCAGCCTCGGTACGGATAACGGATGAAAGTAAGCGAAAAGTCCTTGAAACTTCTCGGCAATAACAATAACACCCTCGTTCTCGGCCAGTTCGGGTTGAAACCTCAAACAACTTGGCTTCACGAAGTGGGCGGATAATACCTCTCTAACATGAGAGTCTTAAACTCGATCGAAACGATCACGATCGGTGGGTTCTCGAGCACAACTCGAAAATGATTCGTCGGCCGCCCAAATTATTGGTACGAGGTTTGGTGTCGGCCCGCTCTGCGGCCTCTACCCCCTCTGTCACGTCCTCTTTCAGGTGAAAGAATAACGTTGATCATGACCACGGCTCAAATATGCCTCAACGGCGAATGCTAGGTCAACGCCAAACATGAGTATACATACTCAGCGGATAAGCGATCACATCGATCACGCTAATCATAGACGATCTGAGCCACACGCTCCAAGCAAATAATCATAAATCAATCGTACCCGATCGTCACATACAAGTGTCGACAAAAGCGAGGTTTAATCAATGACATAATGAATGTATGCACATAAAGAGAATAGAGTCCTTACAAAGTCATACGAGCTTGGTCTTGCGATACTAGTCTTCGACGGCGACTCGATGAAAGAATGACTCATCTGATCGTCGACTATCACGACTCTGAAAACCCATTGTCAGTTGTCGCATAACTGTGACAGCTACTCGCCTTGGTAGAGCCATAACACACAAGCGGGTTTCTCACAACCCAAATCTACGATACCATCTTTTAGTCGTGTTCACTGGTGGATCACTGAGGTGGGGTCCACGGCCTTTGTAATAACTTGATAGGATTTGGGGTGTTACGAGAAGATGGTATCGAGCTTTGGGTTGTGAGAAACCTCGCTTGTGTGTTATGTGGCTCTACAAGGCGGTAGTAGTGGCTGTCAGTTATGACAATCTGACGATCGGGTTTTGTGAGTCGTGATAGTTGGACGATCGTATGAGTCATTCTTTCATCGAGTCGTCGTCGGTGAAGACTAGTATCGCAAGACCTCAAGCTTCGTATGACTGTGTAAGGACTCTATTCTCTTTATGTGCATACATTCATTATGTCATTGATTAAACTCGTTTTGTTGACACTTGTATGTGACGATCGGTACGATTGATTTATGATTATTTGCTTTGGGCGTGTGGGCTCTGTATCGTCTATGATTAGCGTGATCGATGTGATCGTTTATCCGTTGAGTATGTATACTCATGTTTGGCGTTGACTAAGATTCGCCGTTGAGGCATATTTGAGCCGTGGTCATGATCAACGTTATTCTTTCGATGGAAAGAGGACGTGACGAAGGGGGTAGAGGCGCAGAGTGGGCCGACACCCGAAACCTCGTACCAATAATTTGGTGGTGGCGAATCATTTTCGAGTTGTGCTCGAGAACCCACCGATCGTGATTGTGTTTGGATCGAGTTTAAGACTCTCATGTTAGAGAGGTATTATCGCTCCACTTCGTGAAGCAAGTTGTCGGAGGGTTTTGAACCCGAATCAGCCGAGAACGAGGTGTTATTGTTATTCTTGAGAAGTTTCAGACTTTTCGATTTACTTCATCTGTTATCCGTCTTGGCGGATAAGATCAAGTATTTTAACAAGAGTTTGAACCGCGGTTGAGAATACGATTGTTCAATCACAATTGTAGTTCACTTGGAATTCATCGAGAAGGCTCTTGGAGGCGAGCTTTCGATCGAAGAGCTTACTCGAAGGATCCTTCATTTTCTTCTGGTGAGAGGACTAGGATGCCGATTCGTTCGCAGGGACATCGAGCTCCGACGTCCAAGAGGTCATTTTCTAGTCGGCCGTCGGGAAAGTATTTTCTTCTCGGCGACGAGTTCGATCATATTTGTTTTAATTGTGATTCGGCCGGCATGTGAGTACTCGATGTACGGTGCGGCTATTATTTATTTTACGTGCCGGAGGTGGGGACACCTTCGCATCTTGCATGAGTTCTAGTGCCGATAGGTCTCGAGAGAGCTCATGGGCCTCGAGAGATTTTGTCACTTGATCCGTACTTCATCCAAGGGTCATATCGGGCCGAGAGCCAGAGGTATGGACACCAGGGGAGTAGCGAGTTCAGATTAGGGTCTTCCTCGAGTCGATGAGATCGAGGAGCTCGGCGATCCGAGGATGTTGATTCCTGTACATTTGAGATGTAACCTTGATTTGTATTTTCCTTGTCTTTCGGATTGATGTTTGACTCGATGCGTATTTTATTATTGTGGTTGCGAACCATTTATGGTGATCTATCTTGTTATCATTATATCGAGAATCTTGACACTTGAGTCATTTGAGGTGATTTTCTTTCTTTTTGGTCTGTGCTTAGATTTTGTGATGATCCGGGTAATCGCTCATTGTGATTCGAGACATCAAGTCGTGAGGACTTGGGTGCACGCTCGATATAGTCCCGAGGACTATGTCCTGTTGTTATTTTTCTTTTGGTGCGACTTCTGGCCGGTCTCTAGCAGAGAGTCATGATTCGCTAATCTCGCATTTGATTGAGTGTCTTTATCACTTGATTTTTTCGCCTTGTTCAGCAGATGAGACGTGGGGACCCGTGGGTCGGCGATTGCTTAGGCGGTGCTCGTATTGAGGAGTATTCTGGAGATGTTGTTTTCTTATCCGATGGATAGTCCGTGCCCGACTGTGCACCCGAGTTTCGAGACGAAACTCTTTTTAAGGGGAGTATGTAATATCCGGGGTAATTTTTTTTGTTCTGTTGAGTTGTACGTATTCATTTGGAATTGTACAAGTGTTGTTGTTTCGACCAATACAATGTATATTGTATTAAAATATTTCGGGATCGAAATATTTATCTTGACCGTCGGCTTGGTTTCGTCGTTTGGTTGTTGTTTGGCGAGTTTGGAATTTTCGCTAAGTTTATAGCCATAGCGTACGCTACATGTAGCATTTCGTACGCTAATTTGTTGCGATTACGTGCGTTACGTCCCGAGGTTTTAAATGCGTAATGCATGGTAGGTGGTGAAACCTTCCTGGTCAACTTTCTGGCGAAGGTATCTTTAGGGTATCATTTATATATATATATATTATATATATATATATATATATATATATATATATATATATATATATATATACGCTCATCATTGACTCCCTCACGTGAAACCCCCTCATCTCTTCCATTTCATGCCATGTTATATATATATATATAATATAATCATCACCCTCAATCATCATCTCTCCCTCTCTCACTATTTTTCTTTTTCTTCTTCTCCCGGCTCTCTCTCACGTCCCTCTCTCTTTCTCTCCCTCACTCTCCTCTCGCCACCTCCCTCTCTTCTTCTCTCTTCTCCATTTTTCCGGCGAAATGGAGCTTGAGACAGACGGGCCGGCTTCTCCATTTTTTCCGCGAGGTAGAGCTCGGCGGCGGTCGGAATTTCCGAACCTAAGGCTGCAAATTCGGTCGAATCTGCTCCGCATTTTTTCGGCGAGCTCGGGCGTCGGCGTCTTCATGATTTCCGGTCATGGGCGAAGCTCCATTGATTCCGGCGGAGGTAGTTTTTGTCCTGAACGACGGCGAACGAGGTTTGACATTCTTCCCGCGAAGTGTTGCTAACGGAGATGGTGAAAACTGCCATGGACTAAACGGACCGAGTCGACGAGGTCCGGCGGGTCATTTTTCCGGCGGCCGATTTCCGGCATGGGAGTTTTTCGGACCTGGCCGATCGGCTTCTTCCGCTGGTTAGTTTTTGTGTGTGAGTTTTCTTTTCTTCAGTTATATATATATATATGTATATATATATATATGTACATATATTATGTGTGGTAAACAGATGTGTGTGTGTGAGATGTGCATGGCGTGATTATGTGTGTGTGTTGTGTGTTTTATGTATATATATATATATAATGTAAAAGCTGTGATATATATATATGTGTTTAGTGTGCAGTGTGTGTGTAGTGTTAGTATATATATATATATTTATATATATATATATATTGTGAGTTGTATTGTATATATGTTATATATATATGTAATATATATATATTATATATATACGTATGTATACGGATAAATACGAGTATAGTATGTGTTCGTGTTGGAATCGGAATTATCTATTGTGTCGTTTTCGATCGATATCGTGTTATCGAATGAATTATATTTCATTCAAGGTTGTTCGAGTGCTTGTGATTGTCGGAGGACGTGTTGATCGATTCGTGGTAGGACGTTGATCGTGGAAGGACTTTCTCGCCTTCGGTTTGAGGCAAGTTTTATACTTGTCGTGATGAGATTAATGTTATCATGTATGTGTATGAATGTGTGTATCATTTCGAGACTTGGTCTCTTTGTGATTTTGTTGATATCAGGGGATTGTTTGATACGATACCCTTCGGCAAATTATGCCAAATATTATTGTTGTTCGTAAATGGCCGATTTAAGGCATTACGATACTTGTTGGTAATATTGTTGTCGATAGCCGGTTTGCGGTATCGACATATCGATTGTTATTGTTGATTGACGTTCCTTTGAGATATTGTTGTTGATAGCGATTTCTTGCGTGACGTATCGATTGTTATTGATTGATGTTCCATCAATATATTTTTGTGAATCGTCGTTATTGATATCGATGTTTTCTATTTATGTCGTTTTGGCGATTGAAGGCATCGGCGTATTCGATTATCATCTTCGTTATCGATAACCCGATTAAAGGTGCGAGACATCCGTTGTACAATTGTTATCGGTTAACCGCTCAAGGTTATCGATATATTGATGGGATTATCAAAGATAATTCCCATCCGTTGTATAATTATTATCGATTGTCCGCTCTAACGTGTCGATATATTGAATGGGATTATCAAAGATAATTCCCATCCGTTGTATAATTATTATCGATTGTCGCTCTAACGGATGTCGATATATTGAATGGGATTATCAAATATAATTTCCACCGTTGTCAAAAAGATAATTCCCATCCATTGTATAATTGTTATCGATTGGCCATTCTACGGTAATCGAAGTATTGAATTGGGATTATCAACGATAATTCCCATCCGTTAATTATTATTGTCGTGTTGACGATTCAGGCGACACTATTATTCTTGTAAACTCGGTAATTTTGTGATCGTTGAAGGTTGAGGATTTTCCCGAGCTGTGTTGTGATCGTTGGTCTTAGGGATTTTGATCGAGATGGTTGTTTCGAACATTGTCGGTCGTGTCGATCTTTCATTATTCGCGTCATCGCTCACTTGGTGAGTCGTATGATTTGTTTTGGATGTCTTATCCTGAGTTTCGTTGTCATGTTGTATCGTGACATATCCTAATCATATCTGCGTCGATTGGTTATTGTGTAGGATTTTTAGCGGGCACACGATGGTCATGCGTGGATATCACCACATTGGACCGTGCACACGACGTTACTCGTGAGGCTAATTAGGTACATTGTCCCACGTATATTCTCGATTCCGTATATTGGACATGTGCACGGACATTTCCGGATCGGGCGTCTTGTGATGTCCATCTTGAGCCATAATGTTAATCGTTCACGACCATGTATGATTGGATGTGTTCGATATTTTGTGATCGATTGTTTCATACGCCCGAGGTATGTTCGGCGATCGGTTTGTTTCTTTGAGATCGTATTGTGATGATTTACGGCCGGTGACCGGCTTTCGTGCCGTCATGATATTTTACGACTTCGGTGCCGGCTTCGTGCCATCGTGATATTTTGGCGACTTTGAGGGCTTTCGAGCCATTGTGATGTAACGGTATTTCCGTTGAGCCTTCGGGCATTGTGATCCTTATTTATTTCACGTTGGATTGATTTACCTTGGGTAATATATTGTTGTGTTCTATATTGATGATTCGCCGTTAACTTATGTTCTAACCTATCGAGCGGTATTGATCGTATGCCATGGGCATAGTGTTCCACGAATGCTCGATTCTTACTTTGGTTTGTGAGCATCTCGTACTACCATTGTTGTCTTGTTTATTCTGCTGGATGCATATCATGTTGTGCATGTACTTGATATTCATTATCTTTGGGCCGGTGACCAGTGGGCGGAACATGATTTCATGTTTTAGGTACTTGCGAGGAAGGAGTTGAGACACAGGGGCATGACGAGGGCGACGAGGCATTCGAACGATACTAGTCCGAGATATTTTGGTGTTCATGTTGGTCAGACAGTTGGAGTACTCCATTTTTGTTCAGTCGTTGTCATTTTGTATTATCCGAGCAAGGCTCGTGAACGTTGTTGTATTTTTATTTTGGCCATGTAGGCCCATCCTTGTCGTTGAAATTCCATATCGGAATAGTATGTCGGACGTCATAGTAGGGTCTGTGATTTCCTATTTTGGTCAGTTTGTTGTATTTTAGTCGTGTTCGCCTGGTGGATCACCTGAGGTGGGGTCCACGACACTGTAATAACCCAATGGGATTTGGGGGTGTTACAGATAGTTTCCGTTCGATTTCAAGTATAGTAAGCAAGACACGTGAACGAATGAAAAAGAAGGGTTCTACATCCAGATTACCTGTGATACTAGTTCTCGATCTTGATATTCAAG
Organism: Orobanche coerulescens; assembly: GCA_033398695.1. Taxonomy (NCBI): domain Eukaryota; kingdom Viridiplantae; phylum Streptophyta; class Magnoliopsida; order Lamiales; family Orobanchaceae; genus Orobanche; species Orobanche coerulescens. Next base: position 165,273 of record CM065811.1, on the reverse strand, counting down.
TAAGTCCTTTTTTAATGTTTGGTGTTCATTTTAGTTGATATCCTTTTAATGTTCTTTTTAGCTTCAACTTTTTGGTAAGATGAGTATGTTTACTTGCAGATGTTGCTGTGGGAGAACCTACCAATTCTAAGACACCAGGATGTCTCTCGCATGCCTTCGATTATGAGCATATCCTCCACGATTCGCAAAACATGCTCTTATGATGATAATGATCATATGGCCTTTCCTACAATTGATCCGATGGATGCATACTATGTATTAAATCCGCAGGGTGATCTTAAGCAACTGGAACATAACTTAGCAGAATGGTTTAGCAAGCAAAAGTTTGAGGTGAGTTTTAGTTTGTTGCATCCATAAATATAATGCCACTAAGAAGATAACTTGCATATTTATGAAGAAAAGATTTTGTGTTTTTCAATGTTTTTGCAGGGGATTGTTGGAACGTCTCCCACCCAGGATAAACTTAGTATGATTTTAAAAAGCCGTGACATATTTATCTACATTGGACATGGAAGTGGTATGCATTTCTTCCTTTGATTTATGCATTTTTTTGCACTATAATATGCTTATCAATGTTTATCAGTTATGGTTTTTATTTGATACATTTTATTTGTGATTGGTGATATAGGGACAGATTGTATTTCTGGTGATATAGTTAGGAACCTTGATAGATGTGCCGCTGCTATGTTAATTGGTTGTTCTAGCGGATCTTTGCACCTAAATGGATCGTACCCTCCAGATGGTGTTGTATTGAATTATAGTGTTGCAACTTCTCCTGTTATAATTTCTAATCTATGGGACATAACAACAAGTAACGCTACTCGAATCACCAAGACATTGGTCAAGTCATTGATGCATTCAAAAGACGACAAAACAACTGTAGGGTCGTCAATGGGAAGTGCCAGAGAAAGTTGTTACTTGCCGTACCTACAAGGAGCTTCACTCATATGCTATGGCATCCAGACAGGTATTAAAAGGTCAGGAGAGGACTCTTTGGTGGCCATTGTTCTACCTTTCACGTGGTCATCTAGACTTGAAGTCCCTGTATCAACCCGGCCACGCTCTGTCGACATTGTTAAAAATTTCAAGGCTCCAGTTTTTGCCAAGTCAATCATGCGTCGAACTCGAACAAGTTCTCTGCGCTCTAATTCTAATTTTAAGAGGAGTTTTATGATGATTGTTCGGATATTTTTGGACAAATTGTTGAATCGATGGCCACAAACATGTTTCATTTTCGGCCAAAGAAATTGAGGAACTCGTAGCTCCTTTTGAATTCTCGTTGGTGGAAAATTCTCCCATGGGTTTCCTAACATGAGAAACCGAGATTGATTTTAGGGAACTTTGATCTCAAAGGTGAATTTTACTGTCTCACTTCTTGAACATAAACACGCCTTATTCGGTTATCTTGCGAGGAAGATTACACTCGCTTATGGTGTCGCCAAGTGTGGTTTATGGCGGTTACCGTCGAGTATTGAATGGACTCCACATTTTGTGCCCGAAGAAGCCCCTTTTGCTCGATTTGGGTACAATTTCCTTACCTTCCAAGACATTTGTTTGATAAGAGAAGCCTTTTTACCATTGCATCCGTCTTAGGCAAACCATTACGCATTGATCTTTCTTCTGTTTTATCTCGCGCTTACGCCTCGGGTTTGCATTGAAATTGATCTATCTAAAAACTTCTCAAAGAAGTGGAAATTGTTACAGATGGAAAATCTTTAATTGAGCGGTGGAGTATGAAAATGTTCTAAATTTTGTGATAGCGTAAACATCTTGGGCATGTTTTATCGCTTGTTTGAAGTCCCTTGGCGAGAGGTTCGCCCTCCGAATACGTTGATATCCGTCAGTCAGGCCTCTTCGAGAATACTTCCGCCCGTGGACCACGGATCGGAGTTACGCGGCGGCCGTTAGTGCCGGGATTCGTTCACCGTCGGCCCCTAAGCTTTTTTTGCGACACTGCGACTTTGATTTGGATGACTCGATTTCTTTAGATTCGAAAGGAATTATTACTTTTACTCGGACGGAATAATCCAATGAACAAGCGGCTGAATGTTGCAAAAATTAGAGATGATATCCTTGATCTTATGATCGATTTGATGATGATTCGAAGTTTGTAATGACTCTTATTTCATGCCTATGGCTTTGTTGGGAAGAATTTTTACTCGGAGAGTGATTGCGGCGACTTCAGTTCGGAGCTATTTTAGTACCCCAATGAAAAAGTTAAGAAAAAGCAAAGATCAATGCAGGAAACTAGCGGTGAGGCAGTGGAAACCATAATGGTGGAACCCGATAAATCTGCAGTTCAGAGAAGAAAGGTTCAAGACCATGATATGGATATGGAATTTCAAACGGTTGTGAGCAAGAAAAGGCAAAAGGAAGAAAAATCTCGGAAAAAACAAGTAAATGGCTCGTAGCTTGTTACGGATTTGTTTGGGTCTTGGCACCACATAATTATCGTTTTTTCGTTTTGTGGCTTTATTTGGGACTTGGCCCCCCAGAAATTATCGGCTTTGTAAGGGAATAGGCCCCCCTAATCTTGTTTGTTATATTATATGGCACGTTTTTTTTAAAAAAAAAAAAGTTAGGTTTTGTTGGTGATTTTAGTGTTTGTGTAATTGGAACTAATATGTGAGCTAAGGGGTTTATAATTTGTATTCTAATATATGTTCGGGTATGTGCGGAGTGCACACATGTATAAGATCGAATTATAAGCCATCTTATACATGTGTGCATTCCGCACATACCCGAACATATATTAGAATACAAATTATGGACCCCTTAGCTCACATATTAGTTCCAATTACACAAACACTAAAATCACCAACAAAACCTAACTTTTTTTTTAAAAAAAAAAACGTGCCATATAATATAACAAACAAGATTAGGGGGGCCTATTCCCTTACAAAGCCGATAATTTCTGGGGGGCCAAGTCCCAAATTAAGCCACAAAACGAAAAAACGATAATTATGTGGTGCCAAGACCCAAACAAATCCGTAACTAGCTACGAGCCATTTACTTGTTTTTTCCGAGATTTTTCTTCCTTTTGCCTTTTCTTGCTCACAACCGTTTGAAATTCCATATCCATATCATGGTCTTGAACCTTTCCTCTCGAATCGCAGTTATCGGGTTCCACCATTATGGTTTCCACCCGTTCCTCGGCTGCAGGCTTCTCGTGATTGATCTTTGCTTTTTCTTAACTTTTTCATTGGGGTACTAAAATAGGCTCGAATCAGTCGCCGCAATCACCCTCCGAGTAAAAATTCTTCCCAACAAAGCCGTTAGGCATGAAATAAGAGTCATTACAAACTTCGAATCATCATCAAATCGATCATAAGATCAAGGATATCATCTCTAATTTTTGCAACATTCGATGGCTTGTTCGTTGGATTATTCCGTCTGGAGTAAAAGTAATAATTCCTTTCGAATCTAAAGAAATCGAGTCATCCAAATCAAAGTCGTCGTGTCGGCAAAGCTGGTTTAGGGGCTGACTGGTGAACGAACTCGGCACTAACGGTCAGCTGTAACCCGATCCGTGGTCCACGGGAAGTATTCTCGAAGAGGCCTGGACGGGATATCAACGTATTCGGAGGCGGACCTGCCAAGGCGCTTCAAACAAGCGATAAAACATGCCCAAGATGTTTACAATTATCACAAAATTTAGAACATTTTCATACTCCACCGCTTAATTAAAGATTTTCCATCTAGAATAATTTCCACTTCTTTGAGAAGTTTTTAGATAGATCAATTTCAATGCAAACCCGAGGCGTACTAGCGAGATAAAACAGCGTGCAAGATCAATGCGTAATGGTTTGCCTAAGACGGATGCAATGGTAAAAGGCTTCTCTTATCAAACAAATGTCTTGGAAGGTAAGGAAATTGTACCCAAATCGAGCAAAAGGGGCTTCTTCTTGGGGCACAAAATGTGGAGTCCATTTGAATACTCGCATCGGCCATAAACCACACTTGGCGACACCATAAGCGAGTGTAATCTTCCTCGCAAGATAACCGAATAAGGACGTGTTTATGTTCAAGAAGTGAGACAGAAAAATCACCTTTGAGATCAAAGTTCCCTAAAATCAATCTCAGCGTTCTCATGTTAGGAAACCCATGGGAGAATTTTCCGACCAACGAGAATTCAAAAGGAGCTACGAGTTCCTCAATTTCTTTGGCCGAAAATGAAACATGTTTGTGGCCATCAGATTCAACAATTTGTCCAAAAATATTGCTGGAACAATCATCATAAAAACTCCTCTTAAAATTTGAATTAGAGCCGGCAGAGAACTTGTTCGAGTTCGACGCATGATTCGGACGGAAGGGGCTGAAAACTGGAGCCTTGAAATTTTTAACAATGTCAGCATAGGAGCGTGGCTGGGTTGATACAGGGGACTTCAAGTCTAGATGACCCGCCGGCGGAAAGGTAGGAACAGCCTGCCCAGCCAAAGAGTCCCTCTCGGACCTTTTTAATACCTGTCTGGATGCCATAGCATATGAGTGAAGCTCCTTGTAGGTACGGCAAGTAACAACTTTCTCTGGCACTTCCCATTGACGACCCTACAGTTGTTTTGTCGTCTTTTGAATGCATCAATGACTTGACCAATGTCTTGGTGATGCGAGTAGCGTTACTTGTTGTTATGTCCCATAGATTAGAAATTATAACAGGAGAAGTTGCAACACTATAATCCAATACAACACCATCTGGAGGGTACGATCCATTTAGGTGCAAAGATCCGCTAGAACAACCAATTAACATAGCAGCGGCACATCTATCAAGGTTCCTAACTATATCACCAGAAATACAATCTGTCCCTATATCACCAATCACAAATAAAATGTATCAAATAAAAACCATAACTGATAAACATTGATAAGCATATTATAGTGCAAAAAAATGCATAAATCAAAGGAAGAAATGCATACCACTTCCATGTCCAATGTAGATAAATATGTCACGGCTTTTTAAAATCATACTAAGTTTATCCTGGGTGGGAGACGTTCCAACAATCCCCTGCAAAAACATTGAAAAACACAAAATCTTTTCTTCATAAATATGCAAGTTATCTTCTTAGTGGCATTATATTTATGGATGCAACAAACTAAAACTCACCTCAAACTTTTGCTTGCTAAACCATTCTGCTAAGTTATGTTCCAGTTGCTTAAGATCACCCTGCGGATTTAATACATAGTATGCATCCATCGGATCAATTGTAGGAAAGGCCATATGATCATTATCATCATAAGAGCATGTTTTGCGAATCGTGGAGGATATGCTCATAATCGAAGGCATGCGAGAGACATCCTGGTGTGTTAGAATTGGTAGGTTCTCCCACGGCAACATCTGCAAGTAAACATACTCATCTTACCAAAAAGTTGAAGCTAAAAAGAACATTAAAAGGATATCAACTAAAATGAACACCAAACATTAAAAAAGGACTTACTTGAATATCAAGATCGAGAACTAGTATCACAGGTAATCTGGATGTAGAACCCTTCTTTTTCATTCGTTCACGTGTCTTGCTTACTATACTTGAAATCGAACGGAAACTATCTTTATCAATACCGTCATTGTGACTGTTTGTTGTGCCTGCATAGAACCCATTGCTCAAAAAGAGCTCTGATAGGAATTCTTCTTTTGGAGTGTTCAGTCCAGCACCTTCGAGTACAACTTTCAGAATGTTTTCGTCTGCATTAATGTCATACTTGGATTTCAGATGATCCTTTAGCTTACAAACAATATTCTTGTAGTCTGACCATTCGCCCCACAGTAACTGTTTCCAACGGCCGAACCATTTCTTTTCTATATCACTGAAGGAAAAAAAGTAAACTTTGTCATATGCCACTAAGATAGTATTTCTGATAACATTAAGCTGATAAATAGTACATTTATTAATCTAATGGGCATTATAAGGCATGTAAAAAATGAGCAAATTAGACAGTTTATAATCATTGATGAAATTCTTTTAGCAATTGCAATAACAGTTAATTATATATGTGTTCACAAGTTATTACTAACCACATAAATCATTTGTCAACACATCACATGCAAAATAATAGTTATAGATATATCATACCTGAGAAGTTCAGAGAGAAGCTGATCAAGCTTTTTATTAATCATTACAGATTGGTTTGGATTAGTAGTGTGGAACTCTTCTAGTATAGATTTGAAGATTGGTGCAACCCTATCTATAACTGTGCCACCCACCCAAGGACAGTCCCACGCGGCGTCTGAGCAGTCTTTGTTGATGGGAAAACCAGCTGAATCTGAATATATCACACAAATGTGTATTTTCATGTAATCGTGCTACAAAACAAGGATCTAAATGCATGAAATATACCATATGCAGTGTAAGGAAAGAGCTACCTTGGAAGGTTGAAGCAACAGGTAACATGACGAAAATAGGGACATTATTTGAGTTGAAGCGAGACAACACAATCCATACAGATGTAGGACTGTGGGGTAATAAATTACTCAGAAAGTCTGAGTCATCTTCGAGCATACTAATGCAGAGAATTGCCACATTAGGAAGATTGCTAAAGAAATCCACCACGGATGCTTCAAGATCCGCTTCAATTTTCTGTAACAGGCAGAAATATAATGTCAACAAAAAATGCAGAAAATTGAGCATCCTGCTGATGTGTCAACCCAAGTATACCGGGTTAATACTAAGTCTTCCTTTGAATTGATCAACGTATCATAAATTTAAGCATATAACTAGTTACTAACAACACTTCTTAGCATATATCAATTAGGAGATTGTGTGTTTCTTCTAACTTCACCAAATGCCAACAGAAACTCATTTATAATTTAGGTGGCTACCAGTAACTAATGTATAACCTGCTCTAGACATTCATTCATCAACAAAACCTAGTGACATAAAGGTATTACACATAAGATTCTAATCTAGTAACGTATTTGGTATTTTTTTTGCCTCCTCAACATGACAACTTATTACAATCATGTGAATTTGACCACTATGCCCAAAAGAAGGCCTACTAAGTTGTCAATTGTGAATTGTGCAAGCTGTATATATTCTTGTCATTATTGAAAACACTTGACAAATGCTTAAATCATAACAATAGAAGCATAGGGACTGTTTGAAATTGTGCAAGCTGCATATATTTATCAACTTTTCCAAACTCGAGCACTATTAAGAGCTATTGTTACAACTTCAAGCAAGGAAATCACATCCAGACTCTTTATGTAGCAAAATTTATTATTATACTTGGTTATCAGCTACTATCACATAGCCGGCCACTTTCAAATATAATCACAAATGTTCATAATAAGTATAATACTAATAATATAATCAATCATTAAGGTATGATGGTATTGACAAAAATAAAAGTAGTTGAAAGAATGGTTGTATCTCAATCGAAGAAATACCAACATTAATTTGAAAAGACAGTAACGTAAACTTAACCCAAGATCTTCAAATCCAAACTTAACCAGGAGTGCAGGCTAAAAAGAGGACTGACAGAAAAATAAATGAGAAACAACGATATATTCAATAAAACATCGCACATCGGTAATTGTGTTAAAATACTTACATCAACTTTCACAGGTTCCTGGTGTATATGGTCTTGATGACGATCAGATAAGCGGTTATTCAGATAAGTCCCGATCGATGCTTGATGGAAATATGCTGCCCATTGATTAACACATGGAGAATTACACTTAGAAAGTGCTTCGTCCGAGGCATATAAAACAGCAAGCAACCGCGCAACCTGAGATGTTATTGCCAATTGTCAAACTCAAAAATACCTGGAAGGTGGGATTTTATATGAACTCTTACATTTTCATTCATAAAGCTCGAGACACAAGAGGAAACCTTGTAATGAGTAAGAAATAGTAAAAAATAGGCCCTTAACTATTGCTAAAATACTCATTTTTATCATATAAGTGTCACCTTCTGTGGATATTATATCTTTGTGTATACATTGTGAAGTAACAACTTCTGTTTATAAAGGACACATGGGTACAAAAAGTACATTAACAAAGTCAGCCTATTTGACCATCTATTAGCATATTTAACACTTTTTAACTCAAAGAACAAATTATCATTAATAAAAGGTCAAGTTTCCAGTACTGTAACAAGCGCTGAATGGAGAACCAAACACCTAATGTTAATTGGTTAAACTGGGATTGAGTAAGCACATTAACCAGTCCGGCCATTTTTTAGCTATAAACCACATCTCAGATAAGATATTCTATAATAACGCTAGAAATTGCCTATTATAAGTGGGCAATAAAAACCATAACCAAAGCTAGATGATCATGAGACTTTCTGGCCTAATATGGAATTAGGCTAACATTTACGCAAATGAATAAGAAGTTCAATTAAATATGCATATATAATTATTTTTATATGAACCCTAAAAGAAAAAAATAGTTATGTTGTGCTGCGTTTTATCGATACATTAGGCTTTTAATTAGTTACTAGTTTTATTGTATATGGTTGCTTAGGAAAGATTGATAAGACTCCTAACTGAGAAACGTTGGCTGACAAACACACCTTGATAAGTTGTTTAAAAATTGTGGATAATCCAACAGTAACTCAGTCCGACCAACACGACTGATAGAAAAATTCAGTCTCGACTTTTATTGAATAAAAGGTTAAATAAGATTGGAAAAGTTGTTTAGATCGTTAGGGTTGTTTACTTATATTTTCCTATAATACATGTGGGTTAGTTATTAGGCTAGGGCTACAAAGTATCTTTCTTAACCTTTTTTCCTTAATACTATTAAGAGAGAATTATCTTCTTTGCTTCGTAATATCTATAAAACCGCTGCTTATGCATGGAATTTTGTTTTAATACTGTAAGATTCTATTAGTAGCATAATCTTTAATACCTACGACGGAAAACACGTAGAACACATGATAAAATCTATTATGCTTTATATCTCATAAAATCCCTCACAATCGTATAAACTAATTATACGTACTCTTCTTTCAGTTTTATATATCACAAAGATGAATATAAAGAAGGCATAGAACTATTATTACCTTCCGATGGAGTTGTGGAACAAGGCGGGTGCGTATGAAAGCGATCTTCAGTCCACGCACGATAGTCCGTGTTGCAATTATAGACTTTTTACTTGAATAGTTGCAAGAAAAATAAAAGGCAAAGGAAAGGTTTAGTTAATAGATTCAAAAGCTCCTTCATAAATCAAAATGAGAAGGAATCATATTCGGGTACACGTTATAGAAAACAAATTTGAGGTTACCAAGATTGAACAAGTTTTGCATGCATCGTGATCCTTTTTACTAGAGTTTCATGATGTTATTAGTTACCTTGTATCCTTGTTACTGATGCATTTCAAGAAATGGCAACATATCTTGTAGAAAATTGATGTGTGCTCCACACCAAAGGCAACCCCCGTCAAGTTTTGGTCAATGATGGTAGCCACAAACTCAGGTGAGATAGGGAAATGCGATTCCCTGAATAAACATCTACTGAAAAGCACAGAGATGCTGTAAAGGAGTACTTTTGCTCATTGATAATCTCTCCATGAGCCCTATGAAGTTTTCCTGGACATGTAAAACCAATATGATTCAAGAAAGAATGTACATTAGGCTAGTCAGCCTAATTAATTTATTTAATGAATTAGGACATCCTTAAATGACTAAGAAACCAATAGCCTATTGCATCAATGCAACACATTAATACCCCAAAATTTTAAATTAACATCGATAGAATAAGAATTGAAATATATATAAAGTGGTAATGTGATATAAAGCAATTAATAAAAAGAATATATTAAGATGTAATGTTGAGTAAGCTAGTACTAGTATGTTTTTGGATAAAGAAGACGGTAAAATAATCAGTATTTGACAAAGTAAATTAAGAGTATGAGTAAAAGAATGGTGTCATATATAAAGTAGGGTCGGCTGTCATAAGTTTACGTGTTATGAAAGGCTTAAATTAAATCATACAGAATGAGCCGTTCAAAAAAAAAATCATACAGAATGAGATAATAAAATAACTTTTAAACCACTTTTGTTGACTTCCGACTAAGAGGTTTTATTTATTATACTAGGGGATAAGAGAGTGTTATTTTAGCTTATTTTATGAGCGTATCGACTTATTGAGATTTGGATAAACCAATAAGCTCACTTTTTTGAGCTTATTAACTTGTAAGAGTTCAATACGCCGATAAACTGTTAATATAAGCTAATCTAAACACCCCTAAATAGACAAAAGACAATCACCATGATAGTTTCCATCTCAATGTCCAAATTCTATCTCACTTCGTAACAATATTTTGGAATAAGTCCTCTGTAATAGCATAACATGTCCAAAAAGCTAAAAGGATGATAGGTACACTTATTAACTCACAAAACCGTAAACCTGACCAAGTTAAAGTAACTGTGTTGCTTTAGAAAGGGAATTCCATCAGACTTGATATTAAGAGTTACTTAGAAAGTGCAGGACCTAAATGGTTTATATTTAGTTATAAATAATAGATAAATATTGGTCCTTTAAAAAAAATATTGTAGATAAATTTTAAAAGAGTTAGATATACCTTATTCATTGTTTTTAATGCAAGCATGGGAAGTAGTGACTTATGGCAACTAATAGGAGTATTCATCCATATATTTATTTAATAAAAAAGGTAAGATTTTGAGTGATATTTTTTATCATACCTTTCCCAGCCAGTAGTCTGAACAATAGGCGCCTTCTGAGGCACTCCATTTTTAAGTGTATGAAGGTTTGCAGTGACATGGATTTCTTAACTTTAAGCGGTTGACAATGGAAACAATTTTCTTCATTACCTTGAAGAGTAAATGGTATCCCAATGGCATCACAGAAAACTGTTTTCCTCGCGCTGGCTTTCTCGGGGTTACTTATGTCATTTTCCCATATCGGCTCATTCAGAACTTTTTCAACATCTTTATAAAAAGAATCAGCATCATCAAGTTCCTTGAGAATTTTTCTTTTGTTATTGAAACGATGAATATATAAATCGGCAAACTCTTGCTTGACAGAAACCTCTAAAACAGCTTTACAGTGCACACAAGATATGTGACTTTGGCTAGAATCCAACATACTTAAGGCACTTTTTAGCTGGAATTCGCTCATACTCCATTTCCGTTGCTTACGATATAGCTTAGCTGGAAAAATGAATTAATAAATCATACACGAGGATAGAAAACACAAGTACAAACATGAAAAAGGAATAAATATACCATAACTCCATAAGCTCAAATAATATGTTAGGATGTACAAACTAATGTCTGAGATAAGCATATATAGATTTATGCTGTCCAAAATTTGTGAAGTTATATAGCAATATGTCTTAAAAGATCAGGTTTAACACGTATATGCTAATCAGCTCAATAGTAATTCAATATTCAAATTACTCGAGTGATTGTAAACTATTTTCTTTGTACTTTTTTAAAGTGGGGTCATGGATGGGATATGTGGTTCCTACCAGAGGGACGGTAAATATTTTTGTTTAAATGCATACAACATAGTGACAGACCTACCTTTTGATTTACAGCTACAGTAAGCCACTGGCTTCTATATGACTATATGAGTATATATAAAATGGGCTGTGATCAAATGCAGACAGATAGGGAGAATGTTCTTGAGCTATAACATTATGAATACATCTTAGCTTACTCAAAGTATTTCAAGCATATCAATTTTAAGGTAGGACTTAAGGTGAAGATAATATCTTAAAAGTTAAAAACATAAGTTTTATTACTTGCTGTATGATAAAATGTGGTGCGCATACCTAAAGCAATACAGAACCGTATTGAAAAGATATTCAAGCCTTGCAAACGAGAGATTGCCTTCCCTCTTATCAATATATTTTGAGCGCTAAGTGCATCGTCAACCAGATTTCCTATCTAAATAATGCCAAACATGCAACAGAACTTTTAAGTTTTACAGAAATAAATAATTATTTTGGGATTCATATGCAGGGCAAATGTCTTATTTATGCAACAATGTTTCACCTTTTACCCATTAATTCAACTTGTTACCAATTTAAGCAACTTATACCAGTATCAATTTAAAGGAAAAATTACCTGAATAAACTTAAGATTGCAGGTCAGCTTCTGCCGAGGTATAAATTAAGCCATACTAGCCCCCATCCCTGAATTGTATCTTTGATCTTTGAAGTGGTTAATGAAGAATAATTAGAGTTGTTCTCTCTCTGTTCTATCTCTGTGTTGACCTATCTTGAGTAAGGCTAATTACTAGGTTAACATGATAGCTGCGCAGACAAGAAGCTATCTGACCCGTTTACATAATGCATTGAATTATTTATTCACAGTGGCTTTCCTTCATATGCATTACGGTTCAGTGCAGGTTCCTTGGTTAGTTGGTTTGCCGCCAATTGATTATAAACCTTAATTTTAATGATCATATAATAAATGACAAGTCAACGTCCACAAAGGCAAATAAACAACACCTGGGCAGAAGGTGTCTTGTAACCTTTTGTCATGTTAATTAATTTAAATGTTTGTTTCGTTATAGAAAAAGATACTCAACCATGGTTAGCAAAACCCCTAAATTTAAACATAGTTGCATAACTGGGAAACACAGTGATTTAGTTGAATTAATTAGTAGAAAGGTGAAACATTATTACATTTTCATAATGTATGTTGTAAACTTAAAAAGTAAGAATTGCACCTGTAGAATGCTTTCAAGAAAACATTGTAGTACATTCCATGGTGTCAGAACAAAATCCTTGGAATCGCTTGAACACTTATCAGGGGACCAGGCTGTTTGAACTACTGCAGAGATCATCCTGAAAGTCTTATAACTGTATTTTATCTCAGTGACTTCCCCATTATCATCAAAGATTTTGTCCACTTCCGTATTATAGAAAATAAACATTTTCTCAAGAAGTTTAGTACGCCACTTATAGGCTTCCTCTGCATAAGATAGGGCCTATATACATAAGAAAGACCTCATCAGAAAATATATGATAAAGAGAATAAATTCTATCTGACTACAAAGTGTAGTGTTCATTTGAAATTTTCTTGGTTCAATGAGTGTTATAAAAGACGAATGGTTGTTAAATAATGGGCACATAGGTTTGTATGCCAAAAAAGAACAATAAGAAACATGAATTGTGCAATATCTTCTCTCCTGTTCACCCTTGTATATTATATTTACACTAAACACAGCAGAACAATAGCATGCCGGAAAATCAAGATGAATAGAAAGAATATACAAAAATACTTGGGTGGATAGCCATGAATGTGACAATGTCAACCAGGAAAAAAATTGAATTACAATAAGTAAACATGAAGTTCAAATTATTATATGTAATCATTTGATCTTATGTGTACTTATTGGAGGTCTCCTTCATGCATACTTATTGTTAATGCATTCACAACCTTTGTGCCTCTATGATTCTAGTATATATCACACTCACAACTGCCCCTTATTGTAAAACTGGTAGTTTTATCCTCTCATCACTTATTCTTAGATATTAGTTTTCAGAATGCAAGGACAACATTAATCCACAAAGCATGTTAGCTTCAAAAGTATAACTGACAAGTTAATGTACAAAGGCCAAATTTACCTCAATCTACAAGCTACAAGATTCAAAAGGATATTAGTTACCTCAATCATACCCTTTTTCAATCATTGTTTCAGAAAGGTCATAATACAGATGTCCAGCAGCAAACCATGAATGGATGGACAGAGGATCCTATAGTTATAAGATACGTCGTCGGTGGATAAAAGATCAGCATGTGTTCAACAAAACTCTAAATGTGATAAGAAAACGTATGTTATATAACCAATCTAAGGTTCATCATACCCTGTCAATGAGCTTAGAAGCGGCTTGCTTGACTTCATCGATATTGATATGGATAGCATGGTCAAGTTGAAATGAATCAGGGGAAGAAACGGTCTTCTGCTCAAATCCAATACGCGGCTCCAAATTCTCCATACACTGTTTCCAGAACTCCACAGAATCGAATGATTCATGGTGCTTTGACAATGTGGTGAGGAATTCACTACAAACGGGTGAACCGCAAAGCGAACGAGACAGTCTTCTGGAATTCCAGAGCAAGAGCAACAGATCCTTAAGACCTTCATTCTTCGAATTAAAGCATTTAAGCATTGTCTTGTATATCCCAGAAAGATGTTGCATATTTCCCTATATTTAAGAGATTTCTTCTTAAGAGAGGTAACATTATAACAAACCTAAAATAATTATGAAGGCCAAAAGAAACACACACACCTTAATTAATGATAAGTCATACACCCAGAACAACAAGTTACGATCCTTTTCGGGTATTGTACAAGAAGTCTGTTCCCCACACCAAAGTTTCAAAGCATTGCAAATATCTTGCATTAAACCCTGTGTTACAGTAGAAGTACAAGATGAGAGATTATAACTTGACAAAAATGAATGAATGAAAATTCACGTAAATATGGAACCTCTGAGTTTGGATCCGCCTCTTGTGTGCACAATGCATGTAAGTAATAAGCTTCTGCTAACTGGTGACGAATTGCATCATGCTCGCCCTTGCTTTCCTTGTACACCTCACCCTGGTTCAGTTTACGTGTTCCATAAGTTCTAAATATATATTTCTAAACAAGCAATAAGAGCTTTAAAAAGTTAATTCTCAACTGACCATTATAAGTATCGCTTTAGACGTAGACTTTTCACAGTCAACTATAAATTCAAGTCCACATGCTCGAAACTGCCTTGCGCTTTCAATGAGATTCTTTGATTTCCCTATGTTGTCTGCTGTACTGTTAATATCTTCATAAAGAATTTCGATGAGAATCCTCTGCATGGCGCGACATAATTTTGGATTATACTTGTTAAAGTCTTTGTATCTTTGAAGTTCCTAAATGAAAGAGCAAGTTATCTCAATTAGTAGTTACCTTAGATAATCTTTGAGAACCATACTGATCTCCTTCATATCATGTTCTGATAGTATTATCATCAGCATAGCACTTGAACTACATGTCGTAGTGACGATGATGATTTATATCAACTTTCAACTTATCATCATTTTCTGTACGAAACCTCTTGCAAAAGAATAATATGCGTAACCATGCTTCTTGGCAAAGTAATTTCATTAACTCTGTAGCCTATAAAAAATAACACATAAATCAGGTTTAGACATATCAAACATATAACAAAATTGACATCTAAAATTATTTCAGTTTGCATACACGAAACATGACTTCTTGTTAATGTAAATACATTTTCTAGATTTATTCATTCTGCACTATATGGAATTGTACAGCACTCTGTATTTCATGCCCAATCAGCTTTCATTCAAACTAAGACCATAGGTTTTCATGATGTAGTCACGTAATCACTCAGCCAATTCTTAGCCACCCTGAGTGGCTGATCTATTAATTAATATTTTGAAGATAACTAATGTTAAGTTGTATTACCTCTTCGGTTCTACCAGCCTGGTTCAAAGCATTACCAATGTTCGCTAGACAGCAAACAGCATAGGTCACATATGGAGCTCGTGTCACTTCAGTCACAAGTACTTCCCTCAGAAAACCTGAAAAGAGTAAAAAGATACATTATCTCAAATTATACATTGTATCTCTAAACACATTTATAGAAATCAAGAACACGAATATAAACAAAAGTTATCCTGATATTAAAAATACGGAAACATTGAACCTTCGCAGTTTCGAAGGCTGCAGGTTTGAGAGTGCATAATGATACTGCAATGGAGACTACAACCCTGTTGTCTTCCTCGTATATATATCTTTCTCCTTTTCAGATTTACTGCAACCATCCACAATATTGGCTAATGATCGACTACAGCTTCCAGCATTCGAGTTTCAACACAAATATGAGAATTTTATCGGGGGCTTTATTAACCTTCAGCCAAGTAATTCTTAAGCGAACCGAACACGAATTTCGTAAATAAATAGTTAAGACCACACGTTTTTGCTGATGTGAATAGTGCAGGTGTGTATTGTGTAGTCTTACCCGAATTACAAGAATACGATCTACAAATGTAAGTCGATATATCTACCTAACTACATATTTTATAAAAAAAAGTGCTTAATAACGATCTACACATCATATCAGCATGTAATAGTCCCTACTGTTCTCCTTCTTTCCATATACGCCTCATCTACTCCCAAATATTCACAGCTTCACCCATTCTTCTATACATTATAGGAACTATTTACACCTTTCCCAATCCTCGTTTCATGCCCCTCCCATCCCATACCCTTCTTCTTCTTCAACTCCCTCCCCTGTCCACCATGTCCAAAAGCCAAAGAAAATGTTTGTGACAGGTCTTCAAAGTTCTTAGATTCTATATGAAATACACATACCCATTACAGATACCCCTAATAAACACATTAGCATCATTGGTATTACATACCTCATAGTGAAATAGCAGCCTATCTGTTTCCTCTTACACATATCATGTCTCATTAAAATTGCAAGAACCGAAATTGACAGGGTACTATCAATAGGCATAAGTTAAATAGATCAAGTCATATAATGACGTTTTCTAGTTCACTCCTAAGGCAAAGGCTTACCATCTATACTCTAAATTAGCAAAAGACCGACAAATGATCATAAGATATTGATACCAGCAACTAAAATGTGCAAAATCCCCTGCCAAAATTAAAACAACACCATCTGTGCAAAATCCCGTCATCATATTCCCCTCCATGTATGAATTATAGCATAGAATGATACTCGTATTGGCTCAATACCATCTGCGCGTTTAAAATATAATCAGTACACCCTGAACATCAATCTTTGGCCACAACCATACATGGTGTAGCATACAACCTTGTTACATAAGATGCTACAAACATTACTACTAGCATGTGGTAATTATTGCTTTTCCTAATTGATAACTTTAATCAGAAATTTAAGTTTTAATCGGCTTAATGGATAGCATATACTCCCAAAGGCCAAAGAATTGGGCAAAAAATGATATATATTGCTCAAACATGTTTGCTAAAAACAACAAGCTCAAGTGCTCAACAAGAGTCACCAATTTTTTAGACTAGATCCCCAATTGAATAAGTGTCATAAATGCAATCAATCAATAAACAATAACTACTACATTTTAAGTTGTAACAATAATCATTGATAAATACTACTTGGTTTTAGATATATTTCCTTTATTTATGTAGCTACAGCGTATAATTAATACTCCTTCCGTCCACAATCTATGTTCCCCAACTTTTTGGGTTCAGGTTTTAAGAAATGTTAGGTGAATGTGATGTGAGTGGAGTTTGGGTCCCACATTAAAAGTAATTTAATGTTAATATGTGAGTCAGCTTGGTAAAATGTGTGAATATATAAAAATTATAAGAATATTTTAGTAAATTGTATTGTGGGGTAGTGTTTAAAAATAGAAAGGGAATATTTTTTGTGGACATACCGAAATGGCAAAAAGAGAACATTGATTGTGGACGGAGGGAGTAACAATCAATCATTGTTCTCCATTAAATACGGTCACATATCAAATACTATAAAGTTACAGGTCACTTTAATTTATTCCCAGATTAACGTATCGAAGCTAAATTATTGTGCAATATAAAGCCTTTTTCAACATTTTGAATGATGTTACCCGTCATTTTATAGCTAAAATGGCCAATTAATATGATGTATCGTTTTGGTTTGTGTTGGTGATTTTAGTGTCACCATTCAGTTTGTGTAATTGGAACTAATATGTGAGCTAAGGGGTCTTATAATTTGTATTCTAATATATGTTCGGGTATGTGCGGAGTGCACACATATATAAGATCGAATTATAAAGTTCTGATTATGTCGGGGTCAGGCGAGCTCTCAGTGGTCCCATTGAAAGGTCTTCGCGCCGCCGCCAGTTGGAAATTTAGACTGGGGACTTAGTGATATTTTCGAATTTTAGAGGGAGACTATGGTAAAATTGACTAATTTCGTCAGTTTTGGTAAACCATCCGTCAACCATAATTTCGGATCAATAATGACGGCGCCGCTCTTGTAAAACCTAAAAATCGACCCAATGAAACCCTAATCGACATGTATAAATAAGACTCTCCTATTGAGTCTTACACACGCCTTTTTTCTCAGCTCTCTGTTTTTCTATCAAACCCAGAATTCTCTAGCAATTTGGCTTACGTTTTTGTGTCTAAATTCGTAAGTGTTCCATTGGATTATCCTAGACTGAATTTCTTGTAACCCGGGCATAAGGTAGAAATATCAGTTCGGAAAGTGTTTACACGATCCACTGGAAAATCCGGATCTCCATAAAAACCCTTATACCCCAACAGTTTGTGCTTAAGTTTTATTTCGCTGACACATTATATTAAATTAAATTAAAAATAAAAATTTGAGTGCGTGTTATTTTAACCAGCTTATAATAACTTTTTATAAGATTTACCCTAAATTTAAATAAAATAACAATAACAATAAGAGACTACCTCATCAACGGTATTATCTCTTCAACGATCGGAATCATTTTGCGAAATTCTTCTAACGTGTTGTTACGACATCGAATAAGCGTCACGAGCACTTCCATGTACGTTCTCAAACACTCGAAATCATCTTCCACACACGTAAACCTATCGCGTAAACCTGCAAAACATTCGAGAAGCGAAAACCTCGCAAGTTGCGTCTTTTCGACCTCTCCGTGATCTTCCAGTAGCTTTATCGACTCAAGACGACTACGGTAGTTGTTGAATACGGATTCCATGGATGTTTCGTTATGCGGAAAAAAGACGAAAAAATGGCGGGAAAAAGTGATCAAATTGGGGAAAGAGTTGATGGGGTGATATCATGTTAAGACGCAAAAATGTTTAGAAATAATGGGGTGAGATTATCGTCGTTTATATGATTTATTACATGAGTGTTGATGCTACTGTGCAATAACGTTCAAATAAATAAAAAATTTTGATTTGAAAGGGGAATGTTGACTTAAGTTTGACGCTTCCTCATCAAGTCAATACTTTCTTTACTTATTTCTCTATTGAGAGCTTATTTGAGTAGCTTTTTTTTCATAAACCTATTTTTTAAAGCTTATAAGGTTATGGGTGTGTTTGGCATACAAGCAGTCAGCAGCAGTAGCAGTGAGCCGCACATAGTTGTGAGCAACCGCTGTTTATTACCTATAAAAACGTTTGAGAACGTAGTTGTAAGTGTAATCATAATGTGTAAAACAACTCATAAATGTTCAATGCTCTTAAATGCTACTTCATGGAGTGTTGGAAAATGAGCATCTCGAAAAAGAAAATAAAACTACTTGATGTTTGTCAAATGAGCATTACAAATCACAACATTCACCGCCAGGGACAGAACTTGAGCACTTTTATTGGGGGTCCGAAATGATCGTAAGTTTGAGACGCAAATCATAATGCATATGTACCAAAAAGGAAGACAGGAAATAAACGATAACTAAGAATGTAAATATTTTTTTTATCTCATACAACTCTTTTGTCTCCAAATTTTCAGGAGGGCACAATGTAAATATTTTTTTTTTACATTAAAATAGCATGAAACTTATAGTTAGAAGCAAGATTTGTGGGGGGGGCCACAACCCCCTTTGGCCCCTATTATATTCCGTCCATGTTCACCGCTCATAAATGCTTATAAACGCTCTGCGCCAAACACACCCTATAACCTGCCAAAAAAAGAATAGTAGCCCCCTAGAACCTTGCAAAGTCATTATCATTATCAATGAATTCCTGAGCAATTCTCAACCAACCTATGCGATTCATTCCCGTAAAGATTCTAACACACAGAAGACTCCTTACCTTAGGAGAGTATATATATTTTACGATCTCAAGTGGATAAGTTGGTGAGTTTATGAGCTTATCAGAATTTTAATATGTTTTTGATTTATGAGTCCGTCGAATGGGCTAACACCAACACCCTTTTAGTAAGAGCACAGACCGGTAACACCAGAGTTGTTAAAGAGTATTGCCAAATCAGTATAACAGTGAGAATATCAACGAATTACATTTTATCTTTCATTTGTAACACTAAAATCTGAAAAATACCTTAAACTGAGTCATCTATGTTTTACTGATGATATGATTGTGTTTGCTGACGGCTCTAAGAGATCGATTGAAGGTATTTTGGAGGTCTTTAAAGATTTTGCGGGTATATCGGGACTGCACATTAGTCTGGAAAAATCAACTCTGTTTGTGGCTGGCGTTAATGATGTCCAAAAAACAGCTATATTGGATCAATTCCCCTTTGAGTCAGGCACTTTACCGGTACGCTATCTGGGTCTTCCGTTGCTAACTAAAAGGATGTCAGTCAATGATTATAATCCTCTTATTGAGAAGATCAGGAATCGCATAACTACATGGACCGCACGTCACCTTTCCTTCATGGAGTCGTCTTGACTTATTGGTTTAGTTATTTACACCTCGTTAACTGGATTTACGCTGGCTCCCAAAAAGCTGTATAACGGAGATTGAGAAGATATGTAACACGTTTTTATGGTCTGGTCCGGTTTTAAATTCGAAAAAAAACAAGGTTGCATGGAAAGAAGTCTGTAAACCAAAGTCAGAAGGTGGGTTAGGTCTTCGACCTATTGATGAAGCTAACAAAGTTTGCTGTCTCAAGCTCATTTGGCGATTGTATTCGGGTTCAGAGTCGTTATGGGTCAATTGGGTTCGAATGTACCTAATTCGAAAGAGTTCTTTTTGGTCAATTAAAGAATCTACCGCTGCGGGATTATGGATGTGGAGGAAGCTTCTAAAGTTTCGATCCTTAGCAGCACCCTTCTTGAAAATTGAAGTTCGTAATAGGAGGTCCACTTCGTTTTGGTTCGATAATTGGTCGCCATTGGGACGATTAGTTGACCACGTGGGGGAGAGAGGTTGTATAGATTTGGGCATCAGAATTGACACAACAATAGAAGGTATGTTCTCTGTGACTAGAAGAAGGAGAAGACATCGCAGTGTTATTCTCAATCAGATTGAGGAAGCTATTGATGATCTAAGTAAGCGAAGGAGACGGAATGAGTCCGATGTGGTGCTATGGAAATCGCAAAGTGGAGTTTACAAGCCTGCTTTCAATTCAAGGGAAACATGGAATCTAATCAGAGAACAAGATGAGGAACGTGACTGGTTCAAAGGAGTTTGGTTTGTTTACTCAACTCCTAAATATTCTCTTTTTACTTGGCTGGCTATCAAGAACAGGTTAACTACGGGAGACAAGATGATGCAATGGAACAAGGGAGTATCGGGATCATGTATCCTCTGCAAAGACCAACTTGAAACGAGATCCCACCTTTTCTTTAATTGCAGATTTTCAAGCGAAGTGTGGTCCGGGATTTCGCGAAACATGCTGAATAGAGAATATACTACAGATTGGGACAGTTTGATCGAGCTCATGGCGATTGGTGGGAGATGCAAAACCTCAACATTCCTATTGAGATATACCTTTCAAGCTACTGCCTACTTAATATGGGGTGAACGAAATCGTCGCACACATGGAGAGGAGCACATGACTACTCAAGGTCTCATCAAAAGTATTGACAAACAAGTGAGGAACCGACTCTCTTCAATCCGGGAGCTGGGAGACAAACGATACCGGGACGAGTTAGAAATGTGGTTTAGTATGCATTAAAGAAAATCTGTATAAATTTGTATTCTAGAAACAAACGATCGCACTTGATGTAGAACAGTTTTTTGAATTAATTTTACATATTATTCAAAAAAAAAAATCTGAAAATGGAGTTACAAAAATATACACTCACATTTTTTTGAAAAATAAAAAGAAAAATGTGTTTCAATTGTGATACCAAGCCTTCCAATGTAGCCTTCCAATAATGACCTGAACATCTTTCTACTCATATATATCATTAGTTTACTGAAGAAAAAAGTTGGCTTAGTTTATCACATTTCAAACAGCTCATAAGAGTACCTAGGCTAGCGTAGCTCGCTCGGGCCGGGACCTGGGCACAGGCCCAAGAGGCCTGTGCCTAGGACCCAAAAATTTTAGGGGCCCATTTTTTTTTTTAATTTCTTACTATATATAATTATTAGTAGAGATAAACAAAAGACTAATTTTAGCGCAATGGTAAATTAAATATTTTAAAATTCATTGATCCTGAGATTAACCCACACCAAACTCCGATATATATTTTTATAATAGGCCCTCTTTTACTTTTTATTTTCCTTACGTTTTGTTATCTACTTCTATTTGTTTTATAATATACAAACAAGAAATATATATTCTTTTCTAGTATATATTTATAATGTGCCCTTCAACTTTTTATTTTAATTTTCCTTCTATTTTGTCATCTGGTTTATTTTTTTGTAATATACATTGTTTGCAAAAATATATATATTCTTTTCTAGTTGTTATTTATTCAATAGTAAAAAAATGTTATTTTTTTGTTCTACTTTAAAATAATTGGAACAAGTCGGTACAAACAACAAGGTAAATGACTTCGTAATTTTATTTGTTTCCTTTCACTATTTTCTTTATTTACCTTCTCTTGTTAGCCTCTGACTACATGTACATTACATTTCGCTTTCCTTACTAAATGTATGTGCCATGTTCCTTTCTGTAGTTGCGACTGCCAACGAGGCAACGTGTTCCACCAGCAGTCAAACTACAGGCCCACGAGCAAAAAGATCGCGATCGACTTCTGTTATCTGTCGACACTGATTTTTCTTGTCTCTCACATTCTTAAATATTTAATGGATGAAGGTACTGTCCTCAGTGCAGGGAACATAGACAGGCAGGTAAAAAGTTGGATTTGTGGAGGTTGCCAAATATACTTGTCTTTCACTTGAAGAGATTCTCTTATAGCAGATGGCTAAAAAATAAACTGGACATATTCCTATCCATAATCTTGATTTGAGCAAATACATGAAGAGTGAGGGTGCAACTGAAGACTCACATGTTTATGAGCTGTATGCCATCAACAACCATTATGGGGACCTTGGTGGTGGACATTAATCTGCTTATTGCAAGGTATTGAGCTGCATTAAGTTAATCATGTATTCGGTTGAAAAAGATGCTTGGAATCCTCAAGTTATTATTGCTTGCTTGAGGCCCTGTTTCTTCAACCTAAAAAGATAGTTTTTCAGTAAAAATTAATTATTTTGGCACCGGTTTGGAAAACTGGACATGGATGTTGGTTTTGTGTCAAAATATAAGAAGTGAGTTTTGTCCCACATTGCTTGTGGAACAAAATGGGTGGGAACCTTAAGGTTATTTAAGGAACCCATGTGGTGTGGTTTCAAATGCACAAGTCAAATACACTTTAACCTTTGTGGTTTGACTTTAGTTAAATTCCTTTCTTGTATTCTCTAGTATGGAGAGTTGGGAGAGAGGTGTGAGTTAGTCAAAGGTTTGTAAGAGTGTGGGGTACAAGGGTCGGGAGAGAGAATGTCTGTGTAATTGTAATAATGTTTCACATAGTGGAATTTCTTTCTCTGGGTGCCGTGGTTTTTCTCCGGTTTTAGAGTTTCCACGTAAATTCTTGTGTTGTAGATTATTACTATTTTTCATGTTATTTCTCGGTTATTTCTGCTCATCCTTAGTGGATGAATGTGGGATCTGATTTTTCCCAATAATGGATTCATGTTCTATTCATCAAAACAAACACCTAATAAATCTTCTCTCAGCCTGCTTCGATACATCCTCCTTTCATTTCCATAATCAGGTAATGTTTGTTCTCACTTTGTTCTTTCTGAATTTTTTAATTAGGCGGTATTTCAAAAAGAGAAGAAGAATGCAGTGTAATTTTTCTCGAGTTTTAATGATTTAGTTAGGGATTTTTGTCTTGTTTACATCGTATTATTTGTCTCGAAGTCTCTGGTTGTGTGGGTCCTTGTATCCTGTTTTGCTCAGATATTTTCCTATCTATTTGCATTATGTTTTGCTTGTGTTTAAAAAGTTTCGCGGTCAATTGAGGAATGACCATTCGATAGTGTAAAATATTTGCATTCTGATATTTAGTATTTCTACATTTATCGAATTGAACTCATCACAAATGCGGACACATGAGGAACACATTTATGCAACTAAATATCATTTTTACACCTTCTTTAGTTGAAATGCAGGCACCTTTTTTTTGGGGCCTGTTGTTATTTCAACAGCGACACACACCTAAGAAATAATAATTAGATAGACCTCGACTTTAGTATGCATTTCAAACGAGGGGAATCTGCGGCATAGGCCTCGAACGACAAACATGGGTTATATTCTTATATTGGGTTTAACAATCTTTCCATCTAATTCTTTCCACCTTTTATTTTTTTTTCTCCGTCACACACACTCGAGCACATACACTTAACCCCCCCCCCCCACGTTTGTTTCTGTATCTTCTTTCCTTTGTTTGTTCATAATAATTTTTATGCCTCCGTCGAAACTAGATAATAAATAAGAGTATAAGTAGACTAACATCTTAGCCTGTGGAAAAGATGCTGTTTATATTTGATAATAAATAAGAGTATAAGTAGACTAACATCTTAGCCTGTGGAAAAGATGATGTTTATATTTGATAATAAATAAGAGTACAAGTAGACTAACATCAGATATACTGCATCATCAAAGCAATCATACTAGTTAACTTATTTTTTTGTAACATAGATAGCTAAATATCATGAATACAAATATGTATGTTAGGTGCAGAAAGAGGTCTAATTGTAACACTTCCAAGTAAGAAGGCAGAGAAATGAGGGTTTTCTTGTGATCTCTAAATTAACGCAATGCCTTCATGAGCTATTAAATAGAATTTCTTTGGAAAAATAACATATGGTTGTGATGATTTTATCTACACATTGGTCCGAACTACTTCAAACTATACAAATCATACCATCACAGGAGAAAAATAAAAAACTGTCCATACTGGTATCAATTAAAAGGACTCTTCTGGGTTCCCATCTATTCAGATACTAATGCAAATAGTATAAACCATATGTAAACCCCTTTTAATAACACACACAAACCAACAAACAAACACATCGAATAATTTAATTTGCGGACACTTCATTAACTCTGAGGGCAGTTCGAGATAGCATTCCCTCGTCCAGCAACACATTGAGATATCATGCACATTTAAAAAAACTCCACAAATTAGTTGCATACAAATATATATAGTGGTTGAAATGTAAAAAATGCAAAAAAAAATATTTCATCGAGTCACTGCTATGAACCCTAGTACAATACCTATAACAAGCATGAATGAACGTATAAACATTGATGCGAAAATTGGCCTGGGTGGTTTTACCACTACCAGTTTCACCGAAAATAATTATTGTTTGATTGGCTCGAAGCATCATCATAAAGTCATTCTTCTGCTGCCACACAGGGAGAGTCTTCCTCTTCTCCAAAATCTCATAATATCTCTAAGAATACCATCAGCCGTTTCAATTTTTTATCATCGAGGGCACTCCAGAAGAAGTGAATGAGGCGCCGCCATGGATTTCTTCCCTGATGCCGCCATCTAGATAAGATTCACCCCCCATTCAGGTGGTGTACCGTGTAATTTCTTCGTAAATATCGATCCGGTGGACGGCCTTTCACATTAGTCAAACCTATCGTAGCAATATAAAGAAAAGAAAAGGAACTACGAGGCAAATGAGAAAGGGGATCGGGAAAAAGTAGAGAGAAAGAAAAAGAAATTATGAGGCAATTGAGAGAGTAGAAGGATCAGAGATGAAGAGGAAAGAAATCGTGAGGCAATTAAGAAAGTAGATCGGGAAGAAATAGAGAGTAGAAGGATCAGAGATAGAAAGAAAAGAAATCGTGAGGCAATTGAGAAAGGGGATCGGGAAAAAGTAGCGAGAGAAAAAGAAGAGAAATAGAAAGAAGAGAGAGGAGAATATGGGCGAGGTTGAGAGTTAGGAGAAAGAAATGAGAATATGATATCAGGGTTGATTTTTTTTGTCTCAAATTCTATCTATTCATTTTGTGCAAGTATTATGACAGTCTATAAGAGTTGCAAAATTATTGTTGTTTAACTTTATGACTGCTCAATGCAGTCACAATTCTTGTGACAATCATTAACAGTCACAAATATTTGGATATATCAATGTTTGGTCTTTGTGACTATTATTGGCAGTCATAAAGTTGTGACTGTCATTGGCAGTCACAAATCCAGTGAGTTTCAATGTCACAAAATCATGTTTTTTGGTGTAGTGTTAGTGTGGTCATATTAGGAGTCAAATGGTGTTGTGGTCATTTTAGTGTTGCACAGGTAAACAGGTTTGTGTATCATTTGGTCATTTTGGTGTGGTCATTTATGAGTCAAATTATAGGTTGTTTGGATGTTGAACAAATTTAATGTATAAAACAACAATTGAATTCAATGTATATCCACATGAACAAATCACCATTCTTGTTTTTTGTTAATGAAAAAGATTTGGGGATTTTGTTTAGGTTGAAAGAGAGATAAATGTTTAGATGTTAGGTTATTAAAAGGGATATAAAGAAGAAAGAGAATCAAGAAAGTACCATATTGCATTCATGTGAGTGGCACGAGGGCATCATTAACGGAATAAAATGGATGGCATCCATCAATTGGATGCAACATGCAACAAAAGTTTGGTTTTTGGACCAAAATGGCTAAAATTCTTGATGAGGGATGTAAACCACAAAAATAGACAAATCACATGGACGATTTCTGCAATTAACTCTAAAATGATTGTCAATAATTATTTGTCCAATAATCCACATAACTATCAAAGACAAAACTAGCCCTCTCAAAATTGAATCTCTCCCTCCCTCGAGACATTCTCATATAAAGAGAAGTTTGGTCAATTCACAAGCTTCTTGTATTTCTTGTAAAATGCAGGGTACAAAACAAATACAATGTTCACAAAAGAATAACCAACAGAAAATGAAAAAAAAAAATGAGAAGTATTCTAGTATTTCTTTATCGGTTTAATTAAGGTGTTTGCATATTGCAAACTATTACACCGTTCGTTATTGTTTTGACAACCTTGCATCAAACATCAGATACATTTTTGTTAGACCTATTGTACTTCATATGGCTCCTGACAAGCTGCCCAGCAGCAAGAGCTGACATGAGGGAGAGCTCCCCAGCAAGAACTGCACCAGCAACAATGGTGGCTAGCCGCCGGGCATTGTGTCACGGGGCACTTATAGTTTGTATATAATATACGCGCACCGTGCGGCTAGTAGTCAATTACCCGACTACGTCCGCCTAACTCGTTCGAGCGTTGGTGCTAATGCGACGCAATCACGCCGAGGCGTTTTAGTGGCACAACAAAATTGATGACGAAAATCGATTTGTATTAATACAATGAACGATTACAATAGGCAACAATGATTACAAGCATACACGGATAGGAGGGTCTCAGCAAACTAGCCAATTCGTACAACAACTCTTCAGTACACTCTTCCCCCCTATAATAGGCTTAGAAAAATAAAGGCTAATGACAACAGTGGATATTGAAAAGCTGAGCAACCACTAACTAGCTATTACAACACTAACTAGCTATTACAAGGAAAATAAAGTAAACTTGAAGTGCGATGAGGCTCTGCATCCCACAAAGCTGCAAGTGGGCCCATGAATGGCCGTTGATCAGGTAATACCGCCTGGGGTCACGGGCATCCCGTGACAGCACTCCCCCCTCTGAGTTGGTGACGTCCCCGGCACCATAGATGTGAGATAAGCATCCAGTAGTGGTTGAAAAGCTTTAAGTGTTGTCGCCCTCTCCC
Source organism: Orobanche coerulescens (assembly GCA_033398695.1). Taxonomy (NCBI): domain Eukaryota; kingdom Viridiplantae; phylum Streptophyta; class Magnoliopsida; order Lamiales; family Orobanchaceae; genus Orobanche; species Orobanche coerulescens. The sequence continues at coordinate 137,663 of CM065811.1, read as the reverse complement.
AAGTGTTCTCCTCCATACTGCAGCCCTTCCATTTCACCAAATATTCTTTGTATAGCTTCTTTTTCAGCCCTGCATCACGGTGGTCGATAATAGCTTCGGCCACCCTCTTCCCCAAGGTGCGTAGTTTCAGTTGTGGACGGTTGGGCATGTTGCGTGTGGTGTCCTCTTTGTCTGCCTGATATGGCTTGAGTTGGCTGACATGAAAGACATTATGAATGCGCCACCATTGGGGTAACTCAAGCTTGTAGGCTACATTTCCGACTCTTTTGAGAATGTTTAGGGGCCCAATATATTTTTGCATTAGCCGTGAATCTCTCCCCCGTGTTGCCCTGGAGGAACTCTGGTTCGGGACCTTCACCATTACCTTGTCACCCACACAGTATTCAACAAAGCGGCGTTTAAGATCAGCATATTTTTTCATCCGCTTTTGAGCCTTCTCCAGGTAGCCACGGCCAAATCAAGATTTTGTTCCCATTCAAGGGAAAATGTTTGTGCCAAGTAGGCTGGCATTTTGTGGAACAAGATCAATATTGTGCGGGAGGAGTGGTGTTGCCCATTACAAATTTCAAAAGCACTCTTATTGGTGGTAGAGCATTTTTGAGCATTGAAACACGGTTGAGCAACATCCAAAAGCTTCACCCAAATTCTTCCGATTAGTGCTCACAAAATGTCGAAGATATTCCTCCAACATTGAGTTAAATCTTTTAGTTTGGCCATCAGATTGTGGGTGGAAGCTAGAGCTCATATTCAACTTGGAGCCGAGTAGTTTGAAGAGCTCGGTCCAAAAGTTACTAGTAAACCGGGTGTCTCGGTCACTAACAATGTCCCTCGGCAGTCCCCAATACTTAACAATATGCTTGAAAAAGAGCTGAGCTGTATCTTCTGCCGAAACTGTCTTGGGTGCTGCTATGAATGTAGCATATTTGGAGAACCGGTCTACCACAACAATAATGGCATCAAGATCCCCAACTTTTGATAGACTGGTGATATAATCCATTGAAACACTTTCCCAAGCCCTGACAGGAATGAGTAGTGGTTCTAGCAAGCCTGCCTTCTTTTGTCGATCAGGTTTATCTTGTTGGCACACCAAGCAGGTGCGGACAAACATCTCAATGTCGTCCCGCATTTGGGGCCAATAGTAAGCTCGTTGAACTAAGGCCACAATGCGCTCCTCTCCTGGGTGGCCCGCCCAGAGAGTGTCGTGACATTCCGCAATAATAGTTTTCCTCATATCGCCGCCTATAGGTACATAGAGTCGTCTCCCCTTGGTCCATAAGAGGCCATCCTCTAGCCAAAATCTTCGTGTTGTACCCTGGCGGATAAGATTTACCAAACATTGAGCCGCTGCGTCGGCTCCCATTAGTTCTCGTATTCGATCTTTTAATGGAGTGGTCACCTGACTCGAGGAAAGTGCTGCCGCCACAAGACTGAGAGCAGTCGGATCTGCGGCTCAGGGCATCCGCCACCTGATTACTAGAACTGGCACGATACTCAATCACAAAGTTGAACTCGGACAATAGTTCCTGCCATCTCTCTTGTTTCCCAGTAAGCTTAGGCTGGGACAGAAAGTGACTAACAGCAGTATTGTCAGTTTTTACAATAAACGGCAACCCCAATAAGTAATGTCTCCAAAGTCGAAGGCAATGGACCATTGCTAAAAGCTCTTTCTCATGCACCGTGTAACGCCTCTCGACATCCTTAAGTTTCTTACTCTCGAAGGCAACAGGATGGCCATCTTGCATTAAAACTCCTCCAAGTGCAATATCTGAAGCATCTATTTCAACCACAAAAGGTTTGGATAGATCCGGTAGTGCGAGGACCGGGTCCGTTAGGATGGCCTTCTTTAAGTTGTCGAAGGTATTTTGGCATTCCGGTGACCAATTCCAAACTTCCGTCTTTCTTGTCAAATCGGTTAGGGGTCTTGCTATTCCGGCATACCCCATCACAAATCTTCTATAGTAATTCGCCAACCCGAGAAATGACCGTACTTCATGTACATCGGTTGGTGGTTTCCATTCTTGAATTGCTCGTATTTTTCTCGGATCCATACGAATATTGCCACACTCAACGATATGACCCAAGAAACTGATCCGCTTCTGGGCAAATGAGCACTTCGACAGCTTAACATATAGTTCGTGCTCACGAAGCCTGGTAAGAACCATTCTCAAATGTTCCACATGTTCTTCCAAGGTTCGGCTGTAGATAACAATATCATCCAGGTATACCACGACAAACTCGTCCAAGAACCCTTGGAGAACTTGATTCATCAAGGTGCTAAAAGTTGCTGGGGCGTTTGTTAAGCCAAAGGGCATGACCAAGAATACGAAGGCCCCGTAACGTGTGACAATCGTCGTTTTTACCTCATCTCCCTCCTTGATGCGAACTTGCCAATAACCTGATCTCAGATCGATCTTTGTATAGTACTCCGCTCCACCGAGTCGGTCGAAGCGATCTGCTACGAGCGGAATAGGATACACATTCTTCACCGTAATTTTATTTAGAGCACGATAATCACAACACAATCGCAGAGTTCCGTCCGACTTTTACGAAAGAGAACAGAGCTCCATACGGTGATTTCGCGGTTGGATCATGCCACATTCCAACATCTCTTTAATCGCTTCCGAGCTCCACAAGCTCAGTTGCGACATATGATAAGGGGCTCGGGCAGAGGTTTTGTGCCGGCACCAACTCAATCTCATGATCGACCGCCTCTTAGGTGGAAGCTTCCGAGGCAATTCGTCAGCATAACATCTTCAAATTCATTTAGGAGGTGCTTCACAAAGATCGTGGATAGGACTCGACAACTCCTCTACTTCGCCGAATTGCAAGGCGCACAGAAGGACGGTTCCCCATGCCCGCATCCCTTCTTGAATTGTAATGCGGATAGGTTACTTTGCCCTTGGGTTGCGCTAATTGTTGGGATAATATGTGGTTTATCCCCCAAAACCAAGAGTGCATCAAAGATACGGCATGACTAGAGTTTGAGTGTCACGCATGTACTCGAGCCCGAGTATTAATTTGTAGTCATCCATCTCCACAACGGATAGGTCGGCCCTACCTTCAAGGCTCCTACCTTAATTGAGCGACCTTGGCAATCCCCGCTATCGGTTTTGCCGGAGAGTTTACGGCTTTAACTCGACCCACTCCTTTCTCTAACAACAGTCCAAGTCTCTCCACTTCGGTGCTCGCCAGATAATTATGGGTGGCACCCGAGTCTATCATAGCACGAATATTTTTCCCATTGATTTTAACATCAACAAACATTAATCCCTTCTTTCTCTTATCGGGACCACCTGTCATGAGAGCAGGTACGGGTTTTCTAGCTTTTCTCGGCACTCTTGCCTTAGCTGTCACCTGATGGGTTAACGAGTTGCACCATTGATTGATGGCCCCAAGGTTTTCCTCATCTTCCGATCTTCCTTCATCATTTGGAACTTGCAACTCTTCTTTCGGTTGCGAACTCGATTCTGCGGCGCTTGTTAAGGCGCTTAAAAGTTGCCTCTTCGGACAATTACTGAGAAAATGAGGCCCATCACATAGGAAACATTTAACGATCCGTTGGGAAGGGGCCTGCTGACCTTCTGTAGGTTTGCTACGATTCGTGCTCCCATATGAACTTCCTTGAGTATAGGTGTAACACCCGCTAAATTTAAAAAAAAAAAAATTAATTCTTAATTTATTAATTATTATTTTTATAGTAAATATTAAATGATAATCCAATTTAAATTATCGGCTGGGCTTATGATTATTTAGTGAGCCCAATTCATGAATTTCTAATTTAATTATAGACCCAAGTTAATTAATTATCGAGCCCAAATATTATAAGTCCATTAAGTCCAATATTCACAAGCCCATTTTAATTAATTTTAATACATTCACATTTTTGGGCCAGCCAACCATTTTAGTGTTCGGCCCAATATAAAATAATAATCAACTACTAATACCCAAGCCCAACCCCCATAATTAATTTAGAACCCAATTATCACATCCAACCCATATTTCTCTCCCCTCACTCACGATCGTAACATGGAAGAGGAGGTTTTCTCCACTTCATCAACGTAGTGGGCATCATGGGGAGGAAGTTGGCGTATGGAGTTGAGGGAAGAACTTCAGAAGCATTTATATATCCATGGAGCAGTTAATAAAATTCAAGATAAAAATAAAATCTCCCGCACATCAGAATCACACACACGCACACACAAAGTCTCATTTGCAGACACACTCATCTCCAAAATTTATACAGAAAATTCTTTTGCGGTGACACAAGCAAAGAGGTAAATTCTCTCTGAATCTCTAATCATAAACGCTGTTATCACATTTTTCACGTAAAATTCATCACCCGATTTCATTTTCCTCAACCAAGGCCCGTCGCTTAAAAACGTCTTGGTCTTCACCCCTACCAAGTCATCTTCAACAATCACACACAAGTCGAAATAGGAAACCAAATTTCCTAAGTCCATTAGTACCAAAAACCCTATTTTAGAATCAAGCTAAGAAATATAAGAGAGACCAACCGGGTTTTCGCCGAAGCTCCATCAACCACGGCCATGGTCGTCATCTCCGCCGTCGCCATCTCATACTCGAGGTCCGCAAGCAACGCCGCCACCGCCTCGATTCGAGTGCTTCCGATTTTTCCCCTGGATTTCTCAATCGTCTGCTTTCTCTCTCCACCGGCGAGCGGCGTCGAGCAAGGAATGACGTCCGCCGCTCGGGACTTAGAAATCTCCGCCGATCTTTTCGTATCGGAATTGGGATATTAGGATCGTGATGTTCGAAGCCGTAATGAGATGGAGAAGAGGGTTACAGGGATGAGTTCGGCAGACGTGTTATAATATGATCGATTGGGCCAACTTTAGCCTCAGCCCAAAATTTCCTTAATTCCATAAGCAATAAACCGCCCGACCCGCTTCACACTTGAAATTCCAAATTTTCCTACTCACCCATAAATTTATCAGACTTCCTTATTTTTACAATCTACCCACTATCTTCAACCCATTAGCCAAGTCAATTCTTATTCTTTAGAAATTCAATTACTTCAAATTATTTATGAAATATTATATCTATAAAAACTAAGACATTCGCCTCTTTAATTGTAGGCCACGAGAATCAAGGGCTCGAGTAAGACACGTTCATAAACATTTCAAGCATTTGCATTCAAGTCATTTCAATTCAGGTGGGAATTATTACTTGTCAATTTTAATTGCTTTATTTGGATTGTATAGGTGATATGTTATATTTACGATTAACATGCAACACATGTTTTTCGTACCAAGTATCGATTTATGATTAACATGCGATCACATGTTTTTCATACCAAGTATCGAGATATGTTTACATGCAAATACATGTTTACATGCTCAAGTTGATATAACAAATATTCATGCTATGCCTCCGTTATGTATTGTGATTATTGTTGACTTGTGATATTCCCACGAGCGATAGAAAGCTCACCCCATTTTTATGTAAAATTTTCAGGTTAATCCGGAATGGAGAGGACGGGTTGTCGAGCAGGCCGACATATGATTAATGTTATAATTATTTCTTTTAATTCCGCTCAAGTTACTCTGAAACAATTATTTTATTTTTAGTAACTATTTTCCGCTGTCAAATTATACTATCGTATTAGAGATTTGAAATCCTTTTGAGTTCCGCAAATATTTTAGAAAATGTATGTTTAGTAACGACTTGAAATTTCTACAAGTTTTCTCATTATTAATATTTTATTTATAAAATACCTTAGAAAAATCGGGTCACATAAAGATGGTATCGAGAAAATCCGGTCTACTTTCCCGGTACGCCTAAGATTTTTAAAGTTAAAATATTTTTCATCTTCAAGGAAATATCATATGTTCGATCGCCGCTACTTCGCTTACTCCATTCCAAGGTAAAAAGCTTAAAGTCATGTTTATATCATACATTTAGACTAATATCGTAAAACTTAATAATTTTACGCAAATATGCATGTATCCTGTTAGTATGGCCGGTTTCACAGTAACTCCACGTAAGAGGACCGAGGCGGGATCCAGCTCGCGCCCCCTAGCACATAGAGACTCTTGGGGAAACCCAGGACTCCCCGAGAATGCCCCGTACTACGTGGTCGATAGGATTCAGAAATGGTTTATGTCCGGGAAGACGGGAGATCCGGTCTAAGAAGTCGAGCACTTGATCATCACTTTGCCGAATGACTGGAGTTTCACCTTATACCGCCTGTGGCACGAGGCGAACCGCAGGACCCCGGAGGAAAGAATAGTCGTAGATGACTTTCAAGATCTTTCGGGAGAATTCTCGACTGCTTTCGAGAGGGGAGATCCCCAAGATATATGAGATGCATGATACCCCATCACAGCCGATGGAGGAATTTGAGGAGGATCCCGAGGAGGATCCAGAGGAAGAGGAGGACCCAGAGCTCGAACCGATGGTCGACTCGGATGACGAGGATATCATCTCCTGGACTGAGTCCCCACCCCCTGTTCCTGTTATTGAAATCCTTAGCAGTGACGATGAAAATTAATTTTGTTATGTCGTGATTTAATATTTTAGTAGTAATTATTAGTCTCAGCTCCCATTTCAGTGTTTTATGTTGACTATCAAAAGTTATCATTAATAGAATATTTAATTCCTCGTATTAATCAATTCCAAGATGTAATGAATTATTTTATCTTATGCCACGCGTATAAATATCTTTATCTCTACCTCATTTCTCGCACTCAAGAACTTACAAGAACAACGATTCGTGGGCAGGATATGGCTCCCCGCGAAATCACCCCGAATGCCGAGTCTCGAAACCAAGCCCAAGGCACACTTAATACGTCTGCAAGCGGGAGTGATGCCCCTAGTCAGCAGCAACTGCTCTCAGGTCTAACCAATCTTCTCCAAGGAGCGACTATAACGCCTCCAGCCACTCAAGGGCAAGTTCGGGCCGAGTAATAAATCGGTTCAACAAGTTCAAACCTCCAATGTTCCTCGGGAGGGAAGGGCCAGCTGCCATCGAGGAATGGCTATTGAACTTGGAGAGTATTTTCGATTACATGGCTTGCACGGATGAGCAGAAAGTTTCATGCGCAGTCTTCCAACTCAAGGAGGACGCCAGACTTGGTGGAATGGATCCTGGAGACTCCGAACTGAAGAGGAACGTAGAACACTGTCTTGGGAAGGATTTAAAGAAACGGTGATGGACAAGTATTATCCACGGTCGTATAAGGCCAAAATGCAGAAGGAGTTCCTAGATCTAACTCAAGGAGGCATGACGGTCACGGAATACGAAAGGAAGTTCAATCACATGTGCCGATTCGCACCATTCATAGTTGCGAATGATGACATGAAGGCACAAAAGTTTCGTGATGGACTTCAAGACAGAATCCGACATCATCTGGCTAGCCATGGAAAGATGTCGTATACGGAAGCCGTGTCCAGAGCCGAAGATATATCAGCTAGCTTGGATATGGAAAGGGCTAGGGCTCTGCCAGTTGTGAATACGAACAAAAGAAAGTGGCAAGGACCGAATAATAATACTAGCAACAAGAAGGGTAGTAGAGAAGGACCATCCGGTCAAAGACACAGACGACTACCCAACCCGCTTGAAATGCGGGAAGAGGCACAAAGGAGTTTGCATGCTCGGACAGAATCGATGTTACCGATGCCATGAAGAAGGACACATGGTCTCTCAGTGCCCACAGAAGAACAATGGCCCAGACAGAAGGGTCCAGAATCAAAGTTCTGGGGGAAAGGCTCGTATGTATAGCCTATCGGAAATTGACAAGGAGAAACCCGGAACGATGTCAGGTATGTTATCTGTCGCTGGAATTCCTGCTTTGGTGTTATTTGATACTGGCGCATCCCATTCATTTATCTCTAAGAAGTTGTTTAGCATGACTAAATTTAGAAGTAGGAAATCTTCTCAAAACCTGGAAGTTAGTATACCAGCAGGAGAAATAATTTCTGTTGATGATATAGCTAACAGTATAACCATAGAGATAAATGAACGTTTATATCTAGCCGATCTATACATATTAGACATGAATAACTTCGACGTAGTCTTGGGTATGGATTGGTTGGATAAGTATGATGCCGTTTTGCAATGCGCAAGGAGGAACGTGGTCTTGCATCCAGCAGCCGGAGTAGAGGACGTATTTCAAGGGGTTAAGCGTAACAAAGCCCCTCCAGTGATATCAGCCATGAAAGCGACGAATATATTGTGTAAGGGAAATTGTCAAGGATATTTAGTGAATATCATGGGGGAGTCGAAGTCCGAAGTAACGATCGAAGACGTTCATATCGTTAAGGATTATTCAGATGTTTTTCCGGAGAACTTACCGGGTGTTCCACCGGATAGACAAGTGGAGTTTACAATTGACTTGGTGCATGGAGAAGCCCATATATCAAAGGCCCCATACAGGATGGCGCCAAAAGAACTACAAGAACTGAAGGTGCAGATTCAGGAGTTACTCGATATGGGATATATCCGACCAAGCGTATCACCTTGGGGAGCACCGGTGTTATTCGTAAAGAAGAAGGATGGAAGCATGAGAATGTGTATCGATTATCGTGAGTTAAATCGACTCACGATAAAGAACAAGTATCCACTTCCCCGAATCGAAGACTTATTTGACCAGCTTGGAGGTTCAGGAGTGTTCTCAAAGATAGATTTGAGGTCAGGATACCATCAACTAAAGATCAAGGACGAGGGCATTCCGAAGACTGCTTTCCGAACAAGATATGGTCACTACGAGTTCGTAGTAATGCCATTTGGGCTAAGTAATGCCCCAGCAGTCTTTATGGACTTGATGAATAGAGTTTTCCAACCCTACTTGGATCAGTTTGTTATCGTGTTTATAGATGACATACTAATTTATTCGAAAGATAAAGCAGAACATGAGAAGCATCTACGGACGGTTTTGGAGATACTTCGCAAAGAGAAACTGTACACGAAGTTTAGCAAGTGCGAATTTTGGCTCAAGAGAGTGGCATTCCTTGGACATGTTGTTACTGCGCAAGGAATTGAAGTCGATCCGTCTAAGATGGAGGCTATCAACGATTGGAAAACACCAACTAACGCGAATGAAGTTCGCAGTTTCTTGGGGTTAGCAGGATATTATAGGAGGTTTATTGAAGGGTTTTCTAAGATGGCCGCACCGATGACTCGACTAACGAGGAAAGGAGAACAGTTCCTGTGGAATGAGAAGTGCGAACAAAGTTTCCAAGAACTTAAGCGGAGACTAACCTCGGCCGGTTTGACGATTCCGCATCCGTCTAGAGAATTCGTGATCTATAGTGACGCATCCAAGCAAGGATTAGGATGTGTTCTAATGCAGCAAGGTAAGGTCATCGCTTATGCGTCAAGGCAATTAAAGCCACATGAGTTAAATTATCCGACGCATGATTTAGAACTAGCCGCGGTAGTTCACGCCTTGAAGATATGGCGACATTACCTCTACGGAGGTAAATGTGAGATCTATACCGACCACAAAAGCTTAAAGTATCTATTCACTCGTAAGGAACTTAATATGAGACAAAGAAGATGGTGGAGTTAGTGAAGGACTACGATTGTACAATTCACTATCATCCAGGGAAGGCGAACGTGGTCGCAGATGCTTTAAGTCGCAAGGTCGAGGAGAATTGAATTGCATTTTGACTAAGGAAGACAAATTGGTCGGTGAATTTTCAAAGATGAACCTAGAAGTGGCTACACCGTTAAAGCCGGTGGAAGCAATTTTAATGACGTTGTCGATTCAACCGACCTTGAGAGAGAGGATCAAGGAAGGTCAGGGTCAAGACAATTTCTTGACCAAAATGAAGGAGCGTGTTATAGCTGGAGAAGATAAAGGATTTAGTATATCAGAAGATGGTACGATATACTACAAGGAAAGAATTTGTGTGCCCGACAATACGGATTTGAAGAAGACGATTTTGGAAGAAGCACACAACACACCATATACTGCTCATCCTGGTAGTACAAAGATGTACCAAGATTTGAAAAGTAAATTTTGGTGGGAAGGTTTGAAGAGAAACGTGGCTGAATTCGTCAGAGATGTATTATTTGTCGGCAGTGAAAGCCGAACATCAACGCCCATTTGGTTTGTTAAAATCACTCCACATTCCAGTGGAAATGGGAACACATCACTATGGACTTTGTGGTGAGCTTACCTCGATCGGAAAGAGGAAAGCAGGCGATTTGGGTTGTGGTTGATCGCCTCACTAAGTCGGCTCATTTCATCCCAGTGAAGATGAACTTCACAATGTATCAGTCTGCGCAATTGTATATTAAGGAGATCATAAGGCTGCACGGAGTACCAGTGTCTATAGTTTCGGATAGAGATACTCGCTTCACGTCACATTTTTGGGAAAGTTTGCAGGAAGCATTGGGAACTAAATTAAATTTTAGTCTGACTTATCACCCACAAACCGACGGTCAATCAAAGGACGATACAAATACTTGAAGACATGTTGAGAGCTTGTGTGCTGGACATGGGTAATTGTTGGGAACAGTTACTACCTTTGGTAGAATTCGCATACAATAATAGTTTTCAGGCAACGATCGGAATGGCCCCGTACGAGGCACTTTATGGGAGAAAGTGCAGATCGCCGGTTTATTGGGATGAAGTAGGTGAAAGAAAAATTTTGGGTCCCGAAATAATCGAGAAAACCGTGGGTGTAGTAGAAAAGATTCGTGAAAGGATTAAGACAGCACAAGATCGCCAAAAGTCTTATGCCGACAAGCGAAGGAAGGACCTTGAGTTTAATGTTGGAGAAAAGGTCTTCCTAAAGGTAGCCCCGACTAAAGGAGTCATTCGATTTGGATCGAGGAACAAGCTGAGACCAAGATATGTCGGACCATTTGAGATCCTCGATCGGATTGGAGATTTGGCATACCGTTTAGCATTACCACCGGAATTTTCAGCAGTACATAATGTTTTTCACGTCTCACAGTTGAGAAAATACGTTCACAATCCTAGTCACGTGATCAACTATTCAACGGTGGAAGTGAACAAAGATCTCACTTATGTCGAACAACCAGTTGCGATAATCGATAGAAAGATTATTCCATTAAGGAATAAAGAGAGAGTACTCGTCAAGGTTCAATGGCGAAATCACACCAAAGATGAAGCTACTTGGGAGCGTGAAGAAGAAATTCGAACTCGCTATCCCGATTTTCTTATTCACGGTAAGAATACTATTTTCGAGGACGAAAATTTTTCCAACAGGGGTAGGATGTAACACCCGCTAAATTTAAAAAAAAAAAAAATTAATTCTTAATTTATTAATTATTATTTTTATAGTAAATATTAAATGATAATCCAATTTAAATTATCGGCTGGGCTTATGATTATTTAGTGAGCCCAATTCATGAATTTCTAATTTAATTATAGACCCAAGTTAATTAATTATCGAGCCCAAATATTATAAGTCCATTAAGTCCAATATTCACAAGCCCATTTTAATTAATTTTAATACATTCACATTTTTGGGCCAGCCAACCATTTTAGTGTTCGGCCCAATATAAAATAATAATCAACTACTAATACCCAAGCCCAACCCCCATAATTAATTTAGAACCCAATTATCACATCCAACCCATATTTCTCTCCCCTCACTCACGATCAGAACATGGAAGAGGAGGTTTTCTCCACTTCATCAACGTAGTGGGCATCATGGGGAGGAAGTTGGCAGAAGTGGAGTTGAGGGAAGAACTTCAGGAAGCATTTATATATCCATGGAGCAGTTAATAAAATTCAGTATAAAAATAAAATCTCCTGCACATCAGGAATCACACACACGCACACACAAAGTCTCATTTGCAGCACACACTCATCTCCAAAATTTATACAGAAAATTCTTTTGCAGTGACACAAGCAAAGAGGTAAATTCTCTCTGAATCTCTCTAATCATAAACGCCTGTTATCACATTTTTCACAGAAAATTCATCACCCGATTTCATTTTCCTCAACCAAGGCCCGTCGCCAGAAAAACGTCTTGGTCTTCACCCCTACCAAGTCATCTTCAACAATCACACACAAGTCAGAAATAGGAAACCAAATTTCCTAAGTCCATTAGTACCAAAAACCCTATTTTAGAATCAAGCTAAGAAATATAAGAGAGACCAACCGGGTTTTCAGTCGAAGCTCCATCAACCACAGCCATGGTCGTCATCTCCGCCGTCGCCATCTCATACTCGAGGTCCGCAAGCAACGCCGCCACCGCCTCGATTCGGGGTGCTGCTGATTTTTCCCCTGGATTTCTCAATCGTCTGCTTTCTCTCTCTCCACCGGCGAGCGGCGTCGAGCAAGGAACAGACGTCCGCCGCTCGGGACTTAGCAATCTCCGCCGATCTTTTCGTCGGGTGGGATATTAGGATCGTGATGTTCAGAAGCCGTAATGAGATGGAGAAGAGGGTTACAGGGGATGAGTTCGGCAGACGTGTTATAATATGATCAGTTGGGCCAACTTTAGCCTCAGGCCCAAAATTTCCTTAATCCCATAAGCAATAAACCGCCCGGCCCGTTTCACACTTGAAATTCCAAATTTTCCTACTCAGCCCATAAATTTATTGCACTTCCTTATTTTTACAATCTACCCACTATCTTCAACCCATTAGCCAAGTCAATTCTTATTCTTTAGAAATTCAATTACTTCAAATTATTTATGAAATATTATATCTATAAAAACTAAGACATTCGCCTCTTTAATTGTAGGCCACGAGAATCAAGGGCTCGAGTAAGACACGTTCATAAACATTTCAAGCATTTGCATTCAAGTCATTTCAATTCAGGTGGGAATTATTACTTGTCAATTTTAATTGCTTTATTTGGATTGTATAGGTGATATGTTATATTTACGATTAACATACAGTCACATGTTTTTCGTACCAAGTATCAGTTTATGATTAACATGCAGTCACATGTTTTTCATACCAAGTATCAGTATATGTTTACATGCAGTCACATGTTTACATGCTCAAGTTGATATAACAAATATTCATGCTATGCCTCCGTTATGTATTGTGATTATTGTTGACTTGTGATATTCCCACGCGATAGAAAGCTCACCCCATTTTTATGTAAAATTTTGAGTTAATCCGGAATGGAGAGGACGGGTTGTCGAGCAGGCCGACATATGATTAATGTTATAATTATTTCTTTTAATTCCGCTCAAGTTACTCTGAAACAATTACTTTATTTTTAGTAACTATTTTCCGCTGTCAAATTATACTATCGTATTAGAGATTTGAAATCCTTTTGAGTTCCGCAAATATTTTAGAAAATGTATGTTTAGTAACGACTTGAAATTTCTACAAGTTTTCTCATTATTAATATTTTATTTATAAAATACCTTAGAAAAATCGGGTCGTTACAATAGGTTTGCCGATCCCCTACACTCCGACTCAAGTTAGGTTTGAACGGTCTTGGCATTACACTTCGGGACGGTGCCATGTTTGTTGTTACGGGACGATCCTTCCGAGGTTCCGACGTGTAATCCATTAATCTTTCTGCCGCTCCCATGGCGGTACTGAGGTCTGTGACTCGTTGGCGCAGAAGCTCCGTACGAGCAAATGGTTTCAACCCTTCCAAGAACGTAAACAACCGGTCATTCTCCGACATATCGCTAATGTGTAACATATGTGTCGAAAATGCCTTCACGTAATCTCAAATAAGACTGGTGTGCTTCAAATCTCGCAAGGCCCTTCTTGCATTGTACTCAACATTCTCTGGGAAGAATTGTTGCCTGATGGCTTCTCGCAGTTGTTCCCAAGTGTCAATTCTTACTCGTTGAGCCTGAATGTCCGCATATTTGGTGCGCCACCACAATTTGGCATCATCGATCAAATACATTGTGGCGGTTGACACCTTTCTCGCTTCGTCCAAAACATTAGCGGCATGGAAGTATTGTTTCATGTCGAATAAGAAGTTCTCAACTACCTTGGCATCTCGGGTTCCACTATAGGAACTTGGTTCGGGGATCCGAATTCTCGTAATAGGTTCTTGAGCAACATGGGGTGTGTTGTTCACTGCTCTTTGAAGCAATCCAATCTGGATACTCATTGCTTCCATCTCGCGTCTCATTTCAGCCGTATTGGTGGCTCCCATTGCTTCTGCAAGGGTTCGGCAGACTTCTCTGCATTCGCCCAACTGGGCTCGGAGGTCTTCATTCTCTGCCTCGAGGGTCTCGACCTTCTCCTCCAAGGTCTCGACAACATATCTCAATCTAGAGCACTCTTGCTCTAGATTATCGAATTGGGCTTTAGAGGCCTCGGCCTCTTTCCTCTTTCCGTCATCCTTTTTCTTGCCCTGCTTTCTAGGGACTTCCGTCTCGTTACCCGATTCCATTCTTTCGACCTTGACCGGTCTCCGATACCACCTGTCACGGAGCGCTTATAGTTTGTATATAATGTACGCGCACCGTGCGGCTAGTAGTCAATTACCCGACTACGTCCGCCTAACTCGTTCGAGCGTTGGTGCTAATGCGACGCAATCACGCCGAGGCGTTTTAGTGGCACAGCAAAATTGAAGACGAAAATCGATTTGTATTAATACAATGAACGATTACAATAGGCAACAATGATTACAAGCATACACGGATAGGAGGGTCTCAGCAAACTAGCCAATTCGTACTACAACTCTTCAGTACACTCTTCCCCCCTATAATAGGCTTAGAAAAATAAAGGCTAATGACAACAGTGGATATTGAAAAGCTGAGCAACCACTAACTAGCTATTACAACACTAACTAGCTATTACAAGGAAAATAAAGTAAAGCCCTACACTATAGATGATAACTTGAAGTGCGATGAGGCTCTGCATCCCACAAAGCTGCAAGTGGGCCCATGAATGGCCGTTGATCAGGTAATACCGCCTGGGGTCGCGGGCATCCCGTGACACATTGGCAGTCACAAATTCAGTGATTTTCAATGTCACAAAATCATGTTTTGGTGTAGTGTTAGTGTGGTCATATTAGGAGTCAAATGGTGTTGTGGTCATTTTAGTGTTGCACAGGTAAACAGGTTTGTGTATCATTTGGTCATTTTGGTGTGGTCATTTATGAGTCAAATTATAGGTTGTTTGGATGTTGAACAAATTTAATGTATAAAACAACAATTGAATTCAATGTATATCCACATGAACAAATCACCATTCTTGTTTCCTATTAATGAAAAAGATTTGGGGATTTTGTTTAGGTTGAAAGAGAGATAAATGTTTAGATGTTAGGTTATTAAAAGGGATATAAAGAAGAAGGAGAATCAGGAAAGTACCATATTGCATTCATGTGAGTGGCACGAGGGCATCATTAACGGAATAAAATGGATGGCATCCATCAATTGGATGCAACGTGCAACAAAAGTTTGGTTTTTGGATCAAAATGGCTAAAATTCTTGATGAGGGATGTAAACCACGAAAATAGACAAACCACATGGACGATTTCTGCAATTAACTCTAAAATGATTGTCGATAATTATTTGTCCAATAATCCACATAACTATCAAAGACAAAACTAGCCCTCTCAAAATTGAATCTCTCCCTCCCTCGAGACATTCTCATATAAAGAGAAGTTTGGTCAATTCACAAGCTTCTTGTATTTCTTGTAAAATGCAGGGTACAAAACAAATACAATGTTCACAAAAGAATAACCAACAGAAAATGAAAAAAAAAAAAAATGAGAAGTATTCTAGTATTTCTTTATCGGTTTAATTAAGGTGTTTGCATATTGCAAACTATTACACCGTTCGTTATTGTTTTGACAACCTTGCATCAAACATCAGATACATTTTTGTTAGACCTATTGTACTTCATATGGCTCCTGACAAGCTGCCCAGCAGCAAGAGCTGACATGAGGGAGAGCTCCCCAGCAAGAACTGCACCAGCAACAATGGTGGCTAGCCGCCGGGCATTTGATCCTGGAACCTCCTTACTCGCTCCCTTTACTCCAAGCAGGTTAAGGCATGCCGACTGCGAGGCCAGTTGCGTCCCACCTCCAACCGTACCAACCTAAACACACAGAAGAATTTCAGATTTAAGGCTTTACAAAGACTTGCATTAATGGAAAAAAAAGAGATACTATTATTTAATTTACACCTCAATAGAAGGCATCGTCACAGATACGTGAAGATCCTTTCCATCATTAATAGCTTCCATCATGGTGATGCAGTGAGAACTCTCAACATTTTGTGCAGGATCTTGACCCGTGGCTATGTAGACTGCGGAGACAATATTGCTGGCATGAGCATTGAAGCCACCCAGAGCTCCGGCCATGGCAGAACCAGTGAGATTCTTGAGCATGTTGAGCTCCACCAAGGAAGCAACATCAGTCTTGAGTACCTTCATCACCATCTCTTCCTTGATGATTGCCTCACATACAACTGACTTACCCCGCCCCTCAATCCAATTAACTGCAGCAGGTTTCTTGTCGGAGCAGTAGTTTCCTGTTGGAGTTGGGTGAATATATAATGAGGTATGCTAGACCGACAAAGAAACTCCCACATAAACATCCACAAGTTGATGTGCCAGTATTTTATTGGTGTACTGTGTAATAATTTCTCCCTCCTCTCTCTCCCTGAACCAATCAATCTCTGCCACATCAATTTGTGGATTTTTTTGTGGGACTTTCTTTGTGGCCCTAGCATTTCTCATATATAATAGCTTATTAGATGTCCTCTTTACGGTTTAGTCCATAATGTTTCATAAATTGCAGCGAAGGACAAAAATCTGACTTGGTGTTGACTTCCATTATAAAGACAAAAATACTCCTCTATTTATTTGAATAAAATATTTCTTTTAATATAAATTTCAGATTAAACAAATAACATAGTTTTTGTATTATAATAATAATAACCGGTCATTTTTCATAAAAGTAATGAAAAAATAAAAAAGTCTATAAGAACAATAAAAATACAAAAAAAATTCTGGAAAAATTAAAAATCTGGAAAAAAATGGAACTTTTATTTTTTTTAAGAAAATAAATATCTGTAATATTAATATTAAAAGCCGAAAGTTCTTATTTAAAATTCGTAAATAAAAAAGTGAAAAGAAGCATTTTGAAATTTATTTGTAAACTGTTTTAATAAAAAAAACTGGAATATTATTCTACATAAAAAGTTGAATAATTTTTTTTAAATATATATATTTTTTTAAAACTTGCTAGTTGTATATTTCATAAAAAAAAACTGTTATGTTCTTAAAAAATCTGAAATTGCAAAAAAAATACAACTAGCAGGTAGATGAGCTTCTTTTTTCCTTTTATTTATCATAAAAAAAAAACTAAAATTGCAAAAAAAAATTATTATTATTAGTTAATCAGAAGTAAAAAAAAAAAAAAAAAATCGGACTGAATTTTACCAGATATGCCAATAACATCCATGTCGGGGAAATCGCGGTTGAGGAAATCTATGACATTCTGCACACCCTTTGAAACCATGTTCATTCCCATGGCATCCCCTGTGCTGCAGGAGAACCTAATATAGAGATTCTTGCCAGCTATGGCACACTTGATGCTCTGAAGCCTGCCAAATCGGCTGGAACTGTTGAACACAAGCGACAATGGTTCGAAATTGAGAGGGTCCTCCAGGAAGAACTTCAATTCTGCAGCCCTCTTGGCAGTGCCGAACCTCACCACGGGAGCCCTCGTCATTGCATCCCTCAGAAGGGAGCTGGTTGCCCCTCCGGATGCATAGATGGCTTTGCATCCCCTGTTGGTGCTGGCCACCAGACAACCCTCCGTGGTAGCCATGGGAACAAAGTACTCCCTTCCGTCCAACAGGAGCGGCCCCGCTATGCCAACAGGAATCTGCACGTAACCCACTGGCATTTCGCAGCACTGGCCCAGTATGGCGTTGTAATCGAAGCCCTCGAGCGGCAGCCCGGAGAGTGATTTGCCAGTTGTCCGCTGCAAGGCCTCACGACGGATGGCGGCAGCACGGCGACAATCGCCGAGCTTGGACTCGAGGGCGTATGAAGGTGTCTTGCCCTCCACCACCGACTTGACCATCTCCTCATTCTCGTCCGATACTAGTTGTTGATCATCATTAATATTCTTGTTGGCGGGTATGGGAGAAGCAATCTTACAATGATCGGCTGCGCAGGGTATGGCACGCGTCGTATCCTCCTTGAGCATCAACTCATCGTAATCATCGTTTATCTCATCATCATCCATAAGGTCCTCGCGGGGGATAATGAGGGATTGGACAAAGCCGATGCCGAAAAAGCCAAGGAGATAGATGACTGAGGCGACCAATGTGACGATGGCAACGATCTCGGAAAGGGTGACAACATGGAGGGGCGTGGAGTTACGGATCTTCTCGCGCCATCGGAGGAGCAGATAATACACCACGGAGAAGAAGAGAGTGAAGAATACGGCGTTGGTAGGGTAGAGTGGGAGGGGGAGTGCATCGGAGGCCTTGAGGGTATGGGGTTGAATTCCACCTTTCGATCGGCGGCGGGCTTCCATTCTGGTGATTTCAATCAAATGACTTCACTTCTCCACCCTTTCGTCGGCGCCGTGGAATTGGGAAATAATCTCAAAGGTGTGAGTGTATATATATATAATATATATTATATATATATATACTGGTTAAAATTGGATACCGTGGAATTTTGAATTTTCCCTTCGCATAGAAAAATATTCCAAACTTTTCTTTAAGCATTAACTAGATGTTCTCCGGTGCGATGCACCGCATCAGATGTTCTCTTATTAGAAAATAATTTCTCGATCTCTAAATTTATTTTTGATAATCTTCTACATGAGTATCATATTAGCATAATATTAATAAAAGACTTATTGAGTGTATTATGAGTGTAATATAATTCAAGAAAGAGTACCACATTAGCGGAGTGTTAAGTCAATTCGTGTCCATTACATGAACAAATTTCCTGGACATACCGAAAAAAAGTAGGAACAAATTTTGGGGACGAAAGTAATATGTGATTTAAGTCTTAATATATATGTGTGTGTGCAGTGTATGTTTAATTATATTTAGTTATTATAATTAAATAAATATCATAATTTATTATTTATGTAAGCAATAAATGAGTTAATATATTTTTATTTTGCATCAATTAATTTCATTGAAAATAAATATTCATATTTTTTCTAATATAATTTTTTTGTGTAATCGGTCATTATTGTAAATCCATCAAATTTATTATATTCATATGAATGTCTAGTTGAAAATTGTAAAATAAAAGTTAATTTGATATATTTTCCATTAAAAATAAACTTGATTTAAAAAATTATAAATATTTAAAATTTTAAGCTAAAAAAATAAAGGAAGAATTGTTTTATTGGTAGATGAGTGTAAGTTGTGGAATAAAACTCCCACAATATCTAGATTTTTTTTTTTGGAAATTTAAGAATACATCTCTATATATAAATTATATTTCAAAATTAAAAATAAAAAATCTTACAATGTGACATGTGTCACGATTCTCTTTTAATAAAAGTATAGATTTCGCACTCCAACAATTATTCAATATATAAAAAATTCTACATTACATATTTTATTATCCGCGTTAATTAATTTGAGATAGAATTTCAAATTTCAACATGATATTTAAGGGGTGTATTCAATTCCTGACTTTAAAGGATTTTTAAGGAATTCAAGAATCCATTAAAATCCTGATGTATACAATCACGATTTTAAAAAATCCTTACAAATTCTGGTGTATTCAATTTGAATTTTAAACATTCCTTTTAAATCTTGGGGGTATTAAAACAATCCATGGATTTGAATGGCTTTTTATAAATTCCTGATTTTGATGGATTTTGAGGCACTAGCATAAATACCAACCCTCTTGATAAATCTCCTCTCCTGCCCATCAGATTCTCAATAATTCTTATTTTTCAGACGATGAAACAACACAACACAGAAGATGACAAAAAACTAAGCCCTAGTACTAACCCCTTCCGCAAGTTCTGCTTTCTATCTAAAACCCTTCTCCTCTCTTCCTCTTTGTTGGTATAAAATCGGATATTTGTGCCGTTTTGTGCGGAAGCGTAAATCAGTTGCGGAAAATAAATCACACAATGATTTATAGAGGTTCGGCTATTAACGAAGCCTACGTCCTCTCTCGATGTATCTTTTTCTTAGAATTAAGATCAAAACCTCTACGCCTCTCTTCTATCGGTCGAGGGATTAGCGTTTACAAGATCGTCTTCTAGCGGTTCGAGTAAAACTGTTTTTCCTTTTCTATTGGATAAGGAATCAACCACTCTAGCTTTCTATGTGTACTAAATAAATCTCACTTAGATATCGATTGTGATTCTAACAATGCCGGATACTTGATCCTAATAACACTGAATCCAATCGTATCTTTTCTTTTACCTCTCGTGTATAATGTTGAATGTATAAACACTCAAACTAACAATATAAGCTTAATATTACAACAACAATGTAAGTATATGAATATAAGATCAATGTCTTGAATGCTTGGAGTTGTTGTACTCAAACAATACCATAGGAATGGTATTTATAGGCATTTTCCATAAACTAGCCGTTGCTGCCAGTTGACTAGCTAGCGTGCGCTAGCTCTTCCTTCTTAGCGTGCGCTATCGCACATTTTTGCTTTAGCGTACGTAATTTCTTTCACGTAGCGTACGTTAATCATTTTATGTTTCAGTCCAGTGGCTACTGTCCTTGACAATTAGCGTGCGCTACCACTTCCTTTGTAGCGTGCGCTAATCTTGCATCATTGCATGCGTCATAGATCCGTTTATACTTTTTGACTTGCATCAGATTCTTCCCAATGGATTGATTGACTGAATTCAAACTGATATTTAGCGTGCGCTAAATATCATCTCTTGCGTGCGCTAATGCTGATTTCACAGCATACGTCATTCTGTGTTTGAATCTCTTCACAACGGTAACAAGGCTCGATAGCGTGCGTTAGGTCTGTTTGTGTAGCGTGCGCTATCTCGTCAGATGACTTCCCTTCAGGTTACTTCGAACTCTACTGAACTGCAGTTGGGATCCGTTAGCGTGTGCTAACTTCAATATCTAGCGTGCGCTACCTTTGCATTTTGCTCAGCTTTTCGCGTATTCGTCTGCTTCGTCGTTTTGCTTCGCCTCGATGTTGTTTTGTTGTTTAGAAAATTTAATCATCAAAACACAAATTAAATAATGTGTGGAATAAATATTCCAACACTCTTATCTCGTTTTCTCCAGACTGTTCTTGCGTCTCTCCTCTCTCGATCAAGGTATGTAGATCCACTTCTCTTGATTTTGTTCGTGATGGTGTCAATAGTTTTACGAGTGCTGATAATATTTGTCAATAGGGTTAAGTTAAAGCTGGAAGAACTGAAGTGGGACCATTCGTTTGTTCGTGAGCTCCTCGGCGATCCGAGAACTGATTTGATCCCGCGAGAGGTTTGATTTATTTGATGTTTTTTTTGGTCAAATTTATTTGATATTTTATTGCTCTGTTTGTGGATATTGCTTTGCCTCAACTGAGTTGCCCGTGCGTCACTATGGATTACACAACTTTCTTCATAAAGAGTGTCGGTCTGATGAATTTCTCATTGAAAATGAAGAAGAGTCGTTACCACATCTAGACATGGAAGAGAAAAAATCTTGAACTACTAGTAAATCAAGCTAATATGTGGAGGCTTTGCATTGCCAATTTTATGTGGCTTAATAGACCACGTCCTGAAGGTGATGGTAGAGACGATGAAGACGGTGAAAATCAAGAGCATATTAATGAGAATCATGACGATGAGAATTGAGAGAATGAGGACGAGAATTGAAGATATGGTGTTATCAAGAAAATCAAAATCAAGAGTTTTAGAATCTTTTGAAGTATCAATGAATTTCGACAATGTATTTTTTATTTTGGTTTATATATAATTGTATTTTAAAGAATCCTTTACAAATCCTAGTAAATCCTAATGAAACAATCCCGATAAATCCTTTCTAATCCATGTGGATTTAAAAGAATTGGTGGATTTAAAACAATGGGGAAGAATCCACAGATTCTGAGAAATCCTTAAAAATCCTTTAAAATTAAGATTGAATACACCACCCTTGAACAAGCTCTTTAGGTGCGAGGTCAACGACCTCTGCTCTAAACATCGACTTGAATTATATTTTTTATTATGAGGCTCATACTATGCTCAAACTTATGAAACAAAAGCAAACATTAAAAAATTGTAAAACAAAGTTTCCTAAAAAACAAGATAGTTTGGATTAAATTGTAAGTTTTTCATTTCTCGTCTCAAGAATATTTTCATAAGAAATAGTAGTATTCGGTACATTTTCATTCACATACATATTTAATTTGTAATAGTTTAATATCATGGTGTTTCAATTTAATAGTCCAATATTAGAAATGAAATGAACATTTTTGTTCACCTCCTAAAAAGATTGTCACCACACCAACTTCGATTTAAAGTATATAATTAAAAATAGATTTATTTTATTCCATTTTATTTTACTTATCCAGATTTTTAAGTTGAGTATATATATTTTAAGTTGAGTATATATAGTGTTTGTAATCAATTTTCTCTTTTTTTTTCATTTTTTAATAAATTAATATTGGTGAGTCAAAAAAATTAATTATTTATTAACCTATAATTTTTATACTGAGAAGAATTATTTATTTACTGTGGTAAGTTACAGGTCTCTATAAAATTACTTGTGTCTATAAATAAGTAACTTCTAAATTATAGAAAATTGTTAGCACATGATTCGTCAAAATTTGATGGACATACACATAGATGAGTGATAAATTTACTAAATAAAAATAGACATTTAAATATGGAGAATTATGAATAATTTTTCATAGTTGTGAACGTACGACTGACCATATAACCTACCTAGGTTTGAAAAGAAAAAATCACTCTTTTTCTTTTTTATCTAACTCGTCGGAAATGGAAATTTTGCCGAGGATTTGTCAAATCAGTTCCCGTAATGTTTGGGTGTGGGGGTTCTGCTGCCATTTTCAACGTGGAACGCAAATTTGGATTGGCACGTTAAAGTTGATTGCATGCGTTGAATTTTGAAGGGAAGTCCTTGTTGGTGGCGTTCAAGACAAGACGCAGTTGCATTTTGATTTTTGGTTAATAGAAAGATTACAAGTTTACATTGATTATTTTTCGGGACAAAATTTCTCAAAATTATTACCAATTAAATTGCGAAATGTATATTCAATTTTCTAATTTTTAAGTATCCTCAATTACCACGCATAAATAATGCCCTCGCCGATCGTCACGCCAGACTCAATCTATCCAATGCAGTGTTTTCACCGAAGCCACTGTGCCACTTCCGATTTATGGGATGCCCATGACGGCTACCATTTTTATGCCCATCATGAGAGTAAGCAAAAAATATGTAATAAAATTCTATATATATATATATATATATATATATATATATATATATATATATATGATTTTCTTTTTTTAAATTTGGGCTGTCCCACAAAGGTAGGCTGCCCCTGGCCGCCGCCAGGGCCGCCTTTCCCTTGGGGCGCCCGTGTCGGTCATCTCATAATAATTGCTTCATACTGGATCATACCCATCTAGCCTCGGGTTTCAACCGAGATCAGACCTTACAACCGTTAACAAGGGAAAATGGGTTTTATAATCACGTAGCACGAAGGCAATATATTCTAATTCGCAACTACAATACACATATCCGTAGAACTCATTTGTTTGCAAAGCACTCAGGCGTTTTGAAAGAAAACCGTTAATGGATTGTATCAATCCTGTTGAAACTTCATTACGAGTACTCCAAGTAAACACACATAGTCGATTACCAATTATTGTATCTATGAAACACGAAATGTATGGGCAAGATACTTGTCTTGCGCAAATACTCCGACGAACACGGCTCGGTCGAAGTGCCTCGGAACCTACAACTTCCGTAAGAAATAATGAAAATACGATCACAACGAGGAGCAAGACCAAAACCAATGGGGAACGCCTCAAATCAACGAAGGAAAACTCATATGAATATTTAATCGAACAATAAATGTTCACGGTTCCTCAAGAACACTCGAATCATCAATCGGGTTGAAAGAATCAAGGAAATGGATATACAATCCATAGAACATATTTACAACATCATTTAACACTACTCAATTTATCAAAAATGGATTGAAATCAAAGTCAAGAACAAAACCCCCAACATACCCGAAATTAGGATTCTAAGAATTTTACCTTAATTAAAACGGTGAAAGATGTTGGGATGTTGTTAAATCCATACTAGGAACTCAAATATGTTGATGGGTGATGATATCAGGCCAAAATCCATGCTTAAACACCCTCAAGATCGTCCAGATGGCCGGAAGGAAGAAAGGGGAGGAAGAAATGACGAAAGTTGACCTATGCAGTCCTATATATACTGTCAACAGTGAGTGGGCGCTACGGCATGTGTAGCGTGCGCTATCGGCTGCAAAATGCAGTCCAGAAACTTCTGACAGACTCCATTAGAGCGCGCTAATAGATACGTTTAGCGTGCGGTAATTATACACTGTGTAGTCTTTGCTATTTCGACCATAACTCCTTCGTCCGGACTCCGATTGACTCACCGTTTGAACCATTGGAAAGCTAACTTGATGCTATATCATACTGCAAAGATTAATAACTTTTGGAGTTTTTCAAGAATTGATGGTTTTTTACAAAGTCGAACTTATACGTGGAAAGGTCGAATTAATACATCGATTAATCCGAAACAATATAAAAACTTGCTCGAATGACGAAATGTGATGAACAAAATATGTCCAAAATGTGTGAATGAACACAAGAAAGTCACTAGAATCGAAAAAAATATAGAAATGGAAAGTACGGGTATTACACTGCATGCTCCTCTTGTTCCGTTTCTTTGTCAAAATCGTCGAATTTATTGATTTGCGGTTCTTCCTGCAGGGAATTTAATTCACAAACATAATCAAACAAGTCATAATCATCAAACTCCAAGGTTGAGTCACTAGAAAAGCATGAGTTCGCAAGAGCAAACTCTAACGGATCTGAAAATAATGAGTGTAAGACTTTTTTCTATCCATACGAATTTATACTATCAATAACATTGCAATATTCAATATCATCATGAAATTTCATAGCTTTGAATATGGAAAATAGAACATGCTCATAATTAATACGTAATGTAAGTTCTCCCCTTTCAACATCGATAAGAGCATTTCCCGTTGCTAGAAACGAACGTCTAAGGATAAGTGATAAATCTTTATCTTCCTCCATGTCGAGAACGACAAAATCCGCTGGAAATATAAATTTGTCGAACTTTACGAGCACGTCTTCAAAAATCCCCTTGGGGTGTGTTATGGATCGATCCGCCAATTGTAACATTATCGTTGTTGCTTTCATTTCCCCAACTCCTAATTTTCTAAAAATAGATAAAGGCGTAAGGTTAATTGAAGTACCTAAATTACACAAAGCCTTATCGAATGAAACTTTTCCAATGGTGTATGGAACGGTAAAGCTTCGAGGATCCTTAAGCTTTTGAGGTAATTTGTGTTGGATAATAGCGCTACATTCTGCGGTTAGCTCAACCGTCTCATGCTCTTCCATCCTTCTTTTTCTTGACATCACATCCTTCAAGAATTTTGCATAATTAGGCATTTGTTCCAAAGCGTCTGCAAAAGGAATATTGATGTTAATTTTCTTGAAGACGTCTAAAAATTTTGAAAATCGGGCATCTAACTTTTTCTTTTTAAAACGTTGGGGAAAAGGGAGAGGAACTTTAAAAGTAGAAGTATAATTAGAAAGTATTTTAGGCTTCTGAGCCCCCTTAGATGTGTCATGCTTCATTTCTTCCTCTACAATTTTGATTTGATCTTATTTGGCTCCGTCACTTTGTTGGACCGTTGGCATCTTTGACCATTCATAATTCATTCCGCTTCTTAAGGTGATAGCTTGACAAGATTCTTTTGGATTTACTTCGGTATTGCTTGGAAATTATCCCCGGTGATGTTGACTTCCGAAAACTTTAGTCAATTGTCCAATTTGAGTTTCGAGATTCTTCATTTGAGCTCCCATGATGGTGGCTAATTTTTCTTCATCTCGACTAATCAATTTTTTGTTTCCATCATAAAGGTAGCTAGAATATTCTCGAGATTTGACGTTGGCTTTGCTTCTTCAATTATTTCACCATTTGACACTTTGAATCCGGTCGGTGGTTGTAAGGCATTATTTTGATTAGCATAGCTAAAATTTTCATGATTTCTGTTGAAGGGATGGTAGAAACCCGACGGTGGATTATTCCAAAAATTGTTGTAATTCCGATTATTAATGTAATGAGCCTCCTCCAATGGCTCGGACGGTAGTGAACTTCCTTGAGGAGTTATTTTTGAATCACCTCCTTTTTGTTAGGGCCCCCAACTGAGTAGTTAACATCGTCATTTGTGCGGTTACTGCCTTGATAGTGTCCGAATCGGATATCTCAGCCACCTTTCTAATATTTGCTCTTTCCATCGGCCATTGATAACTATTCATAGCCATTTCTTATATTAATCCATAAGCTTCTTCAGCGCTTCTTGCTAGCAATGCCCCTCCTGCGGAAGCATCAATAAAATTGCTCGTTTCTCCCATAAGACCATTGTAGAAGAAAGACATTTGTTGGTCTTCTGGGAAACCATGTCGAGGACATCGCCTTAGTAGATCTTTGAAACGTTCCCATGCTTCATATAACGGTTCAGGTTCCAGTTGATGAAATTGAGTAATCTCACTTTCTAGCTTCATCGTCTTGTTAGATGGGAAAAATTTGAACAAAAATTTTCCGCTCAAATCCTCCCATGTCCTTATACTTCCCCGGAACTAAAGTCCCAAGCCAGTTTCTTTCTTTCTCTCTCAAAAAGAATGGAAACAATTGTAAGCGTATTGCATCATCAGATACCCCATTCATTTTGATAGTATCACATATTTGCATGAAATGTGTGAGATGGCATGTGGATCCTCGACAGCAAATCCTCCAAATTGATTTTGTTGAACCATTGAAATTAAGGCAGGCTTCAACTCGAAATTCAGAGCGTTGATTGGAAGATGAGTGATTCCTCCAAAGTCTCGGTCAAGCTTTGGTCGGAATTCATCCCGAATTGATTGCACCCTAGCTGTTGGATTTTCAATCCTTCCGCCATCGTTTTCCTGGATTATTGCATTCTCGTTCGTGTTATTCATACCCGTGTCGTCTCCTGGTCTCTCCATGTCTTCAAAAAGATCCCTTCTTAGTTTTCTTGAGGTAGCACTTGTTCTTCGGGCAAATGCTTCTACTTCCGGGATGAAAGTTTCTAAAGGCACTCGAGATGAACGGGTGTTCATGCACTCCCTGAGTAGGATTTAATTGTGCACAACATGAGTTATGTAACAAAAATAAGAAAATCTAAAGTAAGACTAGAAACACTTATCATAATATTAAAAGTAATAAAAATAAATTAGTCTCCGGAAACGGCGCCAAAAACTTGTTCGCTATATTTTTAAATAATCCGCAACTGTACGGAGTAAATGTAGAAAGCGGCGAGTAAGGTCGTATTCCGCAGAGACTAATTATTTATATTGTATTGATTACTAGATTATAGTGATCCCAATTTTATCAAGATGATCGATAGAGTGGATGAATAGTTAACTAAATAAAATAATGACAATTAATTTAAACAAGTGAAAATATCCGAATCAAAGAGAGTTTAAAGAGTTTTGAAAGGTAGATTCCAAGGCTAGGTTTCCGTTGATTACTAAGTTTAGTCGGGATTGATGTCGACAGATTCTAAATGCGTTATTAAAATGATAATCACAACTATGTCTTAAAGTCCCTCTCGAGATGCAATAAAACGTAGATCGAACAACCTATAACAAAGTATCCGTCTATTATAAATTATATAACTCCAAAATGTTAATAAGATTTAATATCATCATAGTTTATCACCGATTTCTCAATCTCATAATTAACTAAGTCAAATACTCGAAACCTATTAATGCCCTCTTCTCTCGAATTATGAGCAATTAAGTTTAACATGTAAAAACATTGACCAAGTGTTCTAACATGAATCATAACCAAGTATTTGATAAATAAAACAAACTAGATATATATAATCATCAATCCTTCAAACCATCATGAATCAACGTACTCCCATGCCTGGAATCTAACAAGTTTAGCCGGACATGGTAATGAAATAAGGATCAATAATCATCATGTTCATCATGTTCAAGCTAAATAAATAACAAAATGAGTAAAAGATAGGAAGACGATAAAACTCGGATGGTGTCTTGAGTGAACTTGGTTCAAGCCTTCAAGTGTTCTTGATGTGTTCTTCCTTGTGCTTCCTTCAAAGTCTCCTTCTTTTGGTAAGTTTTCTCTCAAATCTTATATTTTTTTCTCTCTCCAACTCCCCAAATCTCAGAATATCTCCTTCAAGTATACTCCAAGGCCTTTTTATAAGCCAAAAAGCCAAAATTCTTGTTCAAATCTTGTAAAAATGTCAATAAAGTGATTTTGCACCGAAAAGTGACACGGCCGGTGTTAAATGACACAGTCCGTGTCATAGTATTCTAGAATTGACAGTTGCTTCTGGATAGGCAACTCGACCGTGTTGTATGACACGGTCGAGTCAAGTGACACGGCCTGTGTCATATGACACGGCCGAGTCCATGTTGATTTGTTTTGCCTCCATTTTTTATTCTTTTTCGGCTCGATCTTTCGTTCCTGCATTGCTTGATATGTATTGGGGATTGAGACTTCGTTCTTGCTTGATAATATCCTTAAAACACCTATAACATCAATAAAACATACTCAAGCGTGATCGAGTCCAACAAACACAATATGAGCACAAACGACACAATTTTACACATTTTAGGGTCTTAAAATTCGAAAAAACTTTATAAACATATGGGTAAAAATGAGTGTTACCAAATGCTTAGTTCTCTGAAAGCTTGGCTTTCGAGTAGGTTCTCTATAAAAGACTTGGGAAAAGAAACCTATATTCTTGGGATTCGACTCTACTGGGATAGAGCGGAGAGAATGGTAGGTCTTTCCGAAGCTCTCTATATAGAGAAGATCTTAAAACGATTTAAGATGGATGATTCTTAAAGAGGATTCCTACCGATGCAACATGGAATAAAACTCAACTTGAAGATGTGTCCTCAAAGTGAAGAACAATGAAAGTAAGTGAGTAATATACCATATGCTTTGACCGTGGGTAGCCTTGTGTATGCCTTGTTGTGTACGAGACCTGACATTGCACAGGCTAGGATCATGGTAAGTAGGTTTCAGGCAGACCCAGATAGGTAACACTGGACCGCCGTAAAGAACGTTCTCAAGTACTTTAGAAGGACTAGATATCTAGTTCTTATGTATGGTTGTGGAGAACTGAATGTGATGGGCTTCACTAATTCAGACTTCGAAGGATAGAAAGACGACTCTATGTCTACTTATGGCTATATTTTACTTTTAATGGAGGAGCAGTATCTTGGCATAGTGCCAAGCAATAGCGCGACTACTGATTCCACATGTTAGGCTGAGTATCAAGCGGCCTCGGAGGCCTCCAAATGAAGGGTTTTGGATTAAGAAGTTACTGGGTGAACTTCAAGTGACACCATGTGCTGCGCTGTTTTCATTTTATGCGATAATGATGGAGCTGTTGCACGGGCCTAGGAGCCGAGGTTTCACGAAGGTACAAAACACATTGAGAGAAAGTATCATCTCGTGAGAGAATTTGTTCGCAAAGGATATATTGTGATGTATAGATTAG
Organism: Orobanche coerulescens; assembly: GCA_033398695.1. Lineage (NCBI taxonomy): Eukaryota > Viridiplantae > Streptophyta > Magnoliopsida > Lamiales > Orobanchaceae > Orobanche > Orobanche coerulescens. Next base: position 107,992 of record CM065811.1, on the reverse strand, counting down.
ACTCAGTAGACAACGTCGCTGATCCACTGACTAAGCCACTTTCTCAGATGAGCTTGGAGCGTCATCTGAGAACATGGGTATTAGATACCATAGTGTGTGGCATTGAGTGCAAGTGGGAGATTCTTAGGAGTATGCCCTGGAATGCCACTCATAGGATGTTAGAGTGAGTGCATTGTACTTGTTATTATGTAAATCATTTTTAGAAGGAAATCGTATGTTTCTTTATTTACTGGTAGTCACTAGAATTTCTGACTCGTAAATATATACATAGAAACTAGTTCGTGTGTCTGAGAGGAAAACATTCCACTCCTTATTGGATAAGGGGATCGGCACTGGAAAGGTTTATGGCTCAAATACTTAATCGTTCGCAAGTCGATGAAACTTGACTGGGCGTTAAGTTTATGTGAAGGCATGCATGACGTATTCTTTGACTTGGAGAGTGCCCATCGATCATTAATGGTTAGTGGGAGTACACGTTATAGGTATGCTAATGAGATTAGTATACTCGAACTGACTCACCCCCGATTCGTCACATGGATTTCACTCCGCGACAATCAATGACGGAATCAAAAGGTTGTGATAGGTATTCGTGAACCTTCGACTTGAGGATTTAGTAGGGATTTGCTTGTGACGTTAAGATTTTTATTAGAGTAGTTCGACCCAGAAAACCGGAAGATGGGGGTCAACCTCGGCGTGTATCTTGACGGGCAAGTAGCAGGTTCTACTAAATGGCAAGATAGGATTCTTTATCCTGTAAGTGAACGAGTAAATGTACTATGCGGTTATTGGCAGATGAGATCATAAGTCTTTGGCCAAAGCATTGTAGCTAGTTGTATTGGATACACAAGAGATCAGTGATCTCGATTTGCATTAACTCATGCATAGAGTCAAGTACAAATAGGGCTTGACTGACCGTGACCCTATAATTTGATCGGGATATTTGAAAGAAGAGTTTATATATATAATGGTATTCACGGAAGAAAGGTTTTGGAATGATCCCCATCATTCATTCTCAGTTAGGTTATAGTGTAGGCCGCTAGGCTGGCTGGTGATGCTACTACTATTTGGTTCCTTCTATTGCTAATTGAGACGGACCTACCGAGTCGCGCAATAGGATTGACGATGGAATGAATCGATCTTATTCTCTTTAATTGAATATTAGATATTGGATATCTAATTTATTGGACATTGGATGTCTAATTAATTTTGGGACATAATGTCTAAATTAATTTATTAAATAAATTAATTTACGACCTAATGAATTAAATAAATTACTGGGTAATTAATTTGATTCACATGTATAATTTTTTCTTATAGAAATGAATTATATTTTGTATTTGTATAATTAATTAGTTAGATTAATTAATTGATATAAATATATCGAAACTGAAAGGAGTTTATCTGTTTGGATACTCGGTAGTCCGAAACGAATCGAACTCTCCTAATTCTTTCTAGTGGTTGCGCCCCCACCTTCCTTTCTCACATGTTTCCCCTTTTGTCTTGATTCCTTTCATTATTGAGAGAAAGACCAAGACTTGTGATAAGGTGGCTGGCATGTGATGAATTATTTGATGAAGGTGACTTTGTCATGAGGTGAAAGTTGAAGACATTAAATAAGACATCTCATCCCTTATGATGAGAATCTCACGGCTATATGCAAGAATATAGAGAGAGAGAGAGAGAGAGAGTTGTCTTTGTCTTCTTCATCTTTCTTTTTCATTTTCTTGGAGAAAAATATAGATATAAAGAATTTTTCCAAAAACACTTAGAGTGTGAATGAAAATCAAGAGAGAAAATACATCTATACACTTAGAGTGTTAGAGATAATATTACCAAGATCCTATAATTTTGTTCTAGCCGTGTCCTTAGAGGACAACGAAGTGGAAGTCGTTCCGATCATTTATGTGGCGCGTGGCAAGTAGAGACGTGGTGTTTTCGGTGTTGGATCATCCAAGAGCTTGTTGTGGATTAGATTCGTAGGGGACATCATCTTCTCAACGATTGAATCAACGGACTACAAGGGTATGATATCATATCTTCCTCTTTGTTCGTTTTATATTCGTATATACGTAGCTTGAATCGATCCTCTTGAGGGATTCGTATTGCACTTCATGTTTTCACTTATGTTGCATCCTTCGTTTTTGTATGCGAATCCCAACATGAATTTCCTGAGCACTTTCTCAATGTAGTGATATTGTGACAAGATAATTCCATCTTGAGTTCTACGAATTTTAATACCCAGGATTACATCAACATTGCCCATGTCTTTCATGTCGAAATTTCTTTTGAACATTCTTTTTGTTTTCATGATTAAATCATGACTACTACCCATTATCAATATGTCATCTACATATAGACATACAATTACATATGCATTTGATGTACCTTTGACATAAACACATTTGTCACACTCATTGATTCTAAAACTATTTGATAACATCGTGTTATCAAATTTAACATGCCATTGTTTTGGAGCTTGCTTAAGTCCATACAATGACCTGATTAATTTGCACACGTTTTTCTCTTGACCCGGTGCAACAAATCCTTCGGGTTGTTCCATGTAAATTTCTTCTTCTAATTCCCCATTCAGAAATGCAGTCTTCACATCCATTTGATGAATCTCAAGATTGTGTAATACAGTCGAGAGAAGCACCCTAATAGATGCTATTATGGTTACTAGTGAGTAAGTATCAAAGAAATCATATTATTCTCTTTGTTTAAACCCTTTAGCAACTAGCCAGGCTTTAAAATTATCAATGGTTCCATCTGATTTATATTTCTTCCTTAGGATCCACTCGCATCTTAAAGGTTTACTGCCCGATTGAAGATCAACTAACTTCCAAGTATGATTTTTCCAAATGGATTCCATTTCACTATTAATGGCTTCTTCCCGGAGTGGTCCATCTGGACTGGACATAGCCTCTTTGATAGAACTAGGCTCATCATCCAACATGAAAGTGATAAAATTAGGTCCAAATGATTTATCCATTTTTACTCGTTTACCACGTCTCGATTCTACATCTTTCAACGTTTCAACACTCGGTGTAGACTTCATCGCAGTCTCATACGTTCTTTTATTAGAACTAGATTCAGCACTATCTTTGCAAGGAAGGATATTTTTGAAGAATGCAGCATTTCTTGATTCAATCGTAATATCCTCAATAATTTCAGAATTTTCTGACTTGTGTACTAAAAATTTGTATGCCATACTGTTGTATGCATATCCAATAAAGACACAATCAACCGTATTAGGTCTAATTTTAACTTGTTTGGGTTCCGGTATTGCTACCTTAACCAAACACCCCCCACATTTAAGGTACTTATAAGATGGTTTACAGTTTTTCCACATCTCGTAGGGTGTCTTATCTTTACCTTTACTAGGCATCTTGTTCAATATGTGGTTAGTTCTTAAAACAGCTCCCCCCCCCACATATTTTCATATAATCCAGAGTTGATCAACATGGCATTCATCATTTCTTTTAAAGTTCGATTTTGGCGTTCAGCAACACCATTAGAATGTGGTGCATATGGTGCATCCGTTTGATGAATTATGCCTGATTCAGCACATAATTCTTCAAAAGGTGCAACATATTCTCCACCGCTATCACTTCGTACTATTTTGATCTTTTTGCCAAGTTGATTTTCAACTTCAACTTTATAATTTTTAAAAGCTTCTATAGCTTCATCTTTGCTCCTTAACAAGTATAAGTAGCAATATCGGGCGCAATCATCAATGAAAGTAATAAAATACTTTTTACCACCTCTAGTTTGAATCATTTTTAAATCACATACATCAGTATAAATTAAACCTAGAGGTTCAGTACACCTTTCCACCGAAAGAAAAGATAATTTGGCCATTTTGGCTTCAACACAAACTTCACATTTCTTTTATGGATAATTTTTTTGAATTTGGAAGTAATTCCAAATTCATAAGTCGTTTTACCGCATTTTAGATTTATATGTCCTAATCTAACATGTCATAAGTCAGAATGCTCAAGCATATAAGAAGAAGAATCTTTCTCGTTAGTACTTGTTTTGGTTAGACGATGCACAACCATTACATTCATTTTGAATAGATCAATATCAAGATAACCACGGCCTAGAAATTGACCAAACTTGCTGAGTATAAATTTCTTAGCCTCAAACACTAGTCTAAAGCCATGTTCCACCAACAGTGAGCCAGAGACCAGATTCTTGCGGATGTCCGGGGCATGCAGTACATCCTTCAGCATCAGTTCTTTTCCAGAAGTTAACTTTAGAACAACATTTTCAATTCCAGCAACCTCAGAAGACGATGAATTCCCCATACGCAGCTTTGTACCAGTTGTAGGGGTATAAGTGGAAAACATCTCCTTGTCGGAGCAAACGTGACGAGTGGCTCCAGTTTCAATGAACCACTCTCTTGGGTTGTCAACCAGATTTGCCTCAAAAACCGTGGCAGCTTTGTCGGAATCATAAAGATCCTCGACAACATAAACTTGCTCTTCTGGTGCCTCAAACACATTTCTCCTGGCACAGGACCATGTTCAGCAAGGTGAGCACTTGACTTTCCCTTTTTTTGTCCGTTGGACACTTTGGGCTTTCTGCAGTCTTTAGCCATATGGTTTGGCTTGCCACAGTTGTGACAATTGCCAGTAAATTTCCAAACCTTGGCAGGCTGCTTCCCTTTATTGTTCGGTGCCGATGACACTTTTTTTTTTGATGAAGTTGCCTTGCTCCATCAATTTTGCATGAGTTTCGTTTGCAACAAACAATTTGCCTGACTTATTCTCAGACTTTCGATTGTCCTCTTCAATACGAAGATGAACAACCAAATCCTCAAGAGACATCTATTTTCTCTCGTGTTTCAAATAATTCTTGAAATCTTTCCAGTCTGGTGGCAATTTTTCAATCACACGCGCCATTTGGAAAGATTCAGTCAGACTCATGCCCTCAGCATGATCTCATGCAAAATTAATTGCAACTCTTGGACTTGAGATAAGGCAGTTTTTGTATCTACTATCTTATAGTCCAAAAACTTATCGATCACGAATTTCATCGCTCCGGCATCCTCAGTCTTATATTTCTTTTCCAAAGAATCTCAAAGGTCTTTGGAAGTTTTCACAGCACTGTACACATTATACTGTTCATTACTAAGCCCATTAAGGACATAGTTTTGGCAAAGGTAGTCACCTTGTTGCCCCCATGCATCAAATGGAGTGCGTTTTTCAGCATTCGTTTCATTCTCAGCCATGACATGAGGGTCATGCTTCAGAAATTTTGCCAAACCGAGGGTGGTCTGGTAGAAAAGCATTTTTTGCTGGCAATGCTTGAAATCGAGTCCGTTTATTTTTTCAGGTTTTTCCGCATGAATAGGAAGGGTTGGAACAGCAGCATGAGTGATCGTCTTCTGACCAGATGAGTTAGCATCGAAAGCAGTAGACATCTTCACGTATAATTATCTTGTGATTGTTGAATGTTATCCTTCAATATTCTGAAAATTACAATAAAATAGGAAAAGGTAATCTACCGAACAGTACTACTGTTCTTACAATTTGATTACAGAAAATAAACTGAAAAACAGAGAATGGAAAATAAAATGTATGATATTCTGAAGTCGAGGCAATTGATATCTTTCCACAAGATAATTATGTCCCGTATAGTGCTGACGGTTTTCAGACGTATTATCCCCAAAGATACAACGACTAACGTCTTCGGTTTCGTAGCACACCAGAAACGAAGCTTCGACGAACTTGAACTGTGTAAGAAGTGAGCAAAAACTGTATGAATGTGTATGTGCTGATTAATAATTTCGAGCATGATGAATGTCATGAGCCAACTATGAAATGGTATATATATATAGACTCTCCAACATGTTTTAACACAGGCATTAAAACAATGGAAACTGCAGATTTTATGTCATGTTAAATGTCCATAAAATTGTTCAGGTTTAATACATACATTCAGTGCATGACTTTTCATTTCAACAGTCAGGAGGAAAACGTAGGCCTGTCGAACGGTTCGGTTCCGGTTAACCGGACTGAAAAAATCGGTTAACCGGAACCATTTTAGCCAAAAAAGTGGAATCGTAAACCGGACCGTTTTACACTTTCGGTTAATCGGAACCGCACCGAATTAATTCGGTTCCGATTCGGGTAACCCGTAAAAACCGTTTTTTTTTTAATTCTATGTTGCCTGCAGCAACACCCACAACACAAAGATACGTGATACAAAGAAGCAATAAAAACTCCTGGGTCATGGACGAGTCGACGGGAGGAAGGGACGGGTCTTGAGTGCGGACGATCGACGTGGTGGAGCGGACGCGGAGACGACCACGGAAACCGAACCGAGAGGGATTGGGAGGTGCGGCGACGGCGTGGAGCTGGAGCGGTGCACGGCACCCAAGGCGCAAGTGAGACTGAGAGAGAGGAGGAGGGTTACGGGGAGACGGGAGACGGGGAGAGAGAGTCTGGACTGGAATGGAAATGTCAAATGTGGCAGACGATTAGGGTAGTAAAAAAAATTAGCTAAATCGTATAACTACAAGGGACTGGGCTGGGCCGTAAAAAAATAGTAAAATTATTATTTAATAAATAACAATTAATAAATAATAGTTATTAATTTTGTACGGTTCTCGATTCCGAATCGATCGGTTCTCGGTTAAACCGAAACCGTTTTATCCACGAAATCCCTAACTGAGAACCATACTAACGGTTCTCGATTAACCGGAACCGCTCGGTTTCGGTTCGGTTCCGATTCTAACCGAGAACCGAGAACTATTTAGACAGCCCTAGGAAAACATACTGTTTCGCTTCAACAGTCAGGAGGAGCTCAACAGTCTAAAATCAGGTCTGCTTGGCACCAAAAAATTAATATTCGTGCCCAAGCCAAAGCCAAAGACCAGTTGCCAAGAACCAAGAACCAAGAATCAAGATCCACAGTCCACGAGCCCGAGCCAAGCTGGCCGGGCGAGCGCGTGCACGCGTGTGGTCTAGTTAACTCCAAGTCAAGTCTAGATGCATAGTCTTGATCATACTGTACACCAACTAACTCTCTCCACTTTATTAAGTGTATTAAAGTTCACATATTCAGTGTGGATTGGGAAGATTCTTCAAATTCTCATTCATTTCCAAATGCCCTTTCAAATGGCGAATTTCATTTATTAATTTCTCACTCATTAAAAATCGATTTTGAGAAATTAGATATACTACGATTATCTACTCTGAACGTAGATTAATCCTGGACTATTTAATTTCACATAAATTAAATATTTCAGCCATTAAAAAAATCAATTAAAATTGATTTTTTCCAACACCTTATTCACGTTCTCATCAAATAATATACTCATCAAATAATACACACAACAAATGTCATCCCAAGAACAAGCATGCATGTCAGTTTATACGCAAAGAGTTCATCAATCAACATAAAAATAAAGAAAAAAAGTGCCAAATGAACTTTTACTCTAATAATCTTTTCAATGAAATTATACTCCCTCCGTCCACCAAAAGTATGTAATTTTAGCTTTGACTGGTCAAACTCATAAACTTTGACCATAAATTACAATCGATATATAAAAATAGAACAGGGGTATGCCACAAAAAAAGCGTAGGTAGAAAAGGCAATGCAGAATGAAGTTCCAACACGACTAAATTTATTTACCGTAAGTTGAACAAAAATTCACTTCATAATTATTGGACCTATACATGAATGAAATATGTTGCTAAGAACTCGCTGCACTTCCACTGAACTATGCTCACTTCGAATAAGATCTGCAAACAATGGAAATAACTGCAAAACATACTTTCTGAAAGAGTCACTTTCCAGACTACCCAAAATTCGCATCACCAATAGAACTAAAGGTGTGCGAGCTGCCAGCTCCTCCTTCTTGGCTGAGCCTAATGGAAGAGAACAGCGCACCACTGGCTTATTGATGGCTTTCTCTGAGACAACACATCCAAATCCACTACATTCAAGGTATCTCTGCAATACTTGCTTACATACAGAGACAAGCTCTATTTCAATGTTCTTCTCCTTCGAAAAAGATGGACTGTTCACGAGTAAATCATGCAGGAAGTTTAGGTAAGTCGTGTAACACTCATTTTCAAAGTGAACCAGTGGTGGATCAGAGATCTCCAGGATACAGCATGCTTTATCCAACTTGAGCAGTAATGTAGTGTGAGAGTTCAAATCACGAGCATGAGATAAAATCGATGAAAATTTTTCGAGAAGGATAGTGACAATGTTTACAGAAAAGTACTGCCAGTGCATCCTGTAAAGATCAGTCACAACCTGTGAGCAAAGAGAGAGGATCAGGATGTGATACTTGGCTAAATTCAAAATAATCGGAGATAAATAACGCAGAAACATACGGAAATAGTAGTACAAATATATATAAATAAATATGAACTTGCCGAACATGAATGAGAAATATGTACAATAAACAGTAACACTGACAATACTGGTTAAACATGGCAAGAATTAAGGAATATTATTTGCCCTGGGTTTGAACTTGACAATATCATATGAAAATATGCAATATACTGATATACGTATATTTGGGTAATCAAAAATAAAAAAGAAGGCATGTCAACTTACTGAGAAAATAAGTACCCGTGTTGTGGCCCTAAAATTTATTCTAGAATGACAAGAAAAAGGATTGATGGGAAGTCCACATCTATTAAGTCCGAAACAACAAGTCGAGCCTTGTACCTCAGGAAGTTAAGGTGCCATGAAATTAAAGTATGTGTCTGACACAATCGAATTCACACTGTGAATTGTACAATTATGGCATAGCCTTTGCAGCTGAAAATATATGAGTTATGACCAATGTTACCTGGTTCGCGGTACGTTTCGGTACGCGGAACACGTACCGGGACGTGGTACGCTACATATACCGGGACGTGGTACGCTACATATACCGGAACGCGGTACGTTTGAGGTTAGGCTTAGTCGGGAAGCTTTTTTAGGATGCAGTACACGAATTCATTCTTCACAGTACACTAGTATTTTATTTTATTTTTAATTTTTTTTATATATATTTGATCACTTATAAATTTTAATTTATATCATGTTATAATTATATATATTTCCTTGTATTCATATCAATATCATCCAACGTTTACAAAAAAATACACAGTAAGTGTAAGTTTGTTAAAAATTATGAGAAGATAAACCATAATATATAAAAGGAATAGGTTAAAAAAAAGGGAAATAAGTTAAATAAAAAGGTACAAAAATAAACGGATTGTTTGCATTACTTTAAAAAAATGGGAAAAAATAAAAAGAGATTGGGCACTTAGTCAGGCGCGTTTTCTTTTTCCTGCCACTGTTGTCTTCCTTCTCCAAGTCCAGTTGACCGGATATGGAGAAAGTCTACATATTTGGGGTCGCCGGATATGGAGAAAGAATACGCGAATGCACCGCGTTCTGGTACGTGAGTTCCGGTTCGTGGGACGAGGGGGGTGGTAGAGAATTAGGTAACACTGGTTATGACACAACCATACATGTTCTGGCACAACGAAGTCACACATGCAAATGTTTGTGTGTGTGTGTGAGAGAGAGAGAGAGAGGGGAAGAAGGGAGGGAGAGAGAGAGAGAGAGAGAGAGAGAGAGAGAGAGAGAGAGAGAGGCACCTGTATAATGAGTAGCTGTAGAGCTATATGGACTTTCATCCTTGTAACAATATACGCTACAGTTTGCAGCTTGTCATTCTCAGCTCCATCACTAATTACTCCATGGTCAGAAGATTCCATTTCATTATTGGGTGGATTATCATCAGGCACCTCGATGCTGTCCATGGTTTTCAAAAGCTTCATAAAAACAGACAAACTGTATCCAGCAGCCTCTTCCAAACAAAGAAAGATAACTCGCCATTCCTCTTCCAAAAGTTTGCTTCTCAAATCAGCAGTCAAACGCATCAGAGCAGCCACCCCTGCAGTTGAGGGACCTTGACCGGGGCTTATAATGAACCTCACTATTATAGATATAACTTCATGCAATTGGGGGCTGACTATATCAAAGAAACGGACAAACAGATCAGTGAGACATTCTGCTGCGATTACACAAGTTTCAGAGTCCCATATGCTCCCATCTGGGGGATGTATGGATCCAGAATTTGGCGAACAGCCATCATCCCCCTTATGAGCCTCTTTACCATCAACGATGGAGTTAAATAATGGAAAGATGGCACATTTGAAAACATTGCCCCAGAATGACTGCGAGAAAAGGTGACCATGATCCTTAAGAATATTAAAGAGAACTTCTAGAGCACTCTTTCTGATGGCCGCTCTTGGATCTGAAGTCAACTTTGATAATCCTGACATGTAATTGAAAATACCGTGTAAAATCCAAACTGCATAGGTGGTATTTGTTCTCCACCAAGGGAGCGAGGATGCTAATGGGGTGAAGGGTCAGTGTGGTCGGGACAGACAGATAAACAGAAATATGCAACAGATGGTAATCAATGACTTTCTGCGATATTCAAGTGTGGGACGATCCATGATAATTTATGGACAAAAAGATGGATAAATTTATATCAAGCAAAATGTAAGTTCAGTGCAAAAGAAAGAAGTATAATATTGTTCCTAGCTCCATCTCCACATCATTCATTCGCAACTAAAATCAAATACCTGACAGCAAAGGAATCCAAAAAGGCATATGCTCATCCCTATCCATGCATGTTTCACCATCCAAAGAATTGTTCTTCGCTAATGGAGTGCTAGAATTATTCCCCTCAATTTTCTCACTGCAAGAAAGTCCACCATCTGCAAGTTTGACCGCACAGAACCGGAGAAAGGCAATAGCATTGAGGCTAACATCACTGTTGAATCTACTATTTGTGAAGGTAATGAGGCACTTAACACAGTCGGTAAAAATCAATGCTTCTGTCTCAGTTATGTAGAGAAAATATTCACGCACTATCTTTTCCATTGTTTCAAAAGCCAACAAGACTATGTTCTTCCGTTCATCAGCTGCAGCTGCATTGAAAACCTACAAAAGTAGAACGCAATATGTGGAAGGCGAAATTTCAAGGGCAAGCAGAGATTTTATGAGAATGTGCTACAATCTTGATCTGAAAAGCAAGTAACGGTCTTAATGAAAGCCAGACTGGAAGGCTGACAAGAGACTAAAACCGGACACTTATATGACAGTTCAAGATCTTAGGTTACAGGAAAATACGGACAAGGCAATCAAATCACAAAATCAGAGAAGATATTAGATGAAGAAATACGATGTGCAATTCCTAGCGTACCAATGAGGTTTCTTTATTCCAGGTGGCAGCTAAGACAGGATCTTTTTGCACGTGGATTTTGTTACTGGTAAGGGGTTTACTCAGCTGGATTTGAGAGATACGTTTTGAATGAAGTTTAAAAGTTCAGATGATATAATATAGTCAACAAGCTTTTTAAACCCAGATTGGTGATTGAACCGGATAGCCAGCTCAATCTGTGTAGGTTGTGGTGAAGACAGTTACGGAACAGATGGTGACGGTGGGATTGCATCTTCGCCATGCAGTGCAGCAGTAGGTTAAAAGGGTTAAGCTGTTTGCCTGAATGAAGTGACTTCACTTGGGGATGCACATATTGCATAAATTTATGCGGATTAAGAAAGCTGATGGAATTGTTGCAGAAAGTAACTTTCTGAATTGAGATACTAATTACTAAATAGATGAGAAGTTGAATTCCTATGAGAACCAAAGAATGTGCCCAGAGCCTAATTACATACTAGATACAACAGGGCACTCTGCTAATATATGTCAAATTCAAGGTGAACTTCTATACTTTGTAAGTCACAGGAAAGCTATCTAAACCACATGTAAAAGGGAAACTTACCACGAAGACACTCTTCCATCCAGATTTTATGTTATTGACCCTGCTGAGGACCATCTGCGAGATACATCGAACTACTAACTCTCTGATCTCTGTGGAACAGCTTTTCTGCATCACAATGGTGAAAGGTCTCAAAAATTCATTCTGAAAGTTATAGTTAACCAGTTCTTCTCGCTCTAAGAATTTCATTGCGAGCTGCCGCAATGAATCCATAACAAAGATTGCAACAGAAAGGTTTTCTGACAAACCAACTGACACAAAAAATTCAGAAAGGACATTCCATATTCGAGACCACACTAGTCTTATGCGATTCATGTTATAGTGCCTGCAAAACAGAAGAGTTGAGTGGTTTTATTTCCCATCACAAACATTTTGAGGGCATTAATAAGAAATTGGAGATCACTTCAAATTTAGGAAAGGATCTTACGCAACTTCCACGATTTTTGTGAGGCTAAACACACGTGGATCAGTTGGAGACTGCAATTCTGACATCGAAACTTTGCAGAGTGATTTTACAAAAGCCACTATTGCCTCACTGTTTAACCTTTGGCTATGAGCAAAAATGTGGTTTAATTCAAAATTCCCAATCTGATCAAGCAAATACAAATTCGAAATAAAATTATTGATCTGCTCTGGACTAACAAGGCCAGGGGAGTTGACTCCAGCAGAGGTGCTATCATAGGAGCCCCCTCGAACAACTGCCATAACAGCTGGATTTTGGAGTGTTCCTTTTTTCTTCAGAGACGGGTAACTCTCATATTTCAATGTTTTCTCTTCAGATTCAGAATTAGATGTATTAAGAAAGGATGCATCAGAAGGTGCTCCCTCCCCCAAGAGCTGCAGATGCTCAAATCGGGATAAGCATGTCAAAATATGTTCCCATGCTTCCTGAAGGTAATTTCCATCTTCAATGGCAATTGATATCATAGCCTGCCAAAACAAAAAGAAGGTATCCCACTGTCACTTCCATATCAGAGGAAAACTACATTGTATGTCCAAGATAAATTGATGAACAGCCTCATACAAGCAGTACTAACTGCTCAAAACTCACTATAGAATGGAAACTGATCATTAGTCTCTGTCTAGGTGGTGTCTTTCTGAGAAGATACATATATAATGTGCTTGCATGGAAGTTTTGCCCATCAAGAAAGACCAGAAGGGTGAAACTGAAAATACCTTGACAGCATCTACATTTTTTTGCTTCATATCAGATGCACAGTGGAGGTAAGTAAACTTAGCCACAGTGGTAACAAGGGCATCTCTTTGAGTCTGCATACCCATCATAGCAGTAACATGCACAGCATGCCGAAATCCCTGCAAACACTGGGAGGTAGCTTCCTTGTCATCGCTTTGATCTAAAGTTACACTAAATGCAGCGAGCATTGGGCCCCAGCAAACTTCAACCATGAACCTCAATATTGTAGGATCAGCTACAGCATAGTAGAAAACCCTGCAGTGGGAATACGATAAGGATTGAAAGCAAACGCAAGAAGTGGTTCGCATCCCAAAAATCAAGAACCACGAATGCCACACAGCAATGCACATACTTAAAGGAAGGATCATATGGTCTAACTGCATGCATCAAATAATCGCTTCCACTGATAGAGATCCATGTGGGCACTTATATTCCAGGTAAAGGTAGGTGGTCTAAAGAAAAAACATTAAATATAAAATACATGGTAACCTAGTAAATCTGTGGAAGTGTGATCTTACTCTGATTTTGAAGATTTTACTTTAAATTGCTCTTGGATATGCCTTAATAGATGTCCATTTGCACCCAAAGGTTTTTCTTCCGTCGGCTTCCACACCAGATTGAGTATACCATCCAAGCCCAGCAGTTTATTCAGGCTGTTTCCAAGTTTGCTTTGGGGAGCAGAAGGCTCTGCATTCATTTTAATCTCATTTTTTACAACTTGATCATACAGTGCACCCAAATAATCTTCAGGTAGATCCTTCCCATCATCAATTCCTCGGTTATTCCGGATAAAGTCAGCCTTGGTCATCTAAACAGTCAAATCCAATCTCAATGTAAGTCAGAAAACTGCCAATGATTAAAACAACCAAATCATTAAATCAAGGATAAACCAGTCCCCCTAAACAGTTTATAACAACTCCCCATCACTTCACAACTACCTGGAATGAGAATGAATGAGACCCAATCTGTGTTATCTGCTTTTGGTTTCATTGCAGCTCAAGATTTGGATATGTGAACACAGCAAGGCATAAAATATGTTACTACCCTTTCTATTTGTAAGGTAGAAAACATTTTCAAATTGCAGGGCCCACCAGTTGCAAAAGAGTATTTCAAAAAGGAAGAGTTGATATAAAATCTTCTAATCAAATATTTCACTGGGGCCATTATTCTGAAAATACTAATAAGGTTCTACTCAAAACAATGATTGCATGTCATTTTCCCTTTCAAACACAACCAAATATGTTAGAAAAATAGATGGTGGAGAAAAGAAAAGAATAAACAAGAGAACTCAGTTTTAGCGAGAAAGTATCTGAAGTGCACCTTAAAAACGGAAAGAATAAAAGAGAGAACTCAGTTTCAGCTAGAGAAAAGTATCTGAAATGCACCTTATCCTTTACCATACTATTATGTGCATCCGTGTTGAGCATTATGACTGAATAAGCAAGAACGTAAGCCGTATCCGCACTGGTGAATGAGCTTGGATTGCATTTACAATAGCGCTCAGCAAATTTTTCCATGATGCGGTCAATCTTTTGTGCTTCCCCCGGTAACCTAAAACCTCTTAGAAAGAACCTGATTGCTTCAGCAAAACCCATTTTTTCAAAGTTGAAAGAATCTACATATGAGTGCATAACTTTCATAGGAAATTCCTCTCTTTCACCGAAATAATCGCCAATCATGCTTTCATTCAGGCCAGAAGCACTTTTGAGAAAACAAGCCACTTCTTCTGGAGAACTGCCCACTCTTTTGGCGTTTATTAAGAACTCTATTCCCTTGGAAGGTTTTCTATTGAACAGTGAAACACCTTGCTGCATTTATTCCATTGACATAATCACTACAGTGTATATTTTATTCTGAAGTTTTTATTCGAATGAGAGACAAGAAAACAGCGTAGGCACTTAATGTACATATAATACATTTTTGTTACTACACAATGATATCTCATGGTAAAACGGCATTCAATAACAATCCATAGTGTGAAAATAAACTAGAGACATTTTCTCTTGAAGTGTGATTTATAAGCAAACCTGAATTTCTAATTTATAAGCTCTACGCTGCTCCAACGTTGCAGTATCAGAAAATTCAGAATTTACTTCCAAGTGCAGCTCGTAATCAGCACTATTTGCATCTTCAACGAGGTAAGCGGGATTCTCATTCAAGTTTTCACTCTCAGAGATTTTTGGAGGATCAGAATCTCCAACTTTCAGCTGCTGGTCCATCCATGAACCCATTGACTTGATAATTCTAACCAGACACTTTACTGATTCATGACGAAATGTCATGTCTTGGGCAGGAGACAAAGAGGTAACAGAACCAGGTGGTGGACCTAGGGCAGTTTTCAGAAGGCCATTCACAGTCCTGCAAAAATCTGAAGAATTAAGGGATTCTAGCAATTTATAGAACAATTCAAGAAGACCATTTATAGTCCTTTTAATATCTGAAGGAGCTAAAAGAGATTTAATAAAACTTGTAAAACAAAACAAAAAATTTGGGGAACATAAATAGCTTAACAAAAGGGCTATTGGTGCCAGTTCTACTTAAAGCCTTGTTTATCCTAGGGTTCAAAATACTGGATTTGGATTTTAAATCCAAACTCCGGTTTGTTCTAAGATTCAAATTTCATATACCCAACCAACAATTTCTTACACATCTTATATCTATTTTATATCACATCGTTTCCCTCTCCTCTTTTTATCTTTAAAAATAGTACTAAATAATAATAAAAAAAAATTATTTTATAATTTAAAATTTAAACACTTTAAAAAATACTTTAAAAATACTTTAAAAATAATCAAAAATATATATGAAAATTAATTATTTTATAATTTAAAATTTAAACACTGGCGTACTGCGAAGAATGAATTCGCGTACCGCGTCCCAAAAAAGCATCCCGACTAAGCCTACCCCCAACATATACATATCGAAGCATGAAGTGTACCACGTTCCGATACGTGTTCTGCGAACCGCAGTGTACCGCGAACCAGGTAACAATGGTTTACAAACTCTTCACAGGGAGATTTACCACAAATGAGAATGACTCAAAGCCAACAACAAACTCAAGCAAATACTCATCTCAAATAGACTTCATAAAATTACTTTAATCACTTTTTATCTTAATAATTCCGACCAAGGCATGAGGGCAGTCCGCGACCTCCAGGACGAAAACTAGAACCACCAATTTATATCATAGTCAGAGATCATGCTTTGTTATTTGGCCACAACTAGGCTCAATGATGTGAACAAGTGTAGAGCAGCCATGAAATGGAAAACCGAAATGTATAGCATATGACCAATTGAAACTAAAGGTACATTTCCAAAACCGCTCAATAAAAGAAGAAAAAAATGAAGTATGTCATCGTAATATATCGGATCACGGAGGACCTAAAAAAAATATTATTCCGAGTCTTTGACCTAAGGATCGTGAAGTCTGATTCATCATCTTCATCTACTATGGATATAGCTGCATGGTGCTAACTGACGAGCAGACAAGAAAATCTCCCCCAGAGGAACAGTCAGAAGGCATTGCCATTTTAGCGAGGGAAAAGTGAATGTCCTATGATATAAAGTATACATCTTCCAACTTAGATTACGGCACCTAATGCCATTTGCTTTCGCAAAGGAGTTCTATATTATCTAGAGTTGTAGGAGAAATTATATGAAATCCCCAACCTTGATCTGATATTCTGAGCAAATGAATGTTCAATTACTTTAAGTATATAATTACATGGAATATTGAGGATCATGAAGTAACCAAATCATATTTTCTCCCTCATACTTCTTCTTTTCACAACTTAAGATAACAAAAAGGTACAAATTTCTGTATAGTGATTTTCTTCCCAACCTTCGTAATGTCAACTCTCAGGTCCTTCATAGATTCATTTCACTCCTATGGTTAACAAAACAGATAAGATTGCAATTAAGAGTGTACAATCTCTTGACCAAAGTCAATGATTCATTTTTGTGATGCATGTTTATTCAGTTGTTAAAATGTATGACCAAAGTACAGGTGCATTCTCCAAAATAGATACATGTCGACGTCATCCTGCATCCAAGCATACACGAATATTTGTTATTGTTTCAACTTTCAAGATTTGTTTCGGGTCACAAGTATATTTATACAAAACCCAGCTGCTAGGATAATTTCCCAAAAATCAAATAAAATGGTTCAGCTTCAGTAGTACCAAACCGGTGGAGTGGAGGTGATCATAACAAATACTTTCAAGATAAAGAATAAAGGAAACAGATAAAAAAAAATTCCAGACCAAATTCTTGTACCTTTCAAATATGTTTGGAGCCTCCACATCGCAGTCATAATTGACAAAAGTGTCAATAATAATCTGTGAATCCATAGCGATTTTCTCCAGTAATTTCAGGACAGTCATCTTCTGTAAGAAACTTGGTTGTGGCACATTCTCCAGTACACGTAGAATCAACATTGGAAAAAAAATTCCGATCTCTGATTTCAACCGGGACCTAAATTTTGATATCAAGTTCCAAAATATTGAAGAAAGAAGTTGAAAAACAGCCATAACAGATAGAGCACTGTTCTTCAACAATGACAAGCATAGAAATTGCTTGACCACATTAAGAAACCTGCTAAGGAAAGACGATTAGTTACTCATAGGAAACATCATACTCCTTATTACAGGAAAGAAAAAGCAAAAATAATAAAGATAATAATTACGCCACTGTGATATATCAGAGATAGTTCATCATCTCAAATCTAGAAAGCCTGCAAACCACACAGAGATTTAGATCCTCACTCCTGTTTCGCCCTCATAACCTTAAAATGCTCTGTGTTGGAAATCAAGGAATAAACCAAACACTCCCTAACATTTTTAAGAGAAGCTGCTATAGGGCGCCCAGATTATGATCCCTTAACATCCTTTTTATAGGGGGATTAATCTTAAATTAATCTGAAATACATGACTATAGCAATTATCTTAATTCATTCTCATGATACCTTCTATGTAACTGGAAAAACATACGATGTTGGCGGTTTTAAATTTCATCTCATTTCTCTTTCGTATAAATGTTGTGATAGGAAGGACATCCGGCATAAAAACGTCACTTTCCTTATTGCATGAATTTATAGTGTTAATTAATTTTACACAATTAATTGATACTATAATCTTCATGTCATCGACCCAGCATAGTTGGGATTAGGTGCAATTTTTGATGATGAAAGTCTAAAAGTTTGAAACTAATTCAAGTTCGCCCTGCTCATTTCTTGGTGATTCTTCGCTTAACTTAATAATGGTGCTCACTAAAGTTTCATGACACATGAATTTTACAAGTTGATTAAAACTTTTTACAACTGTGCACTTGCCTCTTATTGGTACGCCAGATTGGACCTGCATTCCCCATAATGACATTCAAAAGC
This sequence comes from Orobanche coerulescens, assembly GCA_033398695.1. NCBI lineage: Eukaryota > Viridiplantae > Streptophyta > Magnoliopsida > Lamiales > Orobanchaceae > Orobanche > Orobanche coerulescens. The sequence continues at coordinate 89,604 of CM065811.1, read as the reverse complement.
TCCAAGGAGAGAATTTTCCCCCTCAAAAGAATCTGATCATCGGGATTCTCCTGTGAAGAAAATTTCATAGATAATTTGCATAAATTCTTGTAGAGCATAAATCCATCCTCTCTAATCTTACTGTATTCACTGAAATCAGCATTCTCATCAACAGATTTTCCATTCTCTTCATCAGCTCTTTCATTAGCATAATTGGAACCATTTTGCAGATCGAAGGACAATTCTGCACAAGGAAGGCTATCCTTAGCCTCCACAATTTCATTGATGAAGCTTTGAGCGAACTGTATGGAGCTTCCTTCATTAAGATTCCTATCGGCAAACTCCAGCAATTCAAATACAGACGCATTCTTGAAGTCAACAAGCATGGAATTCTCCTCGACTCTGGCGAAAACAATGATCATCATTTGTGCAAGAACAGACTTGGCACAGATCTGATTGGTACCACTGCGGCCGCCCAGGTATATATTGTAACAGGACCTCACCACGTAGACAAGATAATCGCCCCGGATGTAGATGCATGGGGATCGAACAGCAGAGAGCAGAACCTTGAGCACGGCAAGCTCAATGCCCTCGTCGCCGACGGCAGCACACGTGCAAACCGAGTCAATGAGGCGGAAAATGATAGACGAATTATCTTTGATTTCACAGCCGCGGATGATACCGAATGAGAAGAGTCGGAATGCACAATCAAGGGCAGGCTCAATAACTTTGGCGGAGCCTGATTCCAGCGCCATGATGAGGGGTTGAAGCAGGAACTCGGCATCGGAAGAAAAAATGCCGTAGAGTGGGGCGCAGGAGGTGGGATCGGAAGCATCATCGGCCAGAGAGTCGAGCTTGTCGAGTGCAGATTTGCAGGCGGACACAAGGTGGGAGTGTTTCCTCCAGGCCGCATTCTTGATGATCTTGTCCAGTGAAGGACCCAGCACCCACCCACATCGGGATGCCCCACCTAAGGTTTGGGACGACATAAATCAGTATCTGCTGCCCACCTCCCCAAACACTTATGTCCAGGGCTGGGGATCGCTTCGTTACCTGGATAAATCAGTCATGACAATGTATTAATGCAGAGCCAAAAGGTAGAAAGTTTCCAATTAAAAGGAGATTGATGAGCATCAATATCAACACGGAGTACAGTAGAAGAATTTTTTTTTTTTTTTTTTTTTGGGTCTTGGTTGGGGAAAATCTCATTTTTGCCCTTTTAATGTGTTTCCTGTCCCTTATCCCCCTCCAATGAGTCTATGGGGTTGTTTACTTGTGACTTAATCGGCTTAATGGGTAAAATGGCTTATTCGCTCAGACGTTTGGAGGTGTTTACTTGTGGCTTAATGGCTTATTCACGCAGACAAAAATGGTTTATTCATTAAGCATGAAAATGGGTGTTGTCCCCATTAAGACAAAAAATGACTCCCATACCCCTAATTGAAAACCACAAATTTATATATACAATATAAATAATTTAGGACAAAAAAAAAATGACTCTTGTGTCCTCATTATATATACTCATTTATATATACAATATAAAAAATTTAGGTTTTATTATAAATGAATTTAATATATATTATTCATATATAAATAATATACATTATTAGTTTATATATAATATTTGTTACTATATATTATTGTATAAATAAACTTTTTTATCTACAAAATATCATATATTATGAATAAATAAATAAATATTATATATTACTTATATATTAACATTTATTCATATGTATAATATTTATTATATATGTTCTTATCTATTTAAAATATATTTATATATATAAATATATATGGGTTCTATCTTTTATAATACCAAACCATAAAAATAACAAGTTATATATCCTCATTCATAAAAGTATAAGTTTTTGATACCAAAAGACATTAATACACTTAAATCTATCACTAAAAGGTAAAAAAGAAAAGTCAACATCAACACCTTTTTGGAGGATATTTTAGTCTTTTTAAGCAAAATGGTATCAATAACTTACACTCTTATGAATGAGGATATATAACTTATCAATTTTATGGTTTGGTATTAAAAAATTGATTCTCACAATATATATTGTATATTATACGTATTAAATATTTTATATATTACTTACATACAAAATTGAATCATTTATGTATAATATTATGTTTAAATTTAAATAATATATATATATATATATATATAAGATGAGTCAAATTTGATTTTTCAATAATGTTTAAATTTATCTACTTTGTGTTTGAATTTGGCTACTTTGTGTTTGACCTTGATTTCTGTGTTTGAAATTGGATTTTTAAGTACTTTATGAATTTATGTTTTGATTTTTGTATTATATCATTTATATTGCTTAAAAAATAAATAACAATTTATAAAACAACTTATAATTCATATTCAGGGGTAAATCGGTCATTTCTGTTGTTCAGACAGTTTATTCAGATGAAAAAGTAAACAACAACATCAATTTACCTGCATGACATATTTACCTGCATGCACAAATTTACCTGCATGCACACAATTTACCCAGACATACAAATGTGGTAAACAGCCCTTATGTCAAAGTATAGGGTTGTCTAAAATGTTTCCGGTTCTCGGTTAGAACCGGAACCACACCGAAACCGCACCGGTTCCGGGGAACCGCAACCATATTATATGGTTATGGTCCGGTTCTTGGTAGCATTTTGGGAGCTATTTCGGTTTTCGGTCTAACCGGAACCGTTCGGTTTAGAACCGAAAACCGAAAATTTAAAAAATATATATATTTTTAAATTTTATAAATTATAATTATATATTTAAATTTTATTATTTTCAATCCCTAAAAGGCTAAAACTAAAAGTCTGTTAAAAAGTAAAATACGAAAAGACTACAGTACAGACCTAATTTCCTTCTCAAATCTGAAATCTCTCTCGACTCTCTGTCTCTCAGTCTCACCTCACTACTCGCCGCCCGTTGCTCGCTGTAACTTCTCTTAACTCTCACCGCCCGTTGCTCGCTGTCACTCGCGCCAACGCCACGCCACGCCTCACCTCCACCGCTGGTCCATTGCTCACTCGCCCCCGCTCAACGCCACGCCACGCCACCGCCGAGCGACGGAGCGCCACCACCCTGTTCAGGTCAGTTCGTTTTTCTTCCTCTTCTAGTCTTCTTTTGAATTTGATGATAATTAGTATAATTTTTATTCCATTACTTGCTAGAATGCTAGTTGTTCCTCTAACAATTTGTGTTTATTCAAAACCCTCATACCATACCCTGGTTTTGTTTTTAGATTCAATTTTCTTCAAAGTGAGCACCACATATGGGTCAGTGGTCACAGGGTCAGTAAGTCTTCAATCACAAAGCAGTTTGAAAATCAAAAGATTTGAAAAGAAACAACAAATTTAACCATATTGAAAGACAAAAGAAAAAAACCTTATATACTTCTAGAAAGGAAAAAAAAGAAAGAACGTTCAGTACATGAGGTGAATACCTTGGCTGACTTTGATGTCTCATTTCCATCATTGCAGCTCATATTTACAATTAACTTTATTTTTTTCATTAATTTCGAATACCTTGGCTGACTTTCCCACTGTAATTGTTTCTTTCAATTATACATTTCTTCACATTTCTTGTAATTGGTTTTGATTCTTTTGAAATATTTAGGTGAAATGGAGCAACCTACTACTCAAGACTCAAATATGCCCCAATCCCAACTTCCACCACTGCTTGAGAATGATGTGATTCAAGATATAAGCGAGGAACATGAACTAGAAACACCCACCGAGAGGTCCGAGACACAGTCTCAGAGTACTGTAACGGGAAAGAAGCGAAAGGACTCTAAGTTGAGATCTAAAGCTTGGGCATATTATGATGTGGTTGAATGGGAAGAAGGGGTTCCACCTGTTAAACACAGGAAAGGAGTATGCAAGGTTTTCCGTACCGATATCCAAGCTAGTTCAGGCACAAATGGCACGAGTGCTTTGATCAAACATACTGCAGTTTCCAAGAAGAGACAAGCGGAAAAATCTGGGCAAAAGAAACTGAGCTTTCAACCTGGTGTAGGCGAAGGAAATGGGACGTTGACCAGTTGGAGATTTGACCAGAAGGCTAGTAGGTTGGCTTTGTGCGAGATGATAATTCTAGATGAGCTTTCGTTCAGATTTGTGGAAAAGGAGGGGTTCAAGAAGTTTGTTGCTCGTGTTTGTCCAGACTTCATGATTCCAAGCAGGCAAACCATACGAGAAGATTGTGTGAAGTTGTATCTTGAAAAGTTTATATCTTTGAAGTCATTTTTCAAGATGAAGGGGATGAGTAGGGTGTCGATCACCACTGATTGCTGGACTGCAATTAATAACAAAAACTTTATTTGTGTTACTGCGCATTTCATAGGAAAGGATTGGGTCTTGCACAAGAAGATCATAGCTTTCCGCAAGATTGTCAGTCATAAAGGTGTCGACATAGGTGAAGCTGTTGTTCAAGTTCTAAAGGAGTGGGGTGTGGAGAAGATACTTTGTTGTACTGTAGACAATGCGAGTGCCAATGATGGTGCAGTTAGATACATTAGTGACTTCCTTGACAGTAGGAAGACTAATGTATTGGGTGGCAAGTATCTTCATCTACGTTGCGTGGCTCACATCGCCAATTTGATAGTGATGGACGGGTTAGAAGATATAGGCTTGTCAGTCAGACGTGTGAGGGAAGCTATGAAGTGGGATAAAGCTTCACCAAAGAGGGATGATTTCAACAGGGCGGTGAAAGAATTTGTCACCCAAGATTGCGGGAAGTCCTTGTGTTTGGATGTGCCAACTAGGTGGAATTCCACCTATTTGACGCTAGGGCAGCTGAGCCATTTGAACCGGCATTCCGGTGCTATTCGACTATGCAAAGTGGTCAATTTGTGTTTGACTTGAATAAGATCAAGTACAAGGATCAGCCCCTTGGCCCGCCTTTCGACAATGATTGGATCAATGTGAGGAAGATGATGGATTATTTGAAGATCTTTTTTGACTTCACCCTTCTCGTCTCCGGTACGGCTTATGTCACTGCACATTTATTTTTCAAAGAAATGTGTGCTATATTTGAGATGATTTCTGATCTCGAGATGAATGTTGATGAAGAAGTTTCTGCAATGGCGATGAGGATGAAGGACAAGGTTGGGAAATATTGGATAGAGGAGACGGAGCTAAATCCGAAGATGAACAAACTTCTCTACATGGCTGCAGTGTTGGATCCTCGACAAAAGTTGAAACATGTTGAGATGTGCTTGGATCAAGTGTATGGACCTGTTCGAGGTAGCGGATTGGTCTCATATGTCAGAGGTTCGATGAGTGAGCTGTTCGATGACGATGAGTATAAGAGTCAGATGACTATAGCTTCCATTATGACAACTACACCACAATCCACCTCGGATACATCTCAATCACAAAGTCAAACCTCGTCTACTGCCACTCAGCACCAACGCCCAAAATCCGGACGTGCTCGAAGTTCTCTTTCTAAGATCTCAAGAAACAATGTTGCACAAGAACCTGAGGATCTTTCAGCGTTGGCTATCTACTTAAGTGAGAAGCAATATGTGGACGATATTGTTGCGGGTAGTCAAGGAGATGATGATGACTCGGTTGATTCATTTGATGTTCTTCAATGGTGGATGAAGCACGGTGCGCGCTTTCCTGTTCTATCAGAGATGGCTAGGGATATATTGGCTACTCCAATATCCACCGTAGCTTCTGAGTCGGCATTTAGCACAGGGGGGCGGGTTCTTGACCAATTTAGAAGTTCTTTAACTCCGAAGATGGTTGAGGCTTTGATTTGCTCATCAAATTGGTTGAGATCGAGCACTATTTTCGTTCTGGATGAAGAGGAGGAGGCTGAAGAAGAAGAAAGCATTTTTGGATCGGGTAAGCAAAAACAAGTGCATTTACATTTAAAATAGTTAATATTTCATTTCAATAAGTTATACAGTTTAGTTGGAATTGAAATCAACATCTATGTATTTATTTTACAGTTTTGAGTCTTTTGACTTCACTTGGGATGACGAGTGCGCATACTACTACCACCGAGCCATCGACGAGATCTGAGGCCTGATTTTATATTGGTTTTTGATTTGTTATTCCAATGAACTTGTGATGATGGTTGATGGATCATGGATTTGTGGATTTATTTTGATGTTTCATGTATTAGGATTGATGGTTATTTATTTTGTCTTGTTGGTAATGGTCGATTGTGAATGGTGGTGATTGATGATGTTATATTGTTTTGAGTCTTTTGACCTGTGAACCGATGATCGTGAATGTTGGTGATTGATGATGTTATGTTGCTGTTTCAATGTTTATAAAGTTTTGATGTTTAAAGTATTGTTGAATTTCTGCACATTTTTTTGAACATGAATTGAGCAGCGCAGGTGAGGACAGCAGGCAGTAGCTATATCTGTATATTAGAACAGGTTTTTCCACATTTAAAAAAAAAAAGGTTCTCTAATGGTTAACCGAACCGGAACCGTTCAAGAACGGTGTGGTTCCGGTTAACCACACTTTAATATGGTGCGGTCTGTGGTTCCTAATTTGGACCATTTGTGGTTCCGGTTAACCGAAAAAAATGGTGCGGTTAACCGGAACCGAACCACTCGACACCGCTACCAAAGTGTTTGATTTTGACCTCTGCTTATTTCATCAATCGGAAATGCAACATGGCGCGTGTTATACACACGCATTACAAATCAAATTTCCTAAAAGTGCTGGAATTTTTAAAATTTGTCAAAAAAAAGGCTGCTAAACCTTTTTTTTTTTTTGATATCGGGGTTCCAAGCTTACACCTGACTAGTCATCGGGATAATAGCCTCGGCCCCACAGTACTGCTACCAGTTAAATCGTGAGATGTGTATCTGGCTCTTATATTCTTAAATATCCTCACGCACAAGGAGTCGTCCCCAAGTGATTGCTCCATGCTGGACCCCCTCAAATCCAACTGCAGGGTCCCACCGAGATCTGGCCTCCCACACTGCCGCTTGAAGCCCTCAATATTTAATTGTTCCACCGGCATAACCCGACACAAGGAGTCGTCCCCCAAGTGATTGCTCAATGCTGGACCCCCTCAAATCCAACCGCATGGTAAAGAGAGATGTAGCAAAAAGAAGAAATTTCGCAAGTTCTCTGCATCGGACAAGTTTAAACCAGGTTTTGAATGCGGTATGACATTTCAAAACAGGTGCTTGCTTAAAGAGGCAGCGCAGTCCCATGCCATAACTGAAAAAAAGAATCTGAAGATAACAAAGAATGCAAAGAAAAAGATGCATGTTAAGTGTGTTAGAATTCAACCCTTCTGGAAGGGAGTTGTTGAGTCAATAAAATTAGCAAGGTTAGGTGAATCAAAGGTAGGCTGCATGGTCATAGTTTGTAGGCTGCAGGTTGGTCTTTGAAAATAGAATGATGTATGACATGATGTAGTAGTAAGTTTCTCATGCCTATAAATAAGGCTTCTACGTTTGTACTAAATATAACCAAAGTGAAAAACAAGTTAAGTTAGAGAGAGAGATCAAGAGCTGTAGCTTAGAGAGAATTAAGGCTGTAGCGTTGCTGTATCAAAAGAAAATTTCTATCTTTGTTTGTATGAAATAAAATAGTGTTGCGTTTGTTTTTTATATATATCAATATATTTGGTGTAGATCCAATACACGTTTCCAACAAGTGGTATCGGAGCCAAGGTTCCGTTCGTGAAAAAAATGGCGAATATGATGCAACCACAAATTCCGAAATTGACGAGTACAAATTACGGAAATTGGAGTATCCAAATAAAAGTGTTACTCGGTTCCTACGATAATTGGGATATTATCGAAAACGGGTATGACGAACTCGTAGATGCACCTGCAGAAGCAGCACTTTCGAATGCCGAGAAGACGGCGCTAAAAGAGTCCCGTAAAAAAGATAAAAAAGCTTTGTTTACTATTTTTCAAGGTGTTGACGAATCAACCTTTGAAAAAATTTTGGAAGCAAAAACAGCAAAAGATGCGTGGGAGATTTTGCAAAAATCATTCCAAGGTGTCGAGAAAGTCAAAAGGGTGCGGCTCCAAGTACTCCGTGGTGAGTTTGAAAATATCAAAATGAAAAGTTCAGAAAATATCGGTGAATATGTTACGCGTTTGAAAACGGTAACAAATTAGATGAAAAGAAACGGCGAAAGTCTCGATGATGTTCGGGTCATGGAAAAACTTCTTCGTTCGTTGGTAAGAAAATTTGACTATGTTGTTACGTCAATCGAAGAGTCAAAAGATTTGTCCACAATTTCTATTGATGAGCTCGTGGGTTCTCTACAAGCACATGAGCAACGGATGAATCAGTACGATGATACAAGCCATTTAGAAAAAGCATTGCAAAGCAAGGCGACTATTGATGACAGTCCAGGCAGTAGCAATTATGTACGTGGAAGAGGTGGCTACCGAGGTGGACGAGGACGAGGAATACAATCTTTCAACAGAGACCAGAAAAATGAAGGCTATCAGTCATCTGGTCGTGGTCAAAATTTCAGAGGCCGAGGAAGAGGCATATTGCAACAACGAGGTGACAAGTCTCATTTTCAATGTTATAATTGCAACAAGTATGGCCATTTCAGTTACGAGTGTAGAGCTCCAAAGACGGAAGAAAAGAATCACTTTGCTGCCGCAAAAGAAGACGAGGATGTGGGGACTGCTGTATTCCTCACATACAAAGAAAATGAAGAAGGCAAGAAAAATACCTGGTATCTTGACTCAGGCGCTAGTAATCACATGTCCGGCCAAAAAGAGCTATTTACAAAGATAGACGATACCGTCTATGGAGAAGTTACTTTTGGTGACTCGTCAAAGGCTCCAATCAAAGGGAAAGGTATTATTATGATCATCTCAAAGAATGGTGATAAAAAGTATATCAATGATGTCTATTATATACCTGCTTTGAAAAGTAATATCATCAGCCTTGGTCAACTTGTGGAGAAAGGATATGACATACGAATGAGGGACAACTCTCTCGTACTCAAAAATCGAGTTCATGAATTGATTGCTAATGTGAAGATGACAAAGAATTTTCTGTTCACACTTGATATGCAGACAGAGGTGCACGAGTGCTTAAAGTCAGTCATTAAAAATGACTCGTGGTTATGGCATCTAAGATTTGGTCATCTTGGATTTACTGGCCTGAAATTATTATCAAAAACAAAGATGGTGGACGGCTTGCCAGAAATCAACGAACCAAATCAACTATGTGAAGCATGTATCAAAGGAAAGCAACACGCATGAGTTTCCTGTTGGAAAATCATGGAGAGCTAGGAGGCCATTGGAGATTGTTCACACTTACATAGCTGGTCCGTTTGATATCGCATCACTTGGCGAGAACAGGTACTACCTAACATTGATTGATGATTTTAGCAGAAAGAGTTGGGTATACATTCTTAAAGAAAAGACAGAGGCTCTTGATAAATTCAAGGAGTTCAAAGCAATGGCGGAAAAACAAAGTGGCCAGTACGTGAAGATACTCAAATCAGACAGAGGAGGCGAGTATACTTCAAACTTGTTCAACAATTTCTGCACAGCACATGGAATTAATCACCAGTTGACAGCAGCATATACTCCACAACAAAATGGCGTTGCTGAAAGAAAGAATCGTACAATTCTTAATATGGCAAGAAGTATGGTGAAGGGAAAGCACATGCCAAGAAGTTTTTGGGCTGAAGTCGTGCTATGTTCTGTTTATTTGTCCAACAAAGAGTGTCAGATTCAAAACACCAAATGAAGCATGGAGTGGTAGCAAACCAGCAGTTGGACATCTCAGAATTTTTGGATGCATTGCATATGCTCATGTTCCTTATCAAAAGAGAAAGAAGCTAGATGACAAAGGTGAAAAGTGTATCTTCATCGGATATGACAAAAGCAACAAGGCTTACAGACTCTACAATCCATTGACAAAGAAGGTAATCATTTCACGAGATGTTGAATTTGATGAAATAGATTACCGGAAATGGAGCGCGGAAGAAAGAAAAGTTACAGGTTTATTTTTTGAAGAAGACGATGGCGATGACTCAAATAATGAAGGTGATGAAAATGATGATCCGACTCCTCCACCAACTCCAAATCAACAAACTCCTTCATCGACACCACCGACATCAGGAAGCAACAATTCAGGGGGAGCACCAAGAAAAATGCGGAGTCTAGATGATATCTACGATGAAACAAGTCCAGTACAAACAACATTTGATTATTCATTATTTTGCTTGATGGCTGAGTGTGATCCAGTAACATTTGAGGAAGCTTCTGAAGAAAGTAAGTGGAACAAAGCCATGGATGAAGAAATCGGTGCAATCAAGAAGAATGATGCATGGGAGCTCATAGATCTTCCAGACGAACACAAAGCAATTGGTGTCAAATGGGTTTACAAGACAAAGACCAATCAAGATGGAGAAGTGGAGAAATACAAGGCAAGGTTAGTTGCTAAAGGCTACAAGCAGAAATACGGAATTGACTATGATGAGGTATTTGCTCCGCTTGCAAGAGTTGATACTATACGACTTCTTACAGCAATTGCAGCACATAATCGATGGAAGATTTATCAAATGGATGTCAAGTCAGCATTCCTAAATGGTTATCTCGAAGAAGGAGTCTATATTGACCAACCACCTGGATATGTTCAAAGAGGCCAGGAAGATAAAGTCTACAAATTGAAGAAAGCATTGTACGGATTGAAGCAAGCTCCGAGAGCTTGGAACACAAGAGTTGATGAATATTTTCAGAAGAATGGTTTTGTGAAAAGTCCATACGAGCATGCACTCTACACAAAAACAAATTCAGGGGGAGATATCATGATAGTATGCTTGGACGTGGATGATATGATTTTCACTGGCAACAATCCCGGTATGTTCAATGATTTTAAGAAAGTTATGACTAACGAATTTGAGATGACAGATATTGGTCAAATGTCTTACTTTTTGGGAGTCGAGGTGAAGCAAAGTAAAGATGGGATCTTTATGTCACAGAGAAAATATGCGGAGCAGATTTTAAAGAAATTCAGAATGGAAGAATGCAAGCCGGTGAGCACACCAGCAGACACTAGCATAAAGCTGAGAGTTGACTCAACCAGAGAGTCGGTAAATCCGACATTATTCAAAAGTTTGGTTGGAAGTTTGAGGTACCTAACTTTCACTCGTCCCGATATTATGTATGCAGTTGGACTGGTTAGTAGGTACATGGAGAAGCCGGAGCAAGATCACTTCATGGCAGCTAAACGAATTTTGAGATACATTAAAGGTACACTTGATCATGGTTTATTTTACACGCACTCTCAAGATTCAAAATTAGTTGGCTACTCAGACAGTGATTATGGTGGCGATGTGGATGACGGGAAAAGCACTTCGGGATATGCTTTTCACATCGGTTCGGCGATATTTTCGTGGTCATCAAAGAAGCAACAGACAGTTGCTCTCTCAACATGTGAGGCAGAATACATGGCAGTAGCAGCGTGCACATGTCAAGCTATGTGGCTAGGCTACATATTGAGCGAGTTAAATCTTGCAAAGGAAGATTCGATTACCATTTACGTGGATAATAAATCCGCTATTTCACTTGCAAAAAATCCAGTGTCACACAGTCGAAGCAAGCACATCAACATTAAATATCATTTTATTCGAGAACAGGTGAACAACAAAATTGTGGAGTTGGTGCACTGCAGGACCGAAGAAAATTTAGTGGATATATTTATGAAGCCATTAAAGTCGGATGTGTTTCAGAAAATGAAAGAAAAGCTCGGAATGCAAAGTCGGGTTTGAGGGGGAGTGTTAGAATTCAACCCTCCTGGAAGGGAGTTGTTGAGTCAATAAAATTAGCAAGGTTAGGTGAATCAAAGGTCGGCTGCATGGTCATAGTTTGTAGGCTGCAGGTTGGACTTTGAAAATAGAATGATGTATGACATGATGTAGTAGTAAGTTTCTCATGCCTATAAATAAGGCTTCTACATTTGTACAAAATATAACCAAAGTGAAAAACAAGTTAAGTTAGCGAGAGAGAGATCAAGAGCTGTAGCTCAGAGAATTAAGGCTGTAGCCTTGTTGTATCAAGAAAATTTCTAGCTTTGTTTGTATGAAATAAAAGAGTGTTGCGTTTGTTTTTTATATATATCAATATATTTGGTGTAGATCCAATACACGTTTCCAACAAAGTGTGAGGGAAGAAAAAATGGGAAATGTAAATGGCACCTGCATGCACGTGTGTTGGAAGACGAGGCGACTTTCCAGATTAATGCATATCACAATGAACACAATTGTAGGTGTACGACGAGAGTTAAAATGGTTAAATCTAGTTGGTTGGCAAAGAAATAAGAACAAATGTTTGTTGAAGACCCTAAAAAAGACGGGTGTTTGGAGGAAGGAAATAAAGAGTCGTCTTGGGTTCAACATATTGGAAATATTGGATATAATAGAGGAAATGGGCTGTTTTGAGCAGCCCACTTGAGAGGAAATTTTGAATGGGCTCGACTACGAGTTAAAGTCGGTACTTAGTTGGAATACGTAGTACTCCGTACGAGGTTTCCAAAACATGTAAGAACACTCAAAATGATTGAGGTATGAATGAGATATAATGTTCCAAAGTGAACCCTTTAGAAATGGGTTTGGGATGCTATCCCACATTGAAAAAAGAAGGGAAAATTGTGAGTATATAAGGAGATGTAGACAAAATCATGTTCAAAAAGTGAGACATGAGTGGATGTGTGACGAGATGCCCCTCGCGCACACACACACGTGCGCGCCGCCGCCACCGCCGTCCGTCCGACTCGGCTCGGCTCGGGTCGGGTCGGTCGAAGGGCGAAATGTCTCGGTGTCTCGAAGTTATCTTTTTACTGCAATTTTATTCGGTAAAAATTTATTTTACTGAAACACCTCAATTAAATTCCAAATTTTTTGGATCCGGATAAATATCAATTTAATTGATAATTATCGAACTAAACAGATCTGGAAAAGTATTGAGATACCAATCCTGGTACGTTTAAAGTTCGTCTAGCACACAACCTCCTCCAGCCTTCACCTATAAATACCCGGCTTGAGAGGCTCGTTTTTTACACTACAGACGTACGATTTTCGAGAGCCTTTTTTCAGTCAGATTTTTCCTTCTTCGCTTTTCGTATTCTTTCAGTCGGTGATAGTAGATAGAGTTGTTCTAGTTCATTGAGGGTGCAGCGGATCATCGGTTCACTGCATCGAGCTGTTATTTTATCCTGGGAGGCAGACGTCATACACCGTGGTGAAGGCGAATTTGCTTTAAGGAGACACATATTCTGGACTCAACAGCGACATTTCTATTCATTTATGTGATTGACAAATTTCTGTTTTGCTAACCAATTTTTTGCAGGATTTAGATAATATATATATATTCTGCTATTTTTCAAGTACTCGTTTTCAAAATTATTCAAAAATCTTAAAGCAAATTTTTTGTTTACTTGATTAAAACAGATCTATTTTCGAAAGTTAAGCAAATATGGATTCTCAAAACCAAACACTGTCTACGGACGTTTCTGGAGGTGCGGCTCTGATAACTGGATCGAGTTTAGCCAACAACTCAGCTTCGATTCGGATTAGTAATTCGGTTTCCGTTCCGGTCAACCATGCGGACGAACCATAGAAATTCAACGGGCAGAATTTCATGAGATGGCAGCAGAAGATGATGTTCTATCTTACCACTCTAGGCTTGTCTCGATTCCTCAAGAAGGATGCGCCAAAATATGACGAAGGCAGTGACCAACAAATTTTGATGGCCATTGACGCTTGGAAAACTTCTGACTATCTGTGTCGGAACTATGTGATGAATGGCCTTGCCGATTCTCACTCTTGGCAACACTATACTCTTCGGATATATCTCTCTCACTCTCGAGACCTCTCGATCCGGAGACGGTCGGCAGAAACGAGAACAAGAACACGCAGAGCTACGCTCAAGAGCTAGATAAATAGGATCTTTTACACTCATTGTAATCGCATTCTTACATTAATATTTGTACTCAAACGTATTCTTATTAATAACATCTCGCGAGAGCATTCAAGCCCGGGCCTAACAAACCCGACAAATCTTGTGTTATTTTCATTCCATCGGACGTGCTCTCGCAATTTGCTGTTGTCCGTCCATTCTAGCAATATTCATCTCCGGATAATATTTCAGGCAACAACAATTGGCGCTAGACGGAGGGGATCTTGACCCTTATTTTTATTCCTACTGTCTCGAAGAACACTCACTGTTCTCCGGGGCATATACTTGAAGAGACACTCACTGCTCTTCAAAGAAAGCTTTCAGAATCATGACTTCTGCCTCTTCGTCGAAGAAAGCCGCTGGCTGATCCGCCGGACGCCTCATTCCGTCTCAATCCGAGCCCCGGACTATGGCGGAGGGTAGTCGCGGCGACCCGAGACTCTCGGTCCCGCCCCCGAGGGACGGCCCGAGCCTCTCGCTTGATCAGTTCCAAACCTCGGAGCAGATCGAAGAGGCTATGGCCATCCTACAGGAGCGACGGAGAGCTTTCGACGCGCCCGCCATAACCCCCTCGGCCATCCACCGCGTGAGCAAATGGAAGTTCAAGGGGCTAATGGCCGAGCGATCGCCAGGAGGCCCCAATTCGCAAGAAGAGGCGCTCGCAAGGCGGGACACCTCCGTCTTCAGCCGTCTAGGAAGCGACCCATCATGGCGGCGGCGATCGGCCTACCACGAGACGACGGAGCCCGAATCCGTCACCAGGAGTTCAGCCTATCCAACTCCCAGAAGGCCGACCAGCCATCTGGCTCCTCCTCGCCGAAGAACCGAGGTCGGCGACCGTGGAGTCAGGAGATCGGTACACGATCGCCTCGGCTCCCGCTCCGAAAGCCAAACCACGAGCGACCAAGCTACAGCAATGGCCGCGATGCAACGCCAGCTCGACGATATGAAGGCGCTCCTAGAATCTGGGGCAGGCGCCAAGAGAGAGATCGCCGAGCCGAGCGAGCCACTCGCGGTCCACATCGAGCTCGCCCCCGTGCAGCGTAAGATCACTCCTCCAAAAACACCTGTGTATGAGGGGAGGTCGGACCCCGAAGCTCACCTTAGCAAGTTCCGGGTCTACGTGACCGGATGTGGGGCATCAGACGCGACCAGATGCCGAATGTACCCGCTGACGCTGGGCGACCTGGCCCATAGGTGGTACGTCTCATTGCCACCACGATCCATCAGTTCCTTCGAACAACTGGCGAACAAATTCACAGCGTACTTCGCCGCCAAGGTCGCTCGGCCGGAAGGTCCCCATCGCATGATGCAGATCAGGCAAGGGGAAGAAGAGTCCGACGCAGACTACATCGACCGTGTAGATGAGAACATCATCAACGGCGAGCCCATACGCGACGAGATCGCCCTATACTCAGTCCTAGGGGGATTCCATGGTCTTTCGCCTATGTTCAGGCATCTTACGAAGGACCTTCCCCCGACCTACGCGATCTTCCGCGCTAAAGCCGCAGACTTTCTGGCCAGGCAAAGGTTACTTTTCAACCTATGAGAATCGCGATCGGAGACCGAACGACGATCACCAGTCTTCGCCAAAGTCAAGCAACATCTCCAAAAACGTAGGACTCACTCGCCATCTACAGTTCATCATCTAACATGTTGGACTAAGGCACGAGATCGCCTCCCCCGCACAACGTACACCGTCGACGATCGGCATCTAACATGACGATCCGAGGTAGAAGAGTGCAGCCATGGTCCTGGTGGTCGATGGAACCGACTGCTTCGGCCATGCAAGGTCCCTTTGGGCCACGATCGACCACCCTTCGTTTAAATACGAGGCCGGCGTAGTCTGAGGGCCCTCCAAACAAATCAGTGGACACGCTCGCCCGCCCTCAAAGGTTCATCATCTAACTTGGTGAACCCGGACAATGCGACGCGTCCCTACCCCCGTCTCAATGTATACCGTCGAGGATTGCCATATAACATGACGATCCAAGGTAGAAAAGAGCTAACAAGCTGCGGACGTGGAGTCGATTAATCCGACGACGCCCCGCGCAAGGACTCCTCCAGACCAAGACCGCACGCCCTTCATTTAAATACGAGGCGAGGCACAGCCTAATGGAGGACCCTCACAATAAAATGAGTCACGAGACAGACAATGTCGCTCGCGCACAAGACGTGGTCATGGAGTCGGTCCATCGAACTCCGCGACTGTGCACGGTTCCTCAACGACGAAACTATCCAGAGATCGGGAGACCGATCCAGTGCCAGATAGACCAAGGCAGAATTGGCCGATCTTGGGTCCCAGGTCAAGACCCAGTGCCGAGCGATCGACATCTAAGGCGATCGTCTCTTGGCACTTGGCTATCGACTCTGGTGCCCGACCAATGACGATCGCCTCTTGCCACGCTAAGCCAGCATATCCAGTCGGTGAAGGACGAAGCTCGTACAGAGTCCCACATGCAGATCCGAAAAAGACGCCGCAAGACATGGATCATTGACCACAGCCTGTCAGCATCTTCTCACCTACCGACAGACCCGCCGAAAGGTGCAAGGTGGGACCGCCCGGGACAGCGACACAGGACGCGTGCAGGCTCCTCATTGGACCGCACAGCTGGCTGCCAGCAGCAGCCGCGGACTTTAAGGCAGATAGCCCATGTGCTAGAAAGACGATCGCCCCCTTATTATATCACAAGAAAGGCGATCGCCCAGCAGTGGCCAGTCCTATAAATAGGAAGCCTCCTACACTTGGAAAAGGATCTGATTCTCTGGTTCAGAAGTTCAGAATCTCAGCTCATAACTTGGCTTTCTCACTCTTGGCAACGATATACTCTTCGGATATATCTCTCTCACTCTCGAGACCTCTCGATCCGGAGACGGTCGGCAGAAACGAGAACAAGAACACGCAGAGCTACGCTCAAGAGCTAGATAAATAGGATTTTTTACACTCATTGTAATCGCATTCTTACATTAATATTTGTACTCAAACGTATTCTTATTAATAACATCTCGCGAGAGCATTCAATCCCGAGCCTAACAAACCCGGCAAATCTTGTGTTATTTCCATTCCCTCGGACGTGCTCTCGCAATTTGCTGTTGTCCGTCCATTCCAGCAATATTTATCTCCGGATAATATTTCGGGCAACAACAGTAAGTACGCATGCATTATGGCCGTAAACCTCTACACATTACGGCTGTAATGTTCCCTTCGTAACGGCCGTAATGATGTTGTGAAATTAGTTCAGTAAGATCTGGAATACCATTACGACCGTAATGGGTCACATATTACGGCCGTAACGCTACCCAGTATAATAAACTGGGCAACAGTTTTCTTTCTCATTTTTTCATTCCTTTCACCTTCTTCGCGACGGGAGCGACTTTTCTATCCTAGGGTTCGTACGATTTCGTCCAACTTCAGTTGAGAAGCAATTTTGGGACATCATATCATCACTCTAGCATCAAATAATCCGTTGTTCATCTTCAAATTGAGGTATATTTCTTTAGAACACTAGTTTTTGGGGGTTTTGGGATTTTGACATGATTTTTACCCTTTGAACCCGATTTAGCTTCGTTGAGTTGTTAGATTACGATTGTGTAGTCGTAATTCCTTGCTTCAAATATAGTTAAAGGGATTAAACTTCTAGGTTTTCACCGTTAATTTTTTGGAATCGTTTATGACTTCGTAGTAACCGATGAATTGTTCCAACGGGTAGAATTGGGATGAATTTATACGTTTCCGCAATATTGAGATTGTTTGTGTATCATCATTGTATTAGGAACGGATTTGTGAAGATTATTCGGGCCGAAACCTTTCCTTTCACAGTTTCCTTCTCGTCGTGTATTCAAGGCAAGTACATGTATTACATTCCGTTATGTGTGTTACGGTTTCGATTTGAATGACGAATTATGATCTTTTGGGTGTGTGAGTTATTTGTTCCTTCCACCCGGAGCGTTCGACGGGACGTCTGGGGGTTGATACTAAGGGGTACGGCCGCGGAAGTGGACTTGGGTGCGTGTGTGGTTGAACTTCCACCCAGAGCGTTCGACGGGGCGTCTGGGGTCTGATACTAAGGAGTATGGCCGCGGAAGTAGTTTCCCACTCGAAGTGTTCAAAGGGGCGTCTGGGGGTCGATACTAAGGGGTACGACCACGGGTTACCAGTTATGAATGTTTGTGATATTGTGATGAATTCTCAAACTGTTTTGCATGCCAATGTGATATTCCGGAATATGGCTTTTCGAATGTTTTCTTAATGAGGTGACTGTGTAAATCGTATCTGTATATAATATAGTGTAATTGTGTACTTGTACTAGCTATTCGAATGCTAACCTCTTAAGTGGGGGAAATGCGTCTTATGCATTTCAGGTATTGGTAGAGATGAGGAGCGGGCACGGGATATGCACGCAAAGGATGGCCCGACATGATAATGAGGCTCGAGTCTATGTTTTATGCTTTGTCATCGTATCTGTTTGGGTATTGGAGTTAGTCTGATTACTTTTAAACTCGGTTAAAATTCCCTGCGTGGGCAATGAATTTGCATTTAACTTATTCTTCATGTACTTCCATTAAAATATTTTGGCCGAGGCCACGACCCTATTTTACCTTGATGAATGTGTCTTTTGGGTTTCCGTTGTGGATTATGTATCATGTGTTAGCCTGGTAGACCTCATATGGGTTCTACGGCGTGTAATGTCCCTTACATGATTTGGGGTGTTACAATGATAGACTCCAAGACTGTAGTCAGTCACGTACAAGAGCTACAAGTGATCATTCACAAAATTCATGCTGAAGGAATGGTCATTAGTGAATCCTTCCAAGTGGCTGCTGTGATCGAAAAACTGCCCTCGACTTGGAAAGACTTTATTCGCTATATTTTTAAACAATCAGCAAGTGTACAGAGTAAGTGTAGAAAACGGCGAGCAAGATCGTATTCCACAGAGACTAAACATTCCTAATGTGTTGAGTACTATATTATAATGATTCCGGTTTTATCTAGACGATCGAAAGTTGAATGGATGGTTAACGAAATAAAATAAAATGATGACAATAAAATAAAATATCCGGATTAAAGAGAATTGTAAGAGTTTAGAAAGAAAGATTCCAAGGCTCGGTTTCCGTTGATCACTAAGTTTAGTCGGGATTGGTTCTAAAAGTTCTAAGTGCGTTTCCAAAATGATAATCACAATAATATTCTAAAGTCCCTCTCGAGAGAAATTAAAACGTAGATTAAACAACCTATAACAACGTCTCCGTTTACTATAAATTATCTAACTCCAAAATGTTCATAAGATTTAAACATCATCATAGCTTATTACCGATTTCTCAATCTCGTAAATTACTATGTCAAATACTCGAAACCTATTAATGCCATCTTCTCTCGAATTATGAGCAATTAAGTTTAACATGTAAAAACATTGATCAAGTGTCTAAACATGAATCAAAACCAAGTATTTGATAAAGAAATCACACTAGATATATATAATCATCAATCCCTCAAAACCATAGCAAAACAACGTACTCTCATGCCCGGAATCTAACGAGTTTAGCCGGACATGGTAATGAAATAAAGATTAATAATCATCATGTTCATCATGTTCATGCTAAATAAAAAAACAAAATAAATAAGAGATAGGAAGAAGATAAAACTCGGATGGTGTCTTGGTTTATCCCGGTTGAAGCCTTCAAATGTTCTTGAAGTGTTCTTCAAGAATTTCCTTCAAATCTCCTTCTTTTTGGTGTAAAAGC
This sequence comes from Orobanche coerulescens, assembly GCA_033398695.1. NCBI lineage: Eukaryota > Viridiplantae > Streptophyta > Magnoliopsida > Lamiales > Orobanchaceae > Orobanche > Orobanche coerulescens. The sequence continues at coordinate 69,949 of CM065811.1, read as the reverse complement.
CGTCAAATATTGTGTTTTTATTCCCTCACCAACTCTCCAAGACTCTCTAAATCAAGATTCCCTCAAGTCTAGCCAAAGATCCCTTTTTATAAAGCCAAAAATACCATTTTCTTTGCTAAAATCTTGCAAAAATGTCAAAAAGTGATTTTTCCACCGAAAAGTGACACGGCTCGTGTCACTGACACGGCCCGTGTTATACTGTCCCAGAAAATACAAAAAATTTCTGGACAGCAGACCCGGCCGTGTCATACTGTCCCAGAAAATGCAAAAACTTTCTGGACTGTGAAGTCGTAGTCTAGAAGCCATATCTCCCTCAATACACCTCAGAATTTAGCGTATGATATACCGTTGCGAAGCTGATTTCATGAGGAATCCGTCTGATTCGAAGTAATGAATCTGGAAATTAGAAAATACGACAGGTAGTGCTTCAATCTTCATCGTTTTAAGCCTCGTTCTCTCGTTTCTGCATTGCTTGATATGTATTGGGGATTGAGACTTCGGTCTTGCTTGATAATGTCCTTAAAACACCTATAAAATCAAATAAAACGTACCCAAGCGTGATCGAGTCCAACAAACACAATATGAGCACAAACGACACAATTCTACACATTTTAGGATCTTAAAATCCGGAAAAATCTTATAAAAATATGTGTAAAAATGAGTGTTATCAGACTTCAAGAATTATCTCAAGCACAAGAGCATGGAAATGATCATGGAAGATCTGATCATTAGACTTCGCATAGAGGAATACAACCGAGGATTAGAAAAGAAGGTAAATGCTGCTGTGGTGGAAACTGGACAAACATCCAAGAAAGGCAACACTGGAAAGGTAACCAAGCTGGGACCTAAAGGAGGAATTGGGAAAAAGAAGGAAAAATTTCTTTGTAAATGCTACAACTGTGAAAAGATGGGTTATAGGGCGGCTGAATGCAGGCTGCCAAAGAAACCAAAGAAAAATGAAGGTAATGCAGCACATCTTATTACCGAAGAAGTGGAAAATCTTGACTTATGTGCTATGATCTCCGAAGTGAACCTAGTTGGCTCAAATCCTAAAGAGTGGTGGATCGACACTGGAGCAACTAGGCATATGTGCCAACAAGACAATGTTCTCCTCCTTGGAAGAAACGGATGCCGACGATATGCTGTATAGGGGAAATTCTGCAACCTCAACTATCTTGGGCGAAGGCACGATGATTTTGAAGATGACGTCTGGAAAGGAAGTGACTCTTAAAGAGTGTTATATGTGCCCGATATCCGCAAGAACCTTATTTCTAGTACCTTGTTGATAAAGCACGGCTTTAGATCAGTTTTCGAGTCCAATAAAGTTATTTTGTCGAAAAATGGTGTGTTTATAGGCAAGGGATATGAATGCGATGGGCTAGTTAAGCTCAATGTAATGACTATAAAAAATAATGAAATGAAGAATTCTTCTGCTTACTTGCTTGAGTCTCCTAATTTATGGCATGCTGGATTAGGACATGTTAATTTTAATGTAATGCGTAGACTAATTGCATTAGATCACATACCAAAGTTTAAAATTGATTTAAACCACAAGTGTGAAACTTGTGTAGAGGCAAGATTAACTCGATATCCATTCCGACAAGTGGAAAGAAACACCAAACCTTTAGAATTAATACATAACGACCTATGTGATTTGAAGTTTGTTCAAACTAGAGGTGGAAATAAATATTTTATTACTTTCGTGGATGATTGTACTAAATATTGCTATGTATACTTGCTTAAAAGCAAAGATGAAGCCATAGAGAAATTCGTTCTCTATAAAATAGAAGTTGAGAATCAATTAAATGCTAAGATAAAAGTTTTGAGGAGTGACCGTGGAGGTGAATATGTGGAACCATTCGGAGAATTTTGCTCGCAACATGGGATTATTCATGAAGTCACTGCCCCATATGCACCACAGTTAAATGGCATGGCGGAACGTAAGAATCGCACTCTGAGAGAGATGATGAATGCGATATTACTAAATTCAGGTCTGCCGCAAAATATGTGGGGAGAAGCCATCTTAACAGCGAATTATCTCTTAAACAAGATATGCCGTAAGAACGGGGACAAAACTCCTTATGAATTAGGGAAAGGAGTCAAGTCTTCCTACAATTACATGAAAGTGTGGGGGTGTCTAGCAAAGGTGCTGATACCTACTCCTAAGAAAGTTAAATTAGGCCCCAAAATGGTTGACTGCATTTTCATTGGATATGCACACAACAGCAATGCTTACCGATTTCTTGTGCATGAATCCAAAGTGTCTGAGATTCACAAGAATACGATTATGGAATCAAGGAATGTGTCATTCTTTGAGAATATCTTTCCTTGTAAGACTGCAAGTGAACCCCTTATCTCATCCGAACAGACTTCTGAACTAATGGATGAAGATAATGAAGACCAAATAATAGATAATGCGGACGAACCTATAAGGAGCAAGCGACAAAGGACGGAGAAATCTTATGGACCAAATTTCATCACCTACTTGCTCGAAAAGGTACCTCAGACTTACAAAGAAGCTGTAAGCTCAACGGATGGACCTCTATGGAAGGAGGCTATCAAAGAAGAGATTGATTCTATATTACAGAATCATACTTGGGAACTAATGGAATTGCCTCATAAGTGTAAACCATTAGGAAACAAGTGGATTTTCAAGAAGAAATTGAAAGATGGAGCAGTTGATAAATATAAGGCTAGGCTCGTAGCGAAGGGATATAACCAACGTGAAGGCCTAAACTATTTTGATACTTACTCTCCTGTGACGAGAATAACTTCTATCAGGATGATACTTGCCATCGCCGCATTATGAGGTTTAGAAGTTCATCAAATGGATGTTAAGACTGCCTTTCTTAATGGGGACTTAGAAGAGGAAATCTACATGGAACAACCCGAGGGGTTCTCTGCTCCTGGACAAGAAAGGAAAGTCTGCAAGATGGTAAAATCTTTGTACGCATTGAAGCAGGCACCAAAACAGTGGCATGAAAAATTTGATCATGTCATGATAAGCGGTGGCTTCAAAATTAATGAATCTGACAAATGTGTATATGTGAAAGACATAAAAGATGGCTATGTCATTTTGTGTCTATATGTAGATGACTTGCTCATTACCGGCAGTAATGAAAGAATAATCAAATCGACCAAAGACATGCTGAGGTCGAGATTTGATATGAAAGATATGGGACTCGCAGATGTAATTTTAGGGATTAAATCACACAAACGTCGGAAGGTCTCATACTGATTCAAGCCCACTATGTGGATAAAATCCTTGAAAGGTTTAATAAATATGACTCCGGCACAGCCAAAACCCCGATGGATATGACGCTGAGACTATCCAAGAATAAGGGTGAAGGAGTATCTCAACTTGAGTACTCACGCATAATAGGAAGTCTGATGTACTTGATGAGCTGTACAAGACCAGATATAGCCTACTCAGTTAGTAGACTAAGTAGATACACGAGCAACCCCGGAAAGGATCACTGGAAGGCGATCATAAGGGTACTAAGATACTTGAAGGGTACTCGTGAGTATGGGCTGCACTATACCAAATATCAAGCAGTACTTGAAGGATATAGTTATGCAAATTGGATATCTGATATAAAAGACCCCAAGTCAACGAGCGGATATGTATTCACACTAGCCGGTACAGCAGTGGCATGGAAATCTTTGAAACAGACACTTATATCTCGGTCAATGATGGAATCCGAGTTTATAGCCTTAGATAAATGTGTAGAAGAGGGAGAGTGGCTACACCATTTTCTAGAAGATATTCCAAGATGGGGAAAGCCTATGACCGCAATATGTATTCATTGCAATAGTCAATCTGCGATTGGCAGGGCATAAAGCGTAATGTACAATGGTAAGTCTCGTCATATAAGGAGGAGACATAATACCATTAGACAATTGATATCAACAGGAGTTATCACTATTGATTATGTGTCATCAAAGGATAACATTGCGGATCCGCTAACCAAATGGTTATCAAGAGACCTTGTTGATAAATCATTAAGAGGAATGGGTCTATTGCCTTGAGCTAATGGTTTTATGGAGGATACCCAACCTAAGCTGACTGGAGATCCCAAGATCTAGGTTCAATGTAACAACCAATCCATAAAACTGGGCACGCAATAAAACCCTATATAGCTTAAAGCAATCCCCTAGAGAGTGGAACAAAAAATTCAATGATTGCATGCTATCATTCAAATTCCGTCGTAGTGCATATGATCCATGCCTTTATTTCAAGAATGACTGTGGTGTTCCTATGTTCTTACTTATTTATGTAGATGATATGCTCCTGATCAGTTCGTGCATTAAATCTATTGATCATGTTCAAAGTCGCTTAGGTGAACAATTTGACATGAAGTATTTGGGTGATGCTAAAAAGATATTGGGCATGAATATCATTCGGGACAGATCTAAAGGCATTTTATTTCTAAATCAGTCCTCTTACATTGGTAAAATTCTTGAAAATTTTTCAATGACTGATGCTAAAATTGCTAGTGTGCCGTTGGCTTCTAATTTCTTATTATCCAAAACTCAGTCACCTAAAACTGAATCTGAAATTCGTGAAATGAGATCTGTCCCGTATGCTAATGCTATTGGATCTGTCATGTACCTTATGGTTAGTACTAGACCAGATATTGCTTATGCTGTGAGTTGTCTAAGTAGGTATATGGCTAATCCAGGAAAACCTCATTGGGAGGCCCTTAAGTGGTTACTGCGGTACTTGAAAAAATCCGCTTCTTATGGTCTTATTTTCTCTAAATCTGATGATGGGGTTAACCTAAAAGGTTATGTTGATTCTAATTATGCCAATGACCGGGATGAATGTAAGTCCCCAACTTCATATGTGTTTACCTTGTGTGGCTCGTGCATTTCATGGAAATCTCAACTTCAGCATATAGTTACACTGTCTACTACTGAAGCTGAATATATTGCCACCACTGAAGCCTTTAAAGAGGCTATTTGGTCGAAAGGTTTACTTACTGAAATTGGTGTTCTTCGTGATAACGTTGTGGTTTTTTCTGACAGTCGATCTAGCATACGTTTGTGCAGAAATTCTGTTTTCCATGATCGTACAAAGCATATTGACGTCAGGCGACACTTCATCCGTGATATCGTGGAAAAGGGCATAATTGATTTGAAGAAAATCCCGCCCCATTCTAATCCTGCAGATATGGGCACGAAGTGCCTATCGATCGAGAAAATCAGATCTTGCAAGTCGATACTACATATCGACTCCCTTAACTGAAGACACTCTAGTCTTCCAGTTCGCTATCTTTGTGATAGCTCTTCTAGTTTTCTTTGTGATTCCTAGTTTTCTTTCTTAGTGATTGTTTATGTCTTTATACTTGTACTAACTTTGTGTGTTGTGCAGGTGGTGTGACGTTCGGCGATGATGACCTCCCTCTCAAAATAGTGTACCCCGATGGCTCATTTGGTCCGGGTGGAGATTTGTTGGTTAAAGGCCCAAATGAAATAAGTTTTTTGACTGGGCCCAAAACAAATATTTGGGCAGCCCAGCCCGATTAGCCAAGCCCAGGCCCGGATTCTATTAAATCCCTTTGACCAATCTGGACCTTCCTTTTTGTGGGATGTATCCCACCCGTCCATTTGCTGATATAAAGCCCCTTCTACCCCAAACGCTATTCATTTCTCTCTTCCCTATCGGCGCCGCTCACCTACCTCTCCCGTTTCTCTCGCTTCTGTTTCTCACCCCCCTTGATATTTTCCGATCGGTTTCCGATTTGTAAGCAACCCTTATCAATCCAATGATAAGAACGGGTGCTACATCCTCGGGCGACCGATACTTGGGTTGCGACTTTCACCCCTATATATTCTGTGATCCTTTCTGAGGTGAACACACTGAAAAACGACCAAGAAATTGAGAGTGCAATTGAGGCCAAAATATTCTTTGTGAAATACCTTGATTTCTGAGTGAAATTTTTCAGCCGAGGGTTTTGGGAAGGAGTTCTGGGCTTTGGGGGTTTCTGGGTACTGATTCTGAGTGATTCATTGAAACCGCCTGGGATTTTGGCACGAATCGGACTGCTGGACGCCAGATTTTGGAGCCCTGGACGTGGTACACGAGAGCGGAGGACTGAGCCGACTCTGTGTCTGAAAATCACCACCTTCGCGTTTCGTTCTTTCAAATCTTAAGTGATCTGTTTGGTCAGATTTCTTCGACCTTAATTTTTCTGTTTTTGTGTTCGTTTATTTGCAGTTAATTCGTGTTTTCTTTGTGTAATTCGGTGTTATTAAATTTGTTGTGTAATCCTTAATCACCGTAACCATATGAAATTTATTTGTAATTCGTTTACTGCTCTGTTGTGTAATTTTATATATTCCGGATAGATACCCTACACAACTGAGCAGTATAAATTGTTATGGGATTTTTGTGAAGAAGTTAAAAGAGCAAATTTTGGGTACCACTTAGATCTTAGCCCAAACAGCGATGGTAAGTTTGCCAGGATATACATGTGCTTGGAACTAGAGATGTTAAACGGGCTAGCTAGCACGGGCTGGCCAGCACGTCTGGCAAGAAAAAGTTCTGATTTAAACGGCCAGAAATATCGGCTTAACCCTAACCCTAACGGGTTTGCTAAAAAGCTAAACGGCTAAATATTTAAAAAATCTATTTTTTATTTTTTTACAAGTCATAAACAAAAAAAAACAGTAACAATATATTTTATATATATAGTAACAAATATACTATAATAAATTTAACAAAAAATACACTTTTATGTATATATATATATAAACACACTATATTAACAAATACAGTAATAATATACATTGTATATAATATTAATATATATTACATATATAATATTAATATATTATATATATAATATTAATATATGTTATATAAATATAGTATTAGTGTAAGTTGAAATTAACAATATATATATATATATATATATATATATATATATATATATATATCGGTTTGGCCAGCTACGGTTCGCTTAACTCCTAACTGTGAGCAATTAACCATCTGCTAAAAGCGGATTTAAACGGTGAAATATCTACCTAACCCTTAGGTTTTTAGCGGGTTAAACGGGCCACCCCGGCGGGCCGGAGCCCGTTTAACATCTCTACTTGGAACCTTTGAAAAGAGGGTTCAAACTCGGTTGTAGGCCACTAGTTGGCGTGGATGGGTGTCATTTGAATGGTCCACATGGAGGGGTGTTATTGACTGCTGTTGGTGTTGATTCCAGCAATAATATATACCCTATAGCTTGGGCTGTTGTACAGAGTGAGTGCTACGAAACATGGTCTTGGTTTTTATGACTTCTTGATGTTGACCTCGCGCTTGGGGACCATAGAGAGTGGACTTTTATTTCAGATAAGTAGAAAGGTTGGATGCGAGTTTCCAATACCTATTTCTCTGAGACTGGCAAGAAGTTTTGTGTAAGACATTTGTATGGGAATCTCAAAAGAGAAGGGTTCACGGGAGAGGCTTACAAGAATGTATTTTGGAATGCCGCCAAGGCATGTACGATTCCCCATTTCGAAAGAAGGATATCAGGTATGTAAGTACTTGACCCAAAAGCATTTGAGTGGCTGTCAAGAAGGCCAGCAAAGCATTGGAGCAGATCGCACTTCAATACGTAGCCACAATGTAAGTTGTAATTATATGCATATTATAATGGTTAATTTATATATAACGATATTTTTATGCATATTATGATATATCCAGGGGCGGACGCACGTGAAGCCTGGTGGTGCATTTGCACCACCAAAATTTGGGATACGGCGACCCGCCTTCCCCGTCACTGCCGACCACCCGCGCCTGTGCCCACTACCGACGACCCGCCTCCCACCACCCAGACCTAGTCCTCCAAGATCCGCCTCGAGATCGCGGCTCCACAAGTAAGTTCTTGTTCTTTCTTTGTTTATTTACTTCCCAAATTTATTTTAGGGTTTTTTAGGTATTATAATTCAGGATTATGTGATTAGTGATTTCAATTTAGTTTTTTAAATGTGTTTTCAGTTTTGTGTTTTTGTGATTTCAGAACACTTCAATTAGATGGCAGCTTGATGTTTCTGTATGATGAGATGCATTAATTCTGCATAACACTTGGAAAAAAAAAGTGATCGTGAGCTTCTTGCTGATTTTTCCCCCCTCAAGTGCTGCTTTTGATTTAACTTTTAGAGTTATTCAACTTTTAGCTTCTGTTTACAAACATGGGCAACTTGTAATTCGCTTCAACAGTTGTGGGAGTTGAATTATTAACAGGGTTCGGTATCTATTTGCAGCATTAAGACGCAGTAAGCGAAGAGTCCGGGCTGTTATTACAACAGAATTACCAGATTTAATGTCTAGGGAATTCTCATCCAACCTAGAGAGAGATTCACAGCATGCTGCTAGATGGAGCACCATGTTTCGCCAGATGGATGAAGGGATTTCCGAAGAAGAGTCTCATCTGGTGGGTTATAAACTACTTTTAGGCCGGGTTTTACATTAATTTCATCGTCTCTCCCGTTCGATCACTTCTTTTCTTTTTCTATTTTTTTCTTTTTCGTTTACCGATTACCGTTTTGTAAAGTGGTGTAGCTAAGCATATTCCTTTCTATTATTGTTATCAGGAAAGTTGGCTGAAACAAGTGAAGGAAATGCAACTGCATTGTGAAAGCGGTCTCCGTAATAGTTTGTGTAATGCTTCACAAGAGTCGGATGCAACGGGAAATTTCACAAGGTAAAAGAATATCAATATAGAGTATCACAAGGTGTTGTTTCGATTTTGTCGAGTGCAATTATATCTCTTTGAAGCCATTGCATTATTTAATCTACTTTGTGATGAGCTAACTTTTTTTTTCTAATTTCAGATTGGGAGAAGTCCATAGTGATTCAGAGAAGGATTTAGATGTGCTACTACTTCTATTGAGGATGGAGATGAGAGAAGATGAAGATGAAGATGAAGATAGATGAAGATGAAGATGAAGAGGAAGAGGAATAGGAAGAGGAAGAAGAGCCATGACTCATGTTTATATAATGTTTAACTAAGATATTGGTCTATGTATTACTTGTAACACCCCCAAGTTATTCAGGGATATTACAGCGCCGTAAGCCCCGCCGTGGGACCCACAAGGCTAAACATACGCGGAACTATAAATTTTGACCGAGGAGGTCTACACACAATGGAATGAAAAACAATACAAAGGTATTCAAAACATAACCAATGTATTCACAAACATCACAACTCGAATCAATACTTCGGCAAACACAGGCCGGAACATCAAGGAAAAGGGAAAACAATACTCGAGTGTTCAATAGCCAATCCAGTACAACAACACTGAATGGGAAACTCCAAACATAACTCGAAGAAAGACACAGTATCACACTTGCCCACCATCTTCATGTCGTCCCGATACCTGCCTGTCCGCTCTCCTGGAACCTGAAATACATAAAACGTATTTTCCCCATAAAGGGGTTAGCCGTCGAATAGCTAGTGCAAGTATATCAAGTATGAAACACAATACTCCTCGACAATAAAGTAAAGGTAACCGTCAATTCATCAATTCAAGACTAGTATTCCGGAATAACTAAATCTCATAGCATCGCATCAAGGGATATATGAATACCGTGGAACCGCACCAGAGGCTACGGAACCCTTAGGGGACCTATCGGCCCGCCCCAAAGTGGTTCGTTCATATCGTCCGTCATCATTGCATGTATGAATACCGTGGAACCGCACCAGAGGCTACGGAACCCTTAGGGGACCTATCGGCCCGCCCCAAAGTGGTTAATTCATATTATCCATGGAATCGCACCAGAGGCTACGAAACCCTCAGAGGACCATTGGCCCGTCCCGAAGTGGATAGAAATAATCATGCCATTAATATTTCATACTTTCAAAGTCGAGAACGCACATTCATAAATATATACTTGCCTTTGAGACATCGACAATTCGAATGGAAAAAGGTATGAGTTCGGTAGGTCCAAGAACGCGCTTCCGGCACCTAAACGATTCGCAAGGAATATGATAATCAATTATCCATATTCAAATTACACGAATAAACCCCCGAAACCCGTCTACGATTCATAAAGATATACGGATAATCAACTAGAGGTTGGAAAATCGTCCAAAATCTCACAAGTCCGAAAACGGCACAATCCAAACCATAAAATCATAGGAAAAGCATGCATACGGTATAGATACATCATAATCTCAAAGTTCTCAAGCTTCAAAGCGGGTAAATCGGACGAATCTACGAAAAACCCCAAAATTCCCAAAAGGTAGGGTTATAAGGATTTTTACCTTGATTCGGACGTTAGGAGGAATTAGATGTTGAGAAATCCTTGTTCTCCAACCAAATATATTGTTGCTAGAAGGAAGATCGCTTCCAATCGCCTAAGATCGCCTCTCCCGAGTGATTCCCGTCGAAAAGGAGTGAAGAAGGTGAGAAATGACGAAAATAAAGTCAACTGCCATATATATATCTGTCCAGTCTAGCGCACGCTACGCCTCCTTCATTAGCGTGCGCTAGCGAAGTCACCGGATAGTCCAGTGGCTTCTGTCGGCCCCGTTAGCGTGCGCTAATAAATGCATCCCTAGCGTCGCTAGCCCAAAATGTGGCATCCGATCGGAGTCGAACTTCTGTTTACGCCTGCTCAAAACTTAGCGTGCGCTCGCTATTGTTTAGCGTGCGTTATGCAATAGCTTTAGCGTGCGCTAGCGAAACTAGCGTCTGCTATCGATAGTCCGAGAAACCCGGCAACCTCACGCCTCTGTGACCAGCCCGGTGGCGTGCGCTACATACGGATGTTAGCGTGCGCTACTATCCATGGATAGCGCGCGCTAACAAACTCCTAGCGTGCGTTAATCCGCCCGATCCAGAGCGATCAAAATCTGGTTCGACTGGCCCGATCCTCTTAGCGCGCTACGGCTCAAAGCTAGCGTGCGCTAATCAAGCGAATTAGCGTCGTTAGCCTAGGCCTAGCGTGCGCTATATCTCGGCACGAACATTTCGCAAGGTCTAAACGACATGATCAAGAACCAAATGAGATACGAAACTCAATAACAATATCAACAACATCTCCAAACATTTACGGAGCGACAAAATAAGGAGGATGACAAAGTCAAACAGTCAATAAAAGTACGGGTATTACATTCTCCCCCTCTAAAAAGAAGTTTCGTCCCGAAACTTAAGAAATAAATAGTTCGGGGTATTCCACCCGCATCTTCTCTTCCGTCTCCCAAGTTGCCTCCTCGAATCCATGTCTCGACCATTGCACTTTAACCAGTGGAATGGTCTTATGCCGAAGTTGTTTCTCGCGACGCTCAAGGATCTTCACGGGTCTCTCCGGAAAGGTAATATCCTCGGCTACGTCAATCTCACTGTAGTCGATGATGTGGCTCGGATCCGGTACGTACTTTCTCAACTGAGACACATGAAAAACACTATGGACGTGACTCAAAGCTGGAGGCAACGCCAAGCGATAAGCTAAATCTCCAACTCTGTCCAAAATCTCGAAAGGTCCGATATACCTCGGACTAAGTTTCCCCTTTTTCCCGAAACGGAAAACTCCATGGGTCGGAGACACCTTGAGTAAGACATGATCCCCCACTTCGAACTCCAAGGGTCGACGACGAGTATCAGCATAAGATTTCTGACGACTCTGGGCAACCAGTAATCGGTCCCGGATAATAGAAATCTTTTCCTTAGTCTCCATCAACATTTCCGGCTCCGTCCCAACTAGCTCAGAAGCCTCGTCCCAACATAATGGCGACCTACATCGCCTACCATAAAGTGCCTCGAAGGGTGCCATTTTGATCGACGCATGCCAACTATTATTGTAAGCAAACTCGATCAACGGCAAGTGAAGCTCCCAATCATTACTCCAGTCTAAGGCACAAGCCCGTAACATATCTTCCCATGTCTGAATCGTCCTCTCTGTTTGTCCATCCGACTGAGGATGAAAAGAAGTGCTCAATCTCAACTCAGTACCCAAAGCCTGGTGAACGGCCTGCCAAAAGTGCGATCTGAAGCGGCCGTCTCGATCGAAACAATGGTCTTGGGGGCACTGTAATCTCACGATCTCGGCAATAAAGGTTCGAGCGATCTATCCGGTCCACAAGTATCCTTAATACCCGAAGTGTGCGGGCTTGGTGGTGATCGACAATTACCCAAATCATATTCATTCGGCCCGAGTTCTCGGCATGCGATGATGAAATCCATAGAAATGTCTTCCCACTTCCACTCGGGAATGGGAAGCGGTTTCAACAACCCATATGCGTTGATGTTCGATCTTGACTTGTTGAGACGTCAAGCACCGTAGTAAAAACTCCGTAACATCCTTCTTCATGTTATTCCACCAAAAATTACGCTTCAAATCTTTGTACATCTTACTCGTCCCGGGGTGGATTGAGTAAGGCGTAGCATGCGCTTCTCGGAGAATTTTCTGCCTCAACTCTAAATCGTTCGGAACACAAAGCCTGCCCTGAAATCTCAGAATACTATCCTCGTGAACCATAAAGCCAGGAGATTTTCCTTTAATTACATCTTCCTTCAGTTGAGAAATCATCGGGTCACTCCACTGATTCCCTTTGATGTCATCAACTAAAGACGAAGTAATTTCGAGAGTACACAGCTGTCCCTGTACTCGTTGAAGCCAAACTTCTATCCCTTTCTCAATTAAGTCCTGACGAATTTTCGTCTGAGATGTAAGAACCTCGAGCATTTGAAGAGACGCCGATTTGCGGCTCAAAGCATCATAGCGACATTGGCTTTCCCGGTTTGGTAAAGAATTTCCAAATCATAATCCTTTATCAACTCTAACCAACGTCTCTGTCTCATATTCAACTCCTTCTGACTGAAAATATATTTCAGGCTCTTGTGATCGGTATAAATCCGGCACGGTGAACCATACAAATAATGCCGCCAAATCTTGAGTGCGAAGACAATTGCGGCCAACTCTAAATCGTGAGTAGGATAATTCATCTCATAAGGCTTTAATTGTCGAGACGCAAAAGCTATCGTCTTATCATCTTTGCATGAGCACACGGCCAGGAGCCTTGACCGAAGCGTCACTATAAACTGCAAAGCCCTCGCTGCCATGTGGTAAGGTTAAAATCGGCGCTGAAGTTAAACGTTTCTTCAGTTCATCGAAGCTATGTTGTCTCTCATCCGTCCAAACAAACTTTTCGGTCTTCTGGAGCAATTTCGTAAGCGGCCGAGCGAGTTTCGAGAACCCCTCGACAAACCGACGGTAATACCCAGCAAGGCCCAAAAAGCTACGAACCTCCTTAACATTCTTAGGCGGTGCCCAATCTAGCACTGCCTCAATCTTCTGCGGGTCTACACGAACCCCTTCGGCCGAAATCACATGGCCGAGAAACATAACTTCTTCCAACCAAAACTCACATTTCGAGAATTTCGCATAGAGATGCTCGGTTCTCAAAATGTCTAATATCAAACGCAAGTGTCGGGCATGTTCCTCCTTATCTCGAGAATAGATCAAGATGTCGTCAATAAAGACGACTACACACCTGTCGAGGTACTCAATGAATATCTTATTCATTAACTGCATGAAAACTGCCGGTGCATTAGTCAACCCAAAAGGCATAACTACAAATTCATAATGCCCATATCTCGTCCGAATGCCGTCTTCGGAACGTCTGACTCCCTCACCCTGAGTTGATAATACCCGGATCTTAAATCAATTTTCGAGAAAACTGCAGCCCCTTGCAATTGATCAAATAAATCGTCTATACGAGGCAAAGGATACTTGTTCTTAATGGTTACTTTGTTCAGCTCACGGTAGTCAATGCACAAACGTAGTGAACCATCCTTCTTCCTCACAAAAAGAACAGGCGCGCCCCAAGGCGAAGCGCTCGGTCTGATGTACCTTTTTTCCAGAAGTTCTCCCAATTGATTCTTCAATTCTTGCATCTCGGAAGGTGCCATCCGGTAAGGTGCTTTAGAAATCGGAGCCGCATCTGGCTCCAAGTCCATGGTAAATTCTATCTCTCGATCTGGCGGTAATCCCGGGAGGTCATCCGGAAAAACATCGGGGTACTCACTAACAACCGGAATCGAAGAGAAATCGATTTCATTTCCTTCCGTTTTCAAGGCATAACACCAATAGCCCGCACAACCTTTATTCAAAAGTTTTACGGCCTTCATGGCACTGATAAGTAACTTGGATAGTCCCGACTTACGCCCCAAAAATGAGTACTCAGATCCGTCTTTAGTCATCATGGTGATAACCTTGGTACGGTAGTGTTGCTACCCAAAATATTATCCGGAGATAGATATTGCTGGAACGGATGGGATAGCAAACAAATACAAGAGCACTTCCGAGAGAAAGATAAATAACACAAGATTTGCCGGGGTTGTTAGTCCCGGGCTTGAATGCTCTCGCGAGATATTATTAATACCGATATTCGGGGATACAAGTATTAATGTAAGAATACAATTACAATGAGTGTAAAGTTTCTTGTTATCTTAGCTAGTGAGCGTGTAGATTCTTAGGAAGAACCAGATTTGATGCTCTGTGAGTTCTTGTAACAAAGGTGATGAGCAGTCGCGGCGGTGAGAGATCGACCGCCTCTCACGGCAGTATTTAGGCCGGATGTTTGGGCTTGGGCTTATGAAACCCTTGGAATCTGTCTAGTGGGGACTCGGCTTCGCCGATCGTCTTACGGGCGAGAGATTTGGAGAGAGAAGTCTGAGATGGATTCGGTGAGATAGCGGGAGCTTGATGATATGTGTGTTCTTCAAGATTTAGTGAATGTATCGGAATGTGAGAGAATGTGAATCGGGAACTGTAGAGTGAATTCCGATTTGTAGGTTCAAATGAATTCGTGAGGCGGGCGAGAGCGAGAACCGGGAACCGGGAATCGAGAACTGAGAACCTTTTTCCAGTAGGAGGAGGTTCTCTATTTATAGGGCTTGGATACGCCGGGCGATCGCCTTTACTGCAATATAATAATCGGGCGATCGTCTTTTAGCACATGGGCCTGTCCCTTCAAAGCCTGCAGGAGTTGTTGGGACTCAACTACTCGGTCCAATGGGGAGCTTACACGCGTCCTGAGTTAGTCACATGCGGCCCTACTGACAACTTTCGGCGCACATGCCGGTAGGTGGGGTAGGTGACAGGCTTTGGTCAAAGATCTTGTCAGTTAGCAAAAGATCTTGTCAGCGCCTTTTATGGATCTGCACGCGGGTGCTTTTCTGAGATCCAGTCCTCGATGACTTAGACGGGCGATCATCTCTGCTCGGGGCACAGGTCGATTGCCCATAGCCGGTTAGTAGAGCAGATCGCGGTGCGAAGGCGATCGCCTTGGGAGTCGATCGCTAGGTGCACGATGGTGGTTTGATATCTTCGACTTGGCGAGCTAGTCGAGTTTGTTTGGAGTTGACTTGGTCGCTCGGCCTTATAGTCGATCGCTGTCGGGATGAATAAATCGTGACACAACAATTGCCCCCGGCTCGCTCATACGTTGGAAAGCGTGGGGTGAGGTGGCTTTCTTAGCGATCATTGAATTTTGTGGCGGCCGAGTGTTTTATTGAGCGCGATCGTCTTTGAGCCGATATGCTCTGGATTCGGACGACCTGGTTGGCCGCTGAACTGCGCGGGAAAAAACAACGGGCGTTGAAAAGTCTCCGTGCACGTGTCAGGCTTCTATTGGAGGACGCCAATGGTCATTAATGACTCCTCGGCTGACGCGTCCTCGAAAAGACGCGTACGCGGGTCTCGAGGAGTCAACCGTGCGCCGTTTGAGATCCGACCCCTGAGGTTTTCCCTTATTGCAATCGGGTCCCTGCTTTCTCCTATAAAAGGGGGCGCGGGGCTGCAGTCTCACTCACGCGTACGCATTTGGAGAAAGAAGGTCCTGCTGCCGAATTTTTTGAAGATCTAAGCGCCGATCGTCGATCGATTTCACTTTAGGGTAAGAAAAAACCTTTTCTTATTTTCTAACTCAAAATGGCCGGAACCTCATCGTCGTTTGGAGCGGGAACCGATTACGCCGGGACATCAGTGCCAGGAGAAACTTCTTCCGTCTTCCACAGAGGCAATGGTGGCTCATTCGGCCGGAATCGACCATTTGAGTTGAGGCTTTGTTCAATGAGGCCGATGTTGCTAGGAGTCGGGCTGCGAGGAGAGACGATCGCGGTCGAGAGAGATCTGGCGATCGGGGCTTCTTGGGAGCAACATAGTGATTTTGGACGGGCTATAGGGCCTTTCTTTGAAATAATGGATAGATTGGCGGTCCTACTCCGCGATTCGATTTGAGGATATTCGGTCGCTTATCCTATGTGC
Organism: Orobanche coerulescens; assembly: GCA_033398695.1. Lineage (NCBI taxonomy): Eukaryota > Viridiplantae > Streptophyta > Magnoliopsida > Lamiales > Orobanchaceae > Orobanche > Orobanche coerulescens. The sequence goes on along the minus strand of CM065811.1, from coordinate 53,679 downwards.
TCCCAAGCGGTCGCGATATCGTGCCAGCGCGGCCATCGTTGTGGTCGCTCGGCCAAATCACGAGCTCGGCGTCGGAGAGATCGGCCGTCTGGAGGACAAGATTCCATGTTCCTTGAGATGTGGACATGTTCGCGCCCGTGGAGAATGAACGAGCCGACCCGGCCTCCGATGGGTATGGTCGCGATGAGTGAGGCCGTTATGGAGGCCGGCCGCGCTTCCCTCGTCCTTTGCGGTCTCCCATCTGTTGGCCGCTTGGAATGTGGCGCCACTTGGTACGCCGAACGCACGGCTCCAAATCATATGCACTCTCACCCTTTTCGGCGGTCACCGCTGTACTGCCTCCGTCGCCGTTGGAGATGAACTATTTGTTTAAAGCGGCACATAGAGGTTGGTCGGCGGTTACCACATCCAAGGCCGATCTGGCGGGTGATTCATGGAGTTCGAATAAGATACGGGCGATCGGGCGAAGTGGTTGCAGGTCGGCCGCAAGTGGAGAGATTCGGCGGCGACAATCCCACGAGCGAACTGGAGATCCCAGATTTCGGGAGAGGAATCCGGTGGGGTTTAGACTCTCCCTTCGCTTGGATGCGTGTTGGGTGATCTAATTTGATTTACATTTTGCAGGCTTTCATATCCGGCGATCGAGGCGCCTTCGACTTCCTCGTTGTTTGGGAGCGAATTAGGAGCTTGTCGGACGGCGACCTAGACGCCACTCGGATCAACAAGGAGAGTCGCCGGTTGTCGGCTCGACTATTCCGCTTCCCGAGACATCTCGCGGTGCAGTATGACTTTATGCGACCTTCAATTTCTAAGCGATCGCCTTATTTGAAGATAGTGTCGGCCGTTAGTCGATCGTCTTTAAGCTGCGAGGTTCGTTTCCCTCGCTTTTTGGAGCCTCGGAGGAGATCGCTATGTCGAACCCAGAGTCCTAGGCCGTCTCAAGTCGAAGAGGTCGACTCGGGTTCCACCCGTCGCATTGCTTATAGTTCCAGAGGCGGTGCCTCGTGCGGAGCCGGAGCCTCGCGTAGAGCGGAGTCGAGGTTGAGGAGGAAATTCCGGAGGAGGGGCTTCAGGCGAATCGCAAGAGGCCGAGGCCGCAAGAAACTTCGTTTCCTGCCCCGGGCGATGAAGTGCCGATCGCCGCGCCTCCGATCACCATCGTTGCTCCGGAGCGCGAGCCGCCCTCTGCGGCTTTTCTGCGGGAGACGACGATCGCGGATGCGGAAACTCCTCGAGGGAAACCGTTTTTCGGTCGGGATCGAGAAGGCCGAGAGGTAGATAGCATTTACGTGTTGACAATTACATCTGCGTAGGAGTTGTATTAACCTTGGTGTTTTGGTGCGAGATCCGTCGCAAAGACCCGTCTTGCCCACCGATGGTCGTGGATTTTACGGCGAGTCGATCTCCTCGCCATTCTGCGACATTCCTCCCTATGTGAGCAAGGCATACGCCTTGCGAAGGCGTGGACAAGCGATCTGGATGCGATCGCCTGGCCGCGATCGTTGAGTTCGATGGATCTTGTTGTCGCCCTTTCTCTTGACGGCGACCATGGCCGTCAGTGCTCGGGAGTTTGAGGCGGCCCTCCACTATTCGCCTTGGGAGGATCTTGAGGCGGCTCGGAAAGAAACGCCGAGTTTCTTGACAAGATTGCAGCGATGGAGAGGACTCCTTGGAGGCGGCCAAGCGGGCGAGCCTTGAGCTTGAGGCCGGAGAAGAAGGAGGCGAGAAATTCGAATGGCGGTCGACCGATTTCGGGACCGGATGCGAGTGCTATCCGGGCGAGAATGTTCTTTGAGGAGAGGCCGATCGCGAAGGTGACGATCGCTCGGGCGATGGCGAGCCGGGCGGAGCGAAAGAGAAGGTTCTTTGCGAGGAGGCCGAGCTCGAGATCGCAACAGCGATGGCCGAGCCGAGAGGAGAGGTTGAGGCGACCAAGGCCGATCCTTCCAAAACTTGGAGTATGTCGGCGAGTTCGCCTATTACTTGGCGTTCGCCGACTCGATCCGAGCGGCTAAGAAGGGAGGCTTGGAGGTCGGTCCTCTTGCCGAGAAGTTCAAGTCATATGCATTGGAGCATCCTCTCAATTCGGCTTTCTCCTTGCCGATCTTGGACTGGCGGACATCGGTGTGGATTTGGTGGTATCCGTCTCGAGATAGTCTTGCTCATCCCGATGCTCCGGAAGATGAGGGAACCGCGCCGAATCGATGGCGAAGGCCGGCGAGGCACAGGCGCTTCTTTGATGTTTTTAGCTTACTTTCTTTGTAGTTTGTAGCTTTCTTTTTGTAGCACTTAGGCCTTGGGCGATCATGTACTCTATTTTTTCAAGTAATGAAATGAGCATTTGTCTTTCGACTTATCACTTGAATGAATGGTTATTTTTAAGTCTTTGTTTGACTTTGTACAAATGTGTTGAGGAGAGATCGTTGCGAGGGTAGTCCCAAATGAATTGATAAACTCATAAGACAACTTTTACAACAAGTTCGATCATTGCACTACATCTCAAAAAATGACGATCTCCGTATGTGGTTGAATAGCGACGATCGTCGTGTAGGTAGTCCGCACTCTTCTTGCCCCTTGTTTTTATTCACTTAGTGGAAGTAAGGGGATGAAAATAATTCCTTGGGTGAGCGGTCTTCAAGTTTGTCGAATCCTCGGGGACGGTCGTCCGTCTTGAGGAACCGTGCACGATCGCGGAGTTCAATGGACCGACTCCTTGATCGCGTCTTGATGCGCGAAGACATTGAGTGTCTCGTGACTCACTTTATTATGAGGGTCCTCTGTTAGGCTGCGCCTCGCCTCGTATTTAAACGAAGGGCGTGCGGTCTCGGTCTAGAGGAGTCCTTGCGCGAAGCGGCGTCGGATGAATCAACTCCGCGCCCGCGGCTTGTTAGCTCTGCTTCCACCTCGGCCACCATGGAGATGGCCGACCTCGGCGGTGTACGTTGAGACGGGGTTGCGGCACATCGCATTGTCCGGTTCACCATGTTAGGTGATGAGCCTTTGAGGGCGAGCGATCGTGTCCACCGATTAATTTTGGAGGGCCCTCGGACTACGCCGGCCTCGTATTTAAACGAAGGGCGGGCGATCTTGGCCTAAAGGGACCTTGCATGGTCTAAGCGGTCGGTTCCATCGACTACGGGACCATGGTGCACTCTTCCACCTTGGATCGTCATGTAGATGCCGACCTTCGACGGTGTACGTTGTGCGGGGAGGCGATCTCGTGCCTTAGTCCATCATGTTATATGGTGAAGCGTAGATGGCGATCGAGTCCTCCGGTTTCTTGAATAAGGAGGGAGATCGGGATGACTTCCGTGGTCTCCTTCTCTTGATTGAAGCATATAGAGACGGTCGCGAGGTTGATCCAGGGTCGGCTCGTATGAGCTTCCCGGCTGTTTGCGTTCGACTCGGACGATCGTCTATAGAGATAGGCGGGGCTTGGCTAAACCAATAAGGCATCAACTTGCCCTCCTCGAGCAGTCTCAGCTGTTTGAGGAGGTCGCGGCAATTGTTGGTCTTGTGGCCGGACTCTTGTGGTAGGCACAATATTGATTGTTGTCCAGTGACCGTGGTCCCTTATCGCCTTTGGCTTTTTGAGCTCTTCGTGCCCCTTGATGGCATAGAAAATATGTGCGGAGTTACATTGAGCGTATGGAGGAGATGGGCTTCCATGTCCTCGAAAGCACAGAGATCTCGGGTGGCTTGGCGATCGCCTTCTTTGCTTTGGCGATCGCTATCTTCCGGGCAAGAGGTGGCGTTTCCTCGTATGCGGAGGGTGAGTAGCCTTTGCACAGTCGAGAATTTGGCGGCTTTAGCGCGGAAGATCGTGTAAGTTGGGGGATATCCTTGGAGAGATGTCCGAACATGGGAGAGTGACCGTGGAATCCCCCATGACCGAGTAGAGAGCGAGCTCATCACCGACGGGTTCGCCGGTGAGGATGATTTCGTCTACCCGGTCGATGTAATCTGCGTCAGTTTCGTCCTTCCCCGCTGATTTTTATCATGCGGCTGGGGCCTCTCAGTCTGGCGACCTTCTTTGGCGAAGTATGACGTGAAGTCATCCGCCGATTTCTTAAAAGAGGTGACCGATCGTGGTGGTAGTGAGACGTACCACTTATGGGCGGCTACCCAATGTCGGCGGAAGATCCGGCACTTGGTTGCATCGGATGCCCCACACCCAGTCATGTAAATTCGGAATTTACTCAGTGGGTTTTAGGTCCGATCTCCCCTTATACGGAGGTGTTTTAGGAGGAGCGATCGTTGGTTGTATGGGGCAAGCTCGATGTGGACGCGAGTGGCTCGGTCGGCCGGCGATCTTCTTGCTGGTGCTTGCCCGGCGTCGAAGTGCTCTCATCTCATCGAGCGTTGCATGGCGGCCATCGCCGTGCTTTGGCTATTAGTGGCTCGCGATCGGAGCGGGAGCCGAGGCGATTGAGTACCGAGTCCACAGCGATCGGGCGGGAGTCGGATAGGCGACATGCGTTGGTGTGAAGTGAGTAGGCGAACTCCTGGTGACGGATTCGATTCCGTCTTCTCAAGGTTGGAAAGCAGTGCCCCGGTCGCCGGGATGGGTCGCGTCCCAAGCGATCGAATATGGATCCGTCCGGTCGTGCGAGAGCCTTTCCTCGCGAATCGGGGCTTTTTGACGATCGCTCGCTCAGTAGCCCCTTGAATTTCCGTTTTCCCATGCGGCGGATGATCGAGGGAGTTATCGCGGGCGGCGCGCATGCTCTCCGTCGCTCCTCCAGGATGGCCATAGCCTCCTCGATCTGTTCCTCGGTTTGGAACTGATCGAGTGAGAGGTTGGGGCCACCTCCCGGATGCGGGATCGAGAGTCTCGCGTTGCCGCGGCTTCCCCCTGTCGTCGGCTGGGGTTCGGACTGAGCCGGGAAATGGTGTCCGGCGGTTCGGAGAGTAGCTTTCTTCGATGGACCGGCGGATGTCATGATTCTGAAGGTTTTCTTTGAAGTGCAGTGAGTGTCACTTCAAGTATCTGCCCCGAGAACAGTGAGTGTTCTTCGGGACGGTAGAAATAAAAATATGAGGGTTAGATGCCCCTTCTTCTAGCGCCAATTGTTGCTACCCAAAATATTATCCGGAGATAGATATTGCTGGAACGGATGGGATAGCAAACAAATACAAGAGCACTTCCGAGAGAAAGATAAATAACACAAGATTTGCCGGGGTTGTTAGTCCCGGGCTTGAATGCTCTCGCGAGATATTATTAATACCGATATTCGGGGATACAAGTATTAATGTAAGAATACAATTACAATGAGTGTAAAGTTTCTTGTTATCTTAGCTAGTGAGCGTGTAGATTGCCGGAAGAACCAGATTTGATGCTCTGTGAGTTCTTGTAACAAAGGTGATGAACAGTCGCGGCGGTGAGAGATCGACCGCCTCTCACGGCAGTATTTAGCCGGATGTTTGGGCTTGGGCTTATGAAACCCTTGGAATCATCTAGTGGGGACTCGGCCTTACGCCGATCGTCTTACGGACGAGAGATTTGGAGAGAGAAGTCCTGAGATGGATTCGGTGAGATAGCGGAGCTTGATGATATGTGTGTTCTTGATATTTAGTGAATGTATCGGAATGTGAGAGAATGTGGCTGGAACTGTAGAGTGAATTCCGAGCTGTAGGTTCAAATGAATTCGAGAACCAGAACCGAGAAGCGGGAACCGAGAATCGGGCGAGAATCGAGAACCTTTTTCCAGTAGGAGGAGGTTCTCTATTTATAGAGCTTGAATACGCGGGCGATCGCCTTTACGCAATATAATAATCGGGCGATCGTCTTTTAGCACATGGGCTGTCCTTCAAAGCTGCGGGGAGTTGTTGGGACTCAACTACTCGGTCCAATGGGGAGCTTACACGCGTCCTGAGTTAGTCACATGCGGCCCTACTGACAACTTTCGGCGCACATGCCGGTAGGTGGGGTAGGTGACAGGCTTTGGTCAAAGATCTTGTCAGTTAGCAAAAGATCTTGTCAGCGCCTTTTATGGATCTGCACGCGGGTGCTTTTCTGAGATCCAGTCCTCGATGACTTAGACGGGCGATCATCTCTGCTCGGGGCGCAGGTCGATTGCCCATAGCCGGTTAGTAGAGCAGATCGCCAGCTGCCAAAGGGCGATCGCCTTGGGAGTCGATCGCTAGGTGCCTGATGGTGGTTTGATATCTTCGACTTGGCGAGCTAGTCAGGGTTTGACTGGAGTTGACTTGGTCGCTCGGCCTTATAGTCGATCGCCTGTCGGGATGAATAAATCGTGACACAACAGGTAGTTCATAATCGCTTGATGACTATCAAGCCAATCCTCGCCGAGGATCACGTCCTCGCCTTCCATATCAACTACAATTAAATTCGATAACCAATCCATACCGGATATAATCACCGGAAAATCTCTAATCTCCCGGTTCCCCACAATTCTATCCCCGCTAGGCAGTCTCACGATGAAGGGATCGCAAGCAGTCAGACAAGTTATATTCAAACGGCGTACACACTCCAAAGAAATAAAAGAATGTGTAGCACCCGAATCAAAAGTACACAATTTGGATGAGATAGGATATGAATGGTACTGAAGCCACCGCGTCGGGTTAAATCTGCTCGACGCATATCATAAACTCGTGGTTGCACCGAACCGACGCTAGAGTTTCCCCCTCCAAAGATTCGACCCGTCCCCCCCTGCGAATTCTGCTGAGGTTGACCAGCTGGGGCAGAAGCCCGAGTGTCCAAAGTCTGATTCGGCTCGGGACAATAAGCCGCTCTATGTCCCATCTGTCCGCACGTGTAACACTTCAATGGTGGAAAATGGCATTCCGAATTAATGTGGCCTGAACGGCCACAATTATAGCAAGTCATCGCGCGATTGGTGGTACCCGAAGTAGGACGGTAACCCCTCTTTCCTTTATTAGAACGTGACGACTGTCCGGCAGAACGGTTAGTTGTCTGTGACTTCTGAAAGTTGCCACTCTTAGAGTTAGAAAAATTCCCCGCTACTTTCTGCTTCTTCGATTCTTCCACGGTATCGTTGTCGGGGCTCAACATATCATGGGCTAAAGCTCTGTCCTGATACTCTTTCAGTGTGGTACAAGCAAATCCGGCCATGTACCGCCGTAAGTCCAAATTCATCCGCATATCAAAATAACGGATCTTATCACGCTCGTTACGCACTTGATCCTTCACATTGTAATATCCGCGTTTTCTATCATGGGTAATTTCTACTTTGGTGCATTTTCGTTTCAGACAACTCGTCTGGCACTGTTTTGTAATTCTGAACCTATTTTATTCTTGGAGTTCTTCCGTTTAGACGGGTCTTGATAATGTTTTTACGTAATTTCATTTCGTGTTATTGTTGCCCAAATATCGATCCCTGTTGCTTTTATTCTCCTTCCGGATCATTTTTCGTCATTTTGGGACCCGAGGGGAGGTGTGGGCCGCGGCACAAGAATTGTGAGCCGCGGCACACACATCGCTCAGTTGTTGCCTAAACAATCTGTACCATGTGCCGCGGCACAAGGATTGTCTTGCCGCGGCACAGCCGAAGTCGGTCTGCGGCACACTTGTCGAGCCGCGGCACACCCGTGTGACACTTGCCGGCCAAAATCGATCTGCGCGTCGCGGCCTGATCCGGCGATCCGCGGCACATGCGAATCGAGCGCGGCACACTTCGATGAGCCGCGGCGGCCGCAGCACAATGGCCACAAGCCGCAGGGCTTTTTTGGCTGTGCCGCGGCTGCAGACACGGCGCGCCGCTATATCTGCTTCTTATTCAGCGAGAATCGCCCATTTCCTCCCCTTCTTCAACCGTGCGAGAGAGAGAGAGTCTTGAGAGGGAGAGTTCCTCCATACACCACTTATTTGTGTAGATTTCTTCCTCTCTTTTCGATCGGGTGGCTCGGATTGCGGATCTAACACGTGGTTTTGGATTTGAGTGCTTGATTCTTCAAGAGGTAAGAATTCCTTTAACCTAGTATGATTTTGGGGAGGGTTTGGTGGTGATCTTGTGTTTTAATCGAATTAGCCGATGTTGTTGTTAGAATTGATAGTATACTCGTGACCCTTGGTTTTCTTGTTTTTGATTGGGATGAAATCCCGTTGTTATACCATTGACCGATTTCATTTCCTTTCGCACTCATGGTGTCCGACGAATTGTCCCAACGGGTAGAATTAGGATTAATTCTTACCTTTCCGCATTATTGAGACTTGTGTATACCGTTATTGTGTTAGGATTGGATTTGGGAGGATTGTTCGGACCGAAACCTATTCCGTCGTCGTTTCCTTCGTTTCGTTTCATTCAAGGCAAGTACATGCATTACATTTCATTATGTATATTGTGATTTTCGAAATGAATGATGAATGGTGAATTTTTGGGTGCGTGAGATGTGTTCCTTCCACCCGGAGTGTCCGACGGGATGTCTGGGGGTCGATACTAAGGGGTACGGCCGCGGAAGGGAACATGTGCGCGTGTGTGATTGAACTTCCACCCGGAGTGTTCGATGGGATGTCTGGGGGTCGATACTAAGGGGTACGGCCGCGGAAGTGGTATCCCACCCGGAGTGTTCGACGGGATGTCTGGGGGTCGATACTAAGGGGTACGACCACGGGATACCAGTTGTGATTTTGTGATATCGTGAAGATTGGAAATTGATGTGATTGCCAATGTAGTATTCCGGAATATATATGTGGCAAATGACTTATGTTTGAGATGATTGTGTAAAACCGCATTTTTGTATATAATGTGGTGTAATTGTGTACTTGCACTAGCTATTCGAATGCTAACCCCTTAAATGGGGGAAATGCGTCTTATGCATTTCTGTCTGGAGAGCCGAGGAGCAGGCACTGGCACGCACGCGAAGGACGGGATGGCTTGATGATAGTGGCTCGAGTCTGCTTTGTTTATTTCTAAGTTTGGTTATTTCAAATGACGAGTATTGGATATAAAGTGTTTAAAATTGAACTTGTATTAAGTACCCTGCGTTGGCATCTAATTTATATTTACAATAAGTTTTATGTACTCCGATTAAATGATTTGGACGAGGCCACGCCCTATTTACTTTTGAGTGCATCTTTTGGGGTTTTCATTGTGGTTATGTGTCATGTGTTAGCCTGGTAGACCTCAAGAGGGTTCTACGGCGTGTAATCTCCCATTTGTGAATTGTGGTGTTTCATTTATTGTATCAGATCTTAGGTTTTGAATACCTTGTCTGTCGGTTAATTATTGGGTCTGTTAGTTGCATCATTAGAGTCAGTCGTTGAGCCTAATATCATCATGCTACCGTCTTTTCGTGCGACGTGTTGTAAGTCTTCTCAAACTCTTTTATTCTGTATTCGTTTTCTTGCACTGTTCGGAATCGTAACTTGTGTTACCAACTTTGTGAATTGTGAATCTTTCTGATCTTGTCCTTTTCTTACTTTCCTTCAGTATGTTGAGAGGTCGTGGTAGACCGGCTAGGGGGCGGCCGAGGCCGTGGTCGGGTGCCGATAATGAGGAGGGCTCACTTTCTCGGTCTCTGCGGACTCGGCCTCTCACTCTCGGTGCCGTCGGGTAATAATGCCGGCCAGCTCTTGCCGTACTTGGCGATTGGTAGCCCAACTTACTCGAGATAGCTCGGGGTGGGACGCGAATCCGCCCCAGACACGGAAGAGGAGGCTAGTAAGTGGCTTCAGACGGTGACTAAGATGCACCCTCCTCGTTTCTCGGATCCTCGACTCCCTCGGTTGGGAGAATTGGCTCTTTCGGTTGTCCAGACCTTCGATGCGTAGCTTGTCACGAAGACAGAGGTACATATTGCCCAGTACCTCTGGATAAGGAAGGCTGCGGAATGGTGGGAGGCCGTTGTGCCCGAGACCGTCGAGCTACTTGGGAGGAATTCAAGGTCTATGGAAGCAGTATTGTCCGCCGCCCGATCAAGGAGCGCGATTGTGGAGTTCTTCACCGCTACACCTCGGGGCGTGCCTATTTCTCGTGCCATCATTACTTACAATCAGCGGTTGGGTTTCGTGAGAGATCGGGTGAGGTCGGAGGCCGATAAAATCCGTTACTTCAATATGCGCATGAAGCCGCATATTAGGCGAGTATGGCACCGCTCATGTGTGCCACTTTGAAAGAATACCGAGATCGCACCCTAGCGATCGAGATGGCGGTTCCGGAATCGAGTCGGTTTGAAGCTAAGAAGCGAAGACTAGTGGATTCTCGGCCGGGAAGGGTGGTCGATTTTCGAGGTCTCGTTCGCTCCCATACGGGAAGAGGCCGTTCCATCAGCCGGTGGATCTCGTGGTAACCGTTCGATTGATCAATCGCTTGGGTGTCGGGGTTTGTTTTAAGCGCAACCAATATGAGCATTTGATGAAGGATTGTCCTTTTCCCCGTTGCTTGCTTCACTTGCGGGCGAGGCCGGGCATCGGGCGCTCATTGTGAGAGAGCCACCGGTGGTCGCTAGAGTTCCGACTACCACTACCGATCGGAGGATCATAATACTCCGGCTACTCGGGTTCGCAGGTTCGGGTCGCGGTAGGGTCGAGACGGCGGATCGCGCGCGACCTCGAGCTCGGGTTGATCCACCCCATTGTATCGGATGAGGCGCACGAGAGGCGGACATTCCGTAGCGTCAGTACCACTCGGATCCTTACTCATCCGGTTTAGTGCTTTTGATTGGGTGCAACCCATTCCTTTATTGCGTCGATTGTGTGAATCGTATTGGCTTTGACCGCTTGTTTGAGTGTGAACCGTTTGTGGTGGGTACGCCTAGCGAGATCGTATGATTGGGGACCGGGAAGTTAGGATTGCCCGTGAGGATCGGGAGCCGAGATTGGCCCTCGAACCTCATCGTTATCGACCTTAAGGGTGAGGATTTAATCCTCGGGGACGATTGGTTAGAGCGTCACGGTGCTATCATGAACTATCGGACTCGTACTATCTCGATCGTGGCCGAGGATGGCACCGAGCATACTCTCGTCGGCTATAAGCCGGGTAGATCGGGAAGCGTGATTAGCGCCTTGAAGGCGATGAAACTTCTGAACCAGGGCTGTGTCGGCTACTGGTGCTATGCCCTGAAGGCGGAAGATGGTGGAGTTGACATGTCGTCAATTCCAGTTGTTAGTGAGTATCCCGATGTCTTTCCAGACGATTTACCGGGATTACCACCACAGCGAGAGGTGGCGTTTCCTATCGATCTAGAGCCGAATGCAGCCCCTATTTCTCGAGCACCGTACCGTATGGCACCGTCGGAGATGTTAGAGTTGAAGAACCAGTTGGGAGAATTGCTAGATAAAGGGTATATTCGACCGAGCGCATCGCCTTGGGGTGCGCCCGTGCTTTTCGTTAAGAAGAAAGATGGGTCGCTTCGTTTATGCATCGATTATCGAGAATTAAACAAGTGACCATCAAAAATAAATACCCTTTGCCCAGATTGACGATTTGTTTGATCGGCTTGAGGCGGCAGTCTTTTCAAGATTGATTTGCGATCGGGCTACTACGATTGAGAATTCGGGACGTCGATGTTCAGCCGCCTTCGGACGAGATATGGCCATTACGAGTTTGTGGTTATGCCTTTCGGGCTAACCAATGCCCAGTTGTTCATGCGGTTGATGAACAAGGTTTTATTGAGTATCTGGACAAATTCGTAGTCGTTTTTATCGACGATATTCTTATCTATTCACGGAGTCGGGAGGATCACGCCTTACATCTCGAATTGTGTTAGACACTTTGAGGACGGAGGCTTGTACGCGAAGTTCTCTAAGTGTGAGTTTTAACTCGAGGAAGTGACGTTCCTCGGGCACGTGATTTCAAAGAGAGGAGTTCGGGTTGATCCGCGAAGATAGAGCGGTGATGGCTTGGGAGCCGCCTAAGAATGTGAAGGAGGTGAGGAGTTTTACGGGTCTCGCGGCTATTACATGGTCGTTGAGGGATTTTCCAAGATCGCTAGACCACTCACTCAGTTGCTCCAGAAAACTCAGAAGTTCGAGTGGACTACAGACAGGCAGGACAGCTTTTACGAGTTAAAGAGACGTCTGACTACCGCGCCCGTTTTAGCATTGCCTCAGGGGAGCGAGGACTTCGTAGTGTATAGTGATGCTTCGGGCCTTGGTCTAGGGTGTGTTTTGATGCAGAGAGATAGAGTCATTGCTTATGCGTCCCGCCAATTGAAACCTTATGAAGTAAACTACCCCACGCACGATTTGGAGTTAGCTGCGGTCGTTTTCGCCTTAAAAATCTGGAGGCACTACCTCTATGGGTCATCATGTAAGATTTTTACGGATCACAAGAGCTTGAAGTACATCTTCAGCCAGAAAGAGTTGAACATGAGGCAGCGTAGGTGGTTAGAGTTAATTAAAGATTACGACCTCGAGATACTTTACCATTCTGGTAAGGCCAACGTAGTGGCTGATGCGTTGAGCAGAAAACCGATGGCTTTGCAGATGTTAGAGGTACTTACACCGCAGAGTAAGATCCAGCGAGATTTCATCCGCCAGAATATTGAGTGCAGGTTCGAGAGTTCAGGGCGATTATGTGCATTAGAGATCACTTCGTCCTTGGTGATGATATCAAGGCGAAGCAATATGACGATCCGTTTTTGGTCCGGTGAGGAGGATGTGAGGAAAGGAAAGCCCCTGGATTTGTGGTTCACGATGATGGAGTTTTGAGGTTTCGCGGAGACTTTGTGTACCATGTGATAATGAGCCGAGACGGAAGATCTTGGCGAAGCTCATACCACGCCCTACTCCATACATCCTGATGCGAGTAAAATGTACAAGGACGTGAGGAGTAAATCGTGGAGTAATTTGAAGATGGATGTTAGCGAGTTTGTGGCGAAGTGTTTGACACATCAACGAGTTAAGATTGAGCATCGGCGACCGCGGGCTATTACGACCACTTCCTATCCCGGAGTGGAAATGGGAGGATATTTCTATGGATTTCATTACCAATATGCCCAAGACTCGGACGGGAATGAACATGATTTGGGTCGTTGTTGATCGACTAACCAAATCAGCTCATTTTCCGAGTATAAAGGACACTTGGGGGCCGGAGAGGCTTGCACGAGTGTTTGTTGCGAAATAGTGAGATTGCATGGGACCCCTAAGAGCATTGTTTCGGATCGTGATGGCGATTCATATCGCATTTTTGGCAGCCGTTCATAGAGCTTTGGGAACCGAGTTGAGACTTAGTACATCCTACCACCCTCGGACAGACAGACGATCGAGCGGACGATACGAGACACTAGAAGATATGTTGAGAGCACATGCATTAGATTGGAAGGATGATTGGGAGACACACTTGCCGTTGATCGAGTTCACGTATAACAATAGTTGGCATGCCTCGATCAAAATGGCACCATTCGCGTTGTATGGAAGGAGGTGCGGATCACCGTTGTGTTGGGATGATACGTCGAGCTAATCGGTGCGAGCCCGATCGATAGTTGAGACGAGGGAGAAGATTACCCCGATTCGTGGTAGATTGCCGACGGCCCGAGTCGGCGAAGTCTTATGCCGATACACGTCGCCCGGCCGTTGGAGTTTGAGGTGGGAGATCACGTCTTGCTTAAGGTGTCGCCGACACGGGAGTTTACCGCTTCGGTCGGAAGGGTAAACTTAGTCCGAGATTTATCGGGCCGTTTGAGATTTTAGATAGAGTTGGAGAACTCGCGTATCGATTAGGCTTGCCGCCGTCCCCGAGCCACGTGCATAACGTATTTCATGTTTCGGCTTAGGAAGTACGTATCGGACCCTAGCCATATTATTGATTTTGGAGAGGTCGAGTTGGGGCCCGACATTACCTTCGAGGAGAGGCCGATTCAGATCGTAGAGCGTCGGGTTAAGCAACTCAGGCACAAAACCATCCCTTTGGTCAAAGTGCAGTGGTCGAGGCATGGATCCGAGGAGGCCACGTGGGAAACAGAGGAGAGTATGAGGTCGAGATACCCCGAGTTATTCGTATTGTAAGTTTCGGGACGAAACTTATTTTTAGGGGGAGATAATGTAATATCCGCGTTTTCTATCCTGGGTAATTTCTACTTTGGTGCATTTTCGTTTCGGACAACTCGCCTGGCACTGTTTTGTAATTCTGAACCTATTTTATTCTTGGAGTTCTTCCGTTTAGACGGGTCTTGATAATGTTTTTACGTAATTTCATTTCGTGTTATTGTTGCCCAAATATCGATCCCTGTTGCTTTTATTCTCCTTCCGGATCATTTTTCGTCATTTTGGGACCCGAGGGGAGGTGTGGGCCGCGGCACAAGAATTGTGAGCCGCGGCACACACATCGCTCAGTTGTTGCCTAAACAATGCATACCATGTGCGCGGCACAAGGATTGTCTTGCCGCGGCTTCTGGTAAGTCGGTGCGCGGCACACTTGTCGGCCGCGGCACACCGTGTGACACTTGCCGGCCAAAATCGGTATGCGCGTGCCGCGGCACGGTCCCGGCGATCTGCGGCACATGCCGAATCGAGCCGCGGCACACTTCGATGAGCGCGGCTGTGAGCGGTCGGCCACCACCGGGCACAATTTTTGGCTCATGCGCGGCACGGTTTGAGCCGCGGCACACGGCGGTCAGCGCTATATCTGCTTCTTATTCAGCGAGAATCGCCCATTTCCTCCCCCTTCTTCAACCGTGCGAGAGAGAGAGAGTCTTGAGAGGGAGAGTTCCTCCATACACCACTTATTTGTGTAGATTTATTCCTCTCTTTTCGATCGGGTGGCTCGGATTGCGGATCTAACACGTGGTTTTCGGATTTGAGTGCTTGATTCTTCAAGAGGTAAGAATTCCTTTAACCCTAGTATGATTTTGGGGAGGGTTTGGTGGTGATCTTGTGTTTTAATCCGAATTAGCCGATGTTGTTGTTAGAATTGATAGTATACTCGTGACCCTTGGTTTTCTTGTTTTTGATTGGGATGAAATCCCGTTGTTATACCATTGACCGATTTCATTTCCTTTCGCACTCATGGTGTCCGACGAATTGTCCCAACGGGTAGAATTAGGATTAATTCTTACCTTTCCGCATTATTGAGACTTGTGTATACCGTTATTGTGTTAGGATTGGATTTGGGAGGATTGTTCGGACCGAAACCTATTCCGTCGTCGTTTCCTTCGTTTCGTTTCATTCAAGGCAAGTACATGCATTATATTTCATTATGTATATTGTGATTTTCGAAATGAATGATGAATGGTGAATTTTTGGGTGCGTGAGATGTGTTCCTTCCACCCGGAGTGTCCGACGGGATGTCTGGGGGTCGATACTAAGGGGTACGGCCGCGGAAGGGAACATGTGCGCGTGTGTGATTGAACTTCCACCCGGAGTGTTCGACGGGATGTCTGGGGGTCGATACTAAGGGGTACGGCCGCGGAAGTGGTATCCCACCCGGAGTGTTCGACGGGATGTCCGGGGTCGATACTAAGGGGTGCGGCCACGGGATACGATTGTGATTTTGTGATATCGTGAAGATTGGAAATTGATGTGATTGACAATTAAGTAATAAGGAATATATATCTTGAAAAAGACATAAGTTTGAGATGATTATGTAAAACCGAATTTTTGAATATAATGGTGTAATTGTGTACTTGCACTAGCTATTCGAATGCTAACCCCTTAAATGGGGAAATGCGTCTTATGCATTTAGTGCACGGAGAGGCGAGGAGCAGGCACGGGGCACGCACGCGAAGGACGGGATGGCTTGATGATAGTGGCTCGAGTCTGTTTTGTTTATTTCTATGTTTGGTTATTGCATATGTCGAGTATTGGAACTAAACTGTTTATTCTTGAACTTGGTTTAAGTCCCCTGCGTGGGCATCGAATTGATATTTACATTATGTTTTATGTACTCCGTTGAAATGATTTGGCCGAGGCCACGGCCCTATTTACTTTTGAGTGCATCTTTTGGGGTTTTCATTGTGGTTATGTGTCATGTGTTAGCCTGGTAGACCTCAAGAGGGTTCTACGGCGTGTAATCTCCCATTTGTGAATTGGGGTGTTACACACATGGATCAATTGTTGGTTGTACTCCACGATCGCCTGCGAAACGGGAATATCTTGTGGTTTAGCCTCGAAGAAGGCTCGGATTCGGCTCTCTCGCAGTGTTCTAAAAATCCCCGCCTAGGCCGATTAATCCTCTGATTAATCCCTAGAAGGTCCACTGCCGTTCCGATTATGGCCTAGGAGCTTGTACTAGGCGTTTGGGTAATGAATCGATCATATAGGCTTGCTTCGGGGACCTATGCAGGCAATCTAAGATACTATGGACTACTTTATACCTATATCAACATTTCAAATTTCCTAGGTACGTGGGCGACTAGGCAGATGCCTAAGCGGTTATACTTTTTTGCTTTTTTTTTTTGTTCTAATAGTACTACAAATTCCTAAACTGAGATATTATGGATAATATGGACTCATTGATATCTATATCAGTATTTCAAATTTAATATATACTTGATTATATATATATGTTTAAATGGTTAAATTTTAATTATTTTTAATTATTTTACATATATATAATTTATATATAACAATGATTAAAATAATAATAAAAAATAAATCCGCCTAGTCCGATTAATCCCCGAGTAATCCTCTGGGCGCTAGGCGTTAGCAATCCGAACGCCTAGCGCCTAACGTTTTTTAGAACCATGCTCTCTCGTACCGGCCAAGGACAAAACTCGGCCTCCAAGAGCTCCTTAAATTCATCCCACGAGGCAATACGATCCTGTGGCTTGATGACCTTCCACCAAGTAGCGGCCTCCTTAGTGAGGAAATACTGAGCAATCGGTACTTTCCTCACCCCGCAATCAAGCGCCTCGAAAATCTTCTCGATTACGCTAGCCAATCTTCCCGACCTAGCAGTGTGGCACCGCCAAAGCGTGGAGGTGCATACGGATTACATTCTCAAGCAAGGCATCCGTGTTTGGGTTCGGGTTATTAATTTGAGCAGTTTGGGCCAAAATAGTCATTTGAGTAGCCAATTGTTGAAGTGCATTCGCCACTCCAACGTCGCGTTGTTCCCGACCGTCGGTGGTCGTGCTTGACTCTCGGTGTCGGGATGCACCGAGTTCGACAAGCGGGGTTGGTCGACCCCGCCGTGGCCCGATGGAAAGCGGCGCGCCACGCTCTCTTCCTCGTCACGGCCACGACCACGGCCACGGCCCCTACCGGTGACATCTTGAAGAACACACAAGTCACGTAAGCACAATTCAATCACGCGTCATCAAAGTGGCGATTCTCAAGAATACCGATAAAAGGAAGCAAAGCGAATAAGGAAACACGGAAGAGTGAGAGGTCTTACAAGTACGGTCGCCTTTGTGATGATGGCGGTGTAGTGATCTGCGGACAATTAACGACTCGATCGACCCAAAGACCGGCGGCTAGGTATCCATAGACCTAAGCTCGATACCATATTCGTAACACCCCCAAGTTATTCGGGGATATTACAGCGCCGTAAGCCCCGCCGTGGGACCCACAAGGCTAAACATACGCGGAACTATAAATTTTGACCGAGGAGGTCTACACACAATGGAATGAAAAACAATACAAAGGTATTCAAAACATAACCAATGTATTCACAAACATCACAACTCGAATCAATACTTCGGCAAACACAGGCCGGAACATCAAGGAAAAGGGAAAACAATACTCGAGTGTTCAATAGCGATCCAGATTACAACAACCTTTGAATGGGAAACTCCAAACATAACTCGAAGAAAGACACAGTATCACACTTGCCCACCATCTTCATGTCGTCCCGATACCTGCCTGTCCGCTCTCCTGGAACCTGAAATACATAAAACGTATTTCCCCCTAAAGGGGTTAGCCGTCGAATAGCTAGTGCAAGTATATCAAGTATGAAACACAATACTCCTCGACAATAAAGTAAAGGTAACCGTCAATTCATCAATTCAAGACTAGTATTCCGGAATAACTAAATCTCATAGCATCGCATCAAGGGATATATGAATACCGTGGAACCACACCAGAGGCTACGGAACCCTTAGGGGACCTATCGGCCCGCCCCAAAGTGGTTCGTTCATATCGTCCGTCATCATTGCATGTATGAATACCGTGGAACCGCACCAGAGGCTACGGAACCCTTAGGGGACCTATCGGCCCGCCCCAAAGTGGTTAATTCATATTATCCATGGAATCGCACCAGAGGCTACGAAACCCTCAGAGGACCATTGGCCCGTCCCGGAGTGGATAGAAATAATCATGCCATTAATATTTCATACTTTCAAAGTCGAGAACGCACATTCATAAATATATACTTGCCTTTGAGACATCGACAATTCGAATGGAAAAAGGTATGAGTTCGGTAGGTCCAAGAACGCGCTTCCGGCACCTAAACGATTCGCAAGGAATATGATAATCAATTATCCATATTCAAATTACACGAAGAAACCCCCGAAACCCGTCTACGATTCATAAAGATATACGGATAATCTACTAGAGGTTGGAAAATCGTCGAAATCTCACAAGTCCGAAAGCGGCACAATCGAACCATAAAATCGTAGGAAAAGCATGCATACGGTATAGATACATCATAATCTCAAAGTTCTCAAGCTTCAAAGCGGGTAAATCGGACGAATCTACGAAAAACCCCAAAATTCCCAAAGGTAGGGTTATAAGGATTTTTACCTTGATTCGGACGTTAGGAGGAATTAGATGTTGAGAAATCCTTGTTCTCCAACCAAATATATTGTTTCTAGAAGGAAGATCGCTTCGATCGCCTAAGATCGCCTCTCCCGAGTGATTCCGTCGAAAAGGAGTGAAGAAGGTGAGAAATGACGAAAATAAAGTCAAGCGCCATATATATATCTGTCCGATCTAGCGCACGCTACGCCTCCTTCATTAGCGTGCGCTAGCGAAGTCACCGGATAGTCCGGTGGCTTGCCGGCCCCGTTAGCGTGCGCTAACCGTCTGTCCCTAGCGTGCGCTAGCCGAAATGTGGCATCGATCTGGAGTCGAACTTCTGTTTACGCCTGCTCAAAACTTAGCGTGCGCTACCGCTATTGTTTAGCGTGCGTTATGCAATAGCTTTAGCGTGCGCTAGCAAGCCTAGCGTCTGCTATCGATAGTCGAAACACGGCAACCTCACGCCTCTGGCGGCCGGCCGGTAGCGTGCGCTACGGACGGATGTTAGCGTGCGCTACTATCCATGGATAGCGCGCGCTAACAAACTCCTAGCGTGCGTTAATCCGCCAGTCCAGAGAGCAGTCCGAAATACTGGTTCTGACCTGACTGATCCTCTTAGCGCGCGCTACGGCTCAGAGCTAGCGTGCGCTAATCAAGCAGAATTAGCGTGCGTTAGCCTAGGCCTAGCGTGCGCTATATCTCTGGCACAGAACATTTCCGCAAGGTCTAAACGACATGATCAAGAACCAAACGAGATACGAAACTCAATAACAATATCAACAACATCTCCAAGCATTTACAGAGCGACAAAATAAGGAGGATGACAAAGTCAAACAGTCAATAAAAGTACGGGTATTACATTACTAAGTTAGATTGTGTGTCAATTGAACTTAGTTATTTTACTTCAACTTGGTCATTTTCCTAAACTTAGTCTGAGTGAATTTATTGATGTTGGAACAGCAGTAATATTGCTCGGTTGGATTGATGTTACGATATATCAATTGAAATAAATCTAATGGTCATGCCAGTTTTTTTATTTAGCATTGCAATAGAAGCTTAAATGTTGCCATATATGTCATATTCATTAATAAAATTAGATTGCATTTGATTCTAAATACGTTGCAATTGGGCATATATATGTTGCCTTAGGGTTGCCTGAATCCATGTATTGCAACAATTAACACAAAAAAATCATTGCAAAAAAATGTTGCCATAGGTAGTCCAAGATATTGCAATGGTGTTAAACATGTTGCTATAGCCGTTAAATCGTTGCCATATATTATATTTGCAACGATAATATGCCGTTGCAATATGGTACCAAATTTGTTGCCATAAGGGCCCTATGGCAACCAGAGCAAAGTGCACGCTTGATTTTTGCATAATCGTTGCAATAGGCCCTATTGCAATGAATTTAGGGCATATTGCAACGTATTTTACACGTTGCTGTATGCAATCTATGGTGTAGTGTGAGATGCATTAATTCTGCATAAGCCTTTTCGTATTTGCAGATTTAGAAATGAAATATTTACAAAAATCTTGAATACAATATTTATCTTCTATTGCTTTAATTCTGAAATTTGCATTGGGGTTTTGTGAAGTTGATATGCAATGATTAAATTAGTTAAAATATGGGTTTGCTACGAAAGTGATAATTAGAAGAGTGAGATGTAGTAAGATGAGTGATCAATGGTTAAATGACCGTCTTGTAACATTTATAGAAAGAGATGTACTTAAAACTATTAGTAATGATGTTATTTTAGCACATTTTCAGGAAATGGACGATAAATGTATGCGATTTTCGTTGTAAATGTATGGATCCTTTGTTATTACTATGACTTTCTTTATGTATTATTTGTTATATCTTTAATGTAATTTTAATATATATTTTATCGTTCGATATTTTTTTTTTGTGGGGCGGTCGGTGCACCAGTGGTTTTTCGGTCCCGGATCCGCCTATGGATATATCACATTATGACATCCTAAGTGACATGTTATTAAACAACATGTGTGAGAGTTACAATAAGGCCATTCTAGAGGGGAGAGCATTACCATTGTTGTCCATGATGATATGGTTGATGGACCATTCGATGAGAAGGCTCCAACAAAATAGGGAATTATGTAATCTGAGGTGGAAAGGGCTGATATGTCCTAAAATAAGAAAGATCTTTAACAATAATACCATTACAAATAGGGGATGCTTATTGCTTATCTGCAAACACCAGATACAGTGTTGATCTAGAACAAAGAACTTGTGGTTGTAGGCAGTGGGATTTAACTGGTATACCTTGCATACATGCAGATGCTGCAATTTCAGAATTAGGTTGGGATCCTTTGCAATTCGTAGTAGCTATTATCATGTTGCGACTTACATAAGGGTGTATTCTGTGGCTATCATCCCAATAAACTGTAGACATGAGTGGATGAAAACTGGTATTGAAGCACCTAAACCACCTAATGAAGGAAGAAGTGTATGTAGACCAGAAATGATAAGTGTCAGTTTTGTACACTTATCCATGGTTTGTATCGATAAAATTCACCCATAATTGAGCTAGTCTACTCGTTTTTTGCTTTTAATTTATTAGTTTTAATAATTTTAATTTTATCGGATGATGATCGGATTAAATAACTGAATTACTCAAGAAACAACATGTTTAATAAATATTCTATTTATTGAGTTTTGATATATTCATGTTGTAGGGCTTTCCGAGACGAATTCGGCAGTCTTTCCGGATTTAAAATCAGAGTTATATATCAAAAGTTATCATCCGAAGAAGATCTGGGGCAAAAACGCAAAGTCTGAGGAATTCAGGCTAAAAATGTAACTATCAAAGCTTCAAATGAGCAAATTTACGAAGCCACGTTACGGCCGTAACATTCGGGGGTTACGTAGTAAGTCACTAGTTACGGCCGTAACTCCTGAATGTTACTGTAGTAACTCTTGTGATTACTATGATTTGTCTAATTTTTATACTTTTGTGTATTATTGAGGGGATGGTGGCATTGATCCGATCTAATGTAATAATCTGTAGTTTTGGAGCTATTAGATGACTTTAGGTGTATAAATAGACCCCTTAGATCCTTCATCATTCACCATTCATCATATAATTTTCCATTTTCTTGTAAACTTTTCTTTTTGTGTGAAGAACACACTTGTGTTCTTGAGTGATCTTTGTAAGTGTGGTGTAGTATATGTTGTTCGAGAGAGTTTATTGCTTCTATCTCCTTTATCTACTAAGGGAGTTAGGATCAATTCTTTCTCTTGATTCAACTAAGAATGACCACCAAAGCTTGTAATATGTGTAATAAACCCTTTATGGGCTAAGTTTCTTAAGTTGGGATTATAAACAAGGTTAGTCATGTTATTTATGTTTGTATAAAGATATATTATGAATTACTTATTATTGTGTGTGATCTTCATTGTTTTAACAATCTTTATTTATTTGGCCAATTAATGAAGATATTTATGATCTTCATATGTTTGAAAAGAAAATATGTTTGATTAGATCAAATGATCTTCACTCTAAGTTGTTCTAGGGGATAGAAATATACCCCTAGTCCTTAGATGATTCATTGAGTTATTTTCACAAATCCTAATGCTATGTATTGAAGCCAATCAACATAGAAATATAGTGGATTGATTCAATATGTAAGGGCGTTTTATAGTTCGAAGAGAAACCGTCTTTTTAAGGAAAATCGAATCTACACAACATAATAAGTAAATTCATCTTATGATCTCAATACATCTTTTATAACTAATGACGAACTAAGTTTGTAATCCCAACTATTTCATTTTATCGATAATCAATCTATTATTATTGCTTTCTTTTTATTTCCTTATAATATTAGAACTATTATTGCAGTTTCTTTGCAATTATTAAACCAAACTTTTTAATTGTGTGTTTCACTCATCTTAAGTATCTATAAAAATAGACTAATAGTGTATAATTCAAATTATAACATAACTTCCTTGTGGGATCGATAAACCGGACTCAAAAAGTCCACTTTACTACTTGATACGATATCGTGCACTTGCGATAGTTACACAAAAAGCGTGTCAAGTTTTTGGCGCCGTTGCGGGAAGTATAAGTTATATTTGAAATCTTACATTATAAACTATTTTTGTAGGTACAAATTTCTCGACGTTGTAACTTAGTACTAAATTGTGTTTGTCGGTCAAGTGGCGGATAACGGTACTCGTGACTATTAAAGTCGGATTTTGATTTCCCACAACAAGCGATATTTGTATATATTTTTATTTTTTTAATTATTTTCATTGTCTTTTTATTTTTGTTTTTTTATCATGGATGAAACATTGTTTAAAATTGAAAAAGATTTCCCTTTCTAAGCAAAAATGCAATTTTAAAAATTTACAAGACAAGGCTTGAAAGGATGAGGTTGCTTACTAATAAAAGCATACCTTTTGACATAAGATTCATTATCGAAGCCAAAGTAAGAATAGAAGGTGAATTCACGAAAAACCAACTAGATTTTTACGGGGCTTGGAAAAGTTCATATGCCGAAAGCAGCGAGCAAAGATTCTAGTGTTTGCTATAAATGTGCTAGATGGGCTGTAATGCAAAATGTCGATCTTTAGAATTCCATCTACAAACAGAGAAGATAAAATTCGATTCATTAATGATGGTCGAATAAGGAGAATTTAGATAATATCGAAATTTCTCTTGACACGCATCTAGTGGACTTGTGTATTACGGAATTCAATGTTTGTGGAATAAATTCAAACCGGAATATGAACAACGTCTTGGGAATCGGCGTTAAAAGACCTGTTTGCCAATTTGTAAGAAAATTGGATGGGAAGCTTCTCCCAGACTCATAGAAGGCGTTTAGGCCGTTTACGAACGTAAAATCGAGAGGAAGATGTGAGCCACAATCACAACTCCGTACATACGCGTAAGTATCTTTTATTTTTGTCGTGTGGTGAGATTTTACGAATAAAAAATGTGATACGCGATAAAAGCTTTCATTATTCTATTGAGTAGTTGAAGAACAATCAAACGCAATCACAAACTTGTTAAACAATTTTTACCTTCTTTTTCTTCTATAAATAAACTTTCTACTGGTTTCTTTCATTCATCCCTCAAACTTTCACTTTTCTCTGTTTCTCTCTAAAATTTTTTTTTTTTTTCAAAAAATGGAGTCATCATCTTCAACAAAAAAATTTTACACAGTCTGCATTTTTGGTGGATCTAGTTATGGAAAAGAGGCATGCTTCACTGTAGCAGCCCCCAACTTGGGTCGTACCTTAGGAGAAAAATGCATTCATGTAGTTTACGGAGGAGGAAGTCTAGGATTAATGGGACGAGTCTTTATACGCCTATATGGAAGGAGTAAGAGTGTTGGGAGTAATCCCAAAACCTCTGGTGAAAGTAAAATCACCGGTCAACTATTGGAGATGAGTTTAGATCAGAATATGCAAGATCGCATAACTCACATGATAAATAATTACAGCGCCTTTATCGCCCTTCCGGTGGTTTTGGCACCCTTGAGGAACTTTTTCATGTGGTTACGAGCCCGGCTAAATGTTCATCAAAAACCAATAGGAGTGCTTAATGTCAATGGTTTCTTTGATGGTTTCTTGTCTTTCATCGACTACTCTGTGAAAAGGGCTTTATTTAGAGCGTGCAAAAGCGAATCATAGTCGTTGCAACAACACCGAGAAGAACTAATCGAAAAACTCAATGAATTTGTTCCTCAACCAGATCCGACTCTAGCTAAAATTATGCAGGTAGAAGATTTTACCGTGAGAAAATGAAAAGTAGATTCATTCCTCTCCCTTTGATAACCCATGTCGGACCCCTTGTATTTTTACTTTTTGTCGTGTGTAATAATCGTGCTAAATGATGGCAGCTTAAGGAGTTTCTTCTTGATCTCTTGACGCGCATCTATTCACGATTTATGTATTTTTATTTCATTACTGTAATGTTTATTTAGTGTTTTGCTTTTATAAAAACTTTGATGACAGCGTAAGGCGACTCTTCGGACTTTCTTGATGCGTATCTAAAAAATCATGTTATACTTACGAGTATATTTTATTTTCTTTTGTGTGTGCCTCGTATATTTATTCTCTTGCAGATTCTAAAAGGCGTTAGGCTCAGACATCAACTTTCTTAACAGGGAGTATTCTGCTTTTCTGCATTGATTTTTATTTTATTTTTAAACTGAGGACAGTTTTATTTTCAAGTTTGGGGGTGGTTTGTTTTAGTATTTTGGTGTGTTGTAATTTTGGTGTGGTTTGTTTAATAATTTTGGTGTGTTTTGGTTGATTTGGTTATTTGCCTTAATTTTTTTTATATATATATATATTTATATATATATTTATAGTATTTTGATTTTTGAGATTTTTAGATCTGGCCATAACACCAATAAATTAGCTATATACAAACTTCTAAAATCGTTTTAACCGGTAAAAAAAAAAAAAATTGTATATTCCAAAATTTTTTTTGAGCCTTAATCTCTCTTTCCAAGCCTTGTAATTATCATATAAAATCGAGTCATTCGTTACCTTGAGAAAAGAAGAATCAATTGGTTGATGAAAAATAAAGCGAAATTTACTTAATTTGTGGAGTTTTGATTTTTCATGCTTAACTAAAAATGATTTTCGCAAAAATTCTATTCCCTAAAAAAGGAGTCATTGGTGAAAAGAGCTACACGTTAGCAAATAGCGGTGTGAAAGCTATCACCTAAAAAATAAATGACGAAAAGGAGAAGTGTTGAGCGACAGCAGTGCTTAATTTTGGAAGTCTTAAATTTTGCGAAAAATAAAAGACTAACCATTGTTGGTGCGTAGCCGCTAGTCTCGAAAAATTGGTGAAAAGAGCTACACGTTAGCAAATAACGGTGTGAAAGCTATCACCTTTTACGAAAGAAAAAAAAATATAGAAATTGTGTTAGTGAAAAGAGCTACACGTTAGCAAATAACGGTGTGAAAGCTATCACTAAAAGGGATGTAGTTTATGAAGCGATTTGAATTAATTAGCGGTGAATTTCAATACACTCAATTTTGTAAAAATCACAATATTTGATGACGCCAATGAAATTCTTCTTCATATTGAGTCGAAAAATAAACGAGTGATCGAGAGCAACCATTAAAGGGAGTCGTGTGTATCACGAGTGGGAAAGAAATAATCAACCTTTTGGGGGGAAAACCTTACATTTTGGAATTACAAAATAAAAACCGTGTTTTAACGTCAAAAACATTAGTAGATTTATTTTGAATCTTGATTCATTTCTATCTACTGTATAAAGCTGGTTGTTGTTAATGGCATTTTGATCTCCTTTTCTTTTTTTTATATTTTAATTTATGTGTGTATTAATTTTCTTATTTTAGTGATTTTTATTTTTATTTTTGGAGTGTGAATAATAAAGAGTCTTGCTCGGGACTAGCAAGAATTCAAGTTTGGGGGTGTGATAAGTGTCAGTTTTGTACACTTATCCATGGTTTGTATCGATAAAATTCACCCATAATTGAGCTAGTCTACTCGTTTTTTGCTTTTAATTTATTAGTTTTAATAATTTTAATTTTATCGGATGATGATCGGATTAAATAACTGAATTACTCAAGAAACAACATGTTTAATAAATATTCTATTTATTGAATTTTGATATATTCATGTTGTAGGGCTTTCCAGACGAATTCGGCGGTCTTTAGGATTTAAAATCGAGTTATATATCAAAAGTTATCATCAGAAGAAGATGCAGGGCAAAAACGCAAAGTCGAGGTGCAGGCTAAAATGTAACTATCAAAGCTTCAAATGAGCAAATTTACGAAGCCACGTTACGGCCGTAACATTCGGGGGTTACGACCAGTAAGTCACCCTAGTTACTAGTAACTCACAGATATTACAGTCGTAACTCTTGGCAGATTACTATGATTTGTCTAATTTTTATACTTTTTGTGTATTATTGAGGATGGTTGGCATTGATCCGATCTAATGTAATAATCTTGTAGTTTTGGAGCTATTAGATGACTTTAGGTGTATAAATAGACCCCTTAGATCCTTCATCATTCACCATTCATCATATAATTTTCCATTTTCTTGTAAACTTTTCTTTTTGTGTGAAGAACACACTTGTGTTCTTGAGTGATCTTTGTAAGTGTGGTGTAGTATATGTTGTTCGGAGAGTTTATTGCTTCTATCTCCTTTATCTACTAAGGGAGTTAGGATCAATTCTTTCTCTTGATTCAACTAAGAATGACCACCAAAGCTTGTAATATGTGTAATAAACCCTTTATGGGCTAAGTTTCTTAAGTTGGGATTATAAACAAGGTTAGTCATGTTATTTATGTTTGTATAAAGATATATTATGAATTACTTATTATTGTGTGTGATTTTCATTGTTTTAACAATCTTTATTTATTTGGCCAATTAATGAAGATATTTATGATCTTCATATGTTTGAAAGAAAATATGTTTGATTAGATCAAATGATCTTCACTCTAAGTTGTTCTAGGGATAGAAATATACCCCTAGTCCTTAGATGATTCATTGAGTTATTTTCACAAATCCAATCTTATGTATTGAAGCCAATCAACATAGAAATATAGTGGATTGATTGATATGTAAGGGCGTTTATAGTTCGAAAGAGAACCGTCTTTTTAAGGAAAATCGAATCTACACAACATAATAAGTAAATTCATCTTATGATCTCCAATACATCTTTTATAACTAATGACGAACTAAGTTTGTAATCCCAACTATTTCATTTTATCGATAATCAATCTATTATTATTGCTTTCTTTTTATTTCCTTATAATATTAGAAATATTATTGCGGTTTAACAATTATTAAACCAAACTTTTTAATTGTGTGTTTCACTCATCTTAAGTATCTATAAAAATAGACTAATAGTGTATAATTCAAATTATAACATAACTTCCTTGTGGGATCGATAAACCGGACTCAAAAAGTCCACTTTACTACTTGATACGATATCGTGCACTTGCGATAGTTACACAAAAAGCGTGTCAAGAAACACTTTGGAGAAAAGAGTCGGATGAACCCCGCTTCGAAAGAAAAAGCCTCGAGGGAAACCACCTGGTGTGTCCACAACATGTCCCTATAGGATGAAAAGGAATCAGACCATATGCAAATGTAGTTACTGCAATGAATTGGGACATTATAGGAATGGTTGTCCTTTCCGTAAAGCGTCCTTAACAAGAGATCAGACTAATCAAGAAAATGAGCATTCAAATCACAAAAATCAGCATTTAAATCCGGTTTATAAGCAGCCAAGTCCAATTTATGAGCAGCCTAATCGTCGAGAAATTTAATTATGAAGCCAATTTCTTTTTTGATTTAAAGTTATTTCTATTTGAATGATTATTTCTTGTTGAGTTTACAGGTGACACGTAAAGGTTTATATTAAATCTTGGACAACATATCGATGAATCCAGAAATTAGAATTCCTTAAGAAATGAACAGGTCTAAAACTATTAGTATTTATTTCAGTATTAGCAAGCCTCTTAGTTTTTTTTTCTAATTTTCAAAAGCATCTGGGTTGTTTTTATAAATATCTTGATCCTCGAGGGCAATTTGTAGTTATCCCTAAAAAGGAGAAACCTCCGGGGTTAGTTATTTTGTTGTTATGATGTTTGTTATTTTGTGATACATAAGAAAATTTTCAAAACAAATCCCTCCTTGAGGCCACTGTTTAGGACAGAAACAACATCAACACATACTTCAACATACTTGAACCAACAATCTACTGTTCCTGCTCCTACGATGCATGAGCAGCTGACAATGTGTGGAATTACCCCAAGAAATCAAACAATCAGGGTTGATAACTCAACAATCCACATGAGACGACCCAGCAATATTAGTGGTGTGATATCACTTACACGACTAGAGAACATGAGAGAAGCAACAAAAGAGGCTGTAAGACAGAGGAAGAACAAGATTTGGAAGCCTTGAATCCTTTGAAATTGAATCCCATAATGTTTATGTTGATTACTTTATTTTGAAGTTGATACTTGAATTAGTCTTTAATTTGTTGGGTTTAATATGTTATGGGCATATCTAATTTTTTGTTGGATTTAATACACTACCAAAAAAGGACTTTAGCCGACGACACTTAAAAAAATGGCCGACGACTTTTAAGTGTCGTCGGCTAAACTTTGGACTTTGGCGGCCATGTTGTCGTCAATTTAAACGTGTTAGCCGACGACTTTTGTCCATGTCTTCGGCTAAACTACAACGTAGTCATCGGCTAAAGTTTAACACTTTAACCGGCGACTTTTGTAATGATTTAGCCAACGACCCAGATCAAGTCGTCGGCTAAACCTCCAATTTAAAATTATATATCGTCCTCAGTTATATATCTCCTCGGCACCCGAAAACCTCTAAATATATATACCGTACTCGACCGAGTACTTGCACTGCTGGACCGAGTTCTCCTCGGCACCCGAAAAAAATTGGGGTTTAGCCGACGACTTAGATCTAGTCGTCGGCTAAACCTTTAAATATATATACCTTCTTCTCTTCTTTCTTCTTTCTTTTCTTCTTTTTTCTTCCCCCACCTGCGATTCAAAACCCCCCGCCCGTCACCCACCCGCCGGAACACCGCCGCCCGCCAGACCGCCCCCCGACCTCCTCCCGCCGCCCGACCGCCGCACAGGTAACCCGTTTTTTTTTTGTGCATTTTTAGTGTATTAATTTTATCTGTACTTAGGTTGTTTTTCATGTAGTTTTTATTATTTTTTAGTTTATTAGGTGAGGTTTTAGTTAGTTTTTAGAATTTTGTGTTTTATTTAGTTTTCATTTGTTTGATGAATTTATTGTATTTGTTTGATAAATTTGTTTAGATTATTTGATGAATTTAGTATTTTCCATATTTTGTGTTTAATTTAGTTTTCATCAATTGTTAGTTGTGAATTGGATGAAATCTGATGAATTGTGTGATGAATTAGGTAAATTGTTTGATGAGTTGTGAATTGATGAAATATTTGATGAATTTGTTTGAGGAGGAAGGGATTGTATAGCCGGCGTTAATCGAAAGATTAACGTTGTATGGCATTGATAATTAATGTTGTGTGATTGTTTAATTTACTGTGGAAACTTTGTCGAATTTTTGAATATCTGTATGTTTCTTTAATTTTGTTGTATGCGCATTATTTGAAGATGGAGAGAATAAAGAGAGCCTTGGGGAAGAAGTCGACAAAGTCGACCACTCCTGATTTGGGAGGGAGTTCGGCAGCCTCTAGTAGGGTGCTTTGAACAATGCTATGTCGGTAAGTTATTAAATATTTAATAAGTTTTTTTCAATCAACACGTAGTTCTTCAAAATGCAATATGTGATGTTTTTAAATTATTGTGTATTTATGTTGTTCATAGGTGTGGTTTGTCATTCCCGACTCTCTACTACGCACTTGGTGTGACGAGGTGTAGTCTACCAAGTAAGTCATTTTAATTTATTTTGTATCTACATTGTTCGCGTAATTTTTTTTCTTAAGAATAATATATGTTGTACAACGTGTGTTGTAGGTACAAATCTTGAAAAAATCAGATGCACATATTCTGGATAGCTTGGGGTGATACTCGAGAGGCTATCCCGGAAGAATTCAAGTTCTGGGAGTACGAGTGGAAGTGGCTACGCGCCCATTTTCGCGACTCAGAGTTCATGGTATGAAATTATTTTTAATATATATGTAATTTTTTCAATTGTCTGTAAAATCTTGTAATTCTTGCAATATTTTTTTGAAGGCGACTAGCTCGACCAACACGACCAATCGTCTTTGATCAGTGACGACACGATCTGTGTTTTTTTTTAAAAATGGGTTTAGCCGACGACTTGAAGTCGTCGGCTAAAGATTAGAGGTTTAGCCGACAACACTAAGTCGTCGGCTAAACCTTGGCCGACGAATATCGGCCGATGATTTTTTAGCCGACGACATTGACCTTTAAGTCGTCGGCTAAACCCCCGATGTTGGCAGTGATATTATGGGCATATTAAATGAATGCACTAAGCAATTTTTTGAAAAGGAATGGGCATATGTTTTGACGTTTGATTAACGAGGCTTGATCCAACCCGTGCGATGCACGGTCTTTGGTTGCAGACGCTTGAATGAGCATTGGTTGCAGACGCTTGAATGAGGATATGACGGTATTTAGATGCCTATTAGAGAATTTGTATTGTATTTATTTTAGAGGATTTAATTGTGATGTTATCATAACTTTTGTATTTAAATTAGTTTATTTACATTAAAAGTTACAATTAAAATAGTCTTTTCACATGTAATCTTGTAATATGAATAAGGACTCGTCCGTAACGCTTTTCCTTGTAGAATTCTTTTAGTCTATGTAATTAGTTATATGTAATGTATTGTATTTATTTTAAATGTTCATAGTGTAATGTTTTATCAACCCGTGCATTGCACCCATTGCATCTAAATATTCATAGTGTAATGGTCGGTACTAATTAGGTTTCCAGTACTTAAAATAGTTTATTCACATTAAAAGAGTACATGTAAAAAGACTTTTTCTAAGACGTTACATTTAAAAGAGTCTCTTCACATGTAATCTTTAAATACTAATAGTTTTTGTTTTAACATTCTACAATTTTATGCAATCTTGAAACTACGATATGATTTCATTTTTAATTCACAACGGTTACCAACTTACCATCCCCCCAAGCAAAAAGTAAAAGTGAATAATACAAAAGGAATGGACATGAAGAGTCTCCGTTATATTGTAGGAGACTATTAGTAGCATCATCATGAGATAAAGAGAAAGCGTGCATATTGATTATGTAAATCATTAATATGAGGTAAATTTCCAATGAAGAATATTTTTTAGCTTCTTTATTCAATGTATACCAATATCGTACCTATGTGTCTGCATACATACGTGATACATGTTTATGTATGCATTTGTGAATGTATGTATGTGTCAAATTTACCAACTGCTCGAGGTCCGACTCAGTATTGACATAAGCTTCCCATTATTACATGCATATATTCATTCATTAGCTTTTCATGAGTTGTACACTTTAAAACAATCATTTTATTTCAATCCATTTTGTTTCATTTCTTTTTGCAAACACCAACCGATTGATTATTGACATCAATTCATTGTGGTTTGAGATTGTTTTGCTACGGTTGGATCCAGCCCAACAGATTAAAACCCAAAACCAATGGGGTAAAAAAATTCGGGTAAGATGGGATCCAATCCATTCCAAGATATACATCTAATTTTTTATCACTATCCTAAAAACATCTGCCTCTCATCCATCTTTTTCTCTGGTTTTGCAGATCAACCACCAAATATGAACACAGCTTCACACACAAACTACCATCGTTGTAACTCCTTACCCGAAATAATCAAACACAACATCAAACCCTTTAATGTTTCTGCTCAAAATCATTCGATTTAGTTTCTGTGTTTTTTTAACGAACAAAGAAAAGAAAGTAACATCAAATCATAGATCTCCATATTTGAAAGAATACCATAGCAAGTCTTTAACTCCATACAAACATCAAACCCTTTAATGTCAGAAGCACACACAAACATCTTTAAAGAATACCACAGCAAGTCTTTAACTCCATATTCGAAAAGGTAGGCCAAGATTAAAAAATAGTGACAACCTCTTATCTACATATAAATAGAAAACGTAACAGGAGGCTTATATGGCAAACTGCAAAACTGGTGTGGTTTTTTGCTATGTTGTTTTCTCGTCTATTATATATAAAGCTTAGATGGTTTATATAGTGCTTCAAACATTAATACTTCAGCAACACTTCATATTCATCAATTATGAGAGCATGGTTCCAAGAATCCTTTTGTGTTCACTCCATCATTACACGATTGTTTGTATTCCTTGGAGTTTAGTATGTAGATGTAAATTCGTGAGTTTATAAAAAGCGAAATTATTTTTGGTGTGCAATGCATTAGTTGTACAGTACTAATTTTTGTGCACAACCCCTATATGGCAAACTACAAAACTGGTGTGGTTTTTTGCTATGTTGTTTTCTCGTCTATTATATATAAAGCTTAGATGGTTTATATAGTGCTTCAAACATTAATACTTCAACAACACTTCATATTCATTAATTATGAGAGCATGGTTCCAGGAATCCTTTTGTGTTCACTCCATCATTACACGATTGTTTGTATTCCTTGGAGTTTAATATGTAAATGTAAATTCGTGAGTTTATAAAAAACAAAATTATTTTTGGTGTGCAATGCATTAGTTGTACAGTACTAATTTTTGTGCACAACACCCCTTGCACATTAAATTAAGGAGTATAAGCTTTATACATAATAGATGTTGGTATTAGCTGTATGCAAATCCTGAAACGTGCCGTATGGGATTTTCATGTTTGAAACGAAGACGTCTTTCCTGCTCCCACATTGCCTCAAGCTTGCAGCTTTTCGTCCAACGGATATAAAAAGGTAGAAAATTTTAAACCCATAATATTGAAAAAGGAGAGAGAGAGGGAGGGAGGGAGAGGAAAAAGTGAAACTTTTCTTTTATTACCTAAACAAAAGAAAAGTGAACCACTTTTGTGAATTTCTTTTCCTTTCAGATTCCACTCCATCGCTTTGATCCACGCGCTGCTGCTCAATTCCCGATTCTTGGCTTCTGGTTTATTTAATTTCTTTTTTAACATTTTTTTACCCCACTTGCACATTAAATTAAGGGGGATAAGCTTTATATATAATAGATATTTTCAATGCCATTATTTATATTGAGGCATTTTTGAGGAATGCATTAATGAATCGAAAAGATGACAACACGGAAAAAGAAAATGCGTATTTGTTATATTTTATTGAGCATGGATGAAAATTAAATGAATAATTCTAAATAAAAAACTATGATTGTACCTCTTTGAGGGCGTAAGAAAAATAATCATTCAAATAAACTTCTCACAACTTGATTTGTTTATATGCTTTACTGTCATATCTGATGGTAGTCATCATTTAGTACCTCCGAATTGAGTTTATGAGGTGTAATTTATGAAAATTCAACATGTTCCTCACATTTGAAGATGGTACACATTTGAGAGCGTAAGGAAAATGGTCATTCAAACGAATTCCTTGAAACTTGATTTGTTTTTATATTTTACTACCATGTGTGATGGTAGTCATAATTTAGCACCTCTGAATTGAGTTTATGGGGTACAATTTATGAAAATTCAACCTCCTCCTTAAATTTGAAAAATCTGTGATGGTACTCTCTATGACTGGGCATAAATGGACCGGACTCGATTTTTACTCGGACCCGAACCAGACCCAGACCGAACCTGGACCGGACCTGCCGGACCCGAATTGAACCTGGACCGGACCTGTTAATCAGGTCCGGATCCTGGGTATGTATTTTTATAAAATCCGAGTTTCGGGCCGGACCAGGTCAAAACCCGAAAATTTAGGTCCAGCCCGGAACAGCCCGGTAAAAATAAAAATGCATAAAAAAAATTTTATTCTAAATTACCCTCGATGGTTATGAAATGATGATTAATGGCTCGATTATGATTGCACATTGTTCTAATTAAGTTTGTTTATCCTAAAACATTATTGAACTTTGGAGTTTAGTGATTGAATGAAGATATTAAGATTGATAACTGCATTTTCTGGGAATATTGTAGGAGTATGTAAACAAGAAAGCAATTTGGATGTAATAACAGGACACTTAATATGCAACAAGATTTTTTAACTAAATCGGGCTAGAATCGATGCAGCTCGGACCGACCCGATTTTACCGGGTCCGGACCGGGTCGAACCTATTCCGAACAGGTCCGGACTTCGAGTCGATAAAGTCCGACCATTTATATTCCGGTCCATTCCGAATTGACAAATTTAGACAAATTTCTTGGAACTTGATTTGTTTATATATTTTACTATCATGTGATGGTAATCATCATTTAGTACCTCCAAATTGAGTTTATGATATGATGGTAATCATAATTTAGTACCTCAGAATTGATTTATGATGTGCAATTGATGAAAATTCAACCTTCTACTCAAATCTGAAAATACTATGATGGTAATCTTTGATAGCTTAGGAAAAATGATCATCCAAACAAATTCGTTTGAACTTGATTGTTTCTACGTCTTACTATCAGGTGTCATGGTAGTCATCATTGAGTACCCCAAATTGAGTTATGGGGTGCAATTTATGAAAATTTAAGCATGTACTATAATGTGTAATGGTAGTAATCATTTAGTACCTATGAGTTGGGGTTTATGAGGTCCAATTTATGAATATTCAACTTCCTCCTGAAATTTTAAAAAAAAAATTGATGATACCCCTTTGAGGGAATAAGAAAAATGGTCACTCAAATAAATTCTTTGAAACTTGATTTATTTTTATGTTTTACCATCATGTGAATTGATAGTCACCATTTAATACGTCTGATATGAGTTTGTGTGTTGCAATTTATGAAAATTCAACCTTCTCCTAAAATTAAAAAAAAAACTGTGATGATACCACTTTATGAGCGTAAGAAAAATTATTATCCAAACAAAT
Source organism: Orobanche coerulescens (assembly GCA_033398695.1). Taxonomy (NCBI): domain Eukaryota; kingdom Viridiplantae; phylum Streptophyta; class Magnoliopsida; order Lamiales; family Orobanchaceae; genus Orobanche; species Orobanche coerulescens. Next base: position 18,599 of record CM065811.1, on the reverse strand, counting down.
TCCTTATAACTTGATTGTTTTTATGTTTTACTACAATGTGATGGTATTGGATTTTTAAAGCTAGTTTGGTAGTCAAGATAAAGACCTGGATAGAAGATACATTTGCCCTATATCGTCTTTTTTTGGTATCCTAGATTTGTAGCCGGGCCGAGAAATAGAAAAGCCCGACCTAAATTTATTTTTCCTCTTTAGACTACAAATCTCACGAAAATTGAGTTGAATAGCCTTCACTTATAAAACATCTGTTTAAATAGCCCTTGACCAAAATAAGAATATAAAACAAAAAGAAAAAATATATTAATATTTCAAATGACATTATTATCCTTAATATAATAACGAGATTGAAATCGTTACTAGATACACATAACGATGTTAAATTCGTTACAGGTAAAAATACTAAAAATAATTTTGAATTGCCTTAGGATATGAATTTTCAAAGTCGTTACGGTGTACACATAACGATATTAAAGTCGTTACTGATACAAATATTAAAAAATATTTTCTCCTACCTTATTATATTTAAATTGTCCGTACGTGTATTCATAATGATATTTAAGTCATTTCAGCTGTCTGTAACGAGTTCTAATTCGTTCCCATGTATCCAAAACGATATACAGATCGTTCCTCTACTTTGCTATTTAATCTGTACAAAACGATGTCTAAGTCGTTTTTCCTTCTTGCATAACGAGATACTTCACTGGAGTGTAAATGGCCGATATTGATATCGTTATTGTAGTCATATAACGATATCTATCTCGTTACATTATATTTACAATAATGCCACTATACTATTTAAATTCGAAAATTGTATGATGTGGTGAAACAGTTTTATATCAATATGTAAATCGTTATAACGATTTCTAAGTCGTCTGCAATCTAAAAATCGTTATAGTGAGTAGATAACGAACCTAATATCGTTGGGATTGAAACCAAAACTATAACGATGCTCAAATAGTACCTAATATCATCGGGATTGAAACTAAAACTATAACGATACTCAAATAGTTTTTTTGATCAAATAACGACGTCGTGTTTAATCTTCTCTCGGGTTAAATGAATCCTTAACTTTACCCAAATCGTGTTTTTAGAAAAAATACGAACTCGATATCGTTTTATTTAAATATGCACTAACACATGTTATAAATCGTTTCTTTGCTCAAGTAACGACTTGTATCTCGTTCTTACAAATATTGATCAAAGGTCATAACGTGTTCTTTATCGTTTTAATGGAGATCATACGAACCCAATATCGTTTCAATATAATTTTTAGTTATAACAAGATACATATCGTGTCTTCATATACAGCACGAGTTGTTTATCGTTATGGATTAAAATTGATGATTTTATTGTTCTGTGCCATTCGTCATGACTCCTGCATGTGTACACGAGTGAAAAATATCATACAAGGTGATTCAAAAGAATTTCAAGATGATGATCAATCATTCAAGTTCTCAATTTCAATTTACATAACTTTTACATTGAATAGTTGATCAAATCATGTCTATCTATTTGACAATCATTTTAAAATGCGTTTGAATCACCTTGTATGATAACTTTTCTTGTATACACATGTAAGAGTCATAACGGATGGCACGGAACAACCAAATCATCAATTTAATCCATAACGAAAAACAACTCGCGTTCCATACAAAGACACGATATGTATCTTTGTATAACTAAAAGTTATACTGAAATGATATTAGGCTTGTGAAATCTCCATTAAAATGATACACACTACGTTATGATCTTTGGTCAATATTTTTAAGGTTATTGGAGGAATCGCTATACCGATAGCGACTGTAAATAAAAATATTAAGCTATAAAAATTATCGGTTAGGTATTATTTTTTTTCGAAGAACTCTATTTTGTAATTTGTAGAATAATTTCTATTACTTTATGTTATAAAAGGTGTTCGGTGGATTTTACATATTTGTGAATGTGAGGCAAATTATGCACCAAATAATTATGTTTGATATTTAACTTAGAGATGTTTTCTTAGGCCTCAAACTACGATTTATTGTTGTGTTACAAAAGTATTCATTTATCTCTTTTATTAAAGAGTACTTTGATTTTTTATTAGACTCCAAAATTAGTTTTATTTACTAAATGATATTTCGTATAGAATTTAAAGATAGATATGATTGATCATTTCTTTTTCTTTTTAAAAATTATATAATCTATCTTCTACAATACAACTTCTACAATGGTAGATAAGTTATCAATCATTTATATCTTTAATTTCGTCCATTTTTAAATGTACTAGAACCATTTTGTATGATACTCTTTTATCTATATATACACTTATGACTCATTCCGGATGGCAACCAATGATCGAATTATCAAGTTAAGCCATAACGAAATTCATATCGTGTTCTATATGAAGACACGATATGTAACTCGTTATAATTATATTTTATACTGAAACAATATTGGGTTCGTAAAATTTCTTTTAAAACGATATACACCACGTTATCATCTATGTTGTTTGTTTACAAAACGATAGCCAAATTATTATTTTAGCAAACAAACCATTTGTAACTCGTGATAGAATAAACTTTGAATGGAACGATCTGGAGTTTTTATAATTTATAAAGAAACGATATAGATATCGTTCTGTAATATCTTTACAAGGGAGCAAACCGAACTTGAAGTCGTTATATGTTTACAGAAACGACTTGCAAATCGTTCTGATTATATTTTCAATTAACACGATTTGGAATTTGTTATTAAAAGACTGTAACGATTTATGATACAGAAACGACCTGAAAGTCGTTATAACGACTTAGACATTGTTGTTAGGATGCATACAATACGTGGGCATTATTATAAATATAATGCAACGATGTTGAACTCGTTATATCAGTAGAATAACGATCTATAAATCGTGCCCAGAAACACATCAAGGATATTTTAGGAATTGAATAAATTATTTAATCTATTATTTAAAAAAGGGCTATATAAACAAAAAACATAGATGGATGTCTTTTTAAACAAAAAATGTGTTTGACTAGGTCATTTAAACCTAGAGGCCCAAATCTCACCTCCATCCTCTGACATCCAAACACAATTCAACAGTAATCGAAATAGTTCATTGCAGTGACCAAATTACCCTTCGAAATGGGGCAAAGAAGCCCTACGGTTGTCGCTGAGCAGCAAAGCCGCCAAACTCAAATCATTGGTGTTTAATGGTTTGAATCTCCACCTTGAACACCTTTCTTATGATTTCAATTTCCGCCATAAATTAGAAGAATATGCCATAATGTCTTATGATTTCAACTTCCAGCAGCGCATCGACAGGCTCATGAGGCGGAAGCCACCGCCGGATTCATCCTGCTTCGAACTGGAAACTAAGCGGGAGATGAAAATAATTGCGGGATCAAACCGATTCTGTCGTAATGGCTCAATAGATTGAAAGCATTTATAGATTCGTCCTGCTTCTCTCCCGCCCATTTCATCTTTCCCAAACGTGACGAATTTCGAATTCTACGGTATATGAAAGGAATACACCGTTCAATAGCCAAAAAATGATTCTCTCTCGCAGACCAGAAGAAATCAAGAAAAACAATTTCAATTCCATCGTCGGAAATTGATTCTCTAACAGGCCGGAAGAAATCCTCAATTTCTTGGCTTACAAAACTTTAAACTTATGGCAAGTTTGTCTTTTCTAAATTGTGATAAGGATATAATTGTAAACTTAGTCTAGACTTTAAACTTGAATATCAAACAACTAATATATGCTATTTATACTTTATATCTTAGCTACCAAACCAAAGATACAATGCTAATCATATTTTATCTACATATATACTTGTGCTACGGTTTAAAGATTCAAAGGGTACTCAATGATATCAAAATTTTTTGCATAAACACAGTTTCTACTCTGGTCTTTAAATTCATATCAAACATATTCTTATTTTAAAATTCTTCTTTTTGAAATCCTTTGTGTTGGAAATTTGGTTTTGAGTTGACCAATTTCTTGGCTCAAAACCGAATTTCGGTGAGTGAGAAATGGTTTGTAATGAGCACCAACCGAGCTATTATTAGAGTGCACATCCTTGAGCTTTGTATTTAAGATTTGGTTCTTAACTAGTTTGCTGGAAATTCGAACAAATAGTGCACATGATGACTACAATGTTGCCGTAACATTTGCGTCAACATTTTCTGTTCGACAGTTACAGTTGTAACAGCTGATTTTTGAATCAAATTTGAAACAGTTATGAGAGTTACAACTGTTATTAATTGTTGGTTGGGAGTTACACTAAGGTGTAATGCTTGTTGGGAGGTTACATCTCCATATTCAATTTGGTAGAAGGGTTACTTGGAGGTTACACTCACAAATTGAATGATCATCTTTATGTCTCCTACATGTGTGGCTTGCTTATTTATAGGGAGCTCATTTGCATAGTTTGACAGGTGGTGCATATGTTGTTTTGCATAACTTTTGAACACATGAAAACAAGAGAGCTCTCCATATGTTTTCATTGTCATTGTTTACAAAACTTGCATTCTCAAATTTCATTGAGCTTCTTAGTCCTCACCATCATCTAGTTCGTTGGAGCTTCTTGGTTTGTGGTGCTACTACCAAGAAGACGAAGCCGTTTTATCTTTGGGGACGATACGCCAAACCGTAAGCACTAGTCGGGGCGTATTTCGTCTTGCAGAAAGAGGTTTTCCTCGACTCGGCTTGTTACTAGTTCTGTTCTAGCATCTTCGGATACGATTTGCAACATTATGTTCCGCCGAGTTTCAGATTGTTCCCCGGAGTGTTACGACTACATCGAGCAGAACAATTCCGACAACATTCAATCTGTAATTGTTATTTCAATTCAGTTAATTATTTTGTTGTCTCATCTTCTACTTTCTTTTAGTTTTTTCAGAGCATAGGTATATAATGGTGTACCCCGGGTCCAACCATATTCCAACAATCGCAAGACGAAATATTGACCAAACCTTCGCTTTGGAGAAGAAGTATACATCAGACAAATATGAAAGCTTATAACCTTTGATTTCGATATCAAGTGATGTAATTCCATTATTGATGTTTGTTGACGAAAAGTTCTTTCAAAAGCGTTGCCCGCTGCAGTCTTTGTTGCACATGTTACTGCAACTGTTGGGCAGATTGTTGAGACAACAGCATCAACAACAAAATTAACTCTGCAGATGTTTTTGTCAATGTTGGGCATATTGTTGAGACAACCGTGTCTGCAACAGTTTCATCTCGAGAGTCGAGGCTGCTACCTCAAGATGAAAATCTAAGAAGGTTCAAGTTTAGACTTGAAAAAGTAGTCACAATAAAGAGATAACAAGAGGATGACTAATGTTTATTTCTCTTGTAGAAATTGTATGGTTTTTGGCCTAATTGTTAGTTTCGTCTTTATGTATGAAAATGTGCTGTCCTATATGGAAATGTGGGGGCACAAGGAGAACTTGTGTCAAGTTGAACCAAGAAACTCGAAGAGTGAAGTTTCTTGATGATCGACACCTACTTGGTGAAGGAATGAGTGCAAGAGTGTCAACTCGTAGTGCACAAAATCCATACCAAAGAGGCCGTTCTTCCAAACTCTTTCTTCATTGCCATGATGATTGAGTAGTACTTCCTTGGTGGAAGAGGTTCAAGAGTTCCCTTAAGCATGTGCTAAGGGTTAGTATTCTTGAAAGACTTGTTGTCAATTTCATTTATGAGATAGGCAACAAGAAGGCTAATCCTAAACCAAGAGTTGGGATTGAAGCCAAAGCTTACTTGTTGGAGTGTTGTTCCTCAAGTGATAGCGAATGATGGCTAAATTGTTGGGGCACTGTTCTCAAGGTGTATGTAAATTACTTGTCAATGCATATTGCCAAGTTTGACTAAGTTGTATTTTGTGAACATGGTTGTGATGATAGCCATCAATGTGCACATATTGGTAAACATAACAGTGCATGTAATGTTGAATACAATGTTATATATGTTGAGTATAATGTTGTGAGAATTGTTGTTGAAACATAGTGATAAACATGTTGTTAAAAATAACAAGGACCACGAGGTGGTCGAAGTGGTATCAAATGTGAATCACGTGGAACTTGGTGTCAAGCTCACTTCTAGTAAACAATGTGTTTGTACTAGAATTTGAGTTCGAAAATTTCATGTTGACCAAGTGTGGAAAGTTCATATATGAATGCTACATAGAAAATAGACTTTTCAAATTGAATAAAATAACTTTAAGAGCTACCTTATGCACAAGCGAAAGGAGATGTCTCTTGAAGACTTGATTGTAAAACTCCGTGTCAAGTCGGACGTGAGATAGCAAGATCGAAGGCCGAAGAGCTCGATCGATGCTAAGGCCAACATGTTGGAGAGATAATTTCTCCAATAATCGTGCCCACCTAAATGCCAAGAGCATAAAAAAAGGGACAACGTTTACCCTAAGTTTGAGGCCGACTGCTACGATGGTAGCAAATATGGCTTTGTGGTGAAGAATTGCCAAAAGTCGAAGATCAACAACAAAAAGCAAGACGCCAATGTTGTTGAGAATGCCTTTGGTGAATGAGACGAAGACTATATTGTTTCTGTGCTCACGAGGAGGTCAATCATACTGAGAACCAATGCAGTTGGTTTATCAACATTGGTGTGACCGCGCACGTTCCGTTAATAGGAATTGTTTTGTTGCCAACACGGCTGTTGAGAGGAAGAAGCTCAGCATGGGGAACCAAGCCTCGTTTGAGGTTGCCGAGTTGGAAATCTAATTCTCAAGCTGTCTTTTGACATTGAGATCATACGTAAGAGTTTGGTTTCAACTCCATACTAGTTTAAAGGGGTTTAGACTGGCGTTTGAGTCTGACAAATTTTATTTTGTTAAAAGTTCATTGGAAGAGGTTATTTCACCGAGGTCTCTTTTCAAAATAAGTGTGTTGCCCGCGTGCCATGTAACCAATTGCTAATGAAAAAGCATCTACTTCCTCTACTCTATGTGCTCTAATTTATGACATTGTAGATTATATCGTGTAAATCTAAATGTTATAAAAAAATTAGTAAACTTAGTTTTACTAAAAGTAAATGAAATAAATACTCAAAACAAATATGAAGTTTGTGTTGAGGTGAAAATTACGAAGCTATCGATTTATTCGGTAGAACGGAGCACGAAACCCCTAAAATTAATTCATACCGAAGTGTGTGATTTAAAGTTTGTGCAAACTAGAAGTGGTAAAAAGTATTTTACCACATTCATCGATGATTGCACAAGGTATTGTTATCTTTATCTTCTAAGAAGTAAAGATGAGGCTATTGAAGCTTTAACTTCATGAATGAAGTCGAGAGTCGACTGGGCTATCGAATTAAGATGGTTCAATTTGATTGAGAAGGAGGGTATGTAGCTCCGTTTGATGAATTCTGCAATGCAAGTGGCTTAATTCATCAAATGAGAACTCCATATTCACCTCAATCGAATGGTGTTACTGAACGTAAAAATCCAACACTTGTGGAGATGATGAATGCCTTGTTGGTTAGTTCAGTGTTGTCACAGTTAATGTGGGGGCAGTTGTTATGATAACAACATACTTAAAAGTAAGGACGATACTCCTTATGAATTGTGGAATGGTAGAAAATTATCGTACAAATACCTCAAAGTGTGGGGGTGTTTGACGAGGGCTGAAGTGCCTCTACCTAAACAAGTTATAATTGATCATCAAATGGTCAATTATGTCTTTGTTAGATATGCATAAAAAGACAATATCTATCGATTTGTTATGCACAAGTTATATATGACTGTGAGGACAATAATCGAATCAAGGAATACAATATTCTTTGAAAAAAAGTATATCTTTGTAAAGACAAAGATAAAATTGAAATCAATTCTAGCAATAGAGTTGAAGATGAAGCCCGTTTGGGGGTCAAATGTTATACGCAGAATGAAGGGTATGTTTTTTCGATACCTATTCAAACGTGTCTATGATTATGTCGAGCTGGCTGCTTACTTGCGAGTAACTTCCAAGGGACGAGTCCAGCAGTCGCCCTCTAAAGAAACACACAAGAAAGTTTTCCGGCAGTGTCGAGAACAAGATTCCGGCAACTTGCTCCGGTGGGTAGTGTGGGCGAGCGGCATTCTCTAACGTGGGCGTTCGATAACCAACCTGGTAGTCGGGCGACCATGGTGCGGGTGTTGCTTGCTTGTGCAAACATCGCAGTAGAGAAGCTAGATTTTGTATTTGAGATGTTGTCCGTGAGTTGGTTGGTTCGGTCGAGCGGGTTTCTCGTGATTGTTGCTTTGCACAAACCTTGAGATTCACCAATTGGATGTTTTAATAGTTTGCAAACTGGTTAAAGTTTGTATATGGAATGAGACGAGTGTCACTTGAAATTTGGTAATGTTATGTTATCAAAACAAGTGTGACAAATGTGTGTATATAAAGAACATGAATAATGAATATGTTATAGTGTGTCTTTATGTAGACGACATGTTGATCATTGATAGCCAAGTGATTAACGACACAAAGAGCATGTTAAAGGGAAACTTTGACATGAAACATATGGGGCTAACTAATGTGATTCTTGGAATGAAATCTAAGAACAAAGTGCTCAAGAAGCTCAATGCTTGTGAAATCTTGACAATAAGACTCCAGTATATCTCAATGTTCACTTGAGCAAGAATCAAGATGAGCCCGTTGCATAAGAAGATTATGCACGAGTCATTGAGTGCTTAATGTATCTTGCAAATTGCACTCGACCCGATATAGCTTGCGCCGTGAATAAATTGAGTCGTTACACGAGTAATCCAAGCATGGAGCATTGGAAAGCTCTTGTAAAAATTTTGAGATACTTGAGGTATACTCAAAATTATGGGCTACACTTTTTAGAGATACCCCCGGTACTTGAAGGGTACTGTGATGTGAATCGACACAAAATACTCGCTTTTATAAGTGAGTATGTGTTTATGATAGGGGATGGAGTTGTCTCGTAGAGGTATACGAAACAGACGTGTATAGCCCGACCCATCGTGAAATCAAAATTCATAACTTTGGATAAAGCTAGTGAGGAAGCCTCTCGGCTACGTTTCTTTATTCCATGTTGGACTAAGCGCCGCCAATGTTGTTTTATAAATAACTATTGGTAGAGCAAAAAGTGTCTTGTGCAATGGTATGTCGTAGCGACATATCCATTGACAACATAACATTGTTAGACATTTGATCTCAAGTGTGATTATCTCAGTTGACTAAGTGAAGCCAATGGATAATCTAGCGGATCCGGTAACCAAATGGTTAAACCAAGATCAAACGGATAAGTGCTAGAGGGAATGAGATTGAAACCCACATCTTGAGAACGATCGTAGTGGTAACCCAACCATGATGATTGGAGATCCCAAGAACTTGGTTCAATAGGAAAACTAAGCTACGAGAGTTCGCGTGAAACACTCACCTGTACGGCTATTCCCTAGAGAGCAATTGAGTGTTAAAGCTTGCCTAGTGGTAAGGTTATTTTTTTTTTTTTTTGGAGAAAGTAGAGAGGGAATAGATTAATCAATCCACGTCTATTAAAATTGTCAAAATGACGTACCGTATTTTGGCTCCAAGCAACACAAGTTCGGCTTGCCAATTAAAAGTTAAGTATGCCAGTAAACATTTTCGGAAAGAGGGGTACTGCTACAAGGTACCAACCAAGTATCATAAATGGACAACATGGCGAATATACATCACATAAATTCAAGTTCATATCACAGGATTAAAACAGAACATTTTTTCATCTTAAAAGAAAAACAATTACCCATATCCCTTTACTAAAAATAGTTTTGGACATCTAAAATAGTTAACAGGGCAAAATATAAAAGGAACTCGTGACAGCCTGCCCAGAAATCCTAGCTCACCATCACAAGGCTTTGACTTCAACTACCCGAGGCAGAAATTTTGCTAATAAAGGAAAATAGTTCACGAATCTGCTATGGTAACTTCGACCTCCACACCAGGTTCTATGGTAATTGAAGTTATCTGCTTCACAACATCTGGGGAACTGAATAGATCAATCACTCGCTTGTGAATTCTAAGCTCAAATCTATCCCAAGTATTCGTACCTTCACCACAAGGAGACTTCCTTGTAGTGATCTTAAGAACCCTAGTTGGCATTCTCACTGGTCCCTTGACTCTGAGCCCTTTGCTCTCGGCCCCACGTACCAAGTCGGAACATACTTTCTCCAGATTCTTCACGTGCTTTGAAGAGAGCGTGATACGGATCCTATGAACCTGTTCTTGGGGCTCCTCCAACCCCGGTTTCGTTGATTTCATCGCTGCATACGCCATGATTTTCTAAGGAGGATAGAAGAAGCGGGCGGCGGAGCAGAGAGAACTGAAGCTTCGACTTCTGAAATGTTGTGTTTGCCTAGTGGTGAGGTTAAGTCTATGACTTTTAGTGATTCCTAAATACCTCGAGGAGGTTGAGTATGGCAAGATACTCGGAAAAGAATCACCTATATAAGTGAGAAGTGGGGCCGCTTCAATATGGCACTTATGAATCTAAATAGGTTGTCTATGGCCTGTAAAGGACACAAACGTGAGAACAGATGAGGTTGATACATTGGTGTGTCAATAGTATTGTCTAGGTATACACTAAGGAGGAATAGTTCAAAGGCAACGCGTCCTACTAATCCGTCGGTATACTCGATAATATTGACTAAGGATGGTTCAAGGCCAAAAGCTACTAATCCTAATACATTATTATCTCTCGAGGGCTAAGTTGCTTGTTTGCATACATGCATATGGCATTTTCACTCATGTGGGGGATTGTTGGAAATTTGGTTTGAGTTGACCAATTTCTTGTGTTATAGTCATTGGCTCAAAACCGAATTTCGGTGAGTGAGAAATGGTTTGTAATGAGCACCAACCGAGCTATTATTAGAGTGCACATCCTTGGCCTTGAGCCTTGGTATTTGGCAACTGGTTCTTAACTAGTTTGCTGGAAATTCGAACAAATAGTGGACATGTTGACCACAATGTTGCCGTAACATTTGCGTCAACATTTTCTGTTCGACAGTTACAGTTGTAACAGCTGATTTTTGAATCAAATTTGAAACAACTATGAGAGTTACAACTATTATTAATTGCTGGTTGGGAGTTACACTAAGGTGTAATGCTTGTTTGGAGGTTACATCACCATATTCAATTTGGTAGAAGGGTTACTTGGAGGTTACACTCACAAATTGAATGATCATCTTTATGTCTCCTACATGTGTGGCTTGCTTATTTATAGGGAGCTCATTTGCGTAGTTTGACAGGTGGTGCATATGTTGTTTTGCATAACTTTTAAACACATGAAAACAAGAGAGCTCTCCATATGTTTTCATTATCATTGTTTACAAAACTTGCATTCTCAAATTTCATTGAGTTTCTTAGTCCTCACCATCATCTAGTTCGTTGGAGCTTCTTGGTTTGTGGTGCTACTACCAAGAAGACGAAGCCGTTTTATCTTTGGGGACGATACGCCAAACCGTGAGCACTAGTCGGGGCGTATTTCGTCTTGAGGAAAGAGGTTTTCCTCGACCCGGTTTGTTATTAGTTCTGTTCTAGCATCTTCGGATACGATTTGCAACATTATGTTCCGTCGAGTTCCAGAATGTTCCCCGGAGTGTTACGACTACATCGAGCAGAACAATTCCGACAACATTCAATCTGTAATTGTTATTTCAATTCAGTTAATTATTTTGTTGTCTCATCTTCTACTTTCTTTTAGTTTTTTCAGAGCATAGGTATATAATGGTATACCCCGGGTCCAACCATATTCCAACACTTTGTTTTTACGCTTCTGGTAGATTTCTAGACCAAATTAATTTCCACCAAAACGATTAATTTCAGATACTGATTTGGATCTCCTCAAAATCACACATTTAGCATAAAATGAAAGTCATTCACAATCTGAAATACTAACAAATTCGGTAAAAAAAAAGTAACGCCAAAAATTACGAAGAGAGCATGTATTATTATTATTCTCAGAAGTAAAATGAAACTAATTAAAAATGTTTAGGAAATAATCCTAAAACCGAAGATCAATCCCAAATAGTATATTGAAATCACCAAATAACCCAGCTTTTAGGGTTCAAGGGACTCCAAAAATAACACTAGTGATCATGGAAAAGAATAAATCAAGTAAATCAAACGTAAAGGTTGAGAGATTATAGGTAGAACAAATTCAATTAAATATATGATTAAATCTGGGATCGTATGGATTATCAGGTCGATGCTCGTCTAACAATAACCTGGCCGTTTTTTCGGGACAGCGGCTAAGATCGGTGCGACAGATTTCCATATCAGTTAAAGTTTGATTGCCTTTAAACCACATCTTCAGGGCTTCTACATAAGCAGGCCGCAACCGACCAGTAGCCCTATAAGCGCTTTCCACGTATTCAACACCGTATCGGCAAGCGAGGGAATCTTCGCTGGTGTGATCGGACCAGAAGTCTCCACGACTATAACGGTCAAACAGCTCTATGCACTCCAAATAAAATTGTACACTTCTATCGTGCTCTGGGTCATGTCCATGGCCATAGCCGCCAACAGTCAGCAATGAGAAGACCACGAACGCGGCGGCTATCACGTTTTGCCTTCTGCTTCCCATGCCCTAGTTCAGATCCAGAGTTTTCTTCTGATTTTTTTTTTTTTTTTTTGGATCACCAGCATCAGAATATATATTCCTGATTTTGGGCTCTGATTTCATAATTTGGACAAGCCGCATCATCTACCCTACGGCCCAAGGGGCTGGGATTAACATTAGGGGTAGTTTATAGTGAAAATTACAGGAAGTATATTTTATTTAAATATCTATAGTTAATTAAAAGAGAGTCGCAAAAAAATTTAAGAAAACATGTGTCATCTCCACATTAATCATCTTTTTAAAAATTTTAAAAAAATGATATTTATTTTGGAAGGGGGTTAGATGGTTATTCCATTATATACTATCTACCAATTAAAAACTTTCTCTCATTTTATTCCTTTTATTTTTAAGCTAATAGTTTAAACAATTATAACTTTTACGTATGAATTTTATTTTTGAAAAAAATATATCAAATTAATTCTTACTTTGTGCTCTTTATTTTGACATCCATATAGTACATATAAAGTAATATAAATATAATTATAATATATTTAGATGATTAAAATATTTCAATATAAAAATATAACAATATTGAAGAAAAATATATTTTTAGTTTATTTTCATAGCTTTTTAATAATTATTTGATTTTTAAAAATTATTTTGTTCTGATTATAAAATACTAAAATATATTACATTAGTGTCACATCATATAAAATTATATTAGTAAGAATATTAGTTGTATACTTTTAATGAAAGTTGATAATACAGCAACAACAACAACATCAGAGCCTTAGTCCCAAAATGCTTTGGGATTGGCTATAATGAAAGTTGATAATAATAAACATAATTTAATTTCTTATTTATAAAATTAGATATAAGACTCATATTGTCCTATATGAAACAATAAATGCCGGTGCTTAATTAATTTACGGTTTTCCTATCATGTGCCCTTAGATCACATGATAAAAGTTTATAAATGAAATTAAATCAAATAGTATATATATATATGTGTGTGTGTGTGTGTGTGTGTGTGTGTACTGACTCATGTATATTTTATAATAATTTTATAATATTACTGAAATTCAGTCACATATTATTATATAATAAAATATTTAACATTTTACGTCGTGCATTGCACGGGAGGACATCTAGTTACAGTAATAGTACCATTAAGAAATAATTACACAAATAACCAACATGTTCATTTTAATTACATAATTATATATATACATATACTCCCCCTTTAGGGTTCGTCTTTATTTGTTTTATCCGGTGAGGAGGGTCGAGAGTTTAGTAGTTGTCGGGGAGAGAAGGAGAGGCAGACCGAGGAGGACGTGGGAGGAGCAGCTGAGATTAGATTTGAAGGCCTTAAACTTTTCCGAGACCATGACTGTTGATAGGTGCGCTTGGAGGCGCCAGATCAGAGTTGTGGATTCTTTAGTTGGGAGTGGTGCTGTAGTTGAGAGTCTCAGGATTGGGTTGTCTCGGTTAGCTTTGACCTAGAGCATTGCATTTTTTTTAATTTATTGTATATTTTATCCTATTGCCTTTTGCGTGTGGTGTATTTTCGACAGGGAGCTGTGCGCGGAGTCAACCTCTCTTCTGTTTGAACAACGTTCATCGGGAGTGAAGTAGCCAAATTGCTCTTAGGTAAGTCCCATGTGGATTAAGCCATGGGCTCAGGTATGGTAATGAAATGAGTTTTTTTTTTTGTATCATTTGCTTCCCTTTGTATTTTTCTCTCAATATGTTGTTGTGCACTAAGCTGAGGGTCTTCACGGAAACAGCCTCCCTACCGTAATAGGTAGGGGCATGGTCTGCGTACATCTTACCCTCCCCAGACCCTGCTATGAGCGGGATATACTGGGTATGTTTGGTTTGGTTTCTACTCCTCCCTCCCTCTCTTTATCCGTCCTCTCACTCTCTCTTTATTTCTCAATTTTTCTTTGAAACCCATGCCCCACACATATCTGTAGAAATTCTTAAACTTTACAGATATATTTTAATTAAGTTTTGAAAATAAAACTCAGATCAGCTTTCTAAGAAAAATTGGACTTTGAAAACCTGGATTTCTAACTCAATTGTTCATCGTGCACGGTAAAAGGATCGGGGCCTCGCTTTCAATTAGCAATGGACATGCATAGTGTCCTGCAGACAAGTCGGAATGGGCGGTGACGTGAAAGGGCCGGAGAAGGCAATTCGCTGGACAGAATTCCATAAGTCTGTTCGGTATCCGGGCTTTTCTCCCGTGCTGGTTTATGGCTGCGGAGTATAAAGCCGTCGTGTGTGAAGCGACGACTGGCTGGCAGCAGCAAGACGGCTGGTTGGGGGTAAAAATTAAAAACCCTAATTTCAAATCTGAGAATTGAGGTGTTACTCGATTAGAAGAGAATGAATACTCAAATGACTCATTTTTTAGTTATTGAAAATATTTTGATGTCCGTGTGGTATTGCAATTGGATACCAAACGAACCATGATTGAAAACTTAAATTAATGTATATGATTACTTCATGCTGGGTTCATGAGAATAAATTTCCGGTGACCCATTTATAAAACAATAGAGACTATTATTTTTCTGAATAAATAACAAATATGTAAAGGTATCCAAATATATTTTTATTATTTTTTATTGTGAAATATAAACGAACCTGTGAGTAGAAATAATTGGTAACGAAATGCAGTAGTATCATAACTAAGTTATTACTTTCAAGTATTCACATGATTATATTTAACATTGCAAATTTTAAAAACTCAAAAATAATAATAAACAATATTCACATTTTTGTTTATTTTTTATTATTAAATAAAATAAATGGGCAAAATAACTGATATTCAAATGTAATATTTAGGTGATCAAATAATACTTGATATCCACAGTTTTGTACCTACAATTTCATTGCAAATATACAAAAAAGAAAAACATAGACAAGAGTAAATGGTATACATAGTCACATATGCTTTTATTTTTTAATATAAAAAACTTAACGAGCAACATTAACTAGTATCCAAATATAATTTTAGGTAATCAAATAATACTCGATAGTATCCATAGTTATGTACATTCAATTTTTATTGTTAAATATAAATAAATTAACGTGCAAGATTAATTGGTATCCAAATCCAATATTCAAGTAACCAAATTACTCCTTGCAATTATCCAACTAAAATATTTTCTATATTTTCACTAAATCAAACCGACTAAATCTGCAGCGAGGACGTATCTATAAAGATTGGAGGATTTATTTGGGGAGAAAAATAAATGGAAAATTAGAAAAAAAATAGATCTAAGGTGAGGAATCTGGAGTGCCGAATGTATTTGCATAGAAAGAAAAAAAAAAAAGAAAAAAGAGAGATGTGGGGAAGGACGCATCTGCAGAGAAAAGAAGTAGATTTTGGGGTGGGGAGACTATTTACAAACAAGAAGAAAAAAGGTAAAGAAAGAAAGAAAAAATAGAGAAACATGTAGTTGCAGAGAAAGAAAAAAAATGGAGAAAGAGAGAGAGAAAAGAATGGAGAAAGAGAGAGAGAGGAGAGAGACTAAAAAAATTACGACTGATTTTGAGGGCTACTTTTTAGGAATGTGAGTGAAGATTTTTTAATTAGGAGAAGACGAAAATACTTTTCTTTTGTTTTATTTTTATAATTAATTTATATAACTTGTATAAATGTGTAAAGTTTCCTAGTTTATATATATACACCACAAATTAGAACAATTTACATCAATCACATCCCATCTAAAATAATTACAAACTACCATAAATTGATGACGTTTTTTAGGGAGAGGAAAAATTTCAACTGGTAGAATAGCAGAAAAAAGGAAAAGAAGAGAAGAGAAAGAAATGTTTAAAGAAAAAAAAAACAATTCATGAGAAATCGTTGGAGATGAAGATACTCCAAATTATATTATATGTGGATACCGTTTAAGAAGACCTCAGTTACCAAATTATAGTTTTTATATTATAGTTTGATATCAGCATGAATGGATATAATTGATATTAAAATGTTAGATGAATAAAATAAATAACTGACATGTTGAAAAAATAACAAGAAAACTGTATTTTGGATACCAGTTTAAACAAAACTTACCAACTTCTTATTTGTATGCAATAAATATTTGTTCTTGCATGTGATGGTGAAACATTTTAATCTTTTGAATTTCAGATTATGAAAATGGTACCGATCATCTTGTACTGGCTAGATGGCAACGTCTACACAAATTTCAAATTAACTGGCTTATTGATTCAAAAAATAGAGGTACTTGCAGATATGGAAGTTTTAGTGCATACCAAACTGAATATCGAGCTCCACCATATTCACAATGAAATTCCAAATAACTCCAAACACCCCCCAATAAGTGTAAGAGATGAATCCACATTCAGGTTCATATCAGCAAGAATCGACCCAATCCGATAAATAACGAAGGAGATATTGCCGAAACGGTGGCATGTGCCGGAAAAAGAAGCTCATCGGGGGCCTCCTCTAATTGCGCTGCCGCCTCACTTTTACCAGAACTGCTTTGACCATATCTCCTTCATACTTATCCGATTGGGACGATTCTCAAGCGTTAGAAACCTTATTCAAGACCTATAACTTTATGTGATCAAATATCGATTACGAATCTAATCCAAAATTTCCAACTCTCGATCATTTCCTGCGTACTCTAGGGAAAATCACCTGGAAAATTTTCGAAATAAAAATTTAACTTTTTTGTCCATGATTGCACGGATATTTATTTATAGTGTTTCGTGATGAGATTTTGTTATTTGCAAGAGTCTATCACCTGTGGATCCGCCGAATATATCCCAGAATGTGCCCTTCCTTTTATTTGAGCCTCTCACCACGAATCCGGGAATCAAATTTCGATTTTGATTTTTTAGATCTATAGTACTTTGAATAATCTTTCCAACGCCGCTTGATTCGACCCAATCGGACGAATAACGAAGGAGATATGGCCAAAACAATGGAGGAACAGCAATTGAGAAACGGCAAAAAACATCCGGAAGTGTCCACAAAATTGACGATTATCGTATCGATCTCGCCCCATGTCGTAGGCCTTTGAATTAGCCTCCCATAGCAGCAAGAATCGACCCAATCCGATAAATAACGAAGGAGATATTGCCGAAACGGTGGCATGTGCCGGAAAAAGAAGCTCATCGGGGGCCTCCTCTAATTGCGTCGTCGTGGCCTCACTTTTACCAGAAACTGTTTTGACCATATCTCCTTCGTTACTTATCCGATTGGGACGATTCTCGAAGCATTAGAAACCTTACTCGAAGAACTATGACTTTATGTGATCAAATATCGATTCTGAACCTAATCCAAAATTTCCAACTCTCGATCATTTCCCTGGGGTACCCTAGGAAAATCACCTGGAAAATTTTGGAAATAAAAGTTTAATTTTTTGTCCAGGATTGCACGGATATTTATTTATAGTGTCCCGTGATGAGATTTTGTTATTTGCAAGAGTCTATCACCTGTGGATCCGCCGAATATATCCCAGAATGTGCCCTTACTTTTATTTGAGCCTCTCACCACGAATCCGGGAATAAAATTTCAATTTTGATTTTTTAGATCTATAGTACTTTGAATAATCTTTCCAACGCCGTTTGATTCGACCCAATCGGACGAATAACGAAGGAGATATGGCCAAAACAATGGAGGAACAGCAATTGAGAAACGGCAAAAAACATCCGGAAGTGTCCACAAAATTGACGATTATCGTATCGATCTCGCCCCATGTCGTAGGCCTTTGAATTAGACTCCCATAGCAGCAATAATCGACCCAATCCGATAAATAACGAAGGAGATATTGCCGAAACGGTGGCATGTGCCGGAAAAAGAAGCTCATCGCGTACCCCTAGGGAAAATCACCTGGAAAATTTTTGAAATAAAAATTTAATTTTTTTGTCCAGGATTGCACGGATATTTATTTATAGTGTCCCGTGATGAGATTTTGTTATTTGCAAGAGTCTATCACCTGTAGATCCGCCGAATATATCCCAGAATGTGCCCTTCCTTTTATTTGAGCCTCTCACCACGAATCCGGGAATC